>JAVTVJ010001054.1:0-600000 GCA_034509425.1 Eopsaltria australis | reverse complement strand
ATTTAGGAATCACAATCCTCAGGTTAAAGATAAGGAGTGCTGCTCTCTATCTGGTACAAAAGGTTTTGCTTAATGATTTCCCTAGAGCTATATTGTTTGAAAATATGACCCACAGCTTCGACACTACAAACCATGTGCAGTAGAACTGTGAATTAATAAAAATGAACCAGCCTGTTTTAACATGGTCACAATATTACAAAATAAAAACTGATCTGTGAAACAGGGACGGATGCTCTTGGCAGCACTGAAGTGTCAGCAGCAGCAAGGTCTTTACATTTGCTCACTGTCCTCTTCACAGTGTGTTATGCTCTGTGTAATATATTTGCTCTGGATACATGTTTGCCAAGCACAGGGGAGACAGTGGGTACAGAAAACCAAATTTTGCATCTTATGATATTCAGCATGTTCTCATACACATGCAACTGGGGCATTGAAAAGACTAAAATGGTCTTGTATGAGTCAGAAACCCGGGGCCTGACTATCTTTCTAATGCTGTGGCCTTGCAACTCAGGCATAGTTAAATCTGTCAGTGGAAGCTGAGACCTCAATCTCAGAATTAACAGGTCAATTACCCCACAAACCAATGTTCTTTAGCTTTCTGGTGGTTATCTCAGTATCACACATGTATGTTAGTAACTTAAAGCACTGTGTGCTCTTTCTTGCCTTTCTCAACACTGAACATTATATGCAGTACTTGGATACCTGTAGGGAAAGGGTATAACCATAGCCCAGCCCTGGTCTCTGTGGGCATTCCCCTGCTGATGTACATGAGAAAATTGATGATAAGTGCATTAATGTACCTTTTACTGCAGATATTGCTGATTGAACAACCTCTTTCTGTTGTTCATCTCCACCATTTTCCTAGGCGTTTTGCTGCCCTTCTTCCCCATTCCTGTTTTGCATATCAGCTGAGTGATCTCTGATTGCCGATTAACTCTGTTGAGTCTCCTGAAACATAAGCAATTTTCTCAACTTTGAATGTCATATGTTCAGATTGCAAGTTATGATGATAATAGTACATTTAGTTCTAAAGTGTTTTGCACCCACTTTCATTGCTTATTCAAGTCCTATAAATAAGAAAATTTGAAATGCATCTCTTTTCTACTGCTGTTGATTGACTGAGCCCCCCGAGGCATAACTGTCCAAAGGCCTTAATGCTATGACAAATTGTCCAGCCTGAAGTTTGCAGGAGACATGGTATGAACATCAGCAGTGGATTCATAATTAAGAAATATAGATATGATAACATTTACTAGCTCTGCAAAGAAATTATACAATTTATTGAAACAATGCAGGATAATAATCACAAAATCAGAGGAGGCCACAAAGAAGATCAAAGGGAGGGTGCACCTTTCCTATAAGGAAAGGCTGAGAGATACGGGAGTGTTCAGCAGGAAAGAAGAAGATTTTAGAGTGATCTGAATGTAGCTTTCATGAAGGGAGCCTACAAGAAAGATGGAGAGAGACTATTTATAAGAACACGCAGTGACAATGCATGGCAGCATGCACTGGCACAGGCTACTCAGGGCAATTGTAGATGCCCCATTCCTGGAAGTGTTCAAGGCCAGCTTGGATGGAGCTCAGGGAAACCTGGTCTAGTGAAAGGTGTCCCTGCCCATGGCAGAGGGGTGGAATTAGGTGAACTTTAAGGTCCTTTCCAACCGGGCCAATCAGTGATTCTTTGATAAGTTACACTATGTAGTGATTGCCCTATAACTACAGTGCAAGTGAGTCACTTAAAACACTATCTTTGCCATTCCACAGCTATATTCTTTTATATCAGAGTGAAACAGGGTACCAGGAAAAACTTTATATTTTAATACCAGAAATGTTAACTTCATGAAGATCTTTAGATTGAAAAACTTACTGGTGTCTTTTTATATTTCCCCTAGCCAGCAATTTCCTTTAGATTATGATATGCTTCCACAAAATGTATTCCTGCTCACCTTTCCTATCAATCCCTCCCCTCGCATCCAAGAATGAGAAAAGGATAGAATTTGAACTATAACATTTTTGAGAATTATATTTAATAATATAATCTATTTAATAAAATGCCACTTTTATAAGAAAGATCTTCATTAACAGAAGATGCACATTCTGAGAAAATCCAAGGCCACATAAATTTGGCTTAATTTCCTGTCTGTTTTTTGTTTGTTTGCTTGTTTTTGGTTTGTTTGGTTTTTTTTAAATTTATTTCATTGTTCGTAGATTCCACTAGGTTATAAATAAATCTTACAGGATAGTAATTTTTTCTTTTAAGAAAAATAGCTAAAAAATCAATCATGCCATCTATTTTTAATTCAGTATAAGTTCTCTGAAAGCATTTCTGAAAGCTAATTATTTGTAACTTTTTTTCACCTTTAATAATGTTTTTTAGTCTTTACTAAGCATTTATTTTACACAAGAGTGAAGTAGTGTGCTGCTGTACTAAAACTACTGATATGAGGAATAAAATAATCATAGTTGCTTAAAATTCTTAGGAATCTCCAAGAAAATGCACTCGGTGAGCCAAATGCTATTTTCATTTACACCTCCATGTACCCAGAACTGCTTCACTGAAAACTGCTTGATTCTTTATACCATAGTGCAAGGAAGAGGTTTTGGGCGAAGGTTCTGCATCCAGTTTAAAGTATTAAATAGTAACATTTGCAGCTCAGTATTTATATTAACAAAACAAGGGCATGGATTATCTGAGAGCAAATTCCTTTTACTTTTATGAACTAATATCAATAAGTGCAGCACTGAAGCAATTGATTCCTCCCACAATTGACTGCAATTTCAGTCTGTGCCATGGCCTATTTCACCTTTGTTGCACAATATAAACTGACCCCAGCTGCATTTCTTCATTGCTATTGGATTTTCTGTCTCCATTCTTTTTGTCAGAGTTTCTCATGAGTCCATTTGGTCTTGAAGAAAGGTTTCTTTCTTTCTCCCTGTATTGTTCAGTGATGGAAGTGCTGTCTAAAATTTATTCTTTCTTGCCTACCTGTGTTTTTGCTAAAATTTCCTCTCTCCTTTGCACCCTTTCCTCTCCAGAGCTCTGCCTGACAAGTCTCCTACACTTGCTATGCTGGGCCTCCTGGTAGGTGCTGAGTACTCCTCCTTCGAGGGCTGGTCGAGCCAGTTTTCAGAGACTTGAAAATCATGTACATGTTCTGCTGCCACTTTGCCATTCAAAAGGGCTGGAAAATGATTCTCTGCTTTTCACATGTGTATCAGCCCTGACCCAGTGTTTTATCTGTGTCTTATCTTACAGTTTAACAATAAACCCTCTTGTGAAAGTTATGCAGATAACAACTATTAGGAAGAGTAAGCTAAAGGAATCTTCTCAAACGAGTGTATCACAACTCAAATTCTTAAAAACTATCCATTCATACTTGGGTGAGTATTAGAGTTTTTTTATGTTTGACACAAGGTGAATTACCAAATCAATATCTTGAAACTAATCCTAAAATAATAAATAATCCCTGGGAGCCAACCAATCTTGTGTTTTTCAGTTTCAGTACTTTCATAAGAATTACTAAAACTAAATTTGAAAAAATATTTGAAAGTGAGTTTATTTGGAAACTGTCAGAACAGTGAATTTCCATAGTAGTTAACAAAAAAGGAATTAAATTTCCCATAGTGTTTGCACAGTAAAGGCACATATGTGACTTCTTCCAGTTCCTCTGGAGGGTAATGATCCCTTTTTTCCTCCTTGTTCCTACTTCCCTTCTTTAATGTGCTTTACCCCGTAATATGACAAAATTATTGGGTTTGCTCCCTGCAAAGAAGAACTAGGTCATCACACTACCTAGCAAATGTTATTTCAGAATACAGACTAATTACATGCTCATGATCTTACAGAGGATTTCTGAACTAGCTAGTTTCATGTCCACCTCTCTGGACGCTTGGCTCACAGCTAGATGTCAACTTCACAGTTACTGCTTATACTAGTCAATATTCTTTATTTTTATATTAACATAAATAATGAAGTGCAACTCTTCATTTATCAGTTATACAGACATAGCACAAAAAAACCTTGCATTCATTGGGTAGTCTTAAGCAAGCAGAACACAGTCATTTCTTAAAAATTTTCAATCTAATTCTTTTTCATAGTGGAAGCTGAGAAAGGACTGCTTGAGATGTTTAAGGTCACAACAGATCACACTGGGGAAGACTGGGGTCTTCTGTCCTTTGTTTACCCTTTTCCCTGTACTGACTTAAGGACCAAAACATTTTTATTGTTGTGAATGTGGAACATATATCAAATAAGTGTGATGAAATTAATTTTTCAAAATCCAACATGTTTTCACAATTTTTTACACCCTTCCTTTTCTATTCAGCATACTTAACTGTACATATTGCTCTGCAATGCAAGCCCTCATCCAAGCAAATGAAATCCAATGGCAAAACTAGCTACTTTAATGAAAAAAACCCCAACCAACCAAACAACTAACCAAGAGTGGAGGAAAATTTGTTTCTGGCTTTCTGGAATGGACTTTTGATGAACCACTATTTAATCTGGGTTGTTTAATGGACCTGCCAAAATTTCTAATGACCATAGCTACTATTTATATTGCAGATTTTAAGGCAAAATGCTAGCCTTTTGCACATTGCTAATAGATGTTTGTATCACATATTGTTCAGTAACACTTAAGAATCTGTATTTTAACACATGCAAGTTAAAAGAGAACAAAAGCATCATGTCACTACTGGAGTATATTTACAGCAAACTTTCATGGAACCTATTTCCTAATTTTTTGATCCAGCTGTTCATAACATAGCCTAGTAGCTTGATCAAGATGTTAAAAATAAAAATAGATAGTTAGATATACACTCTTCTACTTCAGACCTTTCCATGGGCTTTTGTGAATCATAGCTTAAAGCCCCTGCTGAAGAGCTGGCCACTGCTGGTGGATGCATCTGTTTTTTTCTGAGCAGAGAGTAATGCCGTGGGCTTAAAAAAATGCCACAGGAAATATTTCCGAATTCAGGTGGAATAAGGAATACTTAGTTCCTCCGGAAACAGGCCTGTTATGAGTCAAATGCTGGGAAACCAAAAGTTACAATACCAAACACAATGATTGCTTTTGAAAAGTTAACCTCTCTTACCCCCATGCATCAATAAATTATCACTATATTTAATAGTAATAAACTGTGGGTGCTCTGACACCTTGGTCAAGTTAATGAAGAATATTTTGATTGTATGAGTAGGATAATAGAAAATATTAAAATAATTATTATCAACATTTTAGATTTTATGACTAGCTTTTTAAAATTGTTCTAGTAGTCTGTATCTTGTTTTCTCTGATGTCTTCCAGAATTAGCTTATTTAAATGGTATTTTTCTTTCAGCCCTTTATCTTTATTCTTAGGTGGTTGGAGTTTATAACATCAATTTAATCTCTCTCTCATGTTTTTCTCCTCTTATTTTTGTAGTAACAAATTTTCTTCAGGAACGAAGCTTTAATGTCTTTTAACGATGTGTCATTTACAGAAGAGTGCTCTGGTTGTAGCATATCCACTTCTAGTTTAATTAGACTGCTGCTCTTCTAGGTTCCTTTCATCTTTCAAAATATATCCTGCCATTCTCTATTTTCCCCTTGCACTTCTTCTATCTTGTTTCTAATTATCATGAGAGTTGAAGAGCTTGCTCACTTTTAATGTTCTTTGGCTTCACAGAGAAGATAGATAACAGGTGCTGGCAACAAACAAACCTGCTCAGCAAGCTCAGATATTCGTTTTTCCATAGAAAAAAAAATTAAAAAAAATAAAAAAATAAAAGAAACATGCATTAGGAAAAAAGGAGAGGTTCTTTACAATACAAGAGAGAGAGAGAAATATTGAACTAATTAAATTATTTATTTAGTAGTCCACTTGTACCTACACTAACATAAACTTTATCTTGTTTCTTTAACCCTGGAGGGTAGCCATATTATATAACATTAATTAGTTTCTCCATATTTTTGAATGTGCTTTGAACACAGCTAATCTCCCAAGTGTCTGTTGATTGCCATCTTCATTTTCTGAAGAATATCCAGAGTCACACTTTACCCCCTCTTTCATGGTTAAGATGAAGCATCTGCTGCCTGCTTTCTTCATTATCATCATACAGAGAGAGTTTAAAAGCTAGAAGGATGGTGAAAGAGTGTAGCATGCACTTGAGAGGTAAGTGTCCTGGAAAACTGGCAACCTATGTATGTGGAGTTTTTACTGGGCTGTTATTCTCTTCCTCTGCCTTTTTCCCTCTTTCACAGAACTAGCACTGATAGTGGTCTTGTACAACAGATAAGTGCATGAAAAATAGACTGATAATTTGTTTTTTGAAACGGAAATATTTTATTTCATCTTAATTTTTTTTCCAAAATAATCTTATTCAAAGAAGATGGGAGACGATCTTTTTGTTCTGAGTCTTCAAATTCCAGTTTTCTGTGATCTAGGTGAAAAATTAGAGCATACACATTTCAAAGATTGTTATCACTGCTGAAAGTATTGATGATTTCACTTCATAAATGAGAGAAAACTGACTAAAGAAAGATTAATAACCTTTGAGTAGTGGAAAACATAAACCCATTGGTTTCATAACAGTGTTGTCAATGGCTCATATTCAGTTGTTGGCAATTTACTAGATTAAGATTTAACACTCAGAGAACCACATTACTTATTTTAAAAACATTGACAAATAATCTGAGATTAATTTATATTTCTTTTTTTAAGATCTTTATTATTGATAAAACTCTTAAGTTACTGAATTAAAATTGGAAAATTTGGACAGCTGTGTAATCTTTGGTCAGTGAATTCAAACCGTCCAGTTAAAGTCAGAGTTTCACTGCTTTTTGCACAAAGATGCTGTATGTGACAATTTAGGAACAATTTCTAAGGGGAAAAAATACAGAAAGGTGGAAGCAGTCTGCTTCACAGAAAGGGGACTGGAGCAGAGATGCAGTGATTTACCGGTAATTCCTCAGCGGTTTGCACAAAAATGCAGCAGCATCCTGCACCTCAGTGTGCTCCTCCCCATCAGGCCATCTTTGCAGAGTTATTCATGGCAAATACAAAGAAAAGTGACCACAAAAAGATGAGTAAGATATAGGTTTTCCCAGGTTTTATGGAAAGAAAAATATATCCCAGAACTCTTTTTCACTTTTTATTTTCTATAATTCTGGAATGAAACCTATGTGGAATTTTTATATTTCCCATCAACACTTAAAATTATATTTAGCCAATATATCTGGCCATAATTTTTTTCTCTTTTTCTCGACAGTTACAGAAAACAAGAAGTTAAAACACTTTATGAAGAAATTTCCTTCCTTTTGGATAACACTTACAGAGATGCAGCAACAGTAATTTTATTCCCGTGAAATACACACAGTAGGATTATTGCTTTCTAAATGCAGTGTGTTTTCAATGATAAATGGCAATCTGAATTAAAGTTATTGCTGTTCCCAAGTGTTAATTTTAAGGAGACAACTGTCACTATTTTTTTACATATAAACAAATCCCTTCTTGAAGTTACTATCTGAATTAGTGGTAGTAGTGTTTTGCACAGGTTTTAAAAATCACTGTGCAACAGAGAGTCATACCATTTAGTCTCTGCAGTCCAGTAAGTTTTCACTAGAATGTGATACTTTATTTTTCTTTTTTAAAGAAAAACCCCGAACACCTCCCGTATCATTGATTAAGTGAAAATTGGTACTTGCAATCAAGGTTGTTGAGTCCTAATGAGTAGATTGGAATTGAGTAGAAATGTATTTTCTAATACTGCTTAAATATGTTATACAAGTCCAGCTGCAAGATGCAATTGAGGACAATTTATTGTGCTCTATGCTGTAGCCAACTAAGGGAAAGAGAGACTTAAAATAAACAGATGCAATAAATTAACATAACCCAAACAAATAAGAATAAATTATTATTCCAATTGTGATAAATATATAAGCAAACCATTTCAAGCATTTTCCTTTCAAAGCGCTGGATGAGAGGATAATGGCAGATGGCCCTGTATGACATGTCCAGCTTCCGTTACTCATGTTTGATATCAGCACCTCAGTGTCTCATGAACTTTTACACCAACAGAATATTGATAACCAACTTTATCCCTGGTCTTGGTACGTGATGGAACTAGGTGATCTTTAAGGTCTCTGGCTAACCAAAACATTTTATAAGTCTGTGATTCTAACTTCATCTGTGAATTTTTATCTGAATGAACACTTAATTTGGCTACTTGTGAAGCAGGAACACTCTCTCATTAATAACTCCATCATGAAATCAAGGCTTAAAGGTCTTAAACAACTACTCTTGATATTGCTGAGTTCCATGCAAATGCCTGAGATTTCCAAATGTTTGGTATAAACACTTCTCAAAAATGTGGTCACTCCATGTATACAAGCAATGTGTACAGATGCAGTAAATCCAAGACGATACATGCAGTTCATGTGCCTGTTTCACATGAGAGAAAGACACATAGTGACTCTTAAATAGCTATGCAGTCTCCTCTGCTTTTATTACATTTAAGGAAAAAAGAAATCCAAAAAGGAATTTCTTCATTTGGCAATCAATGTTCAATATTAGAATCATAGATCCATAAAATCATAGAATGATTTGGATTGGAAGACATCTTAAAGATCATCTAGTTCCAACCCCCCTGCTGTGGGCAGGGAACCTTCCACTAGACTAGGTGGCTCAAAGTCCCACCCAGCTTGGCCTTGAACACTTCCAGGGATGGGGCATCCAGAGCTTCTCTGAGCAACCTGTGCCAGTGCCTCACCACCCTCGCAGTAAAGATACTCTCTTCCAGTCTGAAGCCATTCCCCCATTTCATGTCAATACCTGCTCTGGTGAAAACTCCTCCTTCAGATTTTTTTTGGCATCTTCTAAGTCTACCTGGAGACTTCTTCAGGCTGAGCACCCTAACTCTTTCAGCCTGCTTCTGTAGGAGAAGTGCTCCAATCCTCTGGTTGTACTCATGGCCCTTCTCTGGACCCACTCTAAGAGGTCTGTGTCCTGCTTATGCTGAGTATCCCAGAGCTGCATGCAGTGTTCCAGGTGGGGTCTCACCAGAATAGAGTAGAAGAGCAGAATGCCCTCCCTCACCCTGCTCGTGACACTGCTCTGTATGCAGCCCAGGATAAAATTGGCTTTTTGGGCTTGAAGTGGACGTTACCATCCATCAACACCCCAAAGTCCTTCTCAGAGCTGTCCTTGATCCATTTCTGCCCGGCCTGTACTTGTGCTTGGGATTGCCCCAATTCAGGTGCAAGACCTTTCACTTGGTGTTGTTGAACTTCATGAAGTTTGCACAGGTCCAGCTCTCAAGCTTGTCCAGGTCCCTCTGGATGGCATGGTAGTTTTTCATTCTCCCAGTCCCTGACTTTTCCTTCTGTGACTTGGGTGGTGTGGCTGAAGCACTTGTTAGTGAAGAAAGGCAAAAAAGGAAAGTACCATAGTCTTCTCTATGTCCTGGGGAAGCAGGTCTTCTGTCTTCTTCTGGGGAATGCCCAAACTTTCCATTGTCTTCCTTTTATCACTGACCTACCTAGAGAAGCTTTCTTTGCTGCCCTTGACATCCTTGGCCAGATTTAATTCTATCAATGTCTTAGCTTTCCTAACCTGACCCTTGGATACTTGAACAATTTCTTTGTATATCCCACAAGATATTTTTCTCTGCTTCCATTCTCTACAGGCTTCCTTTTAGATTTTGATTTTTCAGCCACACAGGTCTGGATTTTTTTACCTGACTTGCTCTTTGTAGGGATGTATTTCTGCTGAGCTTGCAGGAAGCGATGCTGTGAATATCAACCAGCTTTCTTAGGCCCCTCTTCCCTCCAGGACTTTATGCCATGGTACTCCACCACGCAGATTCCCAAAGAGGCCCAAGTCTGCTCCCCTGAAGTGTGGTGAGTGAACTTGCTATGTACTCTCTTCGCTGTTCTAAGGATTTAGTTTCCTCCACTATTTCACGGTCATTGCGGACTGGGCTGCTCTGAGCTTCACACTGTCCACCAGCCCCTCCTTTTGCGTGTGAGCAAGATCCAGCAGGGCAATTTTTCTCCTAAACTCCTCATTGAAGAAAGAAGTCATCAACAAATTCCAGGAACCTTCTGGATTGTTTTCCCTCCAACAGCTACTGGGAAGGTTGAAGATCCCCATGTGGACCAGGGTTTATGAATGTGAGGCTGCTCATATCTGTCTGTAGAGAGTCTCATCTACTCAGTCTTCCTTGTCAGGTAGCCTGTAGCAGACCCCCCCTGTTCTTGCCCTCCCTTTAACCCTGACCCATCACCTGTCTGTCAGCTCCTCATCCACCCCAGGCACAGCTCTGTGCTCTCCAGCTGGTCACTGACATTGGAGGTGACACCATCTCCTCATCTCCCCCGGCTGTCCTTCCTAAAGAGCCTGTGTCCTTCCATTCCAGCACTCCAGCCATAGGAACCCTCCCACCACATCTCCACTGTGCCAAGAAGGTCACAGCCCTGCAGGCACATCCTGTCTCTAATTCTTCTTGTCTATTCCTAAGTTTAAAAATAATGTTTTTCTTCTTTTGTAGAATATATTCTTTTGATAAATCTTAGATAATTAAATAAATTTCATTTCTTTCATGATATGTGCAAATATAAAGAAGATGAGGAAAAAATTTCTTTACTTGATATATATTTTTCTAAAATTTATAGATGTTTTACTGGCATGGAGAATCTAGGACTGAAAAAAAACCCTGGTTTTAAGGACTTCCAGTATATTGCATTAGGGAAAGATCATTGCTTAAAGGTATTTTCTAAGTGTCTGATTTTCCATTAATTTGGATTTGTTTAGAAAACTGTAAGGTCTCTGCACTATATCCTCATATGCCTGCTAAAATAATTTACCCTGCAAGGTTCAGTATAGTGTTTTCTCAGTTTTTCCATTTTTGCAAAACTTCAAATCAAGTATCATCAGAGTAGCAGATGAATAGGAACTAACAGGAAGCTGAGTGACCTGGAAAATATTTTGAATGGGAAATAATTTTGTACAGAGACAAGAAAAAGAAGTGTCACAGAGTCTCTTCAACCATTCTGGAGTCAGTAGAAAATGGATAATTTTGGTCAGAAAGGAGCTGTTTCATTATGTCAATGTATTTCAGCTAAGCTCATTTGGACCGGTAGTGATAACTCTGCAATCTGAGCCTTTTACAGATTCATTGAAGAATGTTTAGAAAATCAGGAACATGTCACAAATTTACACAAATTGTATTGCAATATATCACTTTAAAAAGTTAAATCTTATGGGAGTTACAAAAAAAAAAGAATCATTTTACTAATCTGATGAAATTGTATGTTGCATATAGGTGTCTGTCAATGTAGTAGTAAATGCTTTGAAAAAACAGATAAAGACATATTAAAAATTTAATCAGAAAACTGATGAAGAAGGGACACAAATTTAATGAATTATTTTCTGTCATTTTTTAATAAACTACTTCTTATTAATTTAATCTTATTTCAATCTTATTTTCCACATAATCTTAATAATTTTTCTACTCAAGACACTGTTCATATACCTAAATAACAGTGCATATAAAATGGTAGAAAATTTATTTTAAGGATTAGTCTTTCCAATTCAGTCATCCAAAACACATGGTCAGTTCTACTTGTCTAGTTTGTATTTTTTTTGTCATGCTATTGAGACACTTGTCAACGATTTAACCAAAAGCCAGTTTCCTGCTGGTCAGTATTTACTTCTAGAATTTTGAACCTTCATGCAGAAAAAGAAACTGAACCTGCTGCTACCTGAGGTGAGCAATTAAACCTCTGACTCATGCTAGGCACTGCTACGGCCATGGCTAAAGTGAATTTTTACACTATGCTCTGTATTCTGAACACAGGTCTCAGACAAAGGCCTGTGAGAGCACAAAGAATTGTTCATCTTAATATCCTCCTGGGACTTGAGGTATTTAACTCTGCTAATCACAGAGGCATTTCATTCTAGCAAGGCCGAAACCTTCCAAAGAGTAGGAGTGCTGAAATTGTAGTTCTGTGCTCAAAATTCTGTCACCACCAGATGTTATTTGCTTTTAGGATAAGGTGGCAACTCAGAGATTTTAAATTTATGTCGTCTAATTAGACTGCTATTTAGTTATTTAGGGACGATTTAGTTAACAAGGGCTAATGAAAGGAGAAAGGATGCAGGGAGAACAAATGATAGATTACAAGCTTTATGGAAATAAAAGCTTAAATGTATTTCTAAGCTTCACAATGTGACTGTCCCTAAGGAAGAAGTGCTTACATAAAGTGCATACATCAAACGACTGTGTATATGCTAGAATGCATACCCCTTCTCTCAAAAAGCCACTGGAATGTGAATCACTGTTTTTTCCTACTCTTTCTTTCCCCAATTTCTATGTCACTTCCTTCTACCTTCACATCTATCTTTATCCTTCCTTTTTCTGTCCAGATTGTTGTTTATGTTTCATTTAAAATTCTGACTGGAAAATGAAGGTCAGAGGTCTTGCTTATAGGAGTGTGGGCTTCTGAAAATAACATTATTACTCTAGCAGTTAGAACCATAGCAGTCCTTGCCTTATTTATAGACAGACTGGACCTGATAAGTGAGTTGTTTATAAGCCACAAATCTGACTGGAATTAACAGAAGAAGCTGAATAGCTCATTTTGAGTTAAGAAAGGATTTTATTTCTTCCTGCCTAAATCTTTGCAAAAAGCAAAATGGTAGGCAGGCTTACAGGACTGGTGCTTCAATACACTGATCTCTTTTTCGTGTTTGTGAAATGAAAACTACTGAAAGTGCAGAAACACACGAAGTGAAATAGGTTATTATTTCATGAATAATTGCATGCATTAGAAAGTTTCATTGATTTCTGACTTCTTGGAAATTTGAAAGAGTAAGCTAAAGGACACAAAAACAATAAAATTCCCAGCAAACAAGTAATACACAGTATCAATTATCAAAGCTCTGATGTAGCAGAAAAACCAATCTAAAAATTACACGAAAAAAATATCTGTCAGAACTTTTATACAGGGCATAGTCATTTAATCTCAGATCTTGCACCCAGGAACATTTTAGGATCCATCTCTTGAATATTAAGAGATTATCATCTTGCAAATGATTTTGATAGGGAGCAGTAAATATCTCAACCATGGCAACAATCCACCAGGGACTAAATTGTTCTAGACAAAAATTCAGCCCTTCTACTGTTGTGACAGTTATCCCTGTGCCTTTTTGGGAGAACAGCTCAGAGTATCTTTGCTTGGCCAGTGAAAGAGAGAAATTGAGTTTTCTGTGCATTTGATGACTGTAGGCAAGGTTGGGCAATCATCAAAGCCTTGGTGATGGAGTAAACTACAGGGTTTTGTCCTTACTGACTATATTGAGTAAAAGTTATCATACAGGATGATGATAATTTCTTGCACTAGATATGAGCCTGACACTGACCAGTAAAGGTTATTTTTACACTACTGGGCTGGAAGCACGTCATTTTGTAGCAAAGCGGGTCACCCACTTCCCTATGAATGAAATAAACTGTTGCCTTGAATGAAAAGTTACCAACTATATTTTATCCTAACAAACCTTACACATCAAGTGACTATAAACTGAGACAGGTGCAACCTGCCTGACCCAGCCCAGCAGCGTGCATTTCAGCTGCGTTGCAGCAGAAGACAAGATGACAGCAGCAAGAGGTGGCTGCAATTCTGTGCTATAAGACAGTCCCGTCTTAGTAGCTGCGTGTGGCATGTGAACATGCAGTCAAAGAACTTTCTGATCACTGCAGGGATTTGGACTAGACAGGCATTTAAAGGTCTGTTCTAACTCAAACTATTCTAGAGTTCTGTTATTCTATTATGTTATTCTGTTATTCTGTTCTTTAGCTGTCAGATGTGCATGGTACAGTCAGACTAGGGACTGATGTGATTAAGTAGAAGGGTCTTGTGCAGTGGTTAGCTTTCACAAAATGCAAAATGATATGAACACTGTGACACTGTGAATATATTTCCAGGATATACTGAGATGAGAATGTTGATCCAGACATCTAAATCAGGTAAAGTTTGCTGTATTAGCTCTGCTAAAGTGCATGCCTCTTTGCCCTGTAAGTGCAATATCATTAAATTACAAACAGCATAATTTCATGGTAATTGTGATTCCATTCCAATATAATTATTAAAGAACAATGATTTTGAGGAGTCTCTCTAGAAAACAAAACTCCCTCTGGCTTTATGACTTATGATAAATCAATAACATTCATTTGGCAAAACATAAAAAAACTCCAAATAGTTGATTCACTGGAATGAAATGGGAATCAGAAATTCAATCAAGTTTATTAGCAGGGAAGAAAACAAAAAATTCTTTGCAAACAAAAAGAACAATTAAATCCAGCACCCAACTGATTTAGCTGGGCAATCTTAATTGCAGTACATTAGTCTTAATTTTGGTTTCTGACTGTTGTCCTGCCTGAGATCCCTCAAACAGCCAAGAATTCCACAGTGGTGAAATAAATTAAAAATACCCCAGCTACACAGAGGCTGCTCTTGACATAAACTGTTAATAATGAAAATATGGATCAACAAATGAAACACACTGATGTAGTATGTCTGAAAGCGTATTGATTCTCCAGTACATTAGTTTTTTTCACCAAAGAATTATTGTCAAAGAATGAGTCACAGGACAAAATACAAGATTCATTTTTCACTGTTCTCATTTACAAGATTTTTTAAAAAGTGATTAATGTATTTTTGATTTATTGTATTTTAATTTAACACACTTAAGTCCAAGGCATGGGATCTGTCTCAGAGAATATTACGTATCAACAGTTCATAGTGGTACTGGGTGAAGAAAATTCAGCAGAATATTTCTATACACATATAACTACACCTATAAATACATATATGTACGCATAAAAGACAGAGGGACAATAAAAACACGTAATTGTAAATAACAGCTGAACTAATACAGGCAAAGAAGGTACTTTTGGAAAGCAGACAATGAAAGTCTTGTCTAGAAAAGGAAGTAGCAGATACAGCTACAAATTGTCACGGAGAGAAAAACACAGCAGTTGTTTATGTCTGCTGAGTTTATACGTTTTTCAATTTAGTTGCTGTTCTTCGTTATTAAATACACTTCAGTCTGATTGTGTGAAGCCACCGTTAACTGCCCTTTCCAAACATTTAGGGAAAACGGCTAGGTTTCATACCTTCATTGCCATTTTATCATGGAAAAAAAATCCCATGTTGAACTGAGATTAAGAATTATTTTTAATAGAAAAAATGTAAGTGAAGAAAAAAAAAAAGTTAGCTTAGTGAAAGTGTAAATGCAAAAAATGTGGTATGTCAATAACTACTCCAAGCACTCAAGAGTTCTCCTCAAAATCTTAGTTTATTCCAGAGATCCATCATGGTGATCAGCATTGACTGAAGATACTTCTTCCTCTATTGATTTCTGTGATAATAGCTCTCCAATAAGTCTCAGAAAGCTGAAGTGGAAAGACCCTCTAATACGTCTGTCATACACTCAATTGTCTGAATGTTTGTTGAAGAATCACAGGGCTCTGGTTTTTTCAATTCTCCATATAACTTGTCGTCTCATTTAAGACTCAAAAGGAAAAAAATAATAGCATTAAAACCAGGAAGCATCACTGAAAAATTATAAAAATATTTTGTTTGTTCTACTTTTGTTGAGACAGAATCAGAAAAAAAACTTTATCTTTCCTTCTTCATTTCCATTGAACATGCAATTGACTAATAAGCTGCCATATTACACCTGGGGCTGCTCAAGCTGGGGTGATTTCTTCGCTGATGGACCATGTAGTTAACGGACATTGTTGTGTTCCCTGCTTGTTAATCCCGCTCTGGTCCCGGCGGCAGAGCGCTAGCGCGACCCTGAGATGCCGTCCGCGTTCCGATCGGGGAGGCTTCCTCGGGGAGCCGGCAGTGGGCTCCGCTAGTCTGCGTCGGGCTGAGGTGTTGGTGCCCTGAGAGCACTGCAGGATAGCAAAGAACTACCCAAAGAAGGAGGACTCTTAGTATGAGGGTTCGGCAGGTTTATTACCCCCAAGGGAGCTCAGGGACTAAGAGCCTTGAATAGGTCATCACATGGGTATTTAAGGGAGGAATAACATCCAATAATCTGAGGGTGCAGGGGCAATACAAGGGAGGGACCAGGGTGCGTAGTTGAATGAGGTTTAGGGAGGGGAGGGGAGGGGGGAAGAGAGAACAACGAATGAACAACCGGGTAACAGGGAATGTTCCAGAACTGGGATACATAACAGACAAATCAAGGAACCAATAGCAGGAACTTGGAGTTCGTGGCTTGGTGGTCTAAACCATTGTCTCTGGCAGCTCTGGGGGGAAATTCTCTGTCTGTGGAACATGCCACCACAAGTCCTCGTCCTCTGCAAGTCTATGGAGGGACTCTAATCCTTCCTGGTTCAGAACCACCGCTACAGGACATCTCCAGATTTTTTGAGTACCAAAGCTGTCATTGAAATTTGTTCCTTTCTCTGTGTCATTCCAACATTTTAACTGAGCAGAATGGTGGCACAAAGGCTTTGTTTTTGCTGTTGGCCCTCTGATCCTATGACTTTCCATGGCCGAAAGGTAGAAGCTTCCATACACTGTTCCTCAGCTCGGGTCCCAGGCTCCCCATGGAATGGTGCCTGCCTGCGAGCTGATTGGACTCACCTTCTTCTCAGGGTAACTGGCCGGAGCCCAAGGGAAGGAATTGGACTTGCTACTGCACAGAGATGATGGTAGGTTTGTTCAACCTCCCTTGACGGCCTAGAGTCTTCTGAGATGGAAAATGAAAATATGTGCCTAGGTTAGGCGCCACTTTCTGTGCTAGACTGATCCACTTACAAAGAGAAGTCAGGGGATTTCCCCACTTCTGTGACCAAAGTTGAGATTTCATAAAAGAGTCAATAGAGACTCTTAAGAGAAAGTTTTTTATGTGGCTTTTTCAGACCTGATGCACAACATTCTCAGGTGCTGGCATTTCCTAAGACTCCTCCTGTAAGCCTTTCTTTATCATTTGTTTTCCTTATCAGAAAAGACCTACTCGGCCTTTTAACCTGCTGAACTTTGCTGTCCTCAAACAGCTAGCTGTTCTACTGTAAGGATGCATGAAGAGTTACTCACAGTCTCTGACAGTCTGCCTTAGGGCACAGCCTCAAGGTAATATACAAGTAGAAGTGTTGGTTCTACAAAGTCTGTATGGTAATAATGAAATATAAGGTTATGGTGTACATTGATTGACTTCGCCTGCAGAAATCATGTAAAGGAGTAAGAATTTTTCCACAAATTTTTTGATTTTTTTTTTTGTTACAAATCAGAATAGCAGTGCTTCATACTGATATGAGTGTATATTGGTATATTGCCTTTCTATCTGCTTAATAGATTTAAGTCTATCCGGTCAAATAATAACGTCAGTTTAGGATTTAATACTGCGTTAGCAATGGCTATAGTATTTTACAGAAATTGGAATTACAGAGCTTTTTTCTGCTATTCCATAAAATTATTTATACTACTTGTATCCTGTTTCTTACTCAACACAGACAATCAATATATGTTAGTATACTTTGAATATTTGATAGTACAATTAATCAGAAATAACAGAATATGAGAGAAAATAAATGGGATTATATAGAAAGTATTTTTCACCCACAAAATACCATGAAGTGCAATTACCTAAATGACTTTCAAAATTACTTACTAGTGCAGAACAATTATGATATTAGTCACAACTTCCGCACTGCATGTACCTGGTTCAAATCCTTAACAATTTTTTCTCATGACAATTGAATTGCTGAAATTTAATAAGAAATGTCTGGGCTAATGATTTGCATTCTAGGTCAGTATTACTGTATCATTTGCAAATATTTTCAGCAACAGCTGATGCTAAAGGCTTTGGTACCCAGATTCTTGGGAGAAAGTGGCATACCATTTTGGCATTTCTGTCAGGGAAAAAGACCCTGCTCAATTATTACAAAAGGGGAAATTTGATCAGAATATAAGGACAAAATAAGAGCACTGCAATTTCAATTGTAAAATTAAAAATATGGTTTCATCAATACCATTAATAGCCGGCATTGTGCCATTAACTTGTGGTGCTTGTTTTTCTAACCTTTGTATTACAATTGAAATTTCAGTATATGGAATTTAATATCAAGTCAGAATTTAATTGAAATATAAAATTTGAATAGTCTTATAGAATATTGTTAGAGCTGATAAATTTTCTTTTATGTGAGAATTTTAAACAATTGCAATTTAAACTGGTGGAAATCAGTACTTAAATTCGTGCAGTCAAGAGCAATCAAAATGGACCTAACTCAACCCCTATAAACCTGAAATTAGAGACAATTAATCAAGCAAAATGTGTGGCTATCTACCTCTATAGTGTGCAAGGCACTGTAGGCTTGGTACTCTTCCCTAAAACAGCACAATCTTCCTGACCTTCTTTACAATGATTTGCTTGCATTTCATCCATAATCCACATTTCTCTTCTCACTGCAAGGACTGTGATTTGGTTTCCTGAAGTCCACGTCTCTCCAGTGCCTCAGTCTCTGCTGCTAGAACTAATGGTTAATTACAGACAGGAGGAGTTTTGGTTCACCCTTTAATGATAGTTCATTTCTGTCATAACCTTGACTGCAAAGTTGAACTGAAGGTGAAAAATACCCAGATTTGAATACCTTTAGCCTTTAAATAAAGGAGTTCTAGACTGCTTTTAGTGGTCTTTTTGGTAGCAGTTGTTGGCTGCTTCTCTGATTTAATGATAACGAGCAAGAAATAAATTTCATACAATAAATTCACCTCAAATTGTCCCAATTTACCAGTTATCAGTGCTGAATTAAAGTTAATGAGTTTAATAAGTTAATGATAACTTATATTCTTCAATTAATACAGGTTTTTTTGTCTCATGTTTGGATGAACCGTGATAGAGCTTTCCTGTGGCTCTTCACAGACGTTTTGTACATTTTATGAGGGAGCAATTGCAACTCTCTTAATGGGAACTACAACCCTTAATCCTAATGACTTTTAATTGATAACTTGTTTTCACATAGGAGATGACACCTCATTGGCCACCACAGTTTTGTTCATATTTTGATGCTCTACTGAGCAGTACAGGATTTATGTACTAACATAGCTAACATGACCTTAGCTGAAGAACCTGAGAATGTATGGGCAGCAATGAGCCATGTCTGAGGGATGATGAAAATGAACACAGGAAATCAAACCAGTCTTTATTAGAGGAAATCACCTACATAAGTCATAAAATATTTCAGTTTCTCTGATGGTGCTAAGGGAAAATGATGTTCAGCTAGTTACACCTTCTTGACAACTTTGAGCCTCACAAGGATTGTAGAAAATTGGATTACAAAAAATTTTACTGCCCTTACTGGGGTAAAAAATTAGCTACCCTTATTCTTTAACATGGATGTGATAAACACCTTTTTAGTTATTGGATGAAATTCTAGAGATGTCTACTTTGAGAATTGGCATTATTGATCAGATTATTTGTTCATTTTATGCTGCTGTGACAACAACCTGGTTTAGAGGGTTCATTTCTCATATCCTGAACCAGATTCATCAATCAGTGGGACTCATCAATTAGGGCAAACATAGTTCCTTGTTATATCCTCCCAGATATCCTGAATTAATCAAGGAATCCCCAGCCCAGCTTAGCAAGCACCACTCTTCTGACAGCAGCACCCATCTATTTGTGTTGCTAGGTCCTAACAAATCATGACAATGGATCTTCTGGATGTTCACTGTGTCTAGAGGCAGAGAAATTAAGGCATACGTGGTGGTATATCGCATGACTTATCAGAACTTCATAGGCAAAAAGAAAGGGCTGATCCATCACGGTTGAACAATTGTGCCAGTGATTTAATATATTCACATACAACTTAGTATTCTGCAATCTCCCACATATAACAGATAGTATTATCTAATATTTATAAATGTCTTTGGTTTACCTGAAATATTTTCAGTACAGAGTAAGTGATGTTGGAAAATCGGACAGCCCCACCCTTAGTGTGGAATGCTCAGAAATTCAGCAGTACCATCATCTTGATCACGGTAAAGGTTGCATGGATCCCAGGAAGGATATTATTATTCCTCCGTTTTGCTTCTGAGAGATGATATCCCTTAACCCCCAAACAATGTCTTGGTTTTATTTATACAAGAAATAAAGGCCAATCTGGATTCTGAAGTACCATGAGCAGCTCGCAAATATTATTGCTTGGTTGGTTTTTTTTTTTACAGATGCTGTAGATAATAGGTACTTCAGATTTACTAAAGTGCATGATTGCTTTTTAAACTGTGCATTTCTTCATAATAATGCATTGTAAATAAGTTGTTGTGCTGTAAAACATCACCACGCTTTCACAAGCCTCTAAAGTTCTTAAAAGCACTCACTCTTATTTGGCTTTTAAAAACTAGCTATTAATATTTACATTTGTGACTGTGCACAAATACATAAAATCATCATAAAAGCCAGAGGTTTAAGTGCCTGCCCTTCCATTCACCAGGTCAGGAAGAACTTTTAGATCTGTCTCAGAGGATTTCTTGCTATTACAAATATGAAACTAGGATGTTAAAATGAAAAAGAAGCAAATTTAATAATAATAATAATAATAATAAAAAATACTTGCAAGCGACAGAGCTCAGCTTGATGGCTTCAGAGAGTGGAAGGAGATTATGTTAAAGCATAAATGGAGTTTTAACATTTTTAAATCCAGAAGGTCTAATCTAATCTAATCCTTTTCAATCCAATTTTTTTAATGCAGCCTAGACATCAGATTAAAGCTTGCACTTTTTTAGGCCATTGCAAACAGAATCAGCATCTGTGCTGCCTTTCTAATATTCAGCATTTCAAAGGGGATTTTAAATGAATCAAAAGAATAATTATAAAATATAAACAAAGGAAGAGCTATAAATTAGATACCAGTTACCTTATTTTTACTTTAAGGTGAAACAAATTAAAATTTCTTTTTGTAACTTTGCCTTTTCTGGTAAATGAAATAACTATAAAAAAATATAAAGAGGAAGAACCTATTCCAGAGGTCGTATAATACTATAAAGGGCCTTTTTAGTGAAAAAATTCCTTTTCTTTTGCTGTTTTGTAAGAAGTTTAGTGCCAATAACTCCATAACATCAACAATTTGAATTTTGTCTGCTGAGTTTTTTAGAATGATGCTAAGAGATATACCAACCAGAAAGAAAGCCTTACTTTCTTTCCATTTTTTTCCTGGTTTTCTTTTTTCTTTTTTTTTTCTTTTATTTTTATTTTTTTAAAAATTTAATTTTATTTTTTTTATTCTGCTGCATTTTGAATTTCTAGTGAATCTTAAATCTTTGTAAAGTTCAAAGTAATATACTCTAGATTACCATGTCCCATACAGCAGCTTTCTGCCTGTACCAAGATTTCCAAGATCTCTCTTGCCTCCTGTGTCAGTCAAATGATAAACTACTTATTGCTGATGAAACAAATCTGCCTTGTTATCATTCTTCTAACACCCTTGTTTCTCCCAGGGGAATCCCAAAATATTATGTGAGATGCTTTTGGTTATATTAGCAAGTTCTCAGTCTTTGGGATAAAAAAGTTAAACACTGTAGGAAGATGATCACCATCTATGTATATTAGAATATAATTCATATGACATTTGGGCCTGGCTCTGTTCCTGGTAAAGTCAATGACAAAGTCACAGTGGGATTCTCTCCAGCAGAAAATAATTTAATTTAGCAGTGAAAAATTTGAAAATATGACCTGTAAAATGCTAGCGCACCACTGTTTTGAGATACGTGGACCCACTCAAAAATTTGTAGCGTCAGGAGAAATTTCTTGAGAAATATCATGCATGTAAATATGATTTTATTTTTCACTTACATCTTAACGGGTTGTCCTGAGTTGGCCAAGGAGCTGTCAATCTCAGAAGTGACACATGCTGCAGGAAATAATATAACTTCCTTCCTGAGAGAGAGAGCCAATGACCAGGAAGTTTAAAGATTTGATAGGTAGGTAAACCAATTAAAAGTTGATCCTCTTAGCCTTCCTGTTCTTCAGAGAGAAGCAGCTCCTGTGCTTCTCTCCCCAGTAAGACTGGGCCTTCCCCCCACCCCCTGCTTCCCCGGGGTGGCGGGGAGAGAGGTTCGGAGTGGCCGTGCAGCACAGATGGGGGAGGACCCGGCCCGGGCTCTCGACATAGGCAGTTCAGCCGGGCCGACGTGCCAGCTACATTGGGCAGTGCTGGGCTCTCCTGCTCCGGGCCAGGCAGGGCCCAGGCCCTGCTCTGTCACTCTGAGGCCCTCCTACTCTGGGCCGGCCCCAGCAGGCCGAGGCAGCTCCGCAGAGCCAGGCACAGAGACTCCGAGCACTTCTGCCAACTGGCTCAGACTTTTCAAACAGCCCGGCAGGGAGCACGGGATCGTCACACTGCCAGAGAGAGAGAGAGAGATTAACTCTGTCCATGCCCGGACTAAACTTACAGACACCCATCCTTCCTTGTGTAGGGGTTGTGAATTTAGAATCAAAAACTAAGAAATCCCTGGGTCGTTCCTGGTGGACCATCCCAGGGCACACCCCTAAGAAGAGAGCCGCAATGGTTTGATCCTCCGGGAAGCCTCTCCCCCAAACCTCATCCAGTTGAATGTTATTTGTTATAGAAGTTGTCACTCCAAGTTTGTACCCTCCCTGAAGTCTAGAAAGTTCATTGTCCTAGCCGATGTGATTTGTGGTTACCCCTTGTCTCCTCCCCAACCCCAATCCCACTGGATGTTGTACCCTGTTACCGCCCCAACTCCGCCCTTAGCCCGCCCACACGTTGCGTCCTGATTGGTTAACCTGTTCCCCTTATAAACTGTTGTCTGAGCTGGCTCGGGGCTCTTTAGGCACCGGAGTCAGGGAATAAACATCTGTGTTAGCTGCCGGAGAGTCGTTCCCTCATTGCCTCGCAGCCCCTCCGTGATCTGTAGGATAACCCAGGAGACCCTAACGCCTTGTTCCCCTGGCGGGACTTCGTCCCTCGCGTCTGCTGACCGAAAGGGCTGACGTTCACGGTAAACCAGGTGGAAGCAAGGCAACCAGCTGCAAGAGTCTCTGAAGTCCGAGGACCGGAGAAGACGCCGACCTTTTTCTACCTGACCCCGAGGTAGGATCGAAGAGAAGCGTAAGAAAAGAGCCCGTTGGGCTCGAATTATTTTATACATCCTTGTACAGAGAGAGGAACGAGTGAGGACATCTACAGAAACACAGCACAGAGACTCTTAAGTCAGTGAAGGAAGCAGAGCCGACACCTAGAGGAAGGAGCATGAGAAGTGCTTCAATAATGAAGCTGAAAATACTTTTGTAGAACCATGGTTGGGACTAAGCTAATAAATTCCCTGTAATATATGAAGAAATAGTCCAGAGGGGGGATGTGATGTTCTTAGTGCAGCCAGTGAACCAAAACACTTGGGTAAAGACAAGTAGATGTTGAAGTCACGTGCAGCCTGATGAGAAACTTGAACAAAGACAGAGAAGAGGCTGTGACCCAGAGCCCTGGTCCCGGGGAATGTCAGAGAACTTGTGTTGCCAGGAGAACCTGTGCTGCTCAGCACAGAAGAACAGATTTTCTTTGTTGCTGCAATAGAACACTTAATCCTTAAAAAGGTACCCTGGGGACTGTTCATGACCCACCATAGTGTCTGTGAGAAGGCTACTGGTGTGGGAGGGATCCTCCACAAGAGGTAGATCTTTCCTCCTGGGCAGCTGCTGGTGGTGAGGCTTAAGACCCATAGAAAACTGTATTTTCTTACTGAGAATCCATGGTATAAGCAAAAGAGACTTCTCTCCCTAAATGAACTGAGACAAAGACTATTTCAGAGGTGGTAAACTGACTGGAAGTCAAAGTGTTGTCTTTATGTGTGTTGTCAGGAGGAAAGAAATGGAGAGGTGGTGGGGAGGAGGGGTGGTCTGAGGGGTTTGTTCTGGTTCTTCTTTTTTTTTCCTCTTTGTCTTAGGTTTATTAATAAATTTTCCTTATATTCTTAAAGTTTAAGCTTGCTTTGCTTTCTCCTAATCCTTATCTCACAGCAAACATGAGGCAAATTTTGGTAAGTGTGCTGGCATTTTGCCAGAAACTCGAATAGGTGAACTGAAGCTGTAATAAATTACCAGTGGTGTAGTTCACAAACTATTTGAAGAAAGTAGTGAGTTTTAAATTGCCTTTTGATCTCTTTATTGTTGTTATAATGTTATAAAAAGGGTTCCTGTTTTAAAAACATCGTATTTACAAAAGTTCCTGTTTTAAAACATTATGCTTACACAAGCCAGTAGTTTAACACAACCCCCACAGGATGCTTGCAGTGGCCTTGGGCAGCCCCCTCCCACGGGGGGAACCACCCCAAAATACCCAGTAACAACCACACAACGCAGAGCACTTCAACTTAGATGACTCGACAGCCAGTCAAAAACCCATGAGAGGACGCCAGTCAAGCCCTACAAAGACACGTGGAGGGAGGGACATACAAGGGGGTATAAAAGTTAGTGACTTGTAATTAGTGGCGCGGTGCGTGAGGCAGTTGGACTGGCCTTACCCGCCCACCGGTGTATTTGGCTGATATTCGCTTGCTGTTAATTAATAAATTCTTTAATTGGATCCACGTCTCTGATTAGCTCTTTGAGACTCAATTTATAACAAAGCCACTACACAATTGGTCTTTCTGCGTGGTTTCCCAAACCTCTAACCGCAACACAGATCTTCAAGAGCTAATCTTGGGTCTCCTTCTGTAGTTCGGTAGTCTAAACTGGATCCTATGATAAAATTTTTACTTTATTGAAAATCCTCAGAATAGTTTTGTTTAAGGTGATGAGCTGTGGTGGACAGAGCAATGAAAATGATTTATATTCTTCTGAATTAGTAGTTATTCAAAGAGAATGAGCGTGGATTTGGATCTGAGTGTCCTGAATATATGCAGAGTAGCTTTGTGCCTTAATGCTCTTGACAGAAAAAAAAATAAATAAAAAAATCCCCCAAACCCTAAAAACCAACAAAACACAAAACCAAAAAAGAAGAGGTTAGTTTTTTCTTTCATAAAGAGAACAAATTTTTACAGCTCAGAATAGCAGGTGGGGCTAAAGAAACCATGTAAAAATTTAAGATAATGTCAAAAAATTAAAATACACTGGGATGCACCACGAACTCTGGCCTGTAAATCAGACTGAAATGAACCTTCAGTGGCTAATTCTGAAGCCAATCAAACTGATGGATACCCAAAAGACTGGCAAATTCAAGATGCATTAATCCTTTTTGCTTTTTGTATAACATCCTATTTCAGGATGAAATAAACACTATACAAGACAAATGCTGCGAAGTGTTTAAAAGTGCATATGAAGGAAATAATCAGAATGTAGCATGTTCTTCTGGAGGTGCTGTTTTCATGTCTATTCCCAAGAGACACCAAGGAGAGGGAAGAGAGGCTCAGGAAGTACATAATAAAGACTCTGAAATAAGTGGTGTCTAAATCTTAAGCAAAGCCAAATTTTTGTAAATATTTTGGATAATAGTCTTTCATGGCCTAATCTCTTTATTTTTCCTGTCTCCTCCTCCTTTCCATATGCTTTCCACAAACTTTCCAATTACTCTGAGGTGAAGTTAAGAAGACCCATATAAAGCAACAGCTCACTGTTGATAAGTGGTAGCAGAGATGCTGGACTGCCAGAGTGAAGTGTGGCAGCTGAGAAAACTTCCCATATCTCACTCCAAATGTAAGGAGGCTGGCCACTGGAATGAATGCTTGTGCACCACAACCTGCTGGGAAAAGACCTGAGTAAACAAGGAAACAGAGACTTTAATGCATTTGAATTGGCTCTCTAATTGGGGAATTCAAAAGACCAAGGGTTTGGATTGCATGTGGGTACACAAAACTATACTATTGTTTAGACAGTGTTTTTAAAAAAGGTGGATGCATTAATGCTGTCGTAACACTAACAGCTATTCCTACCAAAGCATCTCAAAAATGAGCTAAAATGTTTCCCTTTACACACTGTAGTCCTTTGCTAGTACACTGTTAAAAAAATACCAACAAGCACTAAAATATTTCATACGTGGGAAAACACACTGGTCAGATTTTTTTAAGAAAAAGAGAGAATGTATCTAAAATGTGAAGTCATGCAGATCATACATTTAAACTATCAAAATACAATTCAGTTATTACGTAGAGGATTACCTACCAGGTGTAGTGAGTATATGTATATTCAAAGCACCTACTAGAACAGCCAAGATCTAAAGGATCTGCACATTTCTGTCAGGTAGAATAACAAAGACCATTTTTTCATATGTTCTAAAATGCATTATAAAGAGACATAGAAGCTGCGAAGTTAGGGAATGTAAACTCTCATAGTCAATACCTTGCTTATATTTGCATTTTCCTAATTTTGTGTGAATAAATGTCTGCACAGAATATTGGGCAGTGATGAATCCAGATACTAATTTTACATAATGATTATTTCTTTTTAAGTTGGCCTTTCCATTTCCAAAATTACACTCTACACTGTTGCGTTCCCTGCTTCGGTCCCACCTTGGTACCGGCAGCGGAGTCCCAGCGCTACCCTAGGACGCCGTTCGCGATGTGGAAGACTTCCTCGGAGTGCCTACTTCGGGCACAGCTGGTCCGCGTTCAGGCTGGGGAGATGTTGCCCCCGGAGCGTGGTGAAACAGCAAAGAACTACCAGAGAAGGAGGTCTCTTGGTATGTGATTTCGGTAGGTTTATTGCCTCCAAAGGGAGCACATGAACCAAGAGCCAAGAGCAGCTTATTACATCGGTATTTAAGGGAGGAACAACACCCAATAGGATGAGGGCAGGGGACAATACAGGGGAGGGGCTGGGGTACATGATCAAATGGGGTTTAGGGAGGGGAGGGGAACAGAGAGAACAACGAATGAACTATGGAGTGACAGGGAATTTCCCAGAGTGGGAATACATAACAGACAAGTCCAGTAACCAATAGCAGGAGCTTGGGTCCGTGGATTGGTGGTCCAACTGCTGCCCCTGGGAGCTCCGGGGGGAAACCCTCTGTCCATGGAACCTGTCCGGAAGCCCTCTGGTTCTGAACCACATCAACACTACACCATGCTCTTAACCTTAGAAACAAATAGACGCCTATTTGAAATAAGCATGAGATATTCAGTCCAAGTCTTTCCCTGACTAGTGAACATTTTATCACTTTGCACTTCTGAACTCACAAGGTCTTATGTGTACCATGGCTGGGATCTGTCTAGATATTTATTCATTCTTGAAAAAGCATCTTCCACCTAATAGAAATTACTGACATTGGAGCAGGACAGTTACAGTCTTTATTTTCTATTTGCCCATTCCTTTTGGGGGCAGCACATGATGCCTCCTGCTGCTTTGCCCTTACTGTACACACCATCTAACAAATAGTGCCTGCTTTTTAGGCCATGGGTGGTGGGGTGTAATCGGAATTGCATTAAATTGGATTTAATGCATTTAATTGCATTAAAATGGGATATTAAAACTTCATATTAAAGCCTAAGAAAAGATCTGAAATATCCCTCATCACTTCTACTTTTGCATATTAGTGTAGTCAAGTGCATAATATAACCCTAAGCAATTAAATAATGAAAGGCAAACTCTGATAGTTGCAGAGGGAAAGTTTTTATTATACAACACAGTGATAGCTTTCTTCCCCCTGCTTCTGACTTTCTGTTGACATTGGTGTTGCTTATCTTTTCCAGCCTCCCACACATATTGATTACCTCTCAAGCTGATGCCCTCTGTTCTCCCTTGACTTGCTGCTTTATCTCGCTCTGTAACACTTGTACATTTTTAGCTACTTTTATTCATACACATGGGCCAAATTTATCCTTGGTTTTCTGCCAGGGAGTTACATCAAGTATAAATTTGACCCTCTCAGCCTTTCTTACTGCTTCTGAAATCAGGTTTCCAAACAGATGAAGACTGGGTACCCATGATGAAATATTTATGGTGTAAGACTTGACGATGCACACAGAGAGAAACATAACGTCTCTAATCAAAACTAGAGCTTCTTCAGAGGCACAGTTGTATGATTTTAAGTCTGTGACAGACTTTCTGTCCTCCACTTGTTGCCAGTGGTTTCTGCAGTTTCATAATTAGCGCACAGGTTTTGGTGTGTATTCTCTGCTGTATTCTGTGTGTACCTTCAAGGCTGATTTGAAGCCTTTGTGATCCTGTTGCCTTGAGCTGTTGTTATGTCACTGAGTCCTCCAGCATAAGTCTGAGGAGGACAGTGTCCCCAGGGAACAGCTGAGGACTGTGCCAGGTTGCAGTGACACTTCAGCAGTGCCCTGCTCCTCCTGGGAGTGATATGGAAACCTCTGCAACAGCTTTGCACACACAAGCCTTCTGTGGCTCTACAGGAAATGTCACATCCAAGGAATGCACATCTCTTGGGTCACAATGTAGCATAAATCCTGGAATATAATTTATTTTTAAAGTACAATTCTTACTTTTATGTCCAGAAAATACTGTAGTCTTTGCTACCAGAAGCAACAGAGTTTACTCACTTTCACTCTCAGGGTACACAAAAATGCTGCTCAATTTGAAAGCATCTGTTTAAATGAGATATACTGATTAATATATGCCCTCTATGGCTTTGTATTTTATTGCCCTTGAACTTTTCCTGTCTTTAGGGGAGACTGGCAAAAATGGATGGATTTAGAGTGAATATTTTCACATGTCATCCTCCGTGCATTTTTGCGTATTATTTTATTTCCAGATGTAGTGGTTTCAGTTTGCCTATTTGAGTTTCTGGTCAAATGCCACACACTTACCAAAATTTATCCGATTTTGCTGTGAGATAAGGATTAGGAGTAGGCAAAGCAGGCTCAAACTTTAAGAATATAAAGAAAGTTTATTAATAAACGAAAAATAAAGGAAAAAAACCCATGGAAAACCAGAACAAAACCTTCAGACCACCTCTCCTCCCTCTGCCTCTCCACTTCTTGCCCACTGACAACACACAAAAAGACAACACTTCAACTTTCAGTCAGTTTACCACCTCTGAAAATAGTCTTTGTCTCAGTTCATTTAGGGAGAGAAGTCTCTTTTGCTTATACCATGGACTTTTCTGTAAGAAAATACAGTTTTTTATGGGTTTCAGTCTCACCACCAGCAGCGGCCCGGGAGGAAGAGTCTGCTTGTTGTGGTGGATCCCTCTCACACTAACAGCCTTCCCACAGCTACTAACAGTGGGTCATGACAGTCCATGGGGTACCCTTTTAAAGATAAGCAGTTCTATTGCAGCAGCAAAGAAATCCCTCTCTTTGTTACTGGCAACACAGGTTCTCCGGCACTCCCCATGGCAAGGGACAGCTTACAGCCTCTTCTTTGTCTCTGCTCAAGCTTCTCATCAGGCTGCACTTACTTCAGCATCCGCTTTTCTCTACACAGATGTCTTGGCTCACTGGCTGCACTTAGAACATCACATCCCCCCTTTGGACTATTTTCTCATATATTACAGGGCATGTATTAGCTTAGTCCCAACAGTGGTTCTACAAAAGTATTTTCAGCTTCATTATTGAAGCACTTCTCATGCTCCTTCCTCTAGGTGTCGGCTCTGCTTCCTTCACTGACTTAGAGTCTCTATAATGTGTTTCTGTAGATGTCCTTAGGGAAGGATGGGTGTCTGGAAGTTTCATCTGGGCATGGAGAGGGTTAATTTCTCTCGGGCCTTATAATGGTCACATGGTCTATGCTGGGCTGTTTGAAAAGTCTGAGCTGGGTGGCAGAAGCACTCAGAATCCCAGTGGCTTTGTTCTGTGAAGCTGGCTCGGCCAGCCCAGAGCAAGGGCTCGGGATGACAGAGCAGGTCCTGGCTCAAGTCTGGTGGAGCCGGCCCGGTCCCTCCCTGGCCCTGAGCAGGGGCGTGGCCCTGTCTAGGGTAGCTGACATGTCAGCCCGGCTGAACAGCATCTGCTGTGAGTTCAGACCAGTTCCTCCCCCACACCCAGCTGTACTGCTCTTCCAAACCTCCCTTCCCCCTGCTCCCTCTGGCCCAGTCTTACTGGAGAGAGAGCAGGGACTGCTTTTCTCTCCAGGAGGCTAAGAGGAAGAGACTCAGAGATCCTCTGCTTTTGTATGATTTTTTTCCTTGATGGCAGAACAACTTTTAATTGGCTGGCCTACATGTCAATACTTAAAACTACCTGGTTATTGGCTCTCTCTCTCTCTCAGTCAGGAACTTGTATTACTTCCTGCAGCACTGGTCACTTCCACGATTGACACCCCTTGGGCCAACCCAGGACACCAGATTATAGCAAGGTTCTACATTCAAATTTATTGTAGGGGGAAAGAAATAGTAAAAAATTCATATCAGTTCACCAGTAAACTAGCAGATGGTAAATGAATTCAGTTTCTTCATTTCTGAGTAGGATAGAAAGGTAACAAAAACATACTAATATAAAAATAGTAAAGCTTGTAAAAAGTTAATTATGACTTCTATTTTAATTACTTGAATGACATAACATTAAGGACACCTTACTAAGGGCAATATTTTTAAAGATGATGAACCTTTCACATCTTACTGTGATGGTACTGTGATACCCATTTTAATGTACTTTTCCCGAAGTAACCCATATAAACAAATTTACTCACTGATTACAAATATCACACAGTATTTATATATGGCTATATCTGGATTTGTGTATAAATTCAACCACTTAATGTGAAGTTGGAAAATTATCTTTTCACGTGTATAAAAAATTTATATAATTTTTAATGCAATCACTGAAAAATATATCTTCTCTGACAAACAGACAGAACAGGCTGGATATTGAAAGCAACTTTTAAGGATATCTCTATTCACTCTATGCAATAATACCATGAAGAGTTTGTGCATTCACTGTGCAAAAACCCACAGGGGATGATTCCTTACTTTCCCTGGGAGATTCATTCTAGCAGCATAAAACACTCCACTGGCAGAAGTTTTTGCTCATATTTGTCTTGCATTTCCCCTTTTTCAAGCATTTTCATATTTTTTTACATCACTGTCTAACTCTGATTTATTGTATTATATGTTTTAAATTATACTTCTAGTCCCTTTTATCAATTGCTGTGAGAATCTGAGTTTTATGGTGTTTGTGAAGACTCTTCTTTCCTAATTCCTCCCTAGGTTGGGAGCTAACAGTGATCAAAAAAACTAGATGAGAAACAGAATTTATAGGAAGGATTACAATGTGATATACAGTTTAAAAAATTATATTGCTATATGAATACTGCAGTCCTTTTATGTTGAATGTAACCTGCAAAGAGGGATGGCATTTTGGAGACAAAATATAGAAAGTCAGTGGGTTTAGTAAAAAAAATGTAGCTGTTATTTTCCAGTCAGATGTACTTTTCATTTATTTTTAAAGTAAAACCATGCGTATATTAAATAAATAGATCAGTAACTATGAGAAACACAAGATTTGAAACCTTGACTGTTTCAGAGATTTCCTTCTTTTCCTGGCAGGGGTTCAGAAATATGACATTTTTGTTATAATGTTCTTGCTGACAGATGAGGTTCTCAGAAGCCTTGTCAGTAAGCACTTGGTGTCTACATCACGCTTCACACAAAGGTCTGTTCAACTGTCCTATTTTTAGAGCAAAGAACTGGAGCACAGGGATGCAGACTCTCACCTGTGATCAGGAAGCTCCCAGATCTCTGATCTTAACACTAGGTGAACTTTCCACTCTTGGCCTTATGATCCATCATTATAGAGAGGAATGATGGTATTTGTAGCGTAAAAAAATTACACAGAAATGTAATCATGACTAACTGAGCAGTGATCTGGAGGATAGAGCTCTGACACGAAACATTTTCATTGAGCAGATGTCCTTCCTGGGATGTCCTGTGGCTGATCACCAAAGAACAGATTGGAGGGCAGCTTGCATTGATTTGAGGATTGCTTTACTGATGCTTGCCCTTTCCTTGCCAAACACACCATGTGGTTCTGAAGCTAAGCCATCATCTTAAAGATGAAAAAAATGGTATTTTACAAACTTTCTCACACTACAGAACCCAAACTTCCCAATTTCAAAAGATGTACATGGTATCCAGTTTAGTATGAGAGGCAGTTTGGTTCTACCTCAGGCAGTAAAGTAAACCCACACTTGTTCTCTGTCATCCCCTAAGCCACTTTAAAGTTCCAGTGTGAATACAGCATTCCACTTGTATATTGTGGATGTTATCTAAACTTGGACTCAGGCAACATATGCAATTATTTGGATCTCAGCAAATACTAATAAACTTCTAAATTAGGCAGATTTCCCTCACCAGATAGGTATCCTATTTCAATATATCTCACAGAACTCAGATTCTTGCCTCACAGTTACAAGCTGAAAGCTATACCAGCAGAACAATGTGAACATTAATGGTGTTAATGTGAGAAGTAGTGAAGGTTGTCTGCCAGCCATTCATAAGTTTTTTGTTTTGCTCTCTACAACACACACCATTTTGAGTGTTCTTTCAACTCATGCAAGAAAAGAGTTTTGTCATTTATGTTATTTTATGTAAAAATTCATCACTGTATTTTCTCTCATATAAGAAAATCAGCTACTGGTTTATTTCTAAGGTAAACTTATGTTCATTTTTGCTGAAATACTCTGGAAGAGTAGATGGAATACTCCACTGCCAAAGGAAATGTTTTCTTAAAGCCTTCCTAAAAAGAATTACAGTGATTAAAATCATCAATCCTGTATTGAGTGCTATCAATCCTGAGCCTCTAAATAGCAATAAGCATTGTTTGGAATTCACATTCCAGCCCATATGATGGGAAATTTTATATTGAGAATTGCTGGTACCAGAAAGCCCATGAATAATCACCATTAGATATTGACTAAACACTTAGGTTCTTTTGAAATCAATTTGTCTAGAGAGATTGAAATACCCCTGGGTCACATTTAAACGGAATACAAAACATTGGCCTCCATCTGTTTTTCTATTTAAACTAAAACCAAATCAAGCAGAGAGGACAAAGGATTTCTAAAAAATCCTAAGATAAGATGTTAGGGTTTGATTAGGCTCATCTGGTTTTCATAGCCCAATGTAACATTCTTTTTATTGTATTAAATGTTTTGGGTATAATTTATTTTGTTTGCGATTTTGCTAATTAAGGTGGTTAAGATCCTCATATTTGAATATCACTAGATGATCAGGAGTCTTATCTGAAGTATTTTCATGCTTCTCCCTTATATGCACATCTAGATATACTTGATTCTGTTTTTCTCCTTACCTATTGAAAATCTCATTTCTCAGATTTCTGTGGACTTCTTGGTCACACAGAGTCACAGTCTGAGCCATAGTACTTTGCAAAAACTAAAGGTCTAAGAGAGAAGCAGGAGAAATACCTGTGGAATGGTGAAAACTTTAGAAATACATGTGCAGGGCATTTCAGGGGATAAAGACACCAAAAGTTCAAAGGTACAAAGTGTTATCAACTCAAACAGGAGCATGGAGACAAAAGGAAGGGAGGGAATTGGCTGAGACAGATCTTGTGATGACTCCATTAAGTTATACCTATAAAAGAAATAATCAAGTTTTCTACAAACATTTTAAATTTTGGATACAGGTCTGAGACTCCACCTGGTGAAATTTACATCTTCATGTAAATTCAAATTATTTTGTCTTTGTGAAAGATAGCTAAGGAGCTGCTGCTTAGTCCAAGTGCTAAAGCCCAGGTGCTGTTTTGGATGTGTTGATTCCTTGAACCCCACTGAACCTATACAGCATGGCTGAGGTCCCTGGCTGGCCTGTCATGGGACAGGGGTAAGGTGGGTGCCTGGTGGGGATGTTCAGGGTGGGACCAGCTAAAAGGGTACTTCAGAGTAAGGAGGATCTCAGCAACAGTCCAGTCTCACATAAGGATTTCTTTCTTCACCCATAGTGGCCACCTGAATTTACTGCACTTCAAGTCATCCCTGTGCTTCCCTTCATGCTCTGCTTTAAACTTCTCTAATTATTACTTCACTGCCTATATTGGTCCCTATATGCCACAAAACTTTAAGGATAATTTGTCTGCTTTGCCTCCTCCCTTTGCTGTAGGAAGCTCCTCAGTAGTGGCCTGGGGATTAGCAAGAGCAGGGTGGCAAGCACTATGGAGGGTAAATGCTGTTTTCCTTGCATTTCCTGTGGGCAAGCTGTGTTGGAGAGATACTAATTTGCTGATACTGTGGTTCCACAAAGTGGATGAGCTAAGTGTGATTGGCACCAGGTGTAGCTGAAGAACAAAACAGCCTGGGCTCGGACAGGCTTTTTCTGCTGACACACAGATGAAACAGCTGTCCTGACCCTGCAGCATCACACAGTCTGTTCTGTCCCTCTCCTCACACCTCAGATGGTTATCACCCCTATCAGAGTGCATCATCCTATAGCAGACTCCCCTCAAAAGGGCTGCAACTGAGATTTCTCAGCTGCCCTGCTTGGTTTCCCTGCTTCCTTCTCAGTGCAGAAAGCCCACCAGATAAAGCTGGTAAGCCATGGGATGGTGAAGCAGAAGAAAAGCAGTAGGAACGCATGTGAAGGATTGGCCTAGGACATACAGCTGTGTGGAAGAAATGTCAGAGACTGGTGTTTCTGACCCCTCAGCCTTAAGAGAGGAGGGCTCTCCTAATGGGGAAGTACTGTGTTGTTTTCCATCTCCACACAGGGCAAGTCAGCAGACTCTTTACATCTGTAAACTGTTTTTAGGGAAATCCTGTTGTTTTTCCTGTTTTACCTGTGTCTAGGTAGTAGGCAAGGAGAAAACAAGGCCTTAATTAGAATTTATAGTAAAGATATTAGAACACAGGAAGTGTAAAATTGAATAATGTTTTCTTTATATTTTAAACCCACTCCATCTATAGTGCTACCTTTAAAATATTAGAATATATTAACATCAGTTGAAAAATTTTGTAGCTAAGGGGAAGAATATGCTTAGGGGAGCATATAGAAGACTTTAAAATCCATAGTACCATGTATAAGAAAAGTACCATTTAAAATTTAATATTGAATTCTGCCTTTATCACTTTTGGCTGAAAAGTATATATTACTATTTGGCAGAATCCCAAAACAGGACTAATAAAGAAATTAGAAAAAGTTTCCACCACAAAACCCCCCCAAACCTGCAACAAACCAACTGAAGAGATCTTCTCATGGGGGAAAAAACCCTAGAAAGGCAAAAGTTTTAAAATTATGAACAGTGGCAAAGTGTGTAACACATGTTCTTCAATCTTTCCTGTAAATGTAATCAATTAACTCCAAGGTAAGACAAGGAAATAGCCTTCGCTAAGCAGGATGAGTCAGCAGAACTTGTTACATCCTGGTAATATATAAATGTCACTGAGCTGACTGAAATGTTCTGTTTAAACATGGAAAATTGTTTATTGCCGGATTGTTTCTGTTGTAACATTTGGTATTTCTATAGTAAATGGCTTTTGACAAGATGGACTGTTAATCCAATCTGATGAGGTGATTTACATATTTGCAATGTGGCATTCTAGGGTGTTTTAAAACTTTCATTATATGAAAGTTAAGAGTAAGAGGGACAGGACAGCCAAGGGTTTAACCTTGCCAAGTGTGCCTAAGCAGCTCCACACATAACAGTGTTCCTGCTCCTCCCTCCCCATGTCTGACAAACTGCATAGGTAGGAGGACAACAGATAAGTAGCAGGTGTACAATTAACAGCATCAAATGATGAGCAATTGAGACCATCTAGTATGTTCCAAGCATAGGTACAATGCAACCAATCCAAAATACAGAAGTGGTATAAATATTTAAGAGATGGTTTATTTGTGATATGTGCAAGGAGATAGTTGCACAGCTGCTTTTCTGTAATTCTGGTAACTGATTAGTCTTGTCTGTTTTGTAACTCCTTAGAGGAAATAGGAGATGAAGTGCACCCAGAAGCCATGTGAGCAAAAGGCCTGTGAAGAGAATAGGGAGTAGTTCAAACTCAATTGAACAAAACTGTTTTTCAGGGTTCAGATGTTTGTGATGAAGATACACAGAACAAAGGAAGAGGACAGTCAAACAGTTGCATATATCTTTTTCACTTCCTGTTCAATTGCTTGCAACCCAGTTCATGTCACATGGGATGTTCATATCCCCATGACTCTGCAGATCCTTGATGTTGATATAATTGAATCCACCAAATGATAAAAGAGTTGTGGAAGGAATATGGAAGTTTTTTGAGACTACCTGAGGGAGCAGCCTGAGAGTCAGGCTGGTGAGGAAGGAATGTCAGGACAAACAGCATCTTCAAGCTGACTAAATTCCTCAGAATTTTAGACCTAACTCAGAGCCTGGAGCTTCACTCTTTACCCAGATACAATATTTAAGTTGTTACTGCTATTTGTGAAAGGACCATAACTTACTCGTCCCTTCAAACCCTCTCATTTCCCTGTATTTGCCTTCACTAATGTGTGGTAAATGTGGCATGGTAAAAGCACACAGAGCCTGTAAAACATACTGCACATTTGTACGCTATGGAGGATTTAGCCCTTATCACCCACTCACTGGAGTCACACGTGAATGCACAGCAGAGATTTGTCATTAGGTTAACCATTAACTGACAACCCTTATGAACCTGGACACCAAAATTCGTGGCTTATGCAGCTTAGTCATCATCCACCTTGAAGGAAGTGAGGGGGACCTATAAATCACTCCAATCAATTACCCCCTCCCCGTAAGAAATGTAGTCAGAGCACTCCAGAAATAAAACCATATGGCACAATCATGTCAGCTCTGTTTATATAAGCTGTTCCTAGAGACAGCAGTAGTGTAATAGCAGATTTCCATATACTGAATCAATATTTGAGTGTTTGAGACCAGGTGTTTTATAAGATGCCATTAAGTGAGCAGAGCACATTAGCAGGTTGAAAACAGACTGTGGAGGGTTCCTCAGCCCCTGTGTCTCCACTTGCATTCCTCAGTCTCACAGCACCAACATGTACTCTTCAAGTCCTTTTGATTGGATTCAGCAGACCCAAACAGATTGTGACTATGGTGCCTTGTTTTTTACTCAGAGAGTTTCATGCATTTAGGACCAGCAATAAGAAACTAATGAACTGCTTGTTTATTTGACTAACAGCTTCTGGTAGATGTGCTCATTGGGTTACACAGGCTTTCAGAGGTCTCATTTTTGCATTGCATTGTTTCTAGGTTGCAGTGCGGTGGCTTTAGCTGTACATTAATGAGCGCCTGCATGGCTGGAGACATTTGTCTGTCATTCAGTTTAAGTCAGAAAAGCACAGGCTGTGCTGACTGGCTCATCAAGCATTTGGTGCGATTGTAGGCGTATGGTTTGAAATGCAAGGTATAAAGTTTTACTGCACTCTTATCAGTATGGAATTTAGCTTGTTTGCAAGAAATATAAGATGTGAAGTCAAAATTATATAGGAATTTTTCTGGCTGTTATGACGCTGTTGTGTCATATTGTATATGACTATGTATTTTTGCATTATTTAGCATTTTAAGCCACTACCCAAAAAACAGAATATTTTACAGTCTACTGAGAAATTTATATTTTCCTATGTTACTTTATATGAATAAAATCCATGTTACCTATGTCTGTCCTTTTCCTGTGCAGCAGGCTGAATTAATAGAGAGAGAGAAAATGTTAACTTTTTCAATATTTTTCTCAGGGAGAAGCAAACTTAATGTCCACGAGGAACTCTTTGAAGCTCCCAGGCTGCTGAGATGATGGATGACACAAATAAATGTTTCTGCTTTTTTCCCCTACTCTCCATTGCTTACTCCCAAGTCAGCTGTAGTCTGCTACTAGAAGAATATTGGAGACTCTTTCCTCAGGTAGTTTTGTTGATTCCAGTCTGTTTTATGACATACTGTAAAAGTTCTCTTTATGATTAATAATATACATATATATAATATACATATGTATATAAATACATATATAATAATAAAATTATTATTATTGGTTATTAATGCAGTTATTTTAAGCAAATTATCACCTTGTTTATGACAACTTTTTTATATGAACAGAGATTTCTTTAAAAGACAATCAGTTATAGTGGTTGGAATATAGGTTTGAATAGACAGTAACTCAAATTTGTTTAGTTTCCTTTTTGACAAAGTATTTGAACAGTGGATCCAAAGATTGATAATGAAAAATACTTTTAATTCCTGTAAATTTGAGGTCAGAAGTCTTGTTAGGCTTTATTTATCAAAAAACTCTAATCCTTACCCTCAAGCTTAGCTGGAAATTGAGATTAAATCTGACTTTCCATTTTGCATAATACTCAGTTTACAACAGCTGACAAACAACTGCAATGTCTGAGTGCCATCTTTCTGAGAATTGCTTGTTTTCTAGCATTGTTTCCTGTAACACCAATGCAAAGCTAATTCCACTTTTGGAAAAGCCTGGAAGAAAATAGCTTGCAAGGGGTTTTCTGGTAGTCTAGCAGTGTTCTGCAGTTCCCATGCAGTGCTCTGGGGGCAACAAAGATAATACTGGCAAGGGCATTTTATTAAATCAGAATTGTACCTGCTATAGGTGGGCTCCAACAACATATATTTTTTACAATGTAGTTTCCAAGAATTGACCCGTAAACTTATGAATCTTTATTGTTTCTCTGTGTGTGTGTGTGTGTGTGTGTAGAAAATATTATTTATCTATCACTATGTCTTCAAATGAGAGACTGAATAATATTTCAGTTATAGTCAGTGGGCACTATTTAGTAGGGTGCTTTTCTGGGAGATTTATTTTGATAATCAATGTGGAGTTTTGATTTTTGTGAGGTATTAGAAACTGCTTGTGAAATTATTTAATGTTTCTTTACTTTATAGGTCTTTTAGGAGTGATATTGCAGTGCTGAATGAAAATAAAACCTTGCTCAGTGGTTCATATGGCACTCAGATGTCACAACATTAATACTGTACAGGAAGGAAAATAAAACAAATGTGAGAACTCAGAAACTTTGCTTTTTCATAAGGTGAACATATACCATACATGTGTCTTTTCACCTTGTTTTTGATAGAAGAGTTTTGTAAACTTTATTTCAGTAAGTATCTCACATTTGGGGTAAAAATACTTTTTTCATGAAAATATAATTTCAGAGCAATTCTTCCTTTCTCCTCCCTCCCAAAAGCAGATCACATTTCCATTTCAGCAGGTCTCATACAGTTCTCAGGAAAGTAACCAGGTTTTGTGTGTTTCATAATGTTCCACTGCAGACTCTTGACAGAAACTTTGCTGGCATAGAACCTAGATACCAATGAGTTTTTAGGAAATGGATAGCTATCCAAATATTGTTAGAAACAAGATCCTTTTTTGACTTTGTATCAGGTATATAGCAGCATAAATACTGTGTCTCTTAGTAGAAAATGTGTTCTCTGTTTAGCCAGTGCAGAATGGGTGAAAGATTGAACAATTATTTAATTTGTTAAAATTTTATAATATTCTTAAAAATGGAAATAAAATATTCCAATTCCTTTTAAAAATGGAAAAAAAAATTTGAAATAGGTTGAATTTTTAGACAATTTTAGTATATTTTATTTATTCTCTTGTTCTCTTTTGTGACCAAAATGCCCCAAGTTTCCTCCTTCATAGGAGTTCTACAACCACACACTATATTGGAATTCAGAACTGGAATTCTCCACGTGATTCAGAATGAATCTGTGTTTTAATAAACATAAGAAACCTGGATCAGATCCTAATTACAACATATCTTCAGAAATGGGAGAATACATATGTATTGTGATTGCAATAAAATCCTTCAGCATGGTGATTGAAATTCGCTTTCAATTTTAAAATGACGAAATTCTTTTTCTATGAAAGGTTTTGTGGACTGATATTCTCAGCTAGCTTGAAAAGAAATGTTTAAATATCAGAATTACTTATGGGACAGAAACTCTAATTTAAAAAAAAATCTTTCAAATTTAATATATTTTAAATTTTAGCAGTTTCATAACCCAGGGATTGCCAGCTGAAAAGTTTAGAGCTCTTTTGGGCACTGAAAAAGAATCACTGTCTTAGTAAATTTCTCACAGTTTATTAATGACGCATTTTGATCAGACGTTATTAGAAGTTGAGACTGCTGAGCCCTGATTTATCCTCCAATGGTAACTGGATAGCATGAAGCCATTCACTCACTTCCCACAGCCCTTCTCCTGGTGGGATGGACAAGAAAATCAGAAAAAATGTCTGAAACTGTGGGTAACAATAATAATAATAATAATAATAATAATAATAATAATAATAATAATAATAGTTTTATAATAGAGATAATAATAGTTTTATAAGTGAAATTAAGTATAATAATAATACTAATTTGTGATGATGATGATGATGATGATGATGAAAAAGAGCAATAAAGCCTCAGAGAGGTGAGTGGTGCACAGTGATGTGGTTACTCAGCACCTGCTGACAGATGCCCAGCCCGTCCCCCAGCAGCACCTGGCCCCTCCCAGCCAGCTCCCCCAGTTCATACCCTGGCCATGTGGGCCTGTGTGTGGAATATCCCTTTGGACAGCTGGGGTCAGCTCTCCTGGCCATGCTCCCCCAGCCTTTGTGCATCTGATCACTGCAGAGCACAGGACACTGAAATGTGCTGGATTTAGGGCGAGCTCTACTGAGCAACATCAGAAACATCTCTGAGTCACCGGCATGATTCTCACACTGAATACAAAACACAGCAATCTACTGGGTGCTAAGAAGAAAATTAACTCTCTCTATCCCAGTTGAAATAGGACAGTTGTTAATGTAATATACTGTGAGATTTAGTGAGGTAAATGTCAAGATTTAACTTAGAACCATTAAACAACACTTTGACAAGTAATTTTAACTTTTTTCACCTACACAGAATTCTTTCATCTATACACAGTTATGCAAGTGTTTGCCTGTGCACATCAAACCTTTTCACATAAAATATTTTTTCTGCTTTGCCAGGTTTTTTAAGGCAAAAAGGCTAAAGATGCGTGTTTTCAATTGTAGGAAGCTTTTGTGCTTTACTAACGTACTTTTGTGTAATGTATCAATTTAAAAATGACTGTTACATTTCATTAAGAATTAATCTGCAGCATTGTTTTGACCAAAATCCCACAGAATGAATGTTATTGAATCATGAGTTCAATTAGATATGAATAAAAGAAATCATGCTTGCTGTGTTTAACTATAGATAGAAATAAAAAATAAGTACTTAAGAAGAATCCAAAATGCCACTAACATTATTCCACTAAAGTGTGAAAATGGGAAAGGAAGATTTTGAAAAGATACTAGGTAACAAGATCTCACAAGTATTTTAACTGTCTGTAAAATAATGGCTTCCTAATTTCAACCTAGATAATACTGCTTTTACTATGAATCCTTCATAGTTAAGTGTCCTTCATGGGCTCTTTCTCTGAACAGCAAATACCGATTCAAAACATTGTCCTACTTGAAATAAAAAAGTAAATCCCCCTTAGAAGTCAAAAGAATTTTTTGTTAGCAGAAAAACACTAAAAAGCACTTAAACCTGTTAATGTGGCTGCTCTTATACCCAAACTACTTTCCTACATGTATTGTGATTGCACTCAAGAGTCAAGATATACAAAGTCTTCTGAATTTTCACTGATAGTACTTGGCCTTTGATTTCTTCTCTGCCAATACACTCTGCTTAGTAAGGCAGAGACAGAAAAGTTGTTTCCTGGCTACTGTTACGATTTAGGACATCTACTGAATTTTGTTTTTTCCTTTTTATTCCCCAGGAAATAGGTTTAATATCCTGTCTATTATAACTTCACCCTAATAAGCTTTTAATTAACCGTATTTTAACAAAATTTTCTTCCAAGCAACTTCTGTACCTCTCTATTCTCCCTGAGTTGACATCAAAATTTCCTGGGAATGATCCAGTCCTTTCTTCTCTTTATTAGGTTTACTTTCGAGCACCAGTGTAAACCTGGAACACACTGACAGATATTTTGAGATCTGTGACATAGTTGGTTCTTGAAAGGGAATGCACTAAATTTCCTTTTTTTTCATTTTCCTTGAGATAATCTGTCATGAAACAGTTTTTAATCCTTAGGAGCCTAGCTATTGTATTTTGATAGAATAATTAAGTTTGGAAAGGATCTCATGGTGTCATTCCTTCAATCTATGTTCACCTAAGCTGCTTGTGATTAATTGGAAAAAAAAGGAAAACATTACAGTCCATTTCAGATTTTGCCCTTTGACCTACTCCTTTCTTACTGGATCCAGTATAAGCTTAAGTTCCAAATGGAAGTCAAACAATAATTTAAATATTTAATTAAGCTGCTAAAAATTTTTGTAAAATATTTATTGAACAAAACCCCTCATCTCTAGCCAAAAATAGATTTTTTTGTTTCAGTGTTATCTGGAAATACAAAAAGATTATGCCTTGAACTGTGGATTTAAAATGGATCAGTTTTTTTACCAGTATTTTCTTTTTTATATTTTCAAGAAATGCAAAGACAAGACAAATATACTCACCAGGAGAATGACCCACAGGTTTGTATTTGGTTTTGGTTACTTACTTGCTGTTTGGGGTTGGTTACTGCCTATCAGCTTTCCTTTCTAAAACCACAGCTAGAAAACTAATAGAGGCTTCTTTTTGCTTTAAAATGGAACTGTAAAATAGTAAGACATTGTCTTTACATCTAACATAATAACTTTTACTTTGTTCTTCTTTCTTTCTTAGTAATTGGAAAAGGTAATTGATATACTTCAAAACAGGGGAAAGGAAAAAGGAAAAAAAAAAAAAGGAAAAAAACAGGGATTAGGAAAAAAACCTAATCACAGTGAAAGCAGAAGGGAAGGATCCACTCTCCAAAAGCTTTAAGCAGTTCAAACCCCACTTTGTAAGAACTGTAGAATTCCTTGGCTAAAATAGATAGGTAGCTAATTTCCAGAAGAAATAACAAGATTTCTTAAGAATACAACTACTAAAAAATGAATGATACCCAGAACCTTTACAGTGTCGGAGAAGTGTTTCCAAAGACTCTACCTCAAAATTAAACATCTAACTATGCTGCACATTTATTTTGACAGCCACCAACACTAGCCAACATCTGTGCTTGTACACTGATTCTTAGGGAGGCAACAGACTCAAAGCTGAAACACGTATTTTTGCATCACATTAGTCTGAGATAAAGGAATATCTGAATCTATCATTTGAATAAGAAGTGAGCTAGATGAACTTCTGGAGTACTTTCCAATTTTATGTGGCCATAATTTTATTATAGAAAGACTTTGCAATTACAATCCAGAAAAATGCTTATTGGTCATAGGGTTGATAAATTACATAGCAAGTATAAAGCATGCATATTATTTTGCTAAGAAAATAATTTTCTTTTTTGTGACATGACAGTGAACTGAAAATTATGAGCTGTAAATTTTTGCACTTGTAAGAAAAATGTATCAAAACTGCTTCTACATCTACAGTATTAAAATATTCTCCTTATTCCTCTATCCTATTCTTATGATAATCCACAGTTTTAAGACCAGGGCAGCTACTAACACATTGTCATTTGTAGAAGTATCATTTTGGACTGCTGGAATACCATACAGCAATATTTCATTTTAGAATTGAGAAATTTGGTTCCAAATATTGTTTCTGCCTATTTAAAGTAATTTTATTTTGATAGTCTGTGATGTGCAGACTTGCAAAACCAGAATCCTTTGATGTAGGAAACATATTTCCATCAATTTGAAGCAGCAACTATATCAAAATAGTTTGGTATGTTGCTATTAAATCTTGATCTGGCCTGTAAGTAATATTGTTGTGACCTTAGTGGGGGTCTTGAGAACATTCCAAGAATATGAGAATATTATATGAGAGTATTATAGTGGCCCATAACTCTAAATATGCTTTAATATCTGCAGTCATTGTCATTATTTGAGATAAGGAGCTTCTCAGATTATTTTGGAAATAAACTGCAGACATATATGGTATTTTGGTGTTATATTCCACAGTGAAGAGTATCTTGGAGAAGAATATTGTAAGCAACGCATATCAGGTTATTGTGCAGATAATTTAGGGACCAAGACAAAACCTTGAGAGTGATTGGATATATATGACACATCTACTCATTTCAAAGTGATTACTACCTTGCAACTTTTACTTGCTTTTAGTTCCCTGAGAGTTAATGTATATACTTAGTGATTTCTAGAATAAAGTATATTATAAAGGCTTTTAAGGATACTGAAATGGAAAACTTCAGACTATTGCTTTTATCTATCTATCTATCTATCTATCTATCTATTTATCTATGTATAATATACTTCAATTCACTTTCATTCAAGATTCAATTAAAAAAACTTCAAAATATAGAAATCCTGTAAATCAAAAATGCAAACTTTCAAAAATTTTTCCATTTTATATCCTTTATAGACACATAACTGGACTTCACTCAATTTGCTGTTTGAAGTTCACTTCAAAATTATTGACCACACACATAAATTTGGACAGGAGAAAGGGCAGAAAAGTCAGGGCAGAAAATAAAGCATGTTGTCTCTTCCAGTAATAACTCATGGTGTATTAAAGTTCAGAATCTTTGTACTGGTTTTTCATAATGTTAGTTTAGTACAGAGAAGAAAAAATCCCTTGTATTTCAAAACTTTAATTTCCTTTACATTGTTTCCTGCTTGATGTGCATGCTGCATATGATTTTCAATCTAAATTAATCAAAGAGATCACGTGTTGATATTAAGAAATCTCACAACTTTCTCCACATTTTGCTTCTTTAGAATACCCATTTTTATTTAAATCAAGTTTTTCTTAAATTTTAGTCCTAATGAGTAGTTGTTTTTATAAGGAATGAACAACATCCTTTTATATCCATGCTTTTTTAAATGTCAGCTTTTAACTGAAGATCAAGGTAAAGAAGTGTGTACCTTTGTGCCAGTACAGTTGGTATGTTTTTTATCAAACCTGTCCTATTTGACTTCTTGTGTTAAACAAGGGTTGGTCCTTTCAGGGATGTAAAGAAACAAATTTTCTGGAAAAGTGGCATTCAGAAAAAAATAAATTTTTTTCCTGAGCTCCTTTCATATGCTAATTCAACTTCATTCTCAGTTGAGAATTCATTTTATCTAGTTGTCTTCAGGATAATTAACTACAAGGACACATAGAACAGTGAAAATATGCTGATACTGATTCTTATCTGATAACATCATTATTTCCATAGTATCCTGGCCCACAGGACTGAGAAGAAAAAGCTTCACTGACTCTCATCTCAGGTATGAGTAGTTTTGCTTCACAACTGGCAGGAAAAGTCCCTAACTTGCTACAATTCTCTCCTGAATGTTCATTGTGACCTTTAGAAACAGGTGACTAGGATTGGTGAATCCCTTGTCTAACAGATATTCTCCTTAAAGGTCCTGCTCTAAGCCAGGACTCACAGTGTGTGGGAGCTGTTGAAATATAATGTCTGAAACTCTTTGCACCTACAAGCAGCTATGACCCGAGCTATTTGTAAATTATGACTTTGCCTAAAATAGCAAATATATCCATCCTTCAAATTCTCTGGGATATTAAAAAGTTTAAAGGATGAAAAAAAGTATATTTGACACAGGCAAAAATATTTTTTCTGTACAGGCCTGATTGGAGTTTTGTTGTAATACACAGTTTAAGATATCTGAGTGATGTAGAAAATCCTATATCCAAAAATACAGCATTGGGTAATTGTCATAATAAAGCTTCAGACAAATTCCATTTCAAAACTGAAATGTTTCACCAAATTTGAAGGAGTTATAAATCCCCAAATCAGCTGTTTTCCTAAGTGCTCTATAATTTTTTCTTTCACCCTATTTGATCTAAATTTGAGTAATATTTTTATATAAGCTTCTCATTAAAGATCTTTTTTACTTATTAAATCTGTATTAGCAAGTACATTTCTGTTCTATAACTACCATCATCTATTTCATATGAAAATGCTACAATTATTTTTTCCTGGTTTTCCGTTATTGTAAAACTCTTTTTTCTACCTAAAAAAATCTACTGCAGGTAGGTACCCAGGAAAAGTTACACCTTGTGCATGCACAGATAAACTTATTTTTTGCATTTAAAATGACACTGGATACCCAATAGTGACTGCTCCAAAGCAGCCAGCTGTAGATAGTATGACTTATTTTTCTTCAAGACATAAACTGATATTCCTAAAATGTGTTTATAAAGTGAGACTGAAGATTTAAAAAATATTTAAAAATTGTTTTATATGGAACCATTTTTATTTTATATCAAAAAGATACTTTTCAATTATCAAATCCTTTCTCAAAAGTTTGTCCACTCTTCTGTGTTATTTATCTGAAAATTTTAACCTTGTATGACAGTCCAACAGGGAGGTTAGAATGAGTGGGACTAACTTTTTCTTCACAATAACAGGAACCCAGAGCCCAGTTACCATTATTCAGGTCAAAACAATTGTAATGAATCAGGTTTATAGCACTAATTTTTCTTAATTTCTCAAATCCCTATTTTTTCGGAACAGCAGTCTATGTTTTAAGCACTTGGTGTCTAGAGATACACAGGAAAACTGCTGGAAACATCCTGGGTAAAGTGGGTATGAATGAGTTTGAATTCTATATACTTACAGATATGGATATCTGTATATTTCAAAGGGCATGGACATCTTTATTTGTGGATTTTTTTCTCCCTTAAAACTAAGACATAAATCTGGTGAAACACCCTGAAGCGGGTTAACAAATGAACCACAACAATTAGTGGTTATGTAGAATTTCAGTAAACTTGAAAGGAAAACTGTGCACACAAGGTTGTTGGCTATTCATTTGCATAAAACCCTTCTTAACAATCATTGGAATTCTTTAAAAGTGGTATTCTAGAATTCTTTAGAGATGAAAACACAGGTTACTACTTGAAATAGGTCACTTTACTCATGGATGCCAAGTAATCGCTGAGGTATTGCACAGAGGGCTACTTGTAATGCTGCCAGAGTCAGGGGTCTTCTGCCCAACCAATGTCTTTGATTGTTGCCTGTATATTAAAGCTGAAGGTGGTCAACAGTCTAAGACTGAGATGGGAAACAGGTGACACTTTTCTATTCTCTCTCAGTGACCATATTATTATATATCTAGACTCTTTTCTGCCCCCTTCACAATTTTTATTTCTCAGTATTGCTTTGTCTATAAGACTGGATATTGAATAAGTGAATAAGAGCAAATTTAGTTGTGCTTGTCAAAGCAGATAGGGCTTGTTTTATATATAGTTGAAGATTAATGGAAGTAAATGATTCTGGAGACCCAGATACTGCAATGATCAGCAATATACAAATAATTAGACAACATTATGCATAATTCAGGAACATAGACTACTTTGCATTAGAGGGGACTTCATGAGGATGAGAAATCTAAAAAGACAAATAGGCATTTTGATAAATGACCAGTTCCACCCTCTTCAGCTGTTTCCCCTTTCTGAACATGGTACTCTATCTGTGATAGAGCTCTCTGTGCTTGAACCTCATGCCCTTGCTCTGGTAAAACATGTTCGCCTCTAGGAATGGCGGCAAAGGCAAAATTTATGTCCTTGGACTGCTAAAACAGATGATCAAATTACTGAACACCTACTGTGAAAAGACTGAGCACTCCAGAAGAGAAATGTCCTCAGTAGTTCCACTTATATGATCTACCTCCTTCATATGTCCTTATATGCTTATATCCTTATGTACTTCATTGGCTTCAACTGGCCTCAGGAGTAGTGCTATGGAATAAACATAAATTAGTTTAATTGTATGCTTAAAACTACCTTTCATCTGGACTGGTCTGTACAAGTTAAACCGTCCTAATATCTTCCTTCCCTTCTGTGCACTTTGGTCCATGAAAACGTGACAAAAGGGGAAAAGAGGTATGTACTAAAGGTACACACAGCTTAAAGTATTTGTAGTCCCTTATATTTTTAAGCTTATTAAATTTATGAAAATTTAAACATTAAAAAAATTTGAAACCCATATTTTTAATCTAAAATGTGGTAGGTTCAGACTAGATACAAGGAAGAAAGTTTTTATGATGAGTGTGGCAAAACACTGGAACAGGTTACCCAGAGAGGTGATGGATGTTCCATCCCTGTCGAAGTTCAAATGTTGTACAGGGCCCTGATCAACCTTATCAAGTTGAAGATGTCCCTGTTCTTTGCAAGGGAGTTGGACTAGATGGCCATTACAGGTCCCTTCCAATAAAAACTCTACTGTGATTTTATGATTCTATGTAGCCTAAACATACAAAGTAATAAAAAGCAAAAAAACCCTTTACACTTAACCAGTAATCTGCTTCCTATCTTATCACCTGTATTAATAGGAAGGGAGAAAAGGAAAATAGGTACTCCTACACCACCATGTGATACTACAGAAATTAATACTAATGGGTATGGAGAGGACACCATCTCCTTAACTTTTGCCCTTTGTATGTGCCCAAAATACAGCCCTTCAGATAAAAGCACTTGGTAAGAATGAAAGCCAGGATGCTAGCCAACTGCTGATATCTCAATTAGGAGCATTTTCTTACTATTTCACAGCAAAATAAAATAATTTAAAATTAAATTTAAAGTGATATTTCTTAAATCTTCAAAACAGTAGGGAAAAAAGAGAATAAACCCTATCAGAGGATTTTTCATTTACTTGTTCAGCTGAACAACAGACATCAGAGACATGCAAAAAGAAAGCCACATGGGTTGTATCACTGAATAGAAACACAGTACCAAAATGATAAACATCATTTAGACATTGAAAATTTCCCAGTCCGCTGAATTTGATGCTGATAGAGATAGACTTCCTTTGAAAGAGCAATGATCTGCATGCCTTTTGATCAATGTCTTGGGACAATCTAGTATTATTTCACTTTAGGGTAACAAGTCTGTTTCTTTGTAGAATACTTGTGCATAGGAGAACTGTCTAACAGATTGATATATAGAATGCTAATGAATTGTGACTGTGGCTGTCTGCATGAACATGTGTGTATGTCACAAGGTGTGTTTACAAATATCCATGGGAGAAAAATTTAATATTTGTCCCTGGTTGACCAAGCCCATCTTCAAAAGGTGCTGTGAGGATGTATTCCCACCTTCAGAGGCACTAATATTGATGCTGTCCTCCACATATCAGATTTGAAACTTGCATCTAACTGGTCATGTGTGAATGTAGCTTCCTGACTAATATGTGTGCCTATACAAAAAACGGTTAAGCTGAAAAATGAGCCTGGCTGGGCAGAGCTATGTCTTTATCTGGTTGAGGAAGAACCTCACAGCACTTAAAATATGTTCTAGTCTCCTTAAGCACAGTGCTGACAACTGGATGGTACAGTATGGGCTGAACCATTTTTGTGATCAGGTAAGTTAATCAAAAACATATCCTTGTGGTAATCAACTCCGCTTTTGCACTAATTTGGCATTCATTTTTGCTGGATAGAATGCAATTAATGCAGCACAAAATTTTTTATTGGTTTGGGATTTTTTTGGGGGGTTTTTTACAGTTTTAAGTGAAGATGCTAAATTTCTCACAGCAAAGTACACTTCCTAAATGAAATTTAAATATATGTAGTTTTAAGGAAAGGAATAAAATATGTAAATAAAAATCAAGTGTTTTGTTTTATTTTGAAAGGTTCTTTCATCTTATTTTCTTGACTATTTTTATTACATGAACAAGATAAAATGGGTCTTTTTACAACTCTAATAAAAAGTCTAGTGCGACATGTAAATGTCTCAGCCAAACATATTATAAAAATATTCCGATATCTTAAAAATTTAAATAATTGGCATTAAGAGAATACAAGTTTTGTAATTTTAAAAGCAATAACTATTTTTTGTTAATTATCTACACCTCAGAATATTTGTATATCAGCTGCTGGATCAAATGATCACAGAAATATAACTGAAAATGAATATGAATTTTCAGAAGTGACAGGATTGTGCAGACAGTTTAAGGAGTGGAAAAAGAAAGAAGTACTTGTTTTCTGCTTGTTCTGTAAAATGAGCAGTATTTAATAATGTTTTCTCTATATAGGGAAAGTACTGGCCATCTTAGAAAATTGACATTTTGGTGTATCAGGGTGCATGGATCTCAACTTTTGTGCATAAACTCACCAGGATATGTACTGATATAATTCCAGAGAAAAGCGATGATGTTTACCTCTAGTCAAGTAACTGGAGTCCAAAAAAGCCAGGAGAGAAGTAGCATACTGTTAACAAGAAGCCAGGGTTTTGTATAAAAAAAGTCTTCTGTAGGAAATTCCTCTCATATTTTCCTGCTGCTTTGACCAGAATAGTGGACTTTAAGAGGCTTAACACTGGTGTTTTAGCAAGCAATACATAGGTGATGGCTTGGCAATTTCTCTAAGGAATATGCAATTACACTAAACATAATACAGTTACATATATTTAGAAAATAAATGATAGTTCAGGCTTTTCTCTTAAGCAAAGAAATTCTGGGGGAAGTAAACTCTCAGGTTTAAAAATCTTCAAATGTTTGGTGATGCTTTACACTGTGCTCTTAGGGATGATGAATGCATTGACACCTGACAGTTCTTGAAAAACAGCAAGGAAGAGAAACTGTAGTTCTGCAAAGCAAGTATGGCATTACCTGTTGTAATATTGCTTTCACAGGCAAATCCACAGCAAAATTAACACAGTTGTCTCTCTCCCAGTGTATCCATTTCAGAGAATTTTCACACATGTCCGTGACAATGAATGTTAGAAAACAGCAATGTCCTTATTCAGTTCTCCTCAAACAGGAGTCTGTGGCTGGCTAGCATCTCTGAGAGATCAGCTGAAGGAAAAAGAATGGGAAGGCAACAACATTCCCCTCTAAGAAAGCCAGAGGACACCACCCTATTGGTAGAAGGCTCTTGGTAAGACAAGATTAGTTTGTCCACTCTGCTTAGTATGACAGACCAAGACAGCTGTGGCTGGTCATTGTCAGACATCTAAAATATCTTTGTTAAATATGCAGGAAAAAGGCTGAGGCACAATGGAATAACTGTACTGCAAGTTATTGTCAAAGAGAAACAGAAAACTGAAAAACTTAACCTACTGAAATATGTATTTCCATATTGGTGGAAGCCATCTCATATAATGATCATTAAAAAATATTAAAACCCTTAGGAACATGTGAATTGTAGGTGCTGCATGTTTTACTGTTTCCTAATATAGAAAGATTAATCCACAGAGGAGTAATTTATGTGATTGCGGAGCAGAGCTAGCCAGTGCACTCCCAGACCTATATAGTCCTGGTTTGTACAACTACCTAGCTGAAATATTCCGTATTCAGAGGCAAAGAATTTATTTTGAAAACCTACTTTCACATGCAAAATTATCTCTCGAGCTATTTATTATGTTTGAGGTTTCACCTGGTTGATATTTACAGTCCTTGAAATTGTAATATTTGTTTTGCTTAAAAAAGTAAAAATACCAGATCTCACAAGTCAGAATATACTGTGAAATACAGAACTAAAGGTGAAGGGTCTCACAGAGAACTTCTCTTCATAAGACTGTAAAAATGACAAAACTTAATTTAAAGCCAGGTATTTCTTTGTTCATACTATAATAAATGAACTTACAATGGCCCTCACAATGCCATCCTCTACTGTCCTTGCCACCTACTCTGTCCTGAATGGGGTAATTTACTGTTTTCATACTGGGTTTTCTGAGCTGAGATTCTGTAATGTAGACAGAAAAATAACTTTTTAATGACATATACTTCTGCGTGACAGCTCAAATATGGAGTAGAAGGCTTTAAATTGATTGGAGGCTGTTAAAACACTGAGTTAGCAGAATAGAGGAATGCAATTCTTGTATTTGAAGGTATCTGAATCTTTGAAGACATTTGTCTTTTGTTTCCTTAAAAGTGCAAATAAAGAACATTTGCTTAGTTTTTCTTGCATTTTATTTTGACTTCTCTCTTTTCATTCCAGTGTTGCAATAAATCAAGTGTCATGGAACAGGTAGACATTTCACCTAACTAAGGCTTGTGATTTAGAGTGAAATCTCTAATTCTTGATGGATTATCTAAACTTTCTGCATGATGTCTGGGGAAGGGGTGGGCAACTAGGAGAGAGATATGAAATACTCAGGGAGGACTATATTGAAGGAAAATACTTTGCCTTAGCTCTGCATTATTTTAAGTCCAGATACGAAACATAGGGGATATTAAAAGGAAATTGTTTCTATTTCATCCATTGAATGTATTTTGTTTGTATTGTGAAGTAAAATATTTCCTCTGACATTGGCCAGGGCTTTTTTTCTCAAAGTATTTGGTCAAATATATGTGTAATGGTCAATACACAAAATTAAATCTGATATTCTGAACACATTCTGAATAAGCCAACCAGAGCCAATACACTGCAACTGACAATTCTTTGTGTCCAATTCAGGCATGATTTAGGCTGTGGTAATTACGCAAGGCAGCCAGGAGTAACCAGTAGTGAACTTGACTGGGAAATTCTGCATGGTTTTTCTGCTCTAGCTCTTTTATCAGGTGAACACTAGATGGTCCTAGTCATAGGACAAAGTCTGTACAGAATTTATAATAGATGTTTAATGCTTCTGATGTTTAATGCTGTGTTGGAAGACTGAACTTGTTGCTCATTATAGCTCCCCAAATACTGATGGGTCAAATATTAAAACCTGAAATATAACAAAACTGATCTCAAACCAAAACTTAAATAGAAAATTAAGGCTTCTTTTCTTTTAGTTACTTGATAGGATTTCTGTTTTGTGAATGTTCTACATACTCAAATGGGTATTATCCTGTTAATTTAAAAGTTTTCCATTAATTAAAAAAAAAAGACTTTCTGAAATGCTTTTTGTTTATCATTCTTTATGGAATAATTTACTGGAAAGAAATTCTGCAGGCAATAATAAGACAACAAATTTCATGGTATTCCCTTCCAGTCTGTTTCAAAGATGCATGTCCTCTTGAAAAGATGAAAGCAAAATGGCAATGTGAAATCAATTGAAATTATGTATTCAATTGCTCTTTAAGTGTTCCAGCCTAAATATTACTTGACAATTTAGACAGACTAAATTAGTATTCGTTGAATGCCTGGAGTTTTGGCACAAATGCTGATGACAATTACCAGAAATTATGTCTGCATTGAATATTTATTGTTAATGACAACTGGATTACCAAGTTTTCTGTGGTTTTCACAGACTAACTGTAGATTAATATAGGCCTGTGTAATATTAGAAGGACTCAATAAGAGAAAATTTTTTTCGGGTGTTTCTAGACTAAGGGTGAGCACAAAAGCTAGAATGAAAACTTCATAGATGTAAAACATAGGATCAAAACTATTAAGATTCTTACTGTGTTTCTATTTTCTGATTTTCTCAAAATCTTAGGTGCATCAGTACAGACTGGGGGTGACCTGATGGAAAGCAGCTCTGCAGAGAAGGATCTGTGAGTCCTGTTGGACAACAAACTGTGCATGAGCCAGCAGTGTGGCCTTTTGGCCAAGAAGAACAATGGTATCCTAGGGCTATTAGAGATCATTGTCAGCAGGTTATGGGAGCAGATCCTGCCCCTCTACTCAGCCCTGGTGAGGCCATACTTGTATTGCTGTGCCCAGTTCTGGGCTCCTTGATGCAACAGATATGTTTAAGGAACTGAAACACCTCTATTACATGGAAAGGCTGAGGGAGCTGGGCCTGTTCAGCCTCAAGAAGAGGTGACTGAGAGGGGACCTCATGAATGTCTGTCAGTGTCTGCAGGGAAGGGTCAGAGGAGAGACCAGGCTCTGCCCGGTGCTGCAGAGGCAACAGGCAGTAAGTGATGCACAGGGAGTTCCATCTGAACATGAGAAAGAACTTCTTTAATGTGTGAGTGATTGTGCACTGAAGCAGATTGCCCAGAGAGGCTGGGTAATCTCCCTCACTGGAGATGTTCAAGAATCTTCTGGACACAATCCTGTGCTGTGTACTCTAGGACAGCCCTGCGTGAGCAGGGAGTTAGGACCAGAATACCCACAGTGCCACAGCAGTCCCTTCCAATCAGACACATTCTGTGATTCTGTTATTTTGTGAATATTTTATTTTATTAGTGAAACACTTTTCTTCATTAACAAAGCCCTTTGGACTAAGAAGGAGAAATATAGATAAGCTTAAAATTGAGTTTCGTTGTGTTAAAAATATTGATTGTGTGCTGTTAATCTTAACATTTTTGAAATCACTGTAAAATCCAACATTCCTTAGGCAAGAAAAAGTTCTACCCAATTAAGTTTTATTCCAAAAATCAGATAGACAAGATTGTCTCCTTTGATTTAACATTGAAAGAGTATTAATTATTTTAGTCTAATACTAAAATTGGACATTTGTTTAATTTTTCCTTAAAGAAAAGACTCTCCTCTCATAGAGGAGATGTCAGCATCTTCCCAGACAGCTCATCCATTTGCTTTGCTGATTTCATGGTTAGAAAATATTTCCAAGTAGTCAGCCTAAATTTCTCCTTCTACCTTTTCTGCGCCAGGCATGAGGAATAAATTATTGTTTGCAGCAACTATGGAATATATTTAAAAATGCAAAAAGCATTATGTCAGTGTTTTTCTTTTCTAGACTAAACAGTCTTCTCTCAGCTCTTCCCTTCCAAGACTGTTTTACCAGCTCTCTGATCATTCATGCTGCCATTCCCTAGATTTTTTTCCATTTGTGCATGTTTCTCTTGAAATGGCAAATCTGAATTCCAAAATACACTCCTTTTGTTAAAGGCCACATTGAATGGTTTGAGTTGAAAGGGACATTGAAGGTCACATAGTTCCTGTTTGTCACAGAAAGGTCTGCCCTTAGAGCAATGCCATGAAACTGTTGACTCACATTAACCATTAAATCCTTTTCTGCAGATCTGACATCCAGCCAGTTATTTCACAGTCTGCTGTTGTGCAAGTGATTATTCATGCCAAGTGCAATGACTTGTTTTCCTCCATTTGATTAAATTAACAATTATCTCTTTTGTTACTAAGGGAAATAAAGGATCACAGTTTGTATTCACAGTGTGCAAATATCAGCCCCTACATTTTGATCTTGAAAGACTGAGTTTCCATGGTTGAACTCTCTTGCCATGCACCTACAGGCAAGGAACCTTTCCCAGTACTTTCCAATGGGAGGACATGATTTGGACAGTGTTAGAAACAACACATAACTAGTATCCCTTATTTCTGGAAGACTGTACTTTCAAACAAATATTTCTTCCTCTGTGTTCATCAGAGGCTTCAGCTAAAGCTAATTTTTCTCCTCCTGCCTCAATGCCTTTCTGTTGCGTTCCCTGCTCGGTCCCACCCTGGTACCGGCAGCGGAGTCCCAGCGCTACCCTAGGATGCCGTTCGCGATCGGGAAGACTTCCTCGGAGTGCCTACTTCGGGCACAGCTGGTCTGCGTTCGGTCTGGGGAGGTGTTGCCCCCGGAGCGTGGTGAAACAGCAAAGAACTACCAGAGAAGGAGGTCTCTTGGTATGTGATTTCAGTTGGTTTATTGCCTCCAAAGGGAGCACATGGACCGAGAGCCAAGAGCAGCTTATTACATCGGTATTTAAGGGAGGAACAACACCCAATAGGATGAGGGCAGGGGACAGTACAGGGGAGGGGCTGGGGTACATGATCAAATGGGGTTTAGGGAGGGGAACAGAGAGAACAACGAATGAACTATGGAGTGACAGGGAATTTCCCAGAGCGGGAATACATAACAGACAAGTCCAGTAACCAATAGCAGGAGCTTGGGTCTGTGGATTGGTGGTCCAACTGCTGCCCCTGGGAGCTTTGGGGGTAAACCCTCTGTCCGTGGAACCTGTCCGGAAGTCCTCTGGTTCCGAACCACCGCAACACCTTTCCTTTGATTTATCAAGACCAAAGGCCAAGAGTAGAAATATATGGGTTGATGCAACAGCAATACTTGGCTATGGTAGATGGTTTCCCCTTTTTTGTCATTTCACATCCAACTTGACATTTTGTCTGGTTTACCCTGTTTAGGGTTCCCCTCACCCTAAATAGTGAGGAGCAATTTTGTAGGAAGCTAAGTATATTTGAGCACTATTTTGCACAATATTACCATGATTGTTTTAATTTATAATGAAAAATAAGCTAATTGAAGAATGTGTGTGGTTTCTATGTCTCCACTGGTTTTACTTCCTTTTATTCATGTGTATGATTGCCAGTGTGAACGGATGGGAAGACGTTTAGCAGAATTCTGTCATTCTGACTTCATTTAAATGTGTTAATGTCCATCTCTCCAGGCTTAAGAGAACCAGCACTTCAGCTTCTCTATCTTTACATTATTTGCAATTTTATTTTGATGGAGATTTTTTAAGAGAGAAAATGACCTTTGTGACCTTTCAAGAGTTGTTTTATCCAACCTTTGTATTTCAAACTGGGTGAACTTTGCTTATAAATAACAGTCAAAGTTACTTTTATCTTACACATCTATATCTATATCAGTATCGTGTGTTACACTCCCTTCAGAACTTTTTACTTAAAACACAAGCAAACCAGGTCAAGTAATTTCCAGAGTGGCTATTCTCTTAATTGTTTAAAAATCAAAAGAGTAAAAATTCCATCTTATAATATAGTAGAATTATTGTCTTAAATATGCAAATGGTCCTTGTGCAAAAGTGACACATATGTTTGAAGTCCTAGGTCTTAATGAATAGATGTCAAAAATAATTCTAATTACACTACTCCTCGAAGCACTATTATGAGTGCACTGGTTCTACCAATTGCCTTGTCTAAGCTTACAATACCACCCATGTGGAAAGAAAAGAAACATCAGTGTTTTTAACCACACATGTTTATGTGCTATTTAACCACTGAATTGTAAGACATTATAGTAGTAGTCCGACTTGGAAAGGAAAAGTTAATACTGTTAAAGCTGTGCATCTCCCTCCTTTGCAGGTTCAAAGACTGTAAGCATCTCTGATATTCAGCTACAGAACAGAGTAGAAGATGACTGGTGAGTGATACGATGCATCCACTCTTTAGGAGAAATTGTTTTTAAAAGAGACCACTAAATCCTTAACAATTAATATGAAATTTGAGAAAGAAGCTATGCATAAACTATATGTATACAATAATCCAGTCAGTCCTGGATAGATCTGAAAACATTGTATATTTTTGCATTTCCTTAGGTGTTACTCCAGGCTTGCTGCTGTGTCAAGGCTCAGGGATATGATAACTGACAGTGTTTAACAATTGCCCCACTAATTGCTGTGCATTTGTCTCAGTCCATTTAAAACTCTCAGCCAATATTTGGGCTTGATTACACTATTAGGGTCAACCATGGGCTGTTCCCAGTAGTCAGGATAAGGTAGCTCTGTTTTCAAAGGGATAGATACAATATAAGATTCCATATGAGATATAGATCTTTTATATCAACCCACTGAACCCACAAAGGATTACTGATATTGACACAGTTTAATACTAGGAAGACAAACAAACAGCTTTTAAGAGCGCACAAAACACTTTTGATTACTTACTCAGACTGAAATTATTGATTGTTTTATCAGGCTGGGTGTTTGTATGAAAAGGGCAGGGTCAAAGAAAGAAACAACAAAACAAAACACCCAGAAGAGATGAATGGCAGTCTTAAGCTGAGGTGTACTCAGGCAGACTACGCACAGCAGCTACTGCTATGGCTTGGCGTCTAACAGCCTTTTATGCCCTTGAGAGCACAAGCGTGTGCTTAGAGACAAGGTGTTTCATCTGTTATTTTTAATTGTTGTAAATTATGTTTGGCTTGGATTCTGTGATGGCTAGTGCAATCTCTCCAAAATATTTTAGCCAGCAACTGCATTGTTTTTCATTTTGTTGTTTAACAATAGCTACCATCTTGCTTCAGAAAACTAAAGATCTTGTTATACATAAATTTCTGGAAAGATGTTTGGTATCACTTCTAGGTGACCATATTAGAAAGCCTTTTATGATTGTCAGTAGTGTTGTTATAAATCTATTTTGCATAATAATTAAATAGTATCACTCCAACCCTGAGAAGTCATAGACCTTTTGTCATCATTAGACAAAATCAGGCTGAGTGTAAACACAGCCTAGTTTCCTCCGTGTTTTTGTATTTGTATGCAGCAATTGTCAGCATGTCGGCAGTGGACAGTGATAAAGTGCATTTTTCTGCTTGGGTGGTTAGCCCTTTCATTTTTACAAGTGACAAAATAAAAATCTGTTGAAGAGTGAACATGCTGCTTTCACTGTGTCATCTCAGCCCTGCGGGTCATTTTATTATAAAAATGTAAAAATCCAGTCAATTTTATTTAATCAGCTGAAAAGGAAAAGTGTTTCCAGGTCATTAATCAAGTGCTCCTTCTCTGTGGGAACTTGTCTCTTCAGAAACTGCCATCTGAATCATTAATAAAGCTGAAAAGATTTTGTGCCAGCAGGTTTTTGAGAAACCTAGATGTTATCAATATAACTGGAGTAAAGTAATTTGAGGTCAACAAATAAAGCTTTATATATTCATTGCTTCAAAAGCTGAATATTGCCTATTAAAAACCAATTAATTATTTTTTTAAAAGCATTTAATTGTTGGAAAATATACAACTGTTTAGAAGGTATTTGATTATATATTTCATAATTGCATGTTTTCTTTAATGTTACCTAACCATATATTTGCAGTAAACTTTTATGTGAATTGATCAAAACATGATGAGACATTAAGAAGAGATAATTACTACTGTATCTATAATAATAATGGTAGTAATTAAACCACAGAGAACTACATTCAAAAAATGTCAAGCTGGAGATTTAAACCTCTATTAACAAAGACACTGAAGGCACTCACTGCATTGTTAGCACACTCACCTCCGTGCACGTCTTGGTGCAGCATCTTGTGCTACCTGTGGACAAATCTCTGTGTGCCTTTTGTGGCAGGCAAGGAGAACACACTTTCTCATCCCATGAACATGTTGTGTGATGAAAAGTGTTTCCATCCCACAGGATGGGCAAGTTGAAAACCCTACAAAATGTTGGAAATGGTAGTTTAAAAAGAGATAGGTAGAGTGTGGAAAATTAGCATGAATGCAGGAATTACATCAGCAGTCATTCACGTTCTTACCTGTCCTTGGGAGACTAAAATCTGATTACCCATTCTTTCACCTGTTTTCTGGAAAGAGAGTAGTACCAAAAGGAGGAAACTGAGTTTCATAAATGAATAACCTGATATGTATTTTCATTTTGCAAGGGAAGCATAGATTCAGGTGTGTGCTTTTCATCAAAGAGAGAAAATATTGGAAACCAGGTTCCCAACTGTTGCCTCAGGACTGGTTTCTTATCTCCAGGCTTCCCCTGGAACCAGTTCATTTGTTTTTGACAAATCTGAACATATTAACTGGAAAACTCCTTCTGGTAGGGGCTTCCTATTCAGATTACTTATGAATACCCTATTTTTGTTTACATTAATGGTCTCTGGAATTAGGAAGCTTGCTTGATTTATATTTTTTGCTTTACATTACATCATTTGTAATTAATTGGATTGGCCCCAATTAAATTAATTAACTAGTTTTTCCTAACTACAGCTAATGTTTTGATAGTTAAGAAATTAATTGTGATTTCTGAAAACATTAAAGTTATAATTTCAAAAGCTACATAAATCCATGTCTATTCAGGAAGGCAGTATTTTAAACTATATTTATATGGGTGTGCATTTATTCATGCATATTCTAGTGCCAAAATTCATCCATATTCAAGTCACAAAAAACACAACAAAAAATAGTTTGCATGTCAGTTTTTCTCTGTTATTTTAAAGGTATTTTTAATATCATACACAGTGTCTTATATCTGAATTAAGATGTTGATTTCTTCACAGTGGAAGTTCATAGCCTGTTACCATATTCTGAATTCTGAAGTCAGAACTATCAATATAATCTTCTTAACAGTGGACACTTAACAGTTAATGCTAATCACTATCATCCTCGTTACATATAGTAGACTGTGAAGACTTTTTCTAAATGGTCCTGTAGCTCTATAGTAAGATTGCAATACATGTAAATTCTGCACAACACTCTGGACGTCCTTGCTTATATTGGACTTTGTTTAATGATGGTTATGTTGACACAACTGCACAAAGCGTGGCACACAGGCTTGCAGCAGGCCACTAAAGAGCCAGAATCTAATTGCATTTACACTAGTTCAATTCACTTGGAGTTACTTGTTTGTACCTGTGTAACGGAGTGAAAAAGAGCCTGTAGGTCAACAGCAGCAGTAATTACTTGTCCTCTAGGATCTGAACTGAGGCCACCAATGCATTTCACACAGTTGACCACACAGTCATTGGATGGTAAGATGTCTTGTCCTGAGAAACAAAAGCTGCTCCTAACATGAATTTAGTAGTGGAGGGCTTCAGAGTCCATTTACCAATCCCCAGGACTCAATGGCTCATGAGACTAGTAATGTGTTATGAAGTCTCTCACCATCACAAACTTACACTTTTAAGAATATGTGTGTGTGTGTGAGCACATGCTGCTTTTTTCTCTCCCTGTAGAAAATTGACTAGGGGTGTCCTGCTAGCTTTGGGGAAGAGCATCTTTACCCCGCTGTGATAATTTGAGAAGTGGCAGAATTTTGTGATTCAAAGTAGGCTTCTTCTTTCTTCCTTTTGTACATTTTTTTCTCTTAAAATGAAATGTCAGAGCTATTTTAGTCTTAATATAAACTAATCACTATAACAGTTGCCTAAAATAAAGTGAGCTGTGTAAATAATCTCATTTTATCATTTAATTTTCTCCAAAATCACTATTTTTACAATTATTTTGTATCAAGAAAAAAAATTTATGAAGTTTTGTTTGAAGCTAAAAGATGATTGAAAAAAGGCTGCCTTGAATCACAAAGCACTGACAAGTTCTAAATTATCACAGTGGGAGTAAAGATGGTATAGAAATGATAAAACAGCGAGCAAGGAAGCTTAGTCCCTGTACAAATGAAAATTCCTACAATTTTTTGGTAACAGATCTAGTAATTTTTCAGTAATTGTTATTAATTATTCTTGGCAAGAAAGTATCGAGAGCTCTCTCATTTAACTATGTCAGTTGCCATTAATATAAATCTTTCAGGACTCATTTTTATGCACACATATACTTAGCACATTGGAATACCAGTACTTTGCATTTGTAAAATAGATTAAGCTGGGTCAGAAAATGTGGAACAATGTCTACTTCCAAATTCACCAATTTTCTGGGTTTGTTCCATTATACAGACATTTCCTCCTCCTGTAAAAGTGCTGACTAGTTGATTTCATAGAATCATACAACATCCTGAGTTGGAAGGGACCTACAAGGATCATCAAGTCCAACTCCTGTTCCTTCACAAGATTCCCCAAGAATAACACCATGTGCCTAAGAGCAATATCCAAATGCTTTTTGAACTCTGCCAGGCTTGGTGCTGTGACCACTTTCCTCAGGAGCCTATTCCAGTGCTCAAACACCCTTTGGGTGAAGAGCCATTTCCTAATATTCAAGCTAGCCTCCCTCCCTGTCCGTGCTTATCCACCCAGCTCCCTCCCTGACACAGTTTCATGTCATTCCCTTAGGTCCTGTCACTGGTAACCACAGAGAAGACATCAGTGCTGGGCCCTCCTCTTCCCCCTACAAGGAAGTTGCATTTGCAATGAGGTCTCCCCTCAGTCTCCTCCAGGCTGAATAGATCAGGTGACCTCAGCCACTCCTTATATGGCTTCCCCTCAAGGCCCTTCTCCATCTCTGTTGCTCTCCTTTGCACTCTCTCTAGTAGTTTAATGTCTTTATTATATTGTGGCACCCTCAACTGCCCCAGCACTCGAGGTGAGGCTGCCCCAGCCCAGAGCAGAGCAGGACAATCCCCTCCCTTGCCCGGCTGGTGATGCTGTCCCTGATGCCCCCAGGACACGCTTGGCCCTCCTGGCTGCCAGGGCACTGCTGGTTCAGGTTCAACTTGCCATTGACCAGAACCCCAGGGCCCTTTCCATGGCACTGCTCCCCAGCCTCTCATTCCACAGTCTGTCTGTACATCTCTGTGTACATGGATTTGCCCCATCCCAGGTGCAGAATCTGCAACTTTCACACATTAACCTTCATACAGTTGGTGATTTCATAGCCCTCTGATCTATCGAAGTCTCTCTCTGGGGCCTCTCTGCCTTTGAGGAAGTCAAAAGCTCCTCCCAATGTAGTATCACTGGCAAACTTACTTAGTGTAACTTTATTTGTCAGTAAAAACATACACACCATATTCACTTATGCATGAAGTTGAAGATGTATATACAGACTTATGGGTAGACTGTAACAATAGACATCTAGATGCTATAAATATTGAAAAACCATGTAGTAAAGAATTCAGGAATTGACAAGCATTTTTAGCATATTTTATATCTTATTCTTTAATGTCAGAAACGTGTAACTATTTCTCTTTCTATCTCAATCTCATTCAGTACATTTACCAAAATAAAAATCTAATATCTTTACATCTAGTGTTACCACAGTTCACAGGATATTGTTCTCCTATGTGTCACAGGATCTCAGAGTGGAACTGACCTCTTTCTGTCCCTTCACTCTGATCTCATACATACTTACAAGGTCTTGTTACATTTCCTGTCTTAATTTTTTTTTCTGGAATCATATATTTCTCCAGGTTTGATTTTATTTATGTATTCCATTCCTAAATATGTTTGAGCACTACCCTTTTGGCTTAGTAATTTCTTCTCCCTAGAGCTTACTGATAATCAAAGACTTTGCCAATGCTCATTCTGGTAGATTGAACTAACTACATTACCACCCCTCTCTCCTTTGAGCAGATATTCCTTTGCTTCTCCTCTACTTTACTTTTACTGTTTTTATATTTGTCTTCATTCTCCTTCTCCTTCTTCCGGTCTGAGTGGCTAGAATTTTCCCAATATTTCAAATGAGGCCTCATCAAGTCCTTAGAACCCTTTTTTATAATTAAAATATTTTTTTCTATTTTTTATAGAGTCATCTCTATTTCTGCTTTCAGTGCAACTATCACCATCTCCCTAGTTGACAAGTGTTCTCTACTGATTTCCTTCTATTTCTTCTTAGCTAATGATTTCTCTTAGGGAATTGCAGCAAATGTTTGACTGAAATTCAGATAGATAAGGGCATCTAAATGTAACTTCATTGATGACAGATATCAGTTGCTTGATGATGGATGCATTTTTATCCCTTCTACGTCTCAGGTCCTTGGAAGACTTTGTAGAAAAAGCACTTTTCTTGCCATTTGTAACCCTATTAAAATCTATATTCTTCATTTTGTTATTGAAATTTGCCTGTTTTTTATGTTTTGTGACTCAGAAAACATAAACTGTTGCTTTGAAGGAAAATGGACATAAATATTCCGTGCTTGCCTAAATATGTAATATTCAGAACTACAAGTGTAGGCTGAAATGCAATACAAGATACAAAAGACGTTAAAGTACTGGAGAGCATCCAAAGGAGGGCAGCAAAAAGGGTGAAGAGCCTTGAGGAGAAGCCATATGAGGAGTGACTGAGGACACTTGGTCTGTTCAGGCTGGAGAAGAGGAGACTGAGGGGAGACCTTGTTGCAGTCTCAGCTTCCTTGGGAGGGGAAGAGGAGGGGCAGACACTGACCTGTGCTCTGTGGTAAGCAGTGACAAGACCCAAGGGAATGCCCTGAAGTTATGTCAGGAGAAGTTTAGGTTGGATATTGGGAAAAGGTTCTTCATCCAGAGGGTGACTGGGCACTGGAACAGCTCCCCAGGGCAGTGGTCACAGCACCATATACACTCTTCATAAAGTACAAAAGAATTATTCTGGCTTTTACACATCTCCTAGTAGTAAAACTAGGAGATGTATAAAAGATGATCTTATTTGAAGAGATTCAAATAATATCATGCATTTTCTGTGAGTCTGAATTCTATTCAAATGTCTGAGAAGTGTGTAACTTTTCATAAAACAACTCCTTTTTCTCTCTGCTCCAGGGATTAATACCAATGTGAGAGGAAAAAAAATCAAATCCTGAAAGATTTACCTTCTAAAAATGATTCTATATGTGCTTCAACACCAGCTTTTTTTCAGGAATGAATTTCATGAGCTGTTATTGTCATCTTTTTTGAAGATACAATTGCTTATGTACAAGTCATCCCTGCACAAGGGGAGCTAAGATAACGTGAGTACTATTGCTTTTTTCCATGCATTTATTGAAGTAGCTTCAGTGATGTGGCAAAAAAATATTTTCATTTTAAGGGCACTAAGCTATGTGCTGAAAAACTATGAAGATACCCTATTGTCAAGTTAAATAATATCTGAATGGGTTATAATGGGAAAAGGGAAGATGTTCTTGAAGGTCATTTGTCATAGCTACAAGTTGCCAGTTTGGGCAGACAGTGTTTATCACCCAGGAATAGGAGCTCTGGATAGTAAATCCTTACTTGTTTTACCCAAACAACTGAAAGACTTTCATTCCAGCATGAACACAACTGAATATTGAAACAGTGGGCACCCTCATTGCTATTGTTCACTTAGTTTGGCATGCTTAGGAAGATGAGAAACGGGTAACTATTTTTTGTATATACATACGTAGTTCTTTAGAAAACTGTGGTGCACCATAGGATGATAAAATATAAGAACAGAGGGTATATACCACAATAATGTAATGGCTTTTCTTTAGCTAACAGGTTTTCCTTTTACACACAGGGAGGACTTGTTCTGGAAAACTGTCGTAGGCCTACTGAGTTGTTAGTGATCTTGGAGCTCCAGTTCTGACAAGTCTAATCACAAAAGGAAAGAGGTGTATTAAAAATGCATTAATGCATAGCTATAAGATGCATGGGAGACTTAGGGTTTTGCAAGAGCAGATGTTTTCATTTCATCTTCTATTTATCTTGCTGATCCTTCAGTAGAATAGTCTTATAAATATCAAACCATTAATATGTTGAGTTGTCTTCAGAGCTCTAAAAGCCACTTGAGAATGATATAGAGAAGTTACTCTTAATTTGTTTCTGGGACAGAGAAAAGAAGAAAAAATTACTTGTTTTTATGATAGCATTCCTTTCTTTTCATGGTAATCACTTAAAATAAGTGTTTCCTGAAAAAAAGAAATTTTTTTTTCCAGTTTTGCAATGTAACGCTCTATAATCATTGTATCACATGATGAAATAGAAATAATTCCTCAAAAAATTATTATCATAGCATAATATTAACTCATTCTATTTCAGTCCATCTCTTCTCCTTTCTCCAAAGTGGAATAATTTATCAGTTATCAATAATGTATGCTTATGTGTATTGTGCAGACTTCTGTATAATTCCTTAGTGATTTTGAATAATCTTTCTGCTTTTTGTGTTTTAACTGACAAATTATTTTTATATTCTAATGTATTTATTCATTATAGGAACAAACTTCTGTAGTGCCAGATCAAACTCTGAAGCTCTTATGTGTACGACTGTGCTGGCTGCAGAAGTTTTATTGCACATAATAAGCAAATAATAAGCATTGTACTTTTCATGTGCATTGTATTTTTCTTGTGCATTGTATTACCTTCAGTACTTATTTAGCATGTTGTTACAGGTCTCGTAGTATCTGAAAGCATGACGGAAAACATTTCTTTTTACAGAAGTCCTAGGTTTGGGAGGGGTTTGGTCCAGTTTTGTGGTACCATGGGAAGCAGGGTGGTAACCATTCCCAGCTTTTTTTGGAACATCCAAAGACAAAGAACTTGTGCTTTTTTGAGATGCGTTTCATCTTGGTGTTTGGCATAAACATGGTGGTGACATAACTGTGCTTTGGAGATCATAGTAAGAAACAGAACTGAATAAAGCTCCCCAGAGGTAACCTTCAGAAGTTTACATAATTTGGTTTCCAGGAGCTCTTTTTATTGCCAAGTGACAATGGCACTGTCTCCTCCTAAGTAATGTGGAAGTATAAATGTGGCTTTCATTTGTATCTGGACCACTGCCTAATGCCCTAACAAGTTATGGCAAAGAGGAGGCTTTTATAAGGTGTGTGTATTTGTGTTTGGGGCATAGCAGATCTGAGTGTGACTTCAGTGGTTTTTAAAAGTCCCAAAAGACTGAGATAAATAATAGGAAACAAACTATAAATATTCTACGCCTGCTCCAATTATAGAAAATTAATGTACCTTCTGAAATTCATTGGACATAGTATGGTCAGCCAGACCTCGGAGGAATGAAAATTTTTGTATCATGTCTAAGGGGAGAATCTATTTTCAATCTGAAATGATGAAAGGATGGTTTGAACCCTCCTCTGGTGTGAAAAACACTTTTAGAAAAGTTGTACTGTAACAGCGATGCTCTCCAAGGTTGGTCTGAAATTTGCAGGCCTGTGTTACAGAAAGGGGTTGAGATAAAACTGTCAGATGAAAAAAGGACATCTCTTGTCTTACTACTTTTTCCCTTCCATCAGGGCAGTATTTTATTGATATGCAGGACTTAGAATTCATATCACCAGAAGTCTCCTACAACTTCCTGTCTTGTTGCCTAGCTGATGCTAGATTATTATAGATCTAGATTATTATAAAACCTTTTCACTTCGAAGCAGGGTTATTGTTAGTATTTGGTCAAAACCACTGTTGCACAGAGATCCAGACAGCACTTGTTAAAAATATTCTAATGTTGGCATAGGAAAATGATTGCACAGGGAATGAAAAGTCTCACAGAAAGGACGGTTGTTTGTGTACCAGATGGTGAGGAGTGTTTCCACATCAAGAGTCTTCAACTGGATCATATTCAGAACTGGTTTTTGACCAGTTCTTAAAACCTCTCTGGCCTGTGGTCCTGTATGTCCACTGCAGCATGTGCATGATTCATCTCTCCTGACTACTATAAAGTACACATAAAACATCTAACTATCTTAAGGATGAAAAAAATGCTGTCCTATGTGATTACTTCTATATCTGCATGAACAGTTTTTACTGAATAATCACAAGTGTCTTCTCTGAGTACAGTTCAGTCTATTCTGGACTAGGAACAGCTGGGAAATCTCTTTGTCTCATGTAAAAGTCGCACACCTTGGGGATACATATTAGCAGCAGATAGGCAAATCATCTACCTGTTCCATTAAATCAGATGTAGCCCTTTTATCTGCTGGCTTTTTTACACAACCTTGTTATTGTTTTTGTTTCTTTTTGATTATCATTAGTTAGAATTTTAATACTGGAGGCTCTTCAGACTGATTATGCTGTGGACACCTTAGGATGTCTATCATCTCCTCAGGCAGCCTGGTGTATACCAGGGAGCCAAGAGGAAATACCTTGATTGTAAAGTTATCCAGATTATTTTCAAATAATTGCAAGAAAATAAAGCAGTGAACAGATATTCTCAAATGCAAAACAGCAATCTGTTTTTATACTGACTTACAAAGTTAAACTCTATTTCTTGTTGAAATGTTAATATAGTGTTAATTTTTTTTAGATAAACCTTGTTCTCTTCAGTGAAATTTTGTTTCTTATATTAGATACTCATACATTCTCTGAAAATGTAAATACCATGCACTCTTCAGACTCCTGTCACTAAGTTTAAAAAGCATTAAAATTAAAAAAAGTTCTTTAAATTGAACAACTGGTAGTAAATCTAAAAAATACTTACCAATTTGACTATGACTAGGGTTTTTTCATCCACAGTGATGTGGGCTTGGATTTTTGATATCAACTCCAAATTTTCCTGGAGCCAGTGCTATATTGAATCTTTGTACTTTACTCTTGTCCCAGACTAGATGAGCCAAATCAGGTTGGAAAGCAGGTTGTAGGGGTTTGAACGTGATCTATGTGTCTGTTCTTGCTTTCTAGGATATAATTGTTTTTTGCTGTTTTCTGAAATGGTTTTGTTACAAAGACTCATTTTGAACCATCCTAACAACATCACAGAGCAGTGACCTTTCTGGCTCAGTTTTCTGGCTTAGATAACAGTCAGTGTGACAATTACTAAAAGGCAATTTCCCAATAGGTAGCTGTGGAGAACAGATCGAGATCTTAAAATTAATAGAAGAATTATAAAATCTTAATAGCAGGAATACCAGTAGATATTTATGCATTAATTGATTCAAATTTGATGCTTAGGTTTCTGAATGTTTTCATTATAAAACCAAAAATTAGTGGAAAAGTTGTGTGCATAAGTCAACTGTCCCCACACATAACTATTCACCTTCATTTCCTCAGTTGTTACTGATTATATACAACTTAAAATCTCTTTTTTTCTCCAGTACGTGGGACTGTTTACTCTGAAGACAGGCTAATTGGAGAGTCATTCATGCTAAGAATGTGTGGAGTTCTGGAGCAGAGCACTGGCATGAAATGAATTGCTTAACCATAACATTTTTCAGTGAATGACACAAATGTCATATGCAGTGGGAAACAAGATTGACTAGAATAATGACACAATGAAGCCTGAATTTTAAAATAAAATTTTGAAAACAAAAAAATTAGTTTATTTTCAATAAAAATGCCTCAAGTCTCAGTATAGGAAGGCTTATTTACTTTTACTCCAGAACCACCTCCTCAGTTGTTCATTTACACATATGCACAAGCCAGTTTCTCCTTATTGGGTCTCTTTCATGTGGTAGAGAAGTTGAATCTTAAATGTACATTTGTGGTACCTTAAGATGACATTTTCATGGCATTGGTCATACACTCTTCATTATTATTGCACAGGTAACATGGCAGGTCACATAATATACTGAAAATATCTGTGAATTAAGGATCAGCAAAGCAAAGCAATATAAAAGGGAAGTATTGTTATCAGTCTTATGTTTTTTTTACTTCAATATGTTGTAGATCTGGCCTAAGTAAAATCAAAGTTCAGTATTCACATTTTTAGTCACTGACTTTGCTGTATGTTCAACTTGAGAAGAACTTAATACAGGTTAGCATAATAGATTATATGAGGGTGACAGATTTATATTAACTAGTACACAGGTTGTTTTGGTGGTTTGGTTTTTTTTTCTAAGTTCAGGCGCTCAGAATAAAAGCATATGCTATAATCTCTTTTAAAATGTAAAGAGTTGAGAAAAATAGATGGAGGTACAAATAATATAATGATGTAATATAATAGTGCTTAAAGAAAGTTGTTAGTGTTAGCAAATAATAAGAACATATTACAGTTTTTACTGTAATAACACTCTGTCTCTTCACCCAAATAACAATAAATGTAAGCATCCTGTGCTTTTGTGAAATAAAAGAAAGTGCAGCAATAGGACTTGTGTGTTAGAATATGATTGAAGACAGAAGATGGTAACTGAAAGTCACAGATTGTAGGTTCGTGGGAAAAGGGGCTTGAGTTAGGTTATGAGGAAAGCCAAAAATCAGAATGCTTTGGGGGTCTCACATGAAGGTCAGATGCACTGAGTGTGTAATAAGTGGGAGGCAATGCAGCAGCCATTATCTTCCCCCTGACAAGAGAGCAGCTCACTGACCTCGTATGTTGACAAATGGAGAGGAAAACTCTGCACTGAGATGTAAATTCCCCACACAGGTCCCTCATGAATATCTTGTTTCCAGAATTCAAGCCAGTGACCTGGAAAACAAGGTTTCTCCCCAATCAAAATGACAGGCAGAGCTGGTTTCCTGTTAGGAAGACTACTAGATGTGTAAAAAAATTATGATTTCTGAGAAGAAAAAAATGAGATGTCACACAGAGCAAAATATTACTTTCAAATGGTCCTCTGCATCTCCCTTGAATGGCAGCTGTTAAGAATTCAATTGTGTGTATGACACACTGCAATGCAGGATGGAAGTTCTGTTGGGGAGCAAAAATGAATAGAAATTTTCAATTCAAATACTCATTTGAGAATATTTGAATATCTGTCATTCTTTTTAGCCTAAAGGTTAATTCTTGAAAAGAATTTCCATTAGTAACACAAATTGTAACCTTGTCAAATCCTCTTATGTAATGCATCAATGCTGAAAGACATACTCTGCAAAACTGTACTATTAAATTCATAACCTTGGTTCATAGTGAATTTATACTTTTAGCAGTTTCCTTGATTTGTCAGTTATTTGTGTAAGATTTTATGGTTTTGTCTATGTACTTGTGTCAGCATACAGAGAATATTTTGTAAATGTTACTATATTCTTTTTTGCATATGCATGTTCTGTTGCCATGCTCTCTTTATTTCATAGATAGTAATTAAGAAAATTGTATGATGCCATTGCCCTCACACAAGACAAGTGGCTGTCTAAGGAATTCTCTTCCATATGACAGGTCTCTTTTCTCATTCTGTGCATGTATGCCTATGTTATAGCAGGATGTCCATTATTATATTTCTGCAGTCCTGATTTCTTGTAGAGCCAAAAAGCAATTATGATTTTCCCATCTGGATGATGATTTAGCTCTTACTTCACCAACAGTCAGGATGCAGAATTATATAGTGTTTGGATAAATACCATAAAGTTTAATATTAAAAGGTGCCCAAATTTGCACCATGAACTATTGGCATGAGGAATGTAGACTTTTCTCAGAGACAGACAGCCTAAAGGTGCTGTGGTTCTCCAATCAACAACTTAATTTGCATAAATAAATAAATAAAATAAGTTAATTTTATAAATTAAGTTGTTTTCTACTGTAGCTAGGTTTTTTTCTTCTGTGAAAACTTCAGATAGATCCATTAGAAATTTTGCAGAATTATGAAATAATTTTCTTTTTATCATGGTTTTCTATGAAATATTTTTAAAAGCTTTTGGCTTTGTTTTATAGTGAATTTAATTAATTATCTGCACTTCACTGTGTTCTCTTCCTTCATTCTGTTTCATTCTGAGTTGTACCATGCACTGATGTAATGTTCATGCTGTTTCTGCTGCCTGGTACAATTTTTCTTAAGAGACAGCATCGTTTGAGTTTGCACACAGATCTTAGGCAGAATGAGTATGTTAATAAGCTCCAACCTCAGGTTGCACACTCAAATTACTATCAATTGTGCATTCAATTTTTCCAGGCTATTTGTTCTGAAAATAAGTACTAAATTATGCATTCAATGCAGTGTCATGTATGAGTACAAAAGAGGAATTTGCTCAAATATTTCCAAAAAGGAATATTTGTGTGTGCAAATATGATGCAATTCAATTATTTGATGTACCCACTTTAGCAATTTCGAAACAGGAAGACAAAAAACTGGTCATATTGAAGGTGGGAATGAAATGCTTTAAAGACAGGCAGCTGAGTCTGTGACTTAGAGTGGATGTATGTATTTCAGTTATTTGGCAATAGTCATCAGCAGGCCCTTTCAAATCCCTTAGTATGGATAAAATCCTGAATAAAAGTAGAAAACAAATAGAAAAACATTATTGTGAGCTGTCATGGTGAGGGATATATTATCAAGAAACTGCATTGCTTATTGTTGCTGTTTATTCCCTTCTTAAAGGCTATTTCCAAACTCAGACAGATTTGTTAGGACAATACACTTTGGTCACAAATCTAAGATTGCCTGACATTGAAAAAAGTTCAAATCTGTCTGAGTAGGACGCCATATGCAGGCAGCATATCTGCTCTGCTGCTTTGGCTCTGCTCTGTTTCCTTATTCACTTGTTTAAATATGTCAGCTCATTTTTCTTGGAGCAGCAGGTATGAAGCAAGACCAACAAACATGACAAGAATACAGGGTGTTCTTGGTAGGGTGTGTTTTAATAGTATATGACTCACACATATTCTCTAAGTTTGTAGCTTTATAGGGCTGCAAGCCCTGTATACTCAGTCTTGTGTACTCCAAAGCACGTAGGAGATACCATCAATACTCTTCTAAGACGCTGAAAATTTGCAAGCTGTAAAGCAGCTCTCCCAAAGTAAATCACAAAGAAAAGCAACTATAAGTGTGTATGTGTGTATATATACATCAACCCCACACTTTCAAAGCTATGGGAAACAAATGAGGGAGGTATTAGGAAGCCTTTGCATGGAACAAACACAATTGTGGAAGAAAGAAGAATGATAAATTTGAAATCAGATGGATATGGACAACCTTAGAAGAGAAACACAATTTTAAATCCTATTGGAGTAAACACATTAAGCAAGTTAACTTCTAGAAACAGACAGCAGTTCCAGATCTGCACTTGCTAGACTGATGTGAAGTCACAAAGTTGCAGATGAAAATAGCTTTTAAATTCAAGTTGAAAGTTTTCCACTGAAGTTCCCTAATATAAAGCTATGAACTTGTTCACCATCTAAGAGATTCCTCCATGATGTTGGTTTCCCAAGCCCCAAATCTTTTCTCAGAAAGGGATTAATTTTCTTGAGTAATTTTGGCAACTGAGATCTGTATTGCTAGTGCAAAAAGAAGTAGACAACTGCATGGTAACATTGAAGTTCTGTGGCAGTGGTTCTTGGGCTGGTGAAGTATGTCTAAAGATGTGGGATTTTCCTAAGTGAAAGATGGCACTGGTCAGAAATAGACAGTAGGCTATAAAAAGGTCTCAAGTACAGGATGAAAGTTTGGTAAATTGAATTGTACATTGTGCAAATGTATAGCTGTGATAGTCTATAGGGCGTTAGGCATAAAGCAAAGATAATTCAGTAATCACAATTTGTGGTATGAAGCTGGACTGTCTATTCCTGTCTGCTCCAGCTTTGGTGGTGTGTGCAAAAGAGAGCTGAGATTCTGTGACACTGAAGACAACGTTTGCTCACAATCTAATGAGCCCTGAAAGCATAATAGGACTTCAGGACCCTTGCCTATTATACTGCAATCATAATAAAATAAAATCTTCTTTTTAGGTGGTAATTAAAAAAAGAAAAAAGGGTTGTTATATTTTTTAATTGCTATAATTTGAATATCTGCATTTAAAAAGTACATCTGCATTTCTTAAAGACAGCTAGTGTTATTCTTTGTTCAAAGTCAGGGGGAATTTCACCCATATCCTGGGAAAGTCTTATAAATGAGTTTGCATAGAGAGTCAAGAGGGATTTGAAACTTCCCCTTTAAGCTGGGACTTCTGAGCTGAGGATGGGAAGTAAGAGATGTTTGCTGACACAGGCATCAATAAGAGACAGGCATCAATAATAAGAGCTGAGCTTGCTAGAAACTGTTTTCAAGTAAGTTATGCTAAACTACATTTAGCCACAGCCAAAGAATTCCTGCCTAAATTTTTGGGTAGGAAGATTATTTTTAAAACTGATTTTCAGCAAATTTACCTTATTGTGTATGTTCTGATCTACCCAGGTTATAGGAAGAAGTTGCTGAGAATGGCAGAATTATTGTCTGGACTGTAGGACATGTGCTGTAGCAGAAACATAGCAATTTCAAATTATCAAGACACCTGGACTTGTGGAGCCTTTTTGTCTTTTAAGTAATGTTACATTTTCAAGAGGTGATGCCTTTTTCTGGTCTTAGGAAATAAAGGCCCAGACACAGTTAGAGGATTGGGGGTCGTTTACCTCGGTATTTTAATAGGATCCCGTTCGATGGCTTCTGCTGTCCAGGTAGAACGCGTCGCAAAAGCCCCGTCCCCCCAGTCCAGGGTACAATTAAAGACTCTACACATTAGCATATCTACCAGGAGGGCCCAATAAGGGGCCTGGGTGGGCTAACTTCTGGTTTACAGAATCTGTCCTACTAGGAGACCTTGAGGGCTCACGAAAACAGGGTGTTTGGTCTTCTAACTCTATGTGGCTTCAGGGGTGTTTAGTCTACTGGCCTACTAAACACCATGAAACCAGGCTAAACTATCACCTAAAGCATCACAAGTACGCATGCTAATACTTGTGAATATAGGGAACAGTGTAAGAAGTATTCAGAAGAAAAGCAGAAAAATCCTTCAGGCATCAGAGGAGAAAAAATATTTCAGTGCCTTTAAATATTCATAGTATTTTTCAAAAGATATCTGACATTTATTTTAGGTGATAATTTGAAACCTAGAGGTGAAAGATGTTGAATTAAACCTGCAGTAGGTTACATGTCAATCACTAGTTGACTTCTTCAGAGGGCTGTTGAGGATTAACTCAATGAATGATATAAGGAATAATATTTAATTGTGATTGAGAAGTGGGAGTGTGAGAGAAAGATTTATCTTTCAGTCTCTAGAGGCTTTGAACACTAGTTGCCTACAGAGAAGCATCCAGACTGAGATAAACTTGAGGACACTTACCCAACAAGAATTAGACTGATTTCTTTTCCTGGAAAGAAAACTACATTTAATCTCATTTATTACTGAAAAAATATTTCCTCATCTTCATAATATGTAAGCATCCTGATTGTCTGAACACAACAATTTGTCTTCCAGACAGGCCAGATAAAAAAGAGAACTTTTATAGGACTGTCAATAAAATTCATGTTAATTATGCACAAAACAGTGTCCTTTTCCCCTAGTTGTAGCTACTAGTTTCTAGGCTAAGTAACATGAGAAGTGAATACACTGAAAAGAGGTCTTTTGACATATTTAAGTCAAAGTTAGGATTATTTTTTAAATATCAGATATACAGATTTCTATCTTTGTTTTCTATATCTTGCTCATTTAAAAGGGTTAAGGGAGCAAGCCCTCACAGTGTGCTCTTAAATAAAGGGATAAAGCAACTTGTACTTGTGCTCCTGCTTCCAGCTGTCCTGAAACACTTATCCTTGGGCATCCCTCCATATTCCTCCAAACACTTCACTTTGAAGTATGAGAGTAAACAAATAGATGTGAACTTCTGGTTTTAATAATACAGAGACAGCCACTTCAGGTGAAATGTTCAGTCTATACACAGCTATTCATATTAAGATGCATTAATGTAGATCTAGGTAGAATTTTCTGTGACATACCTACACTTTTTCTCTGGGGCTCTCACTGAGCATTAGGAAATTATGATGGCAAATCTTTTCAAATTTTGTAGCCAGCAGTTTGATGAAGAATAGCCTCAGGGACAGAAACACTAATATGTATCATGGAGTCATAGAATGGCTTGGATTGGAAGGGACCTTGAAGATCATCTTATTCCAACCCTCCTCCTATGGGCTTCCGCCAGACCAGGTTGTTCAGAGCTCCATCTATCCTGGCCCTGAACACTTCCAAGGATGGGGCATCCACAGCTTCTCTGGTCAACCTGCTCCAGTGCCTCACCACCTTCACAGAAAATAATTTCTTACTAATATCTAATCAAAAACTATTCTCTTTCAGTTTGAAGCCATTCCCCCCATCCTCTTCTATAAAGTCCCTCTCCATATGTCTTTTTTGTATGTTCCCTTCAAGTACTGAAAGGCCACAATTAGGTCACGCCTAAACCTTCTCTTTTTCAGGCTGAACAATTCCAAACCTCTCAGCCTTTCCTTATAGGAAAGGTGTTCCATCCCTCTCATCATCCTCTGGACTTGTTTCAGCAGGTCCCTGTCCTTCCTGTGCAGGGACCCCAGCTCTGGATGCAGAGCTCCAGGTGGGTCTCACCAGAGCAGAGCAGAGGGGCAGAATCCCCTCCCTGCCCTGCTGCCCACGGGGCTCTGGATGCAGCCCCGGACACGTTTGGCTCTCTGGGCTGTGAGTGCCATGGCTGGGGCATGTCCAGCCCACAGCACCCCCAAATCCTTCTGGGCAGAGCTGCTCTGAATCTGTTCATCCCCAGCCTGTGTTGATAGTGGGCCTTGTCCCTCTGGATATCCTGTCATTCAGGTGTGCCAACCACATTGCTCAGCCTGGTGTCATCTGTCAATTCTAAGGGTACAATCCATCCTGCCATCTATGTTATTAAAGATATTAAATAGAGACCCCTGAGGGATGCTGCTTGTCACTGATGTCCAGCAGGACTCTGAGCCATTGACCACTACCCTGTGGATGGGGCTGTACAACCACTTTCTTAGCCATCTAACAGTCCATTCATTGTATAAAGCACTCTCCATTTTAGAGAGAGGGATGTTGTAGGGGACAGTGTCAAAAGCTTTACAGAGTCCAGATAAATGACATCTGTAATCCTTCTCTTGTCCACTGATGGAGTTCCTTGATCACAGAAGGCAGGACTTCCCTGGTGAAGCTGTGCTGGCTGTGTTGAATCACCTCCCTGTACTCCATGGGCCTTAGCCCAGCTTCTGGGAGGATTCGTTCCATTTATATCCTTTTTAAAGATGGGTACATTGTCTCCCTTTTTTCAGTCACCTGTGATTTCACCTGACTGCCATAAATTTTCAAATATCATGGAGAGTGGCTTGGCAACTACATCAGCCAGTTCACTCAGGGCTCTGGGGTGCATTTTACCAGTTCCCAGAGGTTTATATAAGTTTAGATTTCTAAAGTGGTTATGAACCCAACTTTTAGTTACAGTAGGAGGGGCTTTTCTTCCCCAAGTCACCATCTTGCTATCTATTCACCTGAGAGGTGTGGGAAGAAAGGTTGTCATTGAAGACTGCGATAAAATGTCTGGTGGGTTCCTCAGCCTTCTAGTTATCTGTTGTTATCAGTTTGCCAGTGTTATCAGAGGGGATTCACCTTCTTTGACATTCCTTTTCTGATTTACATGCCTGTAGACGCCCTTCCTATTATTCTTTGCATCTCTTGCCGGGTTCAGTTCCAGCTTTGCCTTGGCCTTCCTCAGCCCACCCCTACAAAACTGAACTTCATATTTATACTCTCCCAGGTCACCTGTCCTAGCTTCAGCTGTCTATGCTTTTGCTCCTTCCCCTTTAGTTTGACATAGAGGTCCCTGCTCACCTGTGCTGGTCTCTTGCCTTCCTTGCCCAATTTCTTGTGCATGGGGAGTCAGCTCTTGCACACTGTGGAAGATTTCCTTACTGATCTACCAGCTCTGTTCTACTGCCTTGTTCCTGAGGGCAGGCTCAGAGGGAATCCCATTGACTATCTCCCTGAAGAACTGGAATTCTGCTTCCCTAAAGTTCAGGGTCCTGACTTTAGGCCTCACCTGACCCATATGCCCAGGATTGTGGCCTCCACCAGTGCATGATCATTGCAGCCCAACCTGACTCCAATCTTGACATCCTCGATTAGCTCACTCATACTGATGACCATCAGACCTCTGTGATGCACTTGTAGGAAAAGAGAGGAAACCTGTTTAAAAATTTGGAAATTATGGAATATTTGTCTTATGAGCCTTCATTTGGAAGTTATCTATGAGTTTTCAAAAAACCCAAAGCTATACTGGAAAAATGGTCTTATCTATTTAATGCATTACACATTTATTGTAGCAGTTATAATTATACATCAGTGTACATGTAACAGGTTTGTAATGCATGCTTATATTTGCCATAAACATGAAGTAGCAGCCAAAATGACTGTACAGTGACTGTCCTTACTATACATTCCTTAGAGAAGATGGGAGACAGCTTTGTAAAACTAATACTGCAGAGTGAAAGTACAGATAAAAAGGGCAAAATTCATAAATATGATAGTTTATTGATGTTGTCTCTTAGATTTGAAAAATAATGCAGAAAACAATTCTACAGCATGGTATACAGTACATCCAGGTCTGGCATGTAATGAGGCCACTGCATCCCACTGACCCTATGTTAGCCCATGTGTTTAATTAAATGAACACAATACAATTCATTGTGGTGATGTACTTTGGTCTTCTACAAACATTCACTGAAATAATTCTGCTCTTTAAAAACAATATGTCCTTCAGCATTAACTAAGGCTTTGTGAACGTCATACTAGCTACCTATTGTAACAGTAAACACAGAATAATACAAGAAAAAAGATACTTGCATACAGAATATTTATAGGACCATATTTTTATGGGGTTGGGCTGACTCAAAGAAGAACAGAAGACATCTGTTTCTCAGTAGTCTGAATGCTTCAGACATACTGAAAAATAGGAAGGACTATTCCTCATAATTTTAATGTGAAATGTGGTAAATTCTGTCAGGATGTGTCTGGTTTTTATACTATACATAGTTGACATTTTATTTGATTTTTACTTTTATTTAAAAAGCACGATTCTTCTACACAAACACAAGAATTCTATTTATTTATTTATTTATTTATTTATTTTATCTAGACATAAACCTTAAGCAAAAAGTATGGCAGGTTCAATAGTGACAGAGCATGAGGCTTCAGTTCTTTGTTTGCTTCAGGTCAAACAGGCTGATCAAATTCCGATCAATATTAGGGTAATCTTGGGGTTGCTGTAATGCTGCTCTTACTGCTTATGTTTGGTAACATTAAAAATTTGATGTAGTACAAAACATAGCATATTATAACTCTGTCCAGGTCATATGGAAAAAATCTCAAATTCATTGATTAGAATTTGATTCCAACTTGATTTTTTCCCCTAGACTAAAAATGTGATTTGTGACTAATTAAAACAGTCATTTATGCTGCTATATCTACATTTTTCTGTATTTGATAGCATACTATCTGCATCACCATATATGCCATTGTAGTAGTTCCCTGGTTAAGTTAAAACTAAGAGAAACTATGAAATATTAAAAAATGCTTTATTTGACTAGGGGTTACTTCTTGCACTGAAAATCTCTAATCAAGTAAGAGGCTAAACAATGATGGAAAACTGAAATCTCTAAAATACCCTCACAGAAATATCTCTGATGTTTGACTAAATAGAGCAAGTACTCAAAATGATTCATGATCAGTTTTATTCAGTTTTATGTTTTTGAAAAAATCCCAAAAAACCTACAAAAACCCATCAGGCTCCTATCAGATTTTGAGAGTAAAGTAAATAGGATTGAATCTCTGCATGTTTACGGTAGTTAATATGTAGAGAGAACACTTTTATAGAATTAGTTTGGCTCCTGTTCAGAATCTAGCAATATCCATATTAAATTTCTATTTAAATCCCTTGTAGAGATGAATAAGTAGAGGATTAACATATTTTTTCTACTGTGTTCTTAGTATTTATCTTGAGAGTTGACTTATCTGCATAGACAAAAGGAAAAAAAAATATCCTCATTTGGGCCAAAATTTAATCATTTTTAAAATAAATTATGAAGACTTCAGTTTTAAGGATAGTCACATTTTATAAGTTTTTTTGTAATCTTTTAAAGGTTAGATGAAAATTCAGCTGAATATAGAGAATTGATACTCTTTTTGTCTCATGTAAGTTATATTGGAAGTTAGTTTTGGAAGTCTTTTGACTCTTCAAAAAAAACTTTAATGAAACCAAAAGTGCATCAAATCCTCTGTATCCAGCTGAGTTTTCACCTAACCTTTACTACTTTCCAAAATTTTTGTGAATTCTGCAGTCTAAAATGAAATCATCAGAAATGTGGTTGAGCCACAATACACCAAAAATTGTCCTTTTTGCAGCAGAGAGATAGGCAAAATCTCCAAATTTCAGGGATGAGTTACACTTGTGAAGGGAGCCTCATTAAGAGACAGACTGAATTTTTCCATTTGTGAAAATGGGGGAGAATCAAAAGATGAAAATATTTCTCCAGGAAGTGGCCAGTTCTTGGACTAGCTTAGATTTTACTTTATTTGCCTTCTCACCATTCTCTGGATATTTTCTGATCTCACACAGTCACTAAATTGCAGGAAAATAAGATTTGTTTTCATAGGTTTTCCTTTCCCTATAATATTATTTTAGTTTTATATCAGACTTCTGGTGGAATACCCAACGTACTATAAAATTTGCATTTATAATCAGCCTTGTGTTGAGATAGGTTTATTAAGCTGTTTCACAAAAATTGAAGATTAATGTTTCCTCACATGAGGACAAGCTGAAATACTGATAGATTTATGAATTCTATAAATATTATTGATTTAATATAGTATGATTTTATAGAAAAGATATTAGTTGTTGAAGCACATTAAAAAGAACTTTGATCCTCAGCACAGGTATGCAGCAATACATAAATCAGACTTTTAAAATGTCTCATGCTAGAAAACAATACTGAGATATTGAAAAAACACTACCTTCTTTTCATTTTAAATTTGTTTTATCTGGAAGATCTAAAATGTACTCCTGTCTCCTATGGATATTGTGCTTTAGAATTCTGCAACAGATGTAATTTCTTATTTAATACCGTACTCAAATTTTTTAAGGAACTTAATTGTTTTGTGACAAGTGAAATGATATTTCACTAAAGAGAGTTTAGCAGTCTTATGAATATTTATAAGCATACTTTTCACAACTGTACAGCAGACAACCAATTTCAGCAATTTTCATATGCAGTGGATTATAAGTGGATTATAAGACTTTCTGATTTACTGTCCTTTCCTGACAAAAATTTTTATTCTTTCTGTTTTTTGCATTAAAGTCTGATAAAAATTACAATATTTTCCTCTAGTGTTCTAGAGCCTGCCAAATACCACCCACAATTAGAAAAACACCAAGGTCTTTGCAGACCACCCTTCAGCCATCACACTGACAAAATAATTGTAGAACTCATATTAGACAAACTGCACTGGGAACAGGACACTCAGCCTTTGACAGAAGCTGGTGGGCTATTAAGGAAGTAGCCAAGTAGCAGCATGCTGTTCTGACACTTTTCTTGCAGTCGATGAATGCAGAGTGACTCCTCTGAGTGAATGCCAAGGCATCATGATTAGCATAATTAGAGCATACCTTTGTGGCACAATTATATCTGTACGAAGTTGCAGCAAGCAAGGCTTGGTTGCAATTGGTGATATGCCTCATTATCTAAATACACAGCTTCTGATTTCAAAGGCTGTCAAGCGAGATGGAGTAAAACTACACTTCACTTGCCCTGGTGTCACCTGATAGAAACCTTAAATATCTTTTTCCTCCTCAGCTTAAAATTAAAGTTATGCTTTGTGATACCTTTATGGTTTATATTAACAGCTGAGCCAGATAAACATTTTTCCTCTACAAAGTATTCCCAACTGTCAGCTGCCTAAACAAAAACACATATAGGAAAATCACTCTGATTTCTATGCTGTTGTAGGTCTAACTGAAGGGACAGGGCATACTTTGGTACATGGCTCACCGTGCCTTTTCAAATGTACTAATATAATAAAGTGACTTTTCAAATGTACTAATATAAATGTACTGATATAATGTACTAATATAATAAAATGTGATACAACATAAGTATGATGCTGAAACCTAGGAGCCTCTAAAAGCCCTCATCAGAAAGTCTATTTAAAGAAAAGAAGTCTAGTTCATTACATAGTAATAATACTTCTTGCCTTATAAAGAGAATCTTTCAGCATAGTTAGAAAACCTTTATGCTCATATCCTCTCACTTAACGGCTCCTATTCTTTATTACTCACTTCTCTCTGGGTCTCTGTTGTCTTCTCCACTGCACCTGCAAACCTCAGAAAAAAATATGACCAAGGCTGCATTTACTAATGTAAATGCATTAGTCATAAAACAAGTTAGAAGTCTGAGTCTGTGGAAGACTGGATCAGAGAGTAAATAGTTAACTGCAGAGGGTACACCTGATTAGAGTATGTTAGATGGGCTACAATGAGGGCTAGCTCCTTCTCAGGTAGCTGAGCTCACTCTGTGTGGCAATAGAGTGTGCACAGTCAGTCTATCAACTGGTTCTGGTCAGTCTTTCCCTGACCAGCACAGGAGCAGAAGCTCTGGGTCATTTGGTTTAGGAACTGAAGATTGGGAAAACTATTATCTATTGTCCAAGTGCTTTCAGTTGTCATCACCGTTGATCTTTGTTGACATCTTCCACTTGGCTCCATATTATTCTTCAGCTCACATATTCGTGTTGTTCTTTCTAAAAATATTTGTAGGAATGATCTCTTTCTTCCTTTACCAGCCCTTTGAACTCCTCCTTGTCTCTCCTGTATGCTGCACAGTGAACTTTTTCTAAAGTCTTTTTCTTTTCTTCCCTTTCTTTGACAAAGGGATTACCTTTTGCTATATATTGCACAGCAAAGTCATAGCAGATCTTCACAATGCTTTTGGATATTGCTGGCATTGGTGTAAAAAAGGAAAAAAACTAGACAAAACAGAGAAGAGATCTGTAATTTGTTACTAAAAAGCTTGCCATTTGTAATTCAAAAGACAGTTAATGAAATTTCTCGCTTTTAAAAAATTCTTTGCTGAAACTATTGTGTTTTACAAAGACATTCTTTATCAAAGGTCTGAAAATGAAATCACTGTTTTCATTAGGAGGACTTTTCAATTTCTCAGATGAAAGGTATTTGTTCCATAAATCCACTTCTTCTGATTTCTTCCTTTAAAAATAAAAAACCTCCTCCTCCAACTCAAAAGCCTGTTCACAAGACATTATTGATTCCTCAGTCAGAAGAGTATTGTGATTTTTGAGCCACTTAATCACATGCTGTATTTTTCAAGGGTCATACCTGTCCTGGTGAGCTTCTTCCTTTATATACAAAAAAACTTGAAAAAATATGAAAATGAGTTCTGAGACTGAAGTCCTGGTTCTGTGATAAGATTTTTGTGGGTAGATGATATTATATGGCAAAACCTAATGTTGCAAATAACCTGGCTTTATTATAGCCTTCTATAATATCAGGGCATGCTTCCTATGATTTTTTTCCCAGTCATTCTTTCTAAAGGGAAGAAAGGAAGGAGTGAATGAAAACCACATTTTTAACCTCCCTTTTACCTCTCTCCCTCCTTTTTTCTACACATATACTTATGAAGACATTTTAGGCAAAGAAAAAAATCTTTTCATTAATACATCTCTTAGTGACAAAAATCACTAATAGTTAATTCCAGATAGCCAGGACCTGAATATACCTATGTAAGAAAAAGAAGGACAAGAACATAAATAAAGCTAATTCACATAATTTGAAGGAATGATTCTATCTAAGGCTTGCTAAATAGACTTTTTAAAGGATTTTTATGTAGAACATAGATAAATATCAAAAGTAAAACTAGAAAGTTTTTAAGTCTCTGATCTTGTTAAACAACTACTAAAACAAATGTAAGAGTCTTATCATCCTTTCACTGAAAACTCCCAAAAGCTGTCATTGATTCAGTGACCTCGTTTGCAACCTTGATCTGCCACTAGCAGCTGACTTATTTAAGATTCCAATGCCGAAAATCTTCAGTTTTTCTCAATGTCTATGTATTTTTATGCAATGTCTATGTACTTTAGTAATGTTAAAAAAAGACTAAGCCTTATTCTAATCTACATTTTATAAACTATTTTTTGTTAGAGCCAGATACTGAAACATGGAGAGTAGCTAGGAAGTGCAAATACCACATTTAATAATGAACTTCATGTTGTGTTTAGTTGAAGCTATGGTCAAGGGAAGTAGCATGTAAACTATGCTGAAGGAAAATTTGAGTGATGTCTGTTGCCTGTTTTCCAGAGGCTGTAATACACCACTTGCCTCTCCAGAACGTGGACTAAGGAAAGACAGAACTGAAGAGTTGTCTCACCTATTGGTTTGTCTCACCAAAATGACTACTCAAAATGCTCTCTTATTCCTCTTGCAAAGCCCTGTGTATATCTAATTTCATAAGTTGCTTCTGTGTTTTAATTTTAAAATTTCCCATGTAATCTAGAGTTTTCTAAGCCTTCCCATCACTGCACTGAACCAAGCAGTTTGGCACATGACATCATGTGGCTTCCCAGATGTGGATGTTTCTCCATCTGTTTTTGTTCCTATGGTGTATGAAGAAGAAAGATGATGGCACAGTGCCTCAAGTAGACATGTCTCTCACCTCTGTTTTTAGGAGGCAAATTCCAGCCTGCAACTCTTTTCCAGAGACATGGCTTTGCTCTGATTCTGTGGCCACCATCTTCCCCTTGTCCCTAGAGAGCAAGGACCATCAGAACTGGAGACCTGTACCTAAACTGACTTTGGTTTTTCATGGGAAGATCTAGACAACTTTCAGGTCAATTCATGCAGCTCAGCTCAGCATACACTGAGAGTACTGAATGCCCTTACCCTCTACAGGTGTTCTTCAAAGCCTACTTCACATTCAGAGAAAAGCAAATGCCATGTTTTTGAGTGCTGTCATAGTAGTTTTCATTTATATACAACAGCCACCGAAAGAGTTAAGCTCTGAATGCTCATTTATTACTATGCATAGTTATTATTGCACGTAATAGCAAAGTAACACATTGTAAATGGTTTGTCCTAAGCACCTAACAAGTAGTTTGTAGGAAAAGAAACACTGCTTTCTGAATTATAGCCTCACAAAGATTTCTAAACAAAATAACACAATTCAATAAGAAATGGGATTTCTGAAGTGAAGAAGGGCCAAAAAAAATCATTCATATGATAAATCATTCATAAACTTTGCCCATTCCAGTGCCGAAGGCAAGACAAATTAAGGCAATAATTGATTTTGTATATTTCTAAATTTCATAGGAATATGCTGATATTCCAGACTCAGTATAACTACATTCTTCAAATATGAGGAAATTAACTGTGTAGAGAAAGAGAAAGTCCAACACAGAATTGTTTACTCTTCACATTATCTCTCTGAAGGCCCATGATCATACTTTTGGAGAAAATGAAACCAATATGCAAAATTTAATATTTTCTTTTGGAAGAAACTGGACTTTCCATTTAACTGCAGCATCCCTTAAGATTATTGGCTATTCTGATGCCATTAGAAAAGTGATGCAAAATATTGGTGCATTTAATTCTGTGAGAGGTTTTCAGGTAAGTTATGTAGCTACAGAAGTAAAACTTGCCATAGTCCTCGTCTGTACAGCACTGCAAAGTTTATGTATGCATTTCTGCACAGAATTATTCATAACATCTCCATCTTCTGGCACTGGCCAGGATGATGTATAAGTTGTGGAATGTAAAATAACATTTGAAAAGTGCATTGTCATTGGGAGAAGACACATTTTCTTGTTACTTGCACAAAGAGTCTTTTGAATTAGACACACATTTCATTCATGGCATTAGACAGAAGCTAAACTTGGTATAAATACCCATACAGCCACTCTTCTACATTAGCCTGTTTGTTTATCCTCACAAGTTTTATAACTTGTGTTATACTCTTTGAACAACTTCTAAGTATTCAAGGTACAAACTATAGGTCACCTTGGTCAGAAAACACTGTTCTTACATCTTTTGAACAACTTGTAAAAAACATTATTCTTTAGATACACCTTTTTCAGCAATTTCTCATTCACTTGAATAGACAATTGAAAAAAGTACATTGTGTGAAGAATTCCATTTTTTGTTGGTTGTTTTTTCTTTTCATGACTGGAGTATATGAAATGCCTGATATACTGGGGAGTGATTTTGAAGTGGAGGACCTAGTGCTGTGCCACTACTTGCACTTGGAGACCAGCTGTGCCAGTTGCTGTATTGGAAAAAATGCCTGCTGTGAATCTAGTCTGCATGTGTTGCTTAATTTCCTGAATTATCATATTCCCCTAATCAGTTTCTGAGTTAAGGACCAAAATTGAGGATCCAGGTGAGCAGCAAGGATTTAATGTCTAGAATGAAATAGTCTATTTTGTCTTCTTCTTATTCTTTCTTTCTTTCTTCCTTTTTCTTTTTTTCTTTCTTTTTTTTTTTTTTTTTTGCAGTCTGCAGGTACATTTATTCCATGTATCTTGTCTTAGCCACTGAACACTTCTTTTGATTCCACTTCATCTAATTGACCTAAATGATATTACACAAACTCAAGAGACTTAAGCAGTATTATAAGAATCAGATGAGGGCATATCTACTATGGATCCACAAAATAAATAACTTTGTCAGACCTAGTAAGTGGAGATAGTTGAATTGTTCAATATAAACCAAATATTTACTGTGTTTCTCAGCATATGTATTTTCACTGGATTGGGCACAACTGTGATGAAATTTTTTATATATGTAAATGCTTATATACAGATGTTTTGAAAAATACAACTTGATTGGGCACTATTTAATAAGGTACATTTCATAAGGTTCACAAATGTCTTGATCACAGGATCAAGGTTGGACCTGTAAACTTTAACTTGTTTTATATAGTCCATAAGACATGAAAAGATTTATGTTTTAAGATTTTTCACAAAATTACACTAATCTATCCTTGTTTATTTGATTCCATTTGTTAGAAAAACAACAGGAGGGAGAGATTTCAATACCAGAATCAGGCTATTCTTGTCCTTGAGGAAGACATGTAAGAAAATAATTCTGTGAAAAAACGATACTACAACCTGATGTCTGTGAATGAAATCTTCATTGTTTATTGGCTATGAACATCTCATAAGACATAATGCAAGTTCACAAATCAAAGAAGGAATAACTTCACTAAATGGTTTTTGGATGATTTTATCTTTTTAATGATAGATGAATTATAAATGTGGATGGGCATGAATGCTTGACAATTTAATTGCTCCAGTTTGGACAGCAACATATGATAAACTGCTAATTCTTTTTGGCTGCACGAATGTTTTGAAAGTACTTCTGCTGATATGCTGCAGCAAAATACTGAAAATAACTTGGATGGTCGCTGATGTTATCTCAAATCTTCTTTCAGAGGAAATCCTGCTGTTAAAAGAAAGTTCTTATTTAAAGGATAACATCTGCCGCCTGTCAGCATTAAGTGACTACTTAAATGCTTATTTGTGTTTGCTAGAGCAAGCTTAACTATGAGGTTTGAGGTGCAACACATGCACACTTGGTCTACAGCGTATTTTCTCCATGTCCTGGCTTTCTCTGGTGCTGGATTGCTTTATGTGTCTGGTGTAGCCAGCCAGTGTGGGTGTATGGTGGTCAGGTCTGTGAAGTCTTGTCCTCCTGCAGTTTTCCCTGTGCACAGAAATAAGAGTGAAGGGGGTGGAGCACCTAATAAAACTAAACCCTTTCATGAGTGCTGAAGAAGACAAATCATCAGCAGCTTAAGCTGCACCTGTGTTCATTTTCTGCTTTCAGGGTTCTGTGAAGGAAAAGGACAGTGATGAGGTGGTAACACTTTTGCAGGCTCTGTAGTGGAGTGGTAAACATTATCAAGAGAGGGGCAGACAGGTTCTCTCTCTTCCCACTGATAAGCTTGTTTCTGCAGTAATGCCAGTGATGACCTTCCCTCCTTCACTTTTAAGCGGTATCGGAAACTCCAGGTTTTTTCCAGTTTTTCTAAAAACTGGAAATCATGCCTTGAAGGACAGGCTTATTTAGTTACTGTCATTTGGTCTCATTTTTATTTCTATTTATGCAGGCAAAAATAAAATAATTCCACACAGGAGGGTTAAAAACGAAATTCTTAAAAAACTTCGACAAAAGCAGATGTTGAGAGATTCTCTTTTCCTCATGAAGTACCATTTTCATGCTATATTTGAAAATTGAACATTCCAAATTTTTTTCAATATTATATAAGGATAATTTGGGCCTTGAGCTTTGGGAACTTTTATTTCTATACACTACCATTAAATTTCTTTGCCCATGATTTTTTGTATTCACACAGAATGGAGGAGTAAGCAATCAAATTTCCAAGTAAGACACCTTTGGCATACACACTCTATCTTTGCAAGAACACACTGTGTATGTTGAGAAAAGTGATTCTTCACTTTGATTTATTACTTCTTCTAAGTGCTGTCATCTGTCCAGATTTGGGTTCTCCAGCACAAGGGCACTGACACAGTAGAGTGAGTCCAGAGAGGAGACATGAGGATGATTGAGGAACTGGACTATATGGAATATAAGGAGAGTTTAAATTATTTGGGTTTCACAGAATCACAGAATGGGTAAGGTTGGAAGGGACCGCTGGAGGTTATCTGATCCAACCTCCCCGCTCCAGCAGAGTCCCCTGCCTAAAGAATATTCCTCAGGATTGAGTTCAAGTGATTCTTGAATGTCTCCAAGACTGGAGACTCCACAATCTCTCTGAGATACCTATTTCAGTACTTGTCAAGCCTAAAAGTTAAAAGGTGTCTCCTGATGTTCAGAGGTGTCTCTGTGTTTCAGTTTAGGTCTAGTGCCCCTTGGCTTGTTACAGCACACCATTGAAAAGAGCCTGGCTCCTTATTTGCACTCTTTCTTTGATACTTATACACAATGGTAAAATCTCCCTAAAGCTCTTGTTCTTCAGGCTGAGCAGTTCTAGATCTCTCAGCCTTTCCTCCTGTAGGAGGTGTTCTAGCCCTTCGATCATCTTTGTGGTCCTTTTTTGGACTCTTTCCAGTAGCTCCATCTCTGTCTTGTACTGAGGAGAGCAGTACAGCACACAGTACTCCAGATGTGGCCTCTCCAATACTGAGTAGGGAAAAAGGATCACCTTCCTCAGTCTGCTGCCAATACTCTGCTTAATGCAGCCCAGCCATTGTCCTTCTTTGCAGCAAAGGCACATTGCTTGCTCATGTTCACCTTGGTGTCTACCAGGAAGGCCAATCATTTTCTGCCCAGCTACTTTCCAGCTGGATGGCACCCAGCATACACTGGTGACTGGGTTTGTTCCTCTGTTGGTGCAGGACTTTGCACTTCTCATTAAACCACATTAAGTTTCTGACAGCCGATTTCTCCCCCTGCCAAGGTCCCTCTGGTTGGAAGCACAAACCTCTGGAGCAAACCTTTCCAGTCTGAGTCATCTGTACATTTACTGAGGATTTACTTGGGTCCATTATCCAGTTCATTAATAAAGATATTAAATGGGACTCTTCCCTGTGTGGGATTTGGTTCAAGGACATAATACAAGATTCTTATTTTCCTTTGTAAATTGTACATTGAGGCAACTCTCAAGGGAAGTTGGACAGCACTACAGAAATACTTGTCCACTAAGGAATATATAGTCAGTGTGAGAAGTAAACCCCAGTAGAATAGTTCTTTGGGGTATCCTCAACGTCCTTTCCACTCAACCACCCATTGTATAGAAGCCTTTCCATAGCAGAAGTGATTAACCCAGATGAAATTTTCTTCTCCCTATAATCACAGTTTCATTTTGATCTCTGACAATGGCACATATGCATTCTTCTTTTTAAAAAGAAATTTGCTATCTTCATTTGCCAAAATCTCTTTTAAATGAAGGAAAAAAAGAGATTACATGGCAACTGTGTCCATATTTTCTAATTTAAATAACTGCAGATGATTTTGAACTCATTTCTATTTTATGCTGTTTAAGTGTTAGAACAACAGACTACTGTGATAATCAATGTTATTGGGTTGTATTATGGATGAATACAAATCCAAACTTAACACAATTTTAACATTTGCTTAGTTTTCTAATGTAAATCTTAAAAGTAGCATTCCACTCTAGAAAACAATTTAAGTGTTAATATTATGTTGGGCTAAAGCTGGCCGGCACATTAATCCATTGAAAAATGGATTTAACCTGCTTTGGTAACTCTTCATGGGCTGAAAATATGACAAAATATGATTAGGTAGTATTACTAAGCTTTTAATCAGAAAAAAGTGTGAGGTTTTTTGTGCAATTTATAATGTTTTCAAGGCCTAAGATAGAAATAGAAACCTGCTCAGTGCTTCATATTTGCATTGAAATCAGCTCACTTTTTTTCTGTGTTTGCCATGAATATCCTTGACATCTTGGTTTAATTATAAGAGATGTTTTTGTTTAAATCATTGTGTTACCCTCTTAGCCAACTTGTCCTGTACTGTCTCCTTTTCCTATATGATCCAGAAATGAAGTCAAAATGCCAAGGTGTAAAATCTCCACAATTTCCATGGCAACAGAGATATGATTTAGTGAACACACGACTTTATTTTCTAGAGAAAATCAAGTAAATAAGAGAAAATCCCCTACCCCACTCATTCCAATACTGTTTTATTTCATTTTAAAGTATTTAGTTTGATATGTGACTTTAAGTTACACCATTGCAGTATGAGAGCTTGTTGGACACTGTAAAATAACAACTTGCTTCTTCAGTGCACAAAGAGAAATTTTCCCTGGGAAGCTATCATACTGGAAAAAAAGGGTCAGTGATTTAGCAGCTGATGCTTCTTTGTGAGTCTTCACTGAATTTCTGCCTCTGAAAGAAGATATGGAGGATATGGTGCAAGATGTGCACTCTCCAGGGTGACATTGAAAACTGTGGTTTTATAAAAATAGGAATGATGTGCTTTTCAAAAGGATCCTTATTTTGTCCAGCCTTTTGGTAACTCATATAAGCTGTGTCACAGTAAATCCTTCCTGTAAGCTAATTCTGCAAAAATGTGGTAACAGAAGCTAAAATATGTTTAACATCATGCACTAGAGTTTTCCCAATATCTTGCAGCTGAGGAAAACACATGGGCCCCACAGTTCAATAAACTAAAAGTATTATTGACCAATAGGATGGGAACTGAATTCCAAATATGAGGCTATTTTCAGCTAATTAAAGGTCCCATGGCTCTATATGCAAGAGTAGGAACATCTGCTACTGTGTGCTAGTCAAATTACAGGTTCAGTAATTACTTTCTGCCTAATTGAGCTCCTGATTAATTTTAGCTGGATTTAAGTATTTCTCATGCCTTTCTGTATTTTGTTGCTGCTGTCAGTATGGTGGACTGAACCACTGGTGAGAGAAAGTTTTGTCTGCTTTGGTTTGTGCTCTATATGCTGAATGTGAACAATAGCTCAGGGCAGAACATAGGGATTATGAAAGTCAATTTGTGTTGGACTTGTAAGCAGTAGACAAAGTACAGCCTTAAACACTTTACTTGACTGAGGTCTGTATACTACATTAGGCCATCAGCAGTTTTCCTGGAGAAAAATGAATATTCTATTGAATACAACTCTTGTGCCCCACCAATCCCCCCACAATTTACAAAGAATCTCTTTATATTAATTATTTTAAATGTTATGATGTGTAGATTAAACCATTCTATTTGCTTTAAAAAGCATCATAAAAGTGTATTCTGACTGCATGTCATATGGAATATATGGAATGTGTATATTCTCATAACGATTTTAAAATTAAATTTACAGTATGGAGTAATTCAAATTTTTGATGAAGAATTATGGGGATATTTACTAGACTTTCTGCTAAAACACAGAAGTAATTCAGGATCATATTAACATTTTGTTTTCCAGTCGCTTGGTTGTACTCCAGTTGTGTGCATGGACATGGTGAATTGTGAAAAGGATGATGAATTTTATGATAGATACAACATTTATACACATATATTTATACATAAATATGAATAATTTTTAGAAGGAAGAAAGTGAAGCATATGTATGGTATAGTAATCACATATGGGATCATGTGAGAAAAGTGGCAGACTGACAGAATGCAAGTCATTTGGTGTGATCGCTGTACTACTGATACTATCTTTAAGGGGACTTCTGTTTCACTAAACTAAGTGAGAATCAGATTTCACCAACTGTGCCTGACAATAGATTGTGGCTAAGTCTGACAAGGCCCCTGGGAAAGAGTGCTGCCCTCTGTCACCATATGGCCTGGAAAGGGTTTCATACCTGTTACAATATCCTGAGGAGAGGGATCATCACTAAATCTATGCAGGCTCATTCCTAATCCCATGAAGCTAATGATCTGTGAAGGATATCTTAAAGATGCTTTCTGTGAATAAGCATATTATTCAGACTGTCAGATGTAGGTTTTTGCTCTTGTATTAGTTTTCATTGCACAATGATTACACTTCTCCACTGAGAATACATTACCAAAAACACTGAAAGAATTGCTTAATCTCTCTTGCTATTCATGAATATCAGTTGAATATAAATTTTAAAAACTTACTGGTATTTTAGGGCAAGATATTTATCACCCAATAGATATACTATTTCCTAAATTGAAATAATTCCCATGATGAAAAGATATTTTTCTCGTTTCTAACAAACACTTTCAAGTTTGCACAGAGTAGAGAATGATGTTAAGCTCCATTTTTCAACCAGAATTTTCCTCCTCATGGCGTGTGCATTTTGATCTCTCTAAAAGGTCCAAATAACCTTCTTAAGTCCTGTATCACTGTGAAGTGTTGAACTTCATGTAAATATCTGTTTTCAATATATTTTCTCCCTTCTAACTCTAATATAGGAAAATATTTACAATTCACTATTCTGCACATACATCAGTAGACAAAAGTGCTTTCCTTCTCCACCCCTAAATCTAGAAAAATCTGTAGATTTATTAATTAGTTATTAATTCTTGGTGTGGTTATTTTAATTCTCTGAAATCTGTCCTGAGACATTGTCTGGACTGGGGAAGAAGGATATTTTAATATCAGACCATGGCACTGGAACTGGAAGAATGAACAGTTCTATATACTTCTAAACATGGAAAGAAATATGCTTGGAGAATAATAGGATTGCAATGGCACTGATTAGAAAAATTTACCTTGTTTTTTAAAACTGTAAAAGTTAATGTAGGGTTTTCAAGACTGAGTGAAGAGGGTGAGTCTTGAGTAGAAAAGGTATCTTGGAGAAGTACTGATTAAAGTGCTCACAGGCCAAGAAATATTTTGTTGAATACCAATCAATTTAACGAAGACAAAATCTAATTATTATGTACATGTGCTTTTCTGATACTTCTGTGACAGAGATGTGCTCTGGTATCCTCTCTATGGCAACTCAGAAACTGGAGTTCTTGGGGAACAGTGAACCTAGGAACCTCAATATAAGTGAATGAGAAAATGAAGCTCCTCAAATTACCTTGCCCTTCAAACAGTGTTCCACGTGTGTGACTCTTCGCCTCACTTTCACTTTAGGACAGCTGGGAGGGTGTCAAAAGGAACAGAAGACATAAAAGCCTAAAGGACATAAATCAAGTTCCAAAGGATGAGATTTGATGGAAGACAGGAAGTCTTCCATGGACAGGTCTTTAGAGCAGTTCCTTCATGTTTAAACTTCTGGCCCACCTAACTCATGTTGCTTGCTGTGGCTCACCAGGAGGTGCATTTTTTCCCTTCTTAGCTCATTGAAAGCACCAAAATTGTGGATATAAAAGCTATTCTGACCTGAAACTAAAGAAATGTAATACTCTTTGAAATGCTTATTCAATAACAGATAACCCAGGACAGAAAAAGCCCATTCAGGAGTCTATAATTCATTTATTATTGATCTTACAAAGCCTTTGGTTCATATTAAAAGAAGTAAATGATCACAGTTCCAACATAAAATTGTTCACTCTCCTACATGTATATGCTCCATCTCCAAGTCCTTGAATGTGTCCAACTAAATAGTACCACATGCAGAAATCTGTGGGCTCTGGTTCTTTGCTCAGTCACTTGTGCAGTGGCTGGATCTCCCTGGCTGTCAAAAACAAGTTTGCCCAACAACCTGTCCTGTCTGCAGCTATGGCATGTAATGAGTGGCTTTGGAGAAAGTCCTTCTGGCTGTGAATCAGGATGCGCTCAGCCAGGAGATAGAAGTTTATGGGATGAAAAAGATAGTAAATGTTCTTTAGTCCTACACAGTTGATGAAGTCAAAGGGCACTTAGCAGTCATGGAATGCTCATTTTTACAGAGGAATACAGATGTCCCAGTCCTCCTCCTGCCACTCCTGACAGTACACCGGTGAAAGTTTTGCCATAAAAACTTTCTTCAAAGCATGCAGGGCAGAAAGAAACATGTAATCAAGCAGACAAAAAAAACCCCAAACAAAAAGAACAATATGAGAAGAAGAATATGAATTATTAAACTGAGACATTTCTAATCTTGATTTGTACTTTAGAGTTTGAAAGAAAAAGAATAGCAGCTCAATGGGTGCTTCTGAAGGCCAACAAAAATGTGTTCATTAGAATCCCTCCCTTTCATGTTTGTAATGCCCCACCTGAGTCTGAATGAGTTTTGAGAAGTCCTAGTCTGGTATCAATGGGAAATGACAAAATTTGCTTAACATCCTGCCTCCAAGAGGTTACACAGCTTCCAAAATCTGAGTGCAAAGAAAAAGAAGTAACAAAAGAACATGATAAATTCAAAGAGTAGTTTCCTTCTCTGGAATTTCAGGCGATTTAGGACAAATGACTGCATAGAAAAAAAGAATCCATAAAATAACTAACGAAAAAATTACTTTCAGAATGCTAGGAGACTCCGCTCTCAAGGGGACTGAAGGCCCAATATGCTGAGTGGATCAAAGTCTTAGGGGAGTGTGCTGACTCCCTGGGGCCCAGGTTAAAGATCTGGAGAGAAATGTTCCTACCCTAGTTCAGCCCCCAGATTATTGTGCATAATTTTTTTACTGGGTAGGCAGGGATGAAGTTGTAACAAGAAATCCAAGGGCAATCAAGAGAGATTTCAGGGACTTGGTACAGCTGGTTAAAGGAGAGTAGCATTCTACTTCCAGTCACAGGGAATGACTAGGGAGGAAACAAGGACGCAGCAAATCAGTACTTGCTTCTGAGCCTGGTGTCAGTGGTAGAATTTTGGGTTCTTTGATCAAGAGTCAGTTTACTTGACACCAAGACTGCTGGCAACAGACAGGGTACACCTATTTCAAAGAGGAAAAATGGATTTTTTTAATAAAGTTCATTGATTTGAAGGAGGGAAGAGATCAAACCAGGCTCACTAGTGATAAACCTGAAGTTATTTTAAAGGGTGTGTAGATATGGCACTGAAAAACATAGTTCAGTGGTGGCTTTGGCAATGCTGGGTTATCTGGTGGACTTGATCTTGGAATTCTTTTCCAAAGAAATGATTCTATGATTCTATGATCCTTCTATATATCCCCAATACAAACGGGAAAGGAATATCTTTGTGTATGATTTGTTGATGTTTATGTCATGTGCAAAGATTGCGAAAGTATATAGGCATTCACATATTTGTTCAAAATGCCTTTCAAACATTCTCTGTCTTAATTTGTAAGACTATCTCCATATTAAACGTAATCTTTAGTACTGGTTATATTCCTAGTAATTGAAGAAACTTGGCTAATTTTACACACATCATGTTTTCCAGTGGAAGCTGAATCTTTTAATATTTACAAGGCTCCATTGGGAAAAGCCATTTGTCAGTTTTGGCTCTGAAATAGTATTTTTGTATTTAGACTGGATTTTCAAAGCTTATTTTTAAGACCTAGTAAATGTGGGCTACTTTAATTTTTGACAATTCTATGACTAGATAACTCTCCATGGGGTTTAAAATAAAACAGGAATAGAACAAAGCCATGGGTTCATACTGCCAAAAGGAATGCAGTGAACAGAGAAATGTGCACAAAGAAATGTGCACAAAGTCACTGTAAAAGAGCTACAAAGACAAAGGTCAGAGGAAAGAGATCAAAAGGCTTTTTTTAACCAAGAAATTACATTTCAAGAAATCTTTGTCACAATTTTTTACTAACTTTTAAGAAAATCAGTGTGTACATCACAGGAAAAATGGGCTAAAAATAATTAAGTAACTGGTAACCTCCCAAATAATTTGACAGATTCACAAAGTCCTGCACAGACTTTCAAGTCTGATTTTGTTTAAGAAATAAAGCTGGGTTTCCTGTAGTTATCTAATTATCATAAAATTGATAAAACTTTTAAACTCTCCTCAGTAGTTTGTAAGTGTATTAGACCTCTCATGAATAATTTTTCTTCTTTGCAGTTTTGGCCATAAAGTTGAGCTTAAATCTCACAAAAATATGGGAGGATAACTTACAAGTGACTTTCATTTGCAATGTACACAATGCCATGCATAGAACTTACCTTTCACTGAATGTTCTGGGTTTCCATTCATAAGTGAGGAAATTTTACAAAGATTGTTTTTGTGCATCAAAGTATAGATTATTGTTGCTGAATTTTGGATTCTTTTTTTCTTGTTTGCTAAAGAATATTTTCCTCCCATGTCTTTTTTCCACTTTCCTTAATTTCAGAAGATCCACTTCCTGTAGAATAATATGTCAGTATTTTAGGCCTTTTCCTATTAAATTCCTTGAGAATTTCTGAAAATCCTAGACTTTCTGTACATTTATTCTTTTGCTACAATATACTCAAATGTCTTTCTGAGATTCAACTGAAAAAAAATTCCTCCTTATGTTAGTGTAGAGCTTCACAAGTACGAACAACTAACCGTTTATTCAGTCTATCCTGTATACACCTCACCAAAAACACAGAGAAATATGTTTAAATTTTTAAAAATACATGTATTTACAAATGTTGTCAAAAATGATTCCTGGGCAGTGATACGGATACATACTAATACACACACTGTCCAAGGGAAAAACTTGCAGAACTCATAAGAAAAATATGCTTTTTGCTGGCAGCTGGCTGACAGGTCGGCCATTGTGCCATTATGAAATGGTCTCATGATGTGCTGCTCCTTTTTGGATACCATTTTCTTTTAGCATTTTTGACAGATATGGTCTGTTGGCCACTAAATATTTTCGTCTATCCAGGTAAAATATATATTAGTTGCATTTGATTTACATGAACGTAATGGAAGCCGTATTTTGGGCCATACATGGACCAAAAGATGTTATGCACATGTTTATCTAATAGTTTGAAGTGAAGGAGGTAAATACAAAAAGCTCTCCTGGGGACCTTTACATGAATTAAACATTGCTGTAGACAGCCTACGTATGAGTGACCAAAATCTGCCTTAAGAAAAATTCTTTACTCCGGGGTAAATTAAACAAGCTTTTTATTTCCACTGTCCAAGTCAGGAGCCTGGGAATAGTAATCATAACCTTGCAGGGTCCTGAAAATGGAGAGATTAATGTACCACCATTTTCTCAGGGAAAGAATTTCAAAAGCTGTAAATTTTAACTGAAATTGTCCAAATACTTCAATTTAAAGTTCATAAGTTGGATGTAGTTTTACTGTTTTCCCACTGGAATTTCAATGGATCTGTGGAAAGATGTCCACCAAGTCTCAGAGTCTTTTAAAGATCAAAATATGGATTTTGCATGCTGCTAATTACAAGCTGCAGGCTGACTGACTTCCTGTAAGTCCTTTGGAAGGGGTTGGTGAAGCAAAAGACAATTTGTCCGTTTACCACTATTACCCTATTACTGAATCACAGCAGTGAAGCTGTTTAATAATAATTTAAAAAATATTGAAAAGAAAATATCAAATTAACAACCAGAACAGTCAGTGGCTGTAGGTGGTAATATACAAAGTTTCCAAGGTATTATCAGGAGCTGCTTGTCCTTCAAACAGCATACTTTCTTTTACACCCTTAATTTAGACAAATTCTGAGAATAAATTTTCTGAATATGAAGGGAAAAAAGCATAGGAGAAAATGTTTTTTAGAAATATCCAAAGTTAATTGAAACTGTCTGAATCAATCTCATTCTCTTAGCGGATATTTTTGTGAGCTCATAAAACACAACCAACATTGAAAGAACTGCAAAATAAACACACTCTATAGATTGATAATAGAAGAGAAAAAATGGAAGAGAACTATCAACTTAGCTTGTGTCTCTTGAAAAATCCTGGGAAAAATGAACTAGCTGTTAACAACCGGAGAATAATAAAGCCACAGTTATCACATAGCCTTATGTGAGAATTTTGTATTCATAGAGTGCCATCAAATGTCAAAGAAATCTTAGCCTGGATGCAACTGCTGGAGTGCAAGGTAATGAGTCCTGAAAGTATTGACTGGTGGTTACAGTCGAAGTGGCTTTCATGGAGCTATATCCTGCGCATAGCACACGTGCACTCTGAGCCGTCGTCTCCCTCAAGGGCAGAGAGGCCCTGCAGAGAGACATCGACAAATCAAAGAGATGGACATAGATGGACAATCACCAACTGCATGAGGTTTAGCAAGAGCAAGTGCCAGATTCTTCACCTGGGATGGGACAATGGTGGTTGAGTGTACAAACTGTGGAATGAGAGGCTGGAGAGCAGTGCCATGGAAAGGGCCCTGGGGTTCTGGTCAATGGCAAGTTGAACCTGAGCCAGCAGTGCCCTGGCAGCCAGGAGGGCCAAGCGTGTCCTGGGGCAGCAGGGACAGCATCGCCAGCCGGCAAGGGAGGGGATTGTCCTGCTCTGCTCTGGACTGGGGCAGCCTCACCTCGAGTGCTGGGGGCAGTTTTGGGTGCCACAGGAGCTGTTAGCGTCCAAAGGATGGCAACAAGGATGGTGAAGGGCCTTGAGGGGAAGCTGTATGAGGAGCAACTGAGATCACTTGGGTCTGTTCAGTCTGGAGGAGACTGAGGGGAAACCTCATTGAAGTTACAACTTCCTTGGGAGAGGAAGAGGAGAGGCAAGCAGTTATTTCTTCACTCTTGTGTCTGGTGAAAGAACTCAAGGAAATGGCTTGAAGTTGAGTTCAGAGAGATTTGGGCTGGCTATCATGACAAGGTTAGGCTGGAACAGCTCCCCAGAGCAATGGTCACTGCACCAAGCCTGAGAGAGTTCAAGAAGCATTTGAACAAACTCTCTCAGCACATGATGTGACTCTTGGGAAGTCTTGTGCAGGGCCAAGAGTTGGACTACGATGATATTCATGGGTTCCTCCTAACTCAGCTTATTTTATGATTCTATGAACTAGGGAGCACATTTTTAGGAGGAGGTAGAAACTCTGCTATATGCAAAATATGTATAACCAACATATTTTTTTCTGATGTACTTGGTTTGCATTTGTTTTTCTCCTTTGAACTTAAAGGACCAGGCAAGAGATAAACTCATGGATGTCAAACTACACATACACATTCAGTGATGACCTTTCACAGTGAAGATCTTTCACAAGGAAAGAAAAGGTTTATTACAGAAGAGCACCAACCCTTTTATTTATGAAATATATTTTCTATGAGTAAGTCTCCATCATCAAATTAGGAATTTGGCAAGTGGAAGGAAAATAAATGGAAAAATAAAAAGCTTATACATTTGTTTCTGTGCTACCTTACTTTCACCATGTATTGCGGTTTAGAGGTTTGGGGACTAAAATTAGGTATGAACATTAATTTTGTAGTCTAGATTATTTGATTTTGTTGCGAGATAAGGATTAATAGTAGGCAAAAGCAGGCTTATTTTTTAAGGAATACAAAAAGGAATTTTATTAACAGACTTAAAATAGGAATAATAATCAGGCTAAACCCTTTAGAACACTCTTTTCCCCTCCCCACCTTTCTTATTTTTCTTTCTTGCTGACCATACAAAAGGTAACACTTCAACTTATAGTTAATCCACCACCTCTGGAACAAAACAGTTTTCTTAATTTATGTAGAGAGAAAAGTTTCCTTTTGTTTTATCATGTTGACTCCCATAGGAAACACAGTTTCTATGGTTATTAACTTTCTAGTAAACAATTCCCTCTTTGAAGGGAGGCATTTGTTTTTCTAGACCCCTTCCTATTTCAGTAGCTTTCTCAGGGCCACACCAATGGACATATGACGATCACTGAGGTGTTTTTTTTGAGAGCAAATGTTCTTATTACAGTGACAACGACATCTCCTTACTTTATCATCAGCAACACAAGTCTTCTTCTACTGTTTTCCTGGGGTGAGGAAAGAAAAAATCTTAATACACAAAAGTCTCAGTCTACTGCTTATAACTTAGAACATTACATTCTCTTTTTCTCACCTTCTTTAGACCATTATTCATATATTACAGGGTGTATTACAGCTAACTTTATCAACATGTTTTTACAAAAGAACTTTCAGCATTAAAGCACTCTTCATCTCTTCCTCCTTTGCAAATAAGCTTAGTTATATTTATTAACTTAAAGTCTCTATGTTGTACCTCTCGTAGGTGCCTCTATCTTTGTGCTCTTTCTGTGTGGGAGGGGGAAATGTATGCCCTCAAAGTCTCATTTTAATATTAGAAAAGGAATAGGTTATTTGTCTTTTGGCTGGACAATAGTCACGTAGTTTGAGTGTTATTAAGTCCGTGCCCGAACCGAAGGAAAGGAGCCCGTGCATGCCGGCTCCCATCCAAGCCGCGTTTGAATCGCAGGGGCTCAGCGGGGCCGTGTCTGTGCTGCAGGGGCTGGTTCAAGCCCCCTTCCGTGTCAGAGTGTGCGTGGGGGCCGCCCGGTAGGAGCTGCACCCAAGCTGCAGGAGTGGCTCAGCCTGAGTCCTCTTTCTCTCCCGCGCAGAGTTGCAAGGAGTAAACGAAGCCGCACCTGAGCTGCGGGAGGGGCTCAGTCTGAGCTCCCTCTGTGTCTCTCCCGTGCTGAGTTTGCTGCGGGGCTAACCGGGCAGGGCGCTCCCGAGGTCCATGGGGCCCAACCCCAAACCCTCTTCCCGCTGGGCTGTGCCACGGAATGGGGGAAAACCGGCCTGGCCCAGGCTAGGCAAACAGAGCTGGTGAAGTTCTTTAGCCAAGGACAGCAAGATGAAGCAACTTGAGTTTTCTCTCTCTCTCCTCCCCCTCCCCCCCACACCATGCGGGTTAGCAGCCCCAAGCCATGTGGCTTAGAGAGACCTTACTCGGTGCGGAGGGGAGGAGAGCAGTGTCTTTCCTATGTGAACTGGAAGCCTAAAAGACGGCTTTTTCAGGTGCTTTCCTGGTTTTATGAGTTTTTTTAAGGTAGACAGAGTTTATGCTGGCTACCTAATTTCTGGCTCCACCTCCTCTTTTTACACTGGAAATTTTTAACAGCAATTACCCCATGACACCATGTTACACCTATTTTTAGTCTTAGAACTAACACTTTCCAGATTTACACTCACTTGCAATTTTTAAACACAAATTACAATATTTTATGTGTGGGAGATGGGGTGCCATCCGTAGGGACCTGGAAAAGCTCAAGTAGTGGGCCCATGAGAACCAGAGGAATTTCATTTAGTCAGCTCACCTCATACAATAAATGTGGTAATGTATAAAGGATAGAGGCATGGGCAGGCAGCATGTTGGTTCTGTGGCAAATACTGATCGTGCCTGAGCACAATACCTCTGCCTTAGAAGACCAAGAACCCTACTAATTTCTCTGAAGGAAATGCTGTTGTCATCTATCACCCAGGTCTCTGGGATATGGATCAAGGCAGGAAGAGATGCACATATCACCTCTGTAAACAACTGGATCTACTACCAGGCACAGGTTGCTCTAGGCAGACCCTTATAAAATGTGCTGTCTTCTGTGTCCTACACTTGGTTGGAATCTGAACCTTCTCCACATATAATAAATTTACTTATTTTTGCTGTAGTAAACCTATGATTTAGGTAGCATGCTTGGAAGACATATGCAGCAAAAGTAACAAGCATTCACCTGCCTAGTCTCAATTTAATAAGATATTTAACTGCACCTGAATATGAGGTATTGCAGTATGAACTTCCAGGTATTTAAAATCTTCGTCAGATCTAGTTCTAAATCAAGACTCATTATCCTTCTAATTTAACCACAGGTTCTTGAGATAGATACCTATTTAATGTAATGCTGTTGTAGGAATCAAAAATTGATTAATAGCCTGGAAGAGTATGTTTCTACCAAAAGCTTCCAAGGAAGTATAAGTAAAAAATATCTAGTGTGTGCACAATAGCATAAAAAACACATTAATTAATTGTGAAATGTTTAACCCATAGGTATAAATGGACCCTTCACAGAAAAAAAAAAGGTGTGTTCTGCAGCCAGGAGGAAAAGTGATGTGTCCTAAAAAGATGGCAATTTCTTGGAGAACAGCCAGAAAACTGAAATATTACAGGAGTATCTCAGGAAAATATCCAGCTTTTCAATGTCCAGTACAATCCTGTAGAGATGAGCCCAGTGCTGATCTCAAAATTTCTTGGGTGTTAAATTGAGTTAGTACTTTAATAGAATTTTCTTATTTGGTCTGATACTGCAATAATCCTATATATTTGGAAATAATATTATTAATATATTTAAAAGATGTAGAAAATTTTCTTTTATCTTTTATTGGAAATCTTTAGAGTGCTTAAAACAATCAGCATCACAGCAGGCAGTTTATGAAAAAATTGTTAGAGTAATAGTACTTAGAAATTGATATATTGAATCAAATAAATTTAGGAAAAAAGAAATCACTTTAAATGAGACACATGAGAGTTTAGTTATGGTTAGTGATAGCAGCATTAAACAGAATCAAATAAATAAGCTGAAACCTTCTGCAATAGTCATGTTCATTCTATTCTAAATTCAAAAGATCATTTTTATGGATTGTTTTATTTTAATTTTTTTGCTGTATTTCTTATCGTCTCTTCTATATATTCCTTGACAAAAATACAGGCAGATTCTGTGCCACTAGCAAAATTATCAAAGGAATGCCTAATCCAGTTTTGAGGTAAAACCATATTTATGGCAAACATGCAGGATGACACTGGCCAAAATGTACTCCAGTCAAAGACCAAGAAAGCAATTATGAATTGTTCCACAAGTACTTCTACGAGACCCATAATTTTCCAAAAGGCCAGCTACAATCTTGTCCCAAAACCTTTCTTCCCTTTGAAAAAGTGCTGCTTTCCCTACTATGCCAAGAGCAGGTGCCCCGTTAGAAGGGCGCAGTGCTGGTGTGTGTTATGGCAGGTTCCATGAGCAGCACTTTGAGCAATTACCATGAAAGATTACCTCCTGACTAATGATAATCACTGTAAACAGATGGGTGCTATTTGACTGGGTGGATGGTGGTCCCACCTACCTGACAGCCTGTGAAAGTGTTTTATCTCATCTTGCCTTTCAAACCTTGCATGGAATTAGACAGAGTTGGAAGAAACTTCAGAAAGTTATGAAGAAGGAAATGATGAATAGTAGCCTATTAAATGATATTGCAGCAAATAAAGCATAAATACTGGCCTTTGACAGGGAAGACCCTTTTGAAGCTGTATTTGGGAACTAAAAAATGAACTGCTTGACATATAAGGATAACAAGAGGCTTCATCCAGATTCTCATTCTTTGTCCTGTTGCGACTGCACTGAAATATCCAGCTGAAATCTTGAAAGGTGTTGTAGGAAGCTTTGAGTATAATTTTTCAGTATTTTCAACTGCATGTAATTGATTCCATTTTAAAAATTCCTTGCTTTTCTTACACTGAGAATTATACAACAAAATCACCTTTGTTTTTTCTTCCAATTGGAAAATGGGACAAGAGCACAAAACTTCTGATTATAATATCAATTTTTGGGAATAAAATTTTTACATTCTTTTGCAGGTTGACTGTTTAGACAAAACAGTTCAAAATAAAAAAATATAATTATTATATATAAATGTCATCTATTTATAGGGACTAGTGTATTTATACTTCAGGGTAGAGCTCTACCCTGTACATTCTTCAGGTTATGGGGCTTTACATGTGTGCTCCATGGACTGCATGATACTTAAACAAGCAACATAATGTGAACTGGAAGCATAATTTTTAGTGACTATAAAATAATATTTCCAACAGTTAAATTCAATAAGTTTAGCATTTAAAATGCATTGGTCTAATGTTTCTATCAAAGTGAAAATCAAAGATTTTCCTGATTTCTCATTGTGATTTATATGCTGGGACTCAAATCAATGTCTTATTTTGTTTGGGTTTCCTTGTACTGAGAAACCAAATTCCAAACTATTTCTTTTCCCCAAAAGTAACAACTATATTTATGACTGGCCTCTCATTTTCAATCAATCTTGTTTGCATTTACTATGAGAACTTCCCATAATTCTGTAGAATCATGGAACCAAAGGGTGGTTTGGGTTGAAAGGGACCTTAAAGATAATCTAGTTCCAGCCTCTTGCCATGGGTAATGATGCCACCCACTAGATTAGGTTGATTAAAGCCCAATTCAGACTGGCCCTGAACGCTTCCAGGGGTGGTACATTCACATTTTCTTGGGACAATTGTCCCAGTGCCTCATCACCCTCTGAGTAAAAAATTTCTTTGTAACATCTCATCTAAATCTCTTCTCATTTAGTTTAAAACCAAATCTCCTTGTCATATAGCTGCTTGAGGGACATTTTGTGTACATCAGCCTTCTCCATGTCCACTGTCACCCTTTCTTCCTTCTCATTTATCAGGAATGAGGGTGGGGGAGGGTTTACACAACTTTCTTTTCTAATCTGTGTATTTGTAGAATTGCTTCTTGTTATTGTTCACATCCCTTGCAAAGTCCCACGACATCTGTGCCTCAGCTTTCCTGATTCCATCCCTACATATCCTAACTGTATCTGTGTGGTCTTCCCAGGCCACATGTCCCTGCTTTCACTGGTTATCAATCTCCTTCTTGCTTCTCACTTTGAGGAGCAAGTTTTGTTCATACATTATGTTTTCTGCCCTTTTTTGCTTGATTTCTTACGTACTGTGATCAAGAGCTCTTGCCTTAAGGGGCCTTAAAGATTTGCCTTAAAACTTATAAATCATCATATTCTATTTTCTGGAGTTTTCTGAATGATTAAACCATAAAATATTGCAGCACTTTATTTTTCTGGCCAAAATATGCTTATTCATAAGCATTTAAAAAGGTAAATAAAAGAGAGAAAACCTATAGATTCTCATAAACAAGTCCTAGAAGAATTCTTGCTTTTAAGTTATGAGCCTATCTGATATCATAACACATTTTAATGCTGAAGTGAATTAGATATTGAATTTCCCATTAGAATCTGATATCTCTTCAGACAATATTCATACTACAAAGCTATTATGCTGTCTATGGAATTGGATGCAGTAAAGAGGGAAAAATGTATCAAAATGCACTTGATTCTTCAGGTCAGAATCCTGAGTGTTTTTTGAGGAGGTCCAGCTCATATAGATAATATCGTTGGATTTGTCTCCTCAGTGTTTAAATCACCCTTAATATTGAGGGTCATGAAAAAACATGTAGGTCTCTCGGATCATCAGATAAAATTGTGTCAGCCCACTCAATAGACATCTCTGCAAACTTTTACATGCTTCCTACCATGATGATGGTTACAAATATCACAGTAGTAATAGTAACCACGATATACAATCATTCATCATTTTCTTGCCTATCTGCATTCCTTGGTTTGCTTTTCCCCTTTTTATTGGAAGTGTAATCTCTTTTGATAAGTGTACCTGTAAACCAATTTATAAATACGCATGCTTTTAAAAGTGCAACTAATGACTCAGAGGAACAGTAAAATCTAGAAATTCTAATCTATCTTCTTAGATTTTTTAAAATTTAGCTTTGTAAGCACCAAAAAGCAGAAAAGCTAGAACTATGTTTCAAAAACCAGTTTGAATGATTTTGCTCCAAATGAATATAGGCATGCAAAAAGGCTTATCTGTGCAGGTGGCTCATGTACAGGAAGCAGAATTATACACTGTTTGACAAAAGGTCACAAAGGAATAAATGCAATTCTTTTTGAACTTGACAATAATTTATTAGAGCTTTACTTAATTTAAGTAACAAAATGGCACACTAAAGCTTCAGAATTCTCTTTTGTATACATTCGTTTCACCATCTTCACTCCATCTGAAAATAAACTGTCCATAGTGAAAAGAAGGAAGTCAGTGTTGAAAGACAGTTAGTTAACGCTTTGGGTAAAACTTTGAGATGAAGTCATAGGAACTTACAATTCATTGTATTCTTTTCCTTGCTTTTCCTGAAATCCTTATAAGAAAATCTACATGTTCAATGTTTGTTTTTCTCCAGACTGAAAGTGTTGTAGTTTTACGTAGTAGTAAGTATACAAGGAAAATCCAATGGGAAGAAATTAAAACAGTTTTCTAATCCACAAGACTTATTTATAATTGATCAGTAAAGTATGCTTTTCATGATAAAGTCACATCTGATTCCAATAAGTATTGATGAGAAGAAACTGGCTTGAGTCTGAGAATAAATTTCAGAAGTTATTTTTTTGACTGTTTACAACGGCTGCATGCCAGCCACCATTGACTGCTTCCACAGTCGCTTATACAGGCTGATTACCTCATGTGTGTACAGGTTGAGACCTGAGTTATAACATATCTAAGTTTGGACACAGGACACAAAGCATGCATTCAGATTTTGGAGAACCATCAATGTGAGGAACTGTAAAGTTACAGACAATTATTCCTATTCATGAAAATATTAAATCCACAGATCTAAATTTGATCACACAAGGCACTGTAAGCATAATAAACAAGAAAGACTGTAGAGAGCATAGGTTTTTGTACAGATTCAGTTAGTCAGATGGAGAATTCAAGTTTAAAGATAATTTTTTTTTTGCCTATGCCAGGAAACTATGTGCCAATAGGATTGTATTTTGAAAGTATTTTGAAAAATTGGCTACTAGTTCATAGAAGTGAAGCCAATGGCATACACCATCTGCAATGCTGGGCTCATTGCCCATGGCACTCTGATTCATTACATGACATAGCAGTTTGATGTCTGCCAGTTCATAATTGATGTGACTATAAGTGACTTTAGCAGAACTTTGTAACCATGCACTTTTCCTGTACATTTATTATTGTCATGCAGCACGGGTCATACCACAGGAACCCTATGGGTCTGTGCTGATAACCTTTCCCTCTGACCAATTATTTTTAATTTGTTTTCTATCTTTCAGGTAACTCTTAATCTATACAATCCCATGACAACATAATTACTTCTAAGAGCCTTCAATAAGGAACAAGACCAAAAGCTGCTTGCATATTAAAAGGGAATAGATTTTCAGCTATGAAAATGGCCCAAGTTCCTTTTACACCTCAATCATCTATTGGCCTCAGAGACTGTCTGGCAGGTTTCTTACTTCTGGACTGTTACTTCTGACATATGACATTACAATTCTATGTTTTACTTGTCTGAATTAATACTCCTACCCTTTTCCTGTTTTGACACATTTCTACTTTTTTAAGATTTGAATATTTTTTAATTCGAAACACTTCCTTCGCTCTGCTTTGAACAAATCATCTTGCATGTTCTTTAAAATACTTTCTGGTGGATAATAGAATCTTCTTTGAAAATTAATTTGATAATCCAATATAGTCTATTTAAATTTTGAAAAAATGTAATCTGCAAGCATTTCAGAGCTTCTCATGATTTTTTTTCATTACTTTTGGGCAAATTTTCTAGTTGCTTATAGAAGTGATAGAAATGAAGAGAAATAATTTCTTTTGTGTAATGCTTGGCTTTCTGAGTAGTCTTCTGTATATATATCAACTTCTGTACATATATTTCAACTACACTTGTTGATACATGGTGAGTGATTGCCCTGATGAGGACTTCTTGGGTCATTCTGTGTTCAAGCCAGAGCTTTTTTTGCCAGCCTTGCTTGAGAAGAAGTTCACTTCCCCACCCTGTGGAGGCCTGACTTCATTGGTCTGTGGTGCATTCTCTGACTGTGAGTGTGGAGGGCAGGTTGGCAGCAACCTTTGTGCACCATTTTTACTTCCAGAACATGATAAAAATGTGATGATGTTCTTTGGAAATCTTCCCTTGCTATCTGCTTGCAGTAGGAGAGCAGATAGCATACAGGAGTGCATTTATTCATTATGAGTTATTTATAACTGCTGCTGTATAACAATAGGGGCATAAAGCAAACTGGTGTGACAGCATGGGGCGCATGTGGTTTTGAGGAATATGTTGACTACATGGATTGCAAGGGGACTTTGCAAGTATACAGAACCCAGATAACAGCCCCTGGCACACTCTCTGGGATGCTTTGCGTTCGTTCAGAAGGACTGCAGTAACTGGACAGAGAAGAAAACCAGGAAATTAAAGCCCGAGGTCACCTTTGGGCCTTTGGGAGCAATTGCTCCTCACAGTGTATGCCCAAAACACAGATAAATGACATTCAAGAGTGTTTTTACTGAGTTCAGCAGCTATAATTGAAGATCATGTTAAAAACATTTTAAAAATCCAAACTTGTATCTCGTTCATTGCAAAAAAAAGTTATTTTGAAGACATCTCAACCTGGCCCTGAAAACAGTTCTGAAAATTTGTCAGTTGAAGAGTTTCTGGATATTGAAACATAAGAGAAAGCCTGCTTTTCTAACAGGTGCATGAATAATCTAGAAATCTGTATTAGCTGGAGGTTTTGAACTCTTGAAAAATCAGTGCATTTAGCTTTTTAAAATGCAAATTTAAGGAAGGAAAAGTGTATCCTTTAAGAACCAGACACATGAACAATGTCCCTTTGTTTTGAGACACTGCAGAAATGCAGAACCTACCCCTAAATGCATTCTGAAGATTGAGTTACCATTCATGTTAGCATCAGTGTGAAGTATGAGAAGTTTTACCCACAGGCAATGGGAAAAAAAAAGTTCAGCATGGGTTTTGCCTAAAATCCTTTAAATTTCACAGAGGGACATGGCATGACTTATTTCCAGTGGGTGCAGAAATTATTCACCTTATAGAAGCAAGAAGTGAGTGACTCTGACTTTTCACGTAATGTACAGCTACAGTGCTGAGAAAAAGCTCCTTTGGATGAGCTTTGGTGGGTGAGGAAGCCTCCAAAAATCACCACAGCAAGCACAGTTCATCTGAATTCTTCCACTGAAACATTAGCTTCTCCCTTTCCTAGCACCGTCCCTTGTTTTCCTCTGTAACACCCTGTTTTGTTTTGTTAATCTGGGCTCTTGTTTTGTTCTGGTGCTAGAAGCCGTGGCAGAGCAGGCCTTTAATCTGCTCTTGCACTCTGCTGTGCTCAGTCAGTTGTCACACAGGGTTGTGGAAACCAGCAGGTTTCATGGTATGTATCTGAAAAAGAGACCAAAAGCAGTGAAATCACAACAGTGTGAGCACTTAAAAAACAATAGCATTAGAAACATCCCCACAGGTTATTTTTTTAATGTGTGATTTCCTTAAAGCTTCCAAAATGTTCTTAATTTTCCTTTACCATTTAAGATGCTTATATTCTGCATGGGAAAAGAAGGCAAATGAGCAAAACCAAGAAAACCTTTACTCAAAGAAGTACTTTGTTGAAGTTTCTGCAGCAAAACCTGCAAACACCCCACGCCCATCTTCTTCAACCCTGCCCCAGGGCTGCTCCTCCAATTTGTGCTCACACAGCTGCTCAGTGACCTTGTCCACTTCCCTAAGCTGACAGCCACAGAGTTGGTTTTAGCTAAATTATATTTAACCTGGCTCAGCCCCAGTTCAGCTCATTGCTTTAGCTCATTACATGGAAATGAACATCCACGGATGGAGGAAGCCATGCTGCTCAATCCTCTGTTTTCAATGAGAGAAGTCATCATAAAACCACAAACTCGGCATCAGATTTAATTGTGTCAAAGAGTAATTTGAAGTGACATTGGTGTACTAGACTGCTAATCAACCTAAAGCACTAATCAATTAATGTGGAGGAACCTACCTGAGTATAATATATTAGTAATAGGCATTTTCTGTGTATCACAATGAACCTGTAAAGCAGAGGCATAAAAGTAAGATCCTTTCCATCTCACAGGGAAACCTTCACAGTATCAAACCAGGAGAGATGCTGCTCTGACAGATGACCCAAAGAGGCATACTGAAATGAAAATGATTGCAGACAGCAGAAATTGCTCCCAAACATCCAAATGAATGTTTTCATAATTAAATTTTGTATTTATTCATGCTAGAGAGTTAAAGCAAAAATTGCAATCTCTTTTAGATACTTTAATAAGTTGCTATTCAAAAATTCTTGTAATAAGCTAGTTCTCAGAATGACACAAATAGTTTAATCAAAAAGATATAATTCAAGGTACATAATTAAGCTGTAGCAGTAAAATCCATTCTTCCTATTTTCTCTGCAAATACTACTGGAGTACCTGTGTTTTGCTATGCTGGATGTGTGGCTGACTGAGTTTAGAATCGCTGTGAACAGAAGGGGGTGGTGTTACCTTAGCTTGTGCAAGACTGTACTTCCTAAGAATGGAACAAAAAATTTACCCTTAACTTCATTAGATCCACTGAAAGGATAAGATACTAGGAAAAGAAACAAACTGACATTGCTTACATTAAATGAGACTTCTAAAACTTTTTATTGTCATTCAATAGGGCTTTCCACCCCTTCTACTCAGCATTGTGGGGCTAGCTGATTTACAAAAGATACATGAAGTTCATAGAGATATTTAGATTACAGTTCTGCAGCATTACTTCACAATGCTCAGTTTCCATGCTCTTTTATTCTTGAAAATCCACTATATATATTGACAGACAATGTAGTCATAAGGGATGCCTAATTTGAGGTTCAGAAGACTCTCTCTTATGTACAGTTTTTTGGAGTCAGGTGGGAAATAAGAGATGGTGAAGCAATATTTCACAACTGTGGAAATATCCTTTCTGTTTTATGCTTTCTCCCTCTTCCTTATCTTATTGGAAGGAATTTTTGCACCCACAAAATGAATTTAATAGTTGGTGGGTGTGTTTTTGTGTAAGAAGTTACAATATTGGAACTTCTACTTTCTTTTATTTTATATAATAAAAGAAAGAGAATGTGGAAAGAGAATCACAAGTGGGTACTCTGTGGTCATGGTAATGTCAAGCAATACCTCTGCTCCAAGGAAAATCTCACCGCAGGAAGCTTGTGATGAGCTGTGCCATCAAGACCAGGAAACTTACTGGGAGCTTCTGTACAGGAGGTCTAAACTAGAATGATTTTTATATTTTGCTTGTTTGTGTTTGTGTTTGTGCATAAGAGAGTGAAAAGCCTTTTTCTGATTCTTTGGCAAGGTACCAATTGGTCTTTGGAACTGGTTATGCAGTCAAAATGCCACCCTTTAACTCATTGATATAACAGTGCTTACACAAGCAAAATTTGTTACATAAATATACTCACAGCTAGGTTCTAACAAAAAGGACAAGAGTATGGGATAAACGCATTCTGGCACAAAAAATTAGTGAAGTATCTGTATCAATTGAGCAGAATACATTTAAGAATGATATGGCAAACAAAAAAATCCACTGCTATTCTAACAGCTTTTTAGAATCTAGTTAGAATTGTTAATCTAAAGATTACTTTGTGAGCTTATTCAAAAAATATGCTTTGCACCTAAGTATCTTGAAGTAGTGTATAAACAGATTTTCTTCCAAAACTTTCTCTGGGGAAGGAAAGGAACTTTTCATAGCCCTCTTTTCTCAGACAGCTTTACTTATATTTTTCTCCTACACTGCTGATAATTTCGATTCACAAAAATGTCAAGCTTTTAAAAGGTTATATTCCTTTCCCAAGGTGAAGCTAAGTGTTCCTAACATCATGCAAAGTAGTCTGAGGAGAAGAGAGAGTTTAGAAAACATGCATTTATGACTCTTTGAAGCTGTGATAACCACTTGGAGCCTTGGCAGTGTATCGTCGATGACCTTTTCTCGTGAGCACTCATAATTGCAGAGATATTAATTAATTAAATTTTACTAAAATGTTTTGAAGATGTAAGATTTCAGATGCTGTAAGTATGACATAAAATCTAATGAACTGTCTACTTATCTCCAGAAGAATCTGCTTGGGGGGATATTTATGCGCAGCAAAATATTGCAAACTGTAGAAGTCAGAGAAGCAGCATGAAAGATTGGTGTAGGAAGGAAAAGACAGTCAGTAACATATTTATCTACAGTCATCCTATTCTATGCAAACATGGCTTTCAGTAAGACCGGTATAATACATACATTGATTTTTTTTTCCAGTACAGTCTAAGAAGTTCTACATGCTGCCTGGAGTAAAGTCTATGGTCTGAGAAAAAAGTGTTCTTAAAGCACTCAGTTTGCAAGCCCATCTGGTCTCATGTTGCTCATCATAAAAGTCTTAGGTTTGCTTGATGTTGCAGGTTAACATCAAGCAGGCAAGATGTTACTGAAATCACAGTATTGGATGAGATAATTACTTCAATTTTTCTTATTCCCAATTTAACAGTGAAATTAAGCATGTGCTTAATTTTAAGCACATGTGTAAGTCCTATTGAAATCAGTAGGATTTAGGCACATATTTAAGTGCTTTTCTGAACTGGGGCCAGTAAAGAAATATGACTAATCTCATTAATAAAAGAAACAGGAGTTAGTCCAAGTTACTTAATCACAAACAGTCTGTTTATGTGGAAAGAACTGTTCTTTTTACATATCTTCATTGTTTCACACTTAAAAAAATTAAAACAAAAGCTTTAAACAAGCCAGAAAGGGAAATTCAACTTTCTATAATATGATGATGTTATAATTTGTGCAGTAACACCTTCACAATTGTTCCCTTGCTTGTTTGTGCTACTGACATTTCCCACCCCCTAGCAAGTCTATGCTCAGGTTGGCAATGCATTTCAGAGTTAATCCTCACAGCTCCACAGCAATGATTGAAGCAACATGAGTTGAATGCCGGCTGAGGTTTTAGACCTCAGGGTTGGGTGTTTTCTTCCTCCTTGCATAATGTCTAAAGAAGAATTAAAACAATTTTCATAGCTTTGCTATTCAAAACTGTCCAGCTACTCGGTTTGTGGTTTTTTCCCTGTGGATTGCAAAAAGCATACATAATCTTGGTACATCCTACCTAATCTGCAGGTGAGTAGTTGTGATTTGGCTGTATAAATCAGGTAATGTGTTTTTTGTTGAATGTGAGTATAATTCTCAAAAAGTGAACATTACATAGAAATCCACAAGAATAATTACTTCAGACTCTGATTCAGAGGTTTCATTCTGTGGAAATTATCATCTATTAACATTGAAAGACTACAGAAAAAAATACAGGGGAAGTATTGTCTGCTAATATATAGTTAGGAGGTTTTTTTGGTTTTTTTTTTTCTTAGTTTTGTTAAGGAAAAACCTGGTCTATGTAAAATAAAACAAAGTAGAAGTTCCAATATTGTAACTTCTTATGCAGAAACACACCCACCAACTATTAAATTCATTTTGCGGGGACAAAAATTCCTTCCAATAAGATAAGGAAGAGGGAGAAAGCATAAAACAGAAAGGACATTGCCACAATTCAAAACAAAAACAAGGAAAGTAAAATTTCAGCTACAAGTAAATTATAACTTTAATGGAAAGACAGAGGCCACATATACAACAGATAGAAAATCAAGTTTCCTTTTAATCTCTTTTTTTTTGATCGAGTCTATAAATTTTGTCTATCCTAAAATTTACCAAATAGGCTTACAAGAGTTGAAACTCAAAGCAATTCTCTGCTAGTTTCCAAGTACTGTTTCTTCGTCTTACATTGCAAGCCTAGTTAAGAACTGAAGACTGGTTTGATTACTTATTTTTAGCATGACCCTCCACAGTTGTCTATATCCTGTAGGTAAAAGAGAGATAATTAATACAATAAACTACCACAGAGATACTTCTTCCATCTATGGGGTTAATTAGAAATCTAATTTGTTCTGGGGTGCTAGCTGCCCATTTTATTTTTTGATCTTCCTGGGGTTGCTGTTGTATGATGGGATGCTGGGATGTAATTGAACATACTTTCTGCAGCTTTTATGTTTACTAGCCCTTCTAAGAGGAGTTGTACAGAATGAAACGAGGTTATTAAGCAGGCTAGCACAGTGAGCCTTTAGTAAACACCTGTTTCTCTGCTGTGGCTTACATTTGTGATTTTGACTGAATTAATTGCAGAGCTGCTCATGGCACAAAAATTAACTGGCTGCTAGCATTTCTGTGGCAAGCATCCAGTTTCAGAAACACATAAATTAGGTGTAAAATTTTCTTCGAACTGAAACACTCAGATTTAATTATTCAATACTTTGTCCTGCTTAAAAAAAATGGCCCTAAGCTTTGAGTTCCAGCTGATACTCAACAAGTTAAATTTTATGTGCATTTAAATTGGGAAATAATTTACACTTTTTGTGCACTCTATGTATCTTTCCATAGATCTCCAGGAAACAGAATGACCTGAAAATCCATATGCAGAAATTAAGTATGGGAGGAGTAACAGAGGAACAGTGACTATACTGGGCAGGAAGACTCCAGTGACAGAAATCTGAAACTGGTGATGACTAATCTGAATCAATTTTAAAATTTTATCAATTCTCTGGCCATCTTAAAATTTAACACTGGGAATATTGCCATCAGTGCAATTGTACAGCAAAAGAGAAAGGGGCTTACAAGAAAGGCTTCAAGAAATACCTCTTGTCAGTTCTTAGGTGTCTGCTGTCCTAGGATATGTCCTTTAGAGAAGGGAAGTTTTCTAGACAAGGAGATTGGAATTTCTCACTTGCAGGTTTGGTGACAATGTGTACAAAGATTGCCTGGGTCAAAATTTTCTTGCAGAGTGTGCCACTGTGTAGGGCATTGCAGGGCTCACTGTGGCAGAACGCAGAAAAAATTATTTGGAAATCTGGTGTGGTAAGAGCACAAGCTTCTGCTCTAGAAAATTTTGCAGTTTAAATTGCAAAGCCTCTGAAGCTTTTCTCAAATAAAGATTACTGGGTTAAGCAAATGCTTTAACTCCTTGATAGTGAGTGGTTTATGTTTCAGAGCCTTCTGATGAATATCTATTTTGAGTTACAGATAGACTAAATGATCACAATGGCTTGTTTAACTGGGAAGTCTTTCAACCCCCTGTTTTCATTCATGTCCAAATAGTAACCAAATGGAGACTGTCAACAGACAGTGAATTCATAACCTTCTACAGTGACATTTACCACCAAAGGAAGAGTTTTCTGGTGGCCATTTTTATCATAAGTGAAAGTATATCTTGAGTTCAGAAAACAACAGCAGATTGATTCAGCACACTCCACTGTAAATCCATCTAATTCGCACAAAAGACTAAGAGCACCAGGGATGTTGTGAGGATCCAGCTCACACACCAGACAATCAAAGTAGGGGGGTAACATGGAAGTTGTGAGATTGCTTCCAAAGATAAGATGGTGGTAAGAGAAAAAGAAATTAAAATCTGACATTCCTGAAACTTCTGAACAATTTATATATTGATAGAAACATTTAATTAAGTCCCATCAATTTACTAATCAGAATTTCAAGAAAGAGGAAAGAAAAAGAAGCTTTACAATGTTGTATAAAAATATAAGGAATGTGATAGTTTTTATTAGCTGCTGAACTGATTTCTGAGATGTGGATTAGTTTAAATACTCCTACAGAAGTTCAGGAAGACAAGTTAGTATTTCAAACAATGTACTGTATTCTCAACTGGTGACGCAGGAGTCTGTGATTATCACTTAGCCTTCTCTTTTCTCTTGACATAAATGGCTACAGATATTAAATGAGAGCTCATGGCTTCTATTTTCAAATTATGTTTACATCAATGAGTGATTTCAGTTTATGCAGTCTTTAGAGTATAGATGGATGGTAAAATGTTGGGATTGGCCTTGATGAAAGAAATAAAATAGTGGTTTTTCAGCAAAAGCCAATATAAGCTCTTGTTTCCTCTCAGTTTTCCTTGGCACATGGCCCCCTCAGACCCAAAAGCAGTGGTGCTGTCATACAGTCTGCAGATTTGAAAATTATGCTACGAGCTCAGTTTTATTCTTTCTTTAAACAAATACTGTGTGAACAGCTGAAACTTTGGAAGGCCAGTTCCCCACAGCTCTCTCCTGTGATTGATGGTCTGGTGTCTAATCTAAGTCTTGACCTCAAGCTTCAGGCTCTGTCTCAGAAGGGACTAATTTGTGTCTTTTTCTTCTAACCAGCTATTCATTTTTATTTATGCAGTATCACTGCTTTCATCATAATTAATTGGAGTTGAAAAATATAGTCCAATATTAATAATTTTGCATATGCAGTTTCATTGCAGTCGTGTGCTACAACTGTCATTTGACATAGTGGTTCCAGCAACTGAAGAGCCCTGTTCCAAAAGTCCTAAAGAAAAGGTGCGAATTTAAGTCACAAATAACGGCAAAGGAAAGAGGGGATTAGTGAAATGAGATATCATGAGAGAAGTAGGAGCAGATTAATGCCACCTGTTTGATCTTTTAAATGCTTTGTCTATTATTGTTCTTAAGGATTTGAGCAAAGGACGGAAATGGCAAAGGACTACTCAACAGAATTTTGCATGTAGTGATTGCACTCCTCTGTTCAGCAGAAAAACACAAAGCAAATGTTTCTCGTTTTCCCAGAGAGTAAAAGAATGAAAATTCTCAGAATTCACATTGATTCCTCTCACAGTTATGTGATGATTTTTTTCTGAAGAGACTGAATCTTCCAAAAGCATGTCAGAGACCTCTATCAATATGGATAGATTAGATGTTGCAAGTGTTTATTTTGCCAGGATTTTGAACAGATTTTGGCTATATTCCTATCCTTCAGAAATTCCTGCAGCCCAGGAGCTCAGCACTCAGGCAAACAAGTAGGCACTGACTCATATTATTAGTTAAAAATTTCCAAACATACACGCGTCAGTCTGTTGTCTTTTCCAGGCATACCTGTTTTGTTATAAGCCTGAAGGGGAATAGAACACAATGTCATGTCACATTTCTTCCATCTAATCTAGTGCAGAGCTAGAATTAGTCACCTGTTCTTGATGCAAAGGAAATATCCAGCTTCCTCTTTTTTCCACCAAAGAAGTGAATGGACTGTGTGGGATTTGTACTGAGAAATTCACCCAACTGTTAATGAACACGTTTAAATTCTTAAACTTTCAAGGTAAAAGCATTGTCCCTCCATGCAGTAAGGGATTAAATCCTTCCACTTCCATGAAGTAGACACAGCATCCATCAAATCTGCAGACATTCCAGGAAATGGGTATTTCTTTCAATTCTATTTTCATTCTCTGCAAAATCCCAAACAGCAGTTTTACCTTATATTTGGATCAATTTCCCAAGATAATGATGTGTTTTCACCATATTTTCTTCTCTATTTGACACAATAAGACTATTTTTGATCCAAGAATATGTTTTGAAATATGTTTACCTTTCTAAGTAAATACTATTAATAAAAGTTTCTTTAGATCTAGAATTATTAATTTCTAATTGTCATGGGAGCACACATCTGTGCATCACATGATTCTGTCACCTGAGAAATTTCAACCCATTATTTTAATCTTAGCTGACAGATACAAAAAGCAACAAGTCCCACAGATTCCAACACTTCCAAAATGGTAGAAGTACAGGTATCAAATATCACACCTCTAAGGAGTATGAAAAAATGGCAAGAAATCTAGTATCATCTATACGTGAGCTTTCACAAGTAAAATGTTCATGCAGATTCATACAAATACTTTTTATTTAACCAATGGCAGGAAGAGGCAATATTGTCACTGATTTTTTTTTCACAACTTTCTTTGAAAGCCATTGCACTTAGTGAACAAGAGTTGATGTCTCTTCTCCTCACACCCCAGCCTGACGGATCAATATAACTGGGAATATGATAGAGCTTTTTTCCATGAATGTGCTTATAAGGAAAGTGCTCTTGACAAAGTCATAAACGATGCTGTAAGTAGCAGCTGTGCTTTTGCTCTCTAAACTCAGCCTGTGTTTCAGACTGAATCTCAAGAAAATCAGAGCTATGCAGTATTACAGCAAAGCTGCTACCTTCCATGGTGTGTAGGACTTTTAGGGACATAATGACCATACAAACAGTTTTTGACCAAACGTTGTACAGGAATGGAAGTGAAGCAATGTTTGTTCTGATCTGGGAAGTATCCATTGACAGACTGCAGACAGTTCAGATAGTAACTCAGAAACTATCAACACAAATGAAAGGAAATCATAGAAGGAGGAAGGAGCTAATATTTCATCTTCAAAAAATGATAAACATTCCCACGTGAAAAAGACATTTATTCAGCTAATGAATAATTAGGATATTCAAAACAATGATGTTTTGTTAGGCAGTTAAGATCACTATCAGCAGTTGTGTTAAGCTGGCTTCCCATTTAGATCACCGTCATGAGGAGAGGTCCAATAAATTATTTTCTGCCAACCCATGTAACACATCTGTTGGAAATATGAGAGGGGACAAAACACATCATGTATTTTGCCACATCATGGCAAGAGTATTTACATTTTGAAGTCTAACTTTTTTAGCTATTGGAATTTATTTAATTATAACATGTACTGAAAAAGAAGTTACAATGTGATTGTCACTGAGAAAGCGTGCAAATTGGCATACTCTGAGTACCATTTTTTCCAAAAATACCTGATGCAAGCATCCATTTTAGACTAAATACAAACTGCATTTGTACTTTTCCAAGATAAATATCTATTTATGCTTATATTTGTATAGAACAAATATGTTTATATGTTTTTATTTATTCAAAATATGCCTAGATATGGAAAGAGAATTCAAAATGGCATAACTGTATAGCATTTGAGGTATAAGGAAAGACCATACCTTACAATGCAAATATCATTTTCCAGGGAGTTTAAATGCCCAGGGTATGACTCTGAGCAATTTAAACAAGAATATAATACTACAGTGAAACCCAGCTAATTGTGGACCTGCTGGTTTGTCCCACTTCAACCATGAATCAGGAATGGAAAGGTCTCCTAGAAAGAGGAACATGTTCAATCATTTCCAAGAACCATGTACTGTGGTGGTGTGAACTGTGGGGAGTGAAGAGGGAGGGCAAAGGAGATCTGCATCCACACTGGAATTTTAGAAAGTGAAGCAAATCACAGTGAGCAACAAAGAGGACTAGAGGTAAATGTGAAGCATTTGCCTTCAGCTCTGAAATGTGGCCAAACATTTGGTAGCAGCAATGCCATCAAAAGCAGGGAGGTGCATGTTGAGGTATTTCACTGAACCAGGGAAGGAAAATTCTGCTGAAGAATATACCTTAAAAAATATTTTTTTGTCTTAATTTTTTTCAGTCAGAAAAATCTTATCATTTTCCTGGACAGAGTAAGCCTGGGTTATTCTTTTTCATCTCTACAGCCCTTCAGAGTAAGATTAATAGATATTTAAACAAGAGTTTATTGTTTAATTTTTTCATTGCCTTTAGAATAGTCTGAATATGTCTGTGAATGAAAGAAATATGAGATACCTTCCATTCAACTTTGTTAATTTTGGTAACCAGTATGTGCAGTTTTAAATAAGATTATCATTTTATTTAGAGAAGTCCAGCAGTTAAGAGTCTATTCTGTTAAAACTGTTAATATTGCCCAAAAACATGATGGGCTGTGTAAATGAACAATGTTGCAATGCTGTTTTATGAAATCAAAATCATGACTAAGGTAATCTGAACAATCCTTGAGAATAACAGCTTTAAAGAGAGAAGTTAGTTTGTAATAAAATGCCCATTACCAGCTTCCACCCATTGGGTAACCTGCTTTTAACCCCCAACTCACTGATCTGCCATGCTGAGGTATCTTAGACATAGTGCTCCTGGAAATGACACATCAGAGCCAGTGAATCTGCCTAGCCAGTGCTGAAATACCATTTTTGGAACTGGGCTCCTGAAGCAGACACACCCAGGAGCAGCAATCCACAGGGCTGGAGCACAGCCCTTGTTTGAGGGGGCAGCTGATGGCAGGAGTGAGAGAAGGTCCTATTCCTGTAGGTTAACAGAGATGCAGGAAAATTCCCAAGTCCCAAAGAATTAATCTGTTTAAAAACACAATTATTACATTCTACCATGACCTACCAGTGTACCTTCTACAATTGGTACACTGTAGCTTTGTGTCTGCCTGAAGTTTGTGTGTATTCCTTGAGCATGGTCTCTGCTGGAAGGTGGATAGTCCTTCCTATCAGGAATTCCTCTGGCACATAGCTGCTTCACATGCTTTCAGTTCACTGTTTGTGATTCCTGGCCATCAAATTTTCATTGATACCATCCCTAGTCATGTACTCAAAAAAGTGAAGCTTCTGTGATCATGGTGTGTTCCCTATCTTACTGTCCTCATTTTTCAAGCTTGAGCAACTTTGACACTCAAACAAGGATTTTAAAAATAAAAAATTTCATGCAACTTTCCCTACACAAGAGAGTATGCAGAAGAGTACAAACATAAACTATCCATATCTTATCAAGTCCTGTCTGTAGACACAAGAAAAAACTAATGCAAGAGGGGCCTTTTGAATGCCCTAATTAGGGGAAATCTCTTAATCAGAATTTTTAATCAAACACAAGAGACTTATCTTAGAAAATGAAGAATTGCTAGCTCTGGTTCATGGAACTATTTGTTTAACATAGCTGATGGTGATAAAATTCACAAAGTTTAGTGTGAAAAGCTTCCTATTTTTCTCTTTGCCCATCCATGACTTACAAGGCTAAATAGATCATATAGTTCCCCCAATTTAATTTACCACAATCATTCGGGCTCTCAAGAGTTATTTAAACTTCTTGACACAGAGAAGCATCTGCTGCAGTTTTAGATTTCAAGGAAATACTTGGATTGGTTTAATGTATTTTTAAATTTTCTATCATGAATTAAAATTTTGAAAGTGTAATTCAAGCTGATGGGTTTAACCCCTAGTCTCTCCTACAAGTCTGAGGTTGTCTCTGTAGGGAACCAACTGCTGAATGATATGTGAGAGCCCTGCAACGCAGAAGGAGCTTACTTGGATTTTTCAAAAAGGATGATGTCCATGACACTCTTTTTGAAAGTGTTTTAAGACAAAAATTGTGATGGGGCCTAAGAGATGTAAATGGCCTCTCAGAGTAATTGGATTATATCCTGTGTCCTAAGAAAATCCACTATGATGTGGACTGTAACTACTGTTAGGATATATTAGTAAAACAGAAAAATGGTAGTAAAATGTTAAGTATCTTCATCCATTATTAAAAGGTTTTTCCTGGAAACATTCTCATGTTTCAGGGTGGTGTGAGTTCAAGGGAATAAATGCTGTCTAATAAAATTCAATGTACTAATGTGTAATTTAAAGCTCACTGTTCTACTTCTTGCCCAATTCACTTTTTCCTTCTTGTCACAGTTTTAGGTGCAAAGTAACAGTGCAATCACTTATTTTTCACTTTTTGAAATGCAAGGAAAGAAAATATGTTCAGGTCCAGTAGGTGCTTCCTGAATCAGTAAAGGAGCAAAAAAAGTACAGGAAACCACACTGAAAATATAATATAATTTTGAAATACAATGTGTCAATTTGGAAAGAAAAGTGTTTGGAAGATAAAATATTTTGTAGAAATGGGCACTTTAAGTTTTTAAGAAAAAGCAAAAATGGAATAAATCAGGACATTAAAAAACTATATTATGTCACATGTTTACATCTACCTATGCATTTTTAACAATCTATCTAAATACAACAATATCTATAACCCAAAAATTAGTTCCATTTCAGTCCAGGTACTGCCACAGACAGACATCCAGAGAGTCTGTGTATGCTAGTGCTGATATCTACAAATCTATGCCATTTGAAATAAATTGCACCTTAAATTTGAAGGTAATTTTAGGTAGTTTGGTGTGCTGTAGGATCCCATTTTTGATATTTAGCAAGCCTGAGATCTTTCTAACTTATGAAGTCTGCATGTCTAGAAACTAGTATGGATGTGTTTGTGTTTATTACCTTTTCTCATGCATGCCTTGAAATGACTAAATTACAGGTATTTTACATGTGTTTTGTGGTACAAGACAGATACCGTCTGTTAGTATAATTTATCTTGAAATACCCTGTTTTACAAAATTACAGAAAAACACAGCAATTTGCTCTTTTTTTTCCTTTCCTTTTTTTTTTTTTTTTTTTTAATTTCCAAGACTATGGCAAAATCTTCAAAGCCTAGAAGATGCCTTCTAGCTAAGAATTTAGCCATGTAATAAACAATTTTCATCAAAGCACTAGGTTTGTGGAAATAAGAGTACAATTGTAGAATCCAAATTTTGATAATGTTCTGTACTTATTAGCTATTTTGTCTTTTGTATTTTGACCTAATTCAGCCAGCAAACACATCAACCTTTATGTAAGATTAGATACACATACATACACATACTCCAGCCCAGATCAGATTAGCGGCAATCAAGGTAATTATGTTGAACAAAATTGTCCAACATAATTTGAACAATGGTGCTTTGCAGCTGCCATTTGGATCTAGTGTTTGATCCCAAGTGACTGAGTTGTACATATGTTCCTCCTTAATCCTGGATAACTTAGGTTTTATTTTAATACATAATCACTTCTTTAAAACTCGAGACTGAGATTACAAAATATTTATTTCTGCAGATAAATTAACTCTTATGTTCTTTTAATGTTTTTCCTTGGTGTAATCCAAAAGTCTTTAATGGATACTACCTGGAATTGAGCTTCCCAAGAAGTGAAGCTATCATTTAGAGAGCCTTCTGTCCTCTGCCTCTGCCAGTTGTCAAAAGCTACTTCCTCAGCCAATTTTCATGTTCCTCCAGCAGTTAAAATTAGACCATGAACATACTCAGAGTGCTGAGTACCAAACAGTAGCCAAGCAGGTGTCCTTCCTGTGTTTTTCTTCTACTCTCCTACAATCTAGATATAAGAAGGGAGTATGAATTCTCATAAGTTCAAGTAACTGTGTTTAAAGAAAAGAAAGTTATAAACCTGCAGCCCTTCCCCCTCAAAAAATAACTTCAGAGAACTTTGGTTCAAAGTTTCGTTTCATTGGTAGAGCTGTCACCCAGTTTTGCAAAAATTTAAAGATTTCAGGCTTATGGTTGTGGTTATACCACAATTCTTAATCATAAATTTTTATTGTGGTGACATCTGAGTTCTGGCAGCTCCTAGTCTTTATCATATTGAAATAAGGTTGCTGTCAGTCCAGACAAGCAACAGTCTGAAAGACAAGAAAGATAAATGCTAATTTTTTCTAGGATTTCAACTCTTAATGGCTTTTTGGATACTACTGCTGCAACTACTACTACTACTACTACTACTACTACTACTACTACTACTACTACTACTACTACTACTTCTTCTTCTTCTTCTTCTTCTTCTTATTCTTATTATTATTATTATTATTATTATTATTATTATTTTATTTAAATAATAATGAATAATTAATAATTAATAAATTGTCATTATTATTATTATTACTACTCCAGCTTGACTTCATATTTACTCTTTCATATTCTGTAAAATGAGTTTCCTATTTTTGTAAGACAAAAAGTTCCATTTTGTTAGTGGACAGAGAACTTTTTCTGCTGTATTTAAAAGATGAAGCCCAACAATTGCTCCCTCATGAGAAAAAGAAGTTTCCAAATAAAATGGCCTTCTATTTGTGAGCTATTTTCCTTTATGAAAAGTAAAACAAAAGATGGGAAATAAAATTAGCATTTACTATGTAGAACACATATTGACACTGAACTCAGTTATCATCCTTCTAGGTAAAAGAGAAAAAACTGGATCAATACATGGATTTTTTTCCAAACTTTTGCAGTTCATCATTTGTTTTTGTGGTTCACCAGTATTCTTAAACAGCCAAAAAAATTTCATGCTGTTGTTTATAGTGGTTACTAAGAAAGAAGAAAATATGACCTTCAAAATATCTGGATTTGAACTCCAGGTTCTACGTAAGAAAGAACCCAATTTACCCAAACATTATCTTGTAAGTATTGTAAAGATGTGTACAAAAGGAAGAGGAAGCAAGAAGATTAGGAAGCACTAAATGAGAAGCTTATTGTTAAGCCTATTTTCTACAAGCTTCTGTCCTTGTGTAAATCAAAGGGGCCGTAAAGTCTGGAGTAATCTCTAACAAGTATAGGGGGGATTTGCCTAGCTCTGCTTTTCCTTTGAAAATACTATAGTTTCTGTTTTTCCCTTGAGGAAATGACCTATGGAAAATCCACAGAGTCATATGCTGTATTTCAGAGTTTTCTCCTCTAGGTCTGCTTTATAAGTAACTATAACCATATCTAGGAACTCTCCATCCCAGAATTCTTGTTCTCTTGCACCAGTACTGGAATTTCTTGCCTACATGCCTTTTCTTTCTACAAAAAGCAATAGGGGTGTGTGTATATATATATATATATATATATACACACAAGTAGCAATAGCTTTTAGAGGTGACTACTCTTTTACTACTCAACTACAATGTTATATATATAATTTTATCTCTTTTCTAAAAGTGGTTTGGTGTGGAAGGAAAGCTGGACTGCAGTTTTGCACTATTAATCCATTCACAGTAGAGTTGTTTATACAGCATTTTCCTGTACTTGCGTTCTCTCTGCTTATTTTAAATGAAGTTATTCAGAGTTGGCTGTGCAACCTCTGCATTTTTTACTGGGTTTTTTTGTACATTTTATTGACTCATTAGACAGTAGGCATTGATCTCATTAATGGAAGTAGGCTATTCTTGGTTGCCCTGCAAAGATTGTTGCCCATGTATTGAAAATAGACATTTTAACTTTTTACTAGACTTACTCTTCTCGATACCAGTGATGGTGCCATGTTTGACATGATCTTACACAAATACATATTGCTTTACACAGATTGCGTCCTAAGATTTTTGGGAAGCCTTTGGAGCAGACATTCCAGTAGTATAACGGTCTCTCATTTGAAGACAGTACAAGTTTTCCCACAATATAAGGAATGACTGAGATCTGTGTGGAGGTACCAATGATTTATTTTGCAACTTTGGGTGAGTTCCAATATCCTTCATCTGTTTTCCTATCTGTCCGTTTAAAATTATTATTAGAACTAGCCAGGAAATGTAACATGCTTCCTAAGAAAATTTTGGATCATTTTAAAAGTTCTCAATTTGGGAAGAATAAATTAAATTCAGAATTTCTTTAACTACAAAAATTTCTGAGTAAAATTATTCTGTGCTTTTTCTACATGATGCAATGAAGAGAACCCTGCACAAGTAAGTGTTAATTTTCTATCAAGAATTATGTAAGTGGTTATATAATAAAGGTGCTATCTCTTCATTTAAATATACAATTTAGTGACATGAAATAATGAACAGAATAATGTATTCAAATGTTTCAGCAGTTCTAGAAGTTGCTTACTATCAAAATAAACAAAAGGAATACCCATAAAAATATTACATGAATATTACAAAAGGCTTAGAATAAAATAAGAATACTAAGAATGGTGTACAGTTTTATGTATATGAAGCTTCATTAGAGGATAAAAGAGTCTGGGCCTAAGTCATCTTCCCATCCCAGCAAATTAAGTATGTGGTGGCAGGAAATTTAAAACCTTTCTCAGATGGGAAATGTTTAGAAAATAAATACAAAGAGCCATCTTTGCAACTACAAATTATATGCATTTTGCCAAGTTTCCTTTAGGGTTTGATAACTCTTACTGTAGCTGTCCCTGTAAATATGACAATAAATTTTTAAATCTCCAGAGAACTGGCAAATACAGGCAGATGCACTTAACTGCTGGTGAGCAACAAAAGTCAGCCTGCAGGAAACTGTGGCACTAATGTAGTTCTTGATTAATCTCTAATTACACTTTTGTCATCTTAGCAGGGAGACAAAACTATAGCAGTTCCTAAATAGGCAGGCAGCATTTTGGCACCTAGCAACCAGCAGTTCTTTCATATTAGCTGCAGTGGACTCTGTGCTGTTACATGGAAGGTTGTTATGGATCACTGCTCTATTATTTATAGAGCAGCATTTACAGAGGCCTTCACAACAGTATATAAATTAGCAGCTTAACAGGCCATTGCTAACTAAAAACATGGCATGAGCTGAAGCATCAAGTATGAAATTAAAATGTGACTTGGAGATAATAATGTTTGTAACACACATAGAAAGGAATGTCGATTTATTTTCCTGTTAACCATTTCACAGGCAGATTACAGCACGGTCTTTAAGAATTTTTGTGTGGATGTGTGTGTGCCTGTCTCACTCATTTCTCATACGAACACGATGAGTATGTATGTGAATATATAGACATACATATTTATGCCTAATAAATATTCTATTATATTTTCTCACACAGGTCTTTTTAAATATTAGTGTAAAAGCTTTCCTATTTTTTTCACAGTAGGCTAATATAGCAGAGAGGTAGATGAACAAGGAGAACAGTGCTAAAAGGGATCTATCCGCTAATTAGACCACAGGCTGCAATAACACCACTAGTATCTCCATAAAAGGGCCTTGTTAGCTATCAATCAGGCAAATAACACTAACTTTCTTCCATCTTCTCTTCTTTGGTAACTTGTCTGCTAGAAGACCAATTCCAATGAGAAACCTCACACCTCTATTTAGTGTCATTCAGAGTGAATAAGAATCAAAAGTGATCAAATACAGTAAATGACTTCTGGCTGGCTGCAGTTGATTCCTTATTTAATCAGCTAAAGAAATATATAGATTAATGTTTATATACTAGGGATTCTGGAACAGGAGAATAGGATTATTAACTATGGTAAAACATAAGCAGAGGAACTCTAAGAACATACAGCTTTCGTTTGAAGACCTGCCTTAATTAAATCAATGTTTGGCAGTGAAAGACAGTTCTGATCTAAATCATGGTGGTTTCTGATGCTTCTGCTGGACTGGATCCCATTTTGCTTTCCCCTTCTCAAACGTGCCATCAGAGAAAGTCCCTGTAGAGTAGGCAAGAGCTCACAGCCTGGGCACACATAGCAGATGATGGAAGGGAAGGAACCCAGCTGCATTCACTCCCTGTGCTCACACAGCTAGCTGGTGACAGAGTCAGAAAAGGGAGGCTGCATTGGGCACTTCCATCCACAGAAATCAATAGCAAAATTGCTCTTATCTTCAATAGAGGAGGAAATTGTCTTCAGTTTTGTATCAAAGAGTCCATTTCTAGATGTGCTTTACTAAGTCACCTGCCTTGACTATGCTCTTAGTTACTGGATATTTCCAGAGATTTTTTTAAAAGGGCTTAGCAGCTAAATGTGAAATACCTTGCTTTATCTAGATAATGGTGTTTTATTTTCAGTTGCTAGCTCAGAAGGTTATTTCCCTCTCAAGTTTATACATGATATGCTCTTTCCAAGTCGAGATTATCCAGTAGCGTATTTTGTGACTATAATTCAAAGGTTCAGTGAAGCATCACACAGTATTATCATGGTATAAATAAAATTAATCATTGAAAATTTGATCTCAGAACTATTCAGAATGCCTCAAATTACAGTACCACAGTTGCCCCACCTGGCTGGTCTGTCTGTAATCATCATCACAGAACAGAAAATCATGGGCTTAGTCCAAGCAGGTAACTCTTGAAACAAAATCTTTTCTGTTTTAAACTAAAACAAACAAACAATTAAAACCAAACAAAACAACCTGAAAGAGAGCAAGTCATTTGCTTTCTCCTGACCAACTTTATGAAGGGTGGCACTAGTGCTGGCTCCTCCACCAGAGACTTTCAAAGGTCTGTGTAGCTCTGTGCCCTATGTGAGATGATAGAGCCTGATTTGGGACTTCACACAGAATACAAGTCACAGTATATGCACAGTAAATGTTTGGGCTATTTAAAAGTAGAAGAGAAACCTAGAAACCCAAGTAGGTCACATGTGAGAGATATTTTCATTGCTTTCTCCTAGATTTTCATGGAAGTGTAAAACAGTACTTTGTTGTGGGGTATTTTTTTGTTGTTTTTTGTTTGTTGCATTTTTGTTTGGTTTTTGTACACAAATACCTGGTGAATTAGACAAAGCAGGAACATAAGGCTAATGAAAGTTTCTTGCAAAATCTCCTAGATACTGAAAAAGAGAAGTAATCATCAAGCTATTGTCATCATAATGCTACAAGATGACTTAATTTGCTAGTTGATTTCTATGATGATGCTCAAAGAGATGGGGTCTGAGATGCATTTGAGACAGGAATTATGAATTAATATGGCACCAAGAGGCTAATCAATTGTCCCCACTGCATTGTTACTGTGTTGGCTACCAATGTTACAACAGAAAAAACAAAGCCGTTTGCTAAGTATGGGTCTGGCAGCTGAATCTCTGTGGCATCACATCACCAGGTTGAGCCAAGCCCCATGTAAGAGAGATCAGCTTAGACACAAATTTGCCCCAGCCTTTGTCTGACTGTGGGGCTTGTTTTAGGTTGATATTAACTGTACCTTTGGTAAAGAAATTACTTTTATCAATGGACATATAATCCCATAGATTGTGAATTTTTAACTTCTTTTTTTAAACTTCAAGGCACAAAACAGAGCATCTGCAGTAAGGAAAGTTCCTGTGCAAATATGCCTTGCAATTTAAAAAACTATAATATGCAACCAGAACAAGAAAAGCAAAAGAAAAATATTTAATGCTGTGAATTCACAGTACTTTTTCTTACTACATGATTTTGCAGCTGCACATAATTGAGGTTCTTAATACATTTTAAGAATTCATTTCCATATCTTAATGTTTGATTTTTTTAAGTACTATTGTCACCCAGAACAATTTACAATTTCCCACACTCATTTAAGAAAAAGAACAAAAAGAAACCTCAGTGAAGCTCTCAGCTTTAATCCATATATATTTCTAATATCATATATTCAATCTAAACTCCATGTTAATTTATTCATAAGTTGAGTAATTGAGTTAATTTCTTTTATGCTGTTGGAGTGTAAGACATTCAGGGGCTGTTTCAGCAAGAGTGAGAGATGTATTTTTTGCACTCAGCATAGAAAAAATTAGAAAAATATTTGTAGTTAAAAAATTACCTCAAAAGAAAGATGGCAAAGACATCACAAATGAAATTGGAAGGATATATTGTCAATTATCTCTGATTATACAATTTCAAGCAATTTTTTTATACATGACACCTTGGTCTTAATTAATCACTTTTGAGGGATATTTTTCAATGAAATGTCTCTCTCTGGTGAGTAATTTAGAATAAATAAATCCATACTTGTATCAATACAAAAAATAAAGTCATTTTATTAGGCTCCTCGATTTATTAGACATGGATATTTAAGGATTAGAAAGAACTTCTGACACTAAGGTTTAGGGTCATTAAACAGGTCACTGGAGCCTTCAACAGTAAATCTGTGCAAGACAGCTTCAGCTGATGACTTCAATCAGGAAATTTGTTTACCAATCATTATAAATTTAATGTCATACAATATATAGACTCATAGAATCTGTTACATATCTAAAGTAATCTGCTTTATTTTTTGTTAGCATTCAATGAATAGTTCATAACAGTATCTTTCCCTGCATTTTATATTCTAGAAATCAAGTCCATCTTTTTATTAAAAAAGCAAAAAAGACACATGAGCAATCTTGTCTCAGAATTCAGCTTAAATTTGGAAAATAACATCCCTATGAATCTGTGAAATAATACAATTGAAAAGTGGAAGCTAATTTTGTATCTTCAGAAAAATCACAAAAATGTTTTTGGCATATATAACCATGCTAATGATAAAAAATTAAGAACATTTGAATTATATATAATAATGATAAATAATTGTGTTGATATTTCCCATTTATGACATGTAGGAAAAGAGCAGCCTGCTATTTTTTAAAATTTCTGTTTTGCAATTATTAGGTAGACCTATCCTGACATCTCAACATTTTAAATAAGAAAAATAATATACTGGGCATTGGATATTGAAACTTGAAAATTACAGGTAATTAAATGCATATGTGTGTGTGCATCTGTGCATTCAAAATTTGATGTAATTAGTTTTGTATTTCCATTTTCTCAAAGCAGTTTCTACTTTCTGTATCTACCCCTTGTATTTTCTACTTCTACAGCATTTCTAATAGAAAATTCTCTAGATACAAATTTTCATCATAACTAAAATATTTTGTTATAACAGTTTGTTTATTTCTCAGAATATATGTGAGTATATAGACAAATTGTACACAACTTAAGAATGCATTCATCCTATGCTTTGTTTTGTTGACAGAATTAGTTCTACTTGCATTTTCACTTTAAAACAAACAAACCAAAAAAAAAATATTACCTCCAGAAGTGAGACTGGAAAAAATTGGAGGATTTTAACTTTTTATTTTGAAAGTTTGATGTAGTACAATATCTGGCATTAGTAACAAAATTTAACCTACAATTTATATTATTTTAGAGCCCTGTGTAAAGGATTTCACATGGAAACGGGAATTCTGTTATAGGCAATGAGCTGTAGTGAAAGTATTGGCAAAGAATCATGGTGTTGGTAAGCACATGTGGAAAGCTAAGCATGTATTGAAACATTTTCACTAAAGGTGGAGTTGAATAACTTTTAAGCCATTTTTCTTTGAAATCTCATGTATATTTAGGCACATTAATTCTTTAATAGAAAAGTTTTAACATATATTATGAAGTTGTGTATTTTAGAATAAGAGTGCTGGAGACTCAAAGTTTCACAATAGTATTTTTTCAAATAGCTAGTTAACAAATATTAACCATAAATCAGAAACTCTGACTATGAAATTTTTTGTTATAGTGCAAAAAGGAATTTTCCTGCACTGTAAAGTGAACATATAAACTAAATGAAAATGTTACCTAAGATTGTCAGTAGGAGTATTTTTTGTTTTGTTTTTCTTTTGGTAACAGAAGTAAAATGAATATTATATTTGCATTAATTTACATAACAAATTCCATTCATAGAGAGCACATACAGTTTCCTATGCTGGTAAACTTTTTCTGTTAAAATTAAATTTTACCTACTTGCCACTGTAATATTTAATAAGCAGAATAGTTAAACTATATACAATGAAAGAGGAAATGTGTACATGCTTTAAAAATAAAAAAAAACAGGTAAAATAAATATTAGGAGAATTTATATGTCTGTCCTCACCTACACATGGCCTATTCTAGTTCATGATTGGTTTTAAGGAGGTCGAAAATTCTCAAAGTCATAAAATGTAGCAGATACTGCACATGTTGAAAGCAAAAGGAATTCTCCCCATGCTTTTAGGACTGTTTTAGGCTCATTCTAGTTTTTGAATGCACAGGAAATGGCTAGTAGTGGACAATTGTCATGTTTTTCTACATACAGTGTGGTTCCTTTATGATAAACAAAGGCTTCAATATTGTAATAAGAATGTTGTTTTCTTTGTTTTTGTGACACTGAGAATTCCAGAAGAGCTGGACTCCAATGTCAATATGCTTCTCCCTAAACATTCGTACATCTGCTTGGAAGAAAAGTAGACAAAAGCATTTTTGTTGCTTAAGCTTTTTATTGTGAAAGGTGGCTTTAGGAATTCCATTCCTGTGAATACATACTTATGCCATAGATCAGTTAAAAATTTAAAAAAAATTAAAAAAATACAGAAGTAAAAAAAAGTGATTGATTATTAATTTCAAAAATCACTTTTTACTGAACTCTTTAGTTCAAAAATTCTACAAATTTTATCTATTGAAAAGTTAAAAATTACTTCACTGAAATGGAACATGTGTTTCCCGTCGAAAGGGAGTTATGTTTCTGGCAAGATCTTAGAGGACACCAGTTTTATACATGATTAGTTCCTCAGACTTCAGTGGACGTACAGATCCAAGTGCTAGGCTAGGTTTTTGTCTGCTCACAGCCTAATTGGTAATATGTAGAAAGACTACAGAGAGAGTGGCCCATGGTTTAGTTTGTGTAGATATGGTTTCTTGTTTCTTCTTTTCACACGCATTAAGTATCTTCCAAAGGATTTATTTTACATCTGCTCCTCTGTTAGCCTGCAGTCACTGGTTTTCTTACTGCTGCAGATGAAACTTCAGAAGTGCAGCTCTGAAAGGCAGTGCTGTTTTTGCAGGAAAAAAAAGAGATGACAACAAAACTATCACACACAAAAAAATGTCTCTCTTTTATCATTCTAATCAAACCTGATTTTCATTTTTGAATGTGTAACTCTAACACTGCACCTGGGAATACGTGGTCATTACAGCTGAACCTGGCACAACAGCATGTAAATAGTTAGGCTTGTCTGAACTCCATGGGATAGAGCTTTAGCTGGTAAAAATAAGGACAGCTGCATGCGGATGCAGTGGAGCTTTGCTGATTTACACCAGGTCAGGGACTAGTTCTGTGCATTGATTTACTGCAACCAATTTGAACCCATTAGACTTACGCCAGTATAAACCTGAGGAAACCCAGTGGTGAATCAAGCCCAAAAAGAAAGAAATCTTTAGATAACTACTTAACAGCTGTGGAAATATTGGCTGGTTCTCTTAGGACTTCATTACCACATCTGATGAGAATGCTGATTTATGGAGACCAGTAAACAAATCTCAGCAGAAAGGGTATCTCAGAAAAAAACCGGGAAACACACAGTACAATAACACACCATCTCAAAGATTGTATTTTCTTGCACTGTCTGAGCCACATAAAGATTTAATGGAAGACATTTCTAACTAACACTTTGGATTTAAACGCAGATGAAAGAAGCAACACAAAGCCCCTGTGGCCTGTTGATATAAAGGACCAGGGGCAAGGAGGATCCTAGCACTTGGTTCATTCAATGACTCATCATGTAACACTGGACTCATCATTTGACCCCTTCTTGCCTCAGTGAACTCAAGTAGAGATTAGGGTGAAAAATGTAGGTTCCTATTGGAAAACAGATGATTTATAACAGAGCTTCCTTGTGTAAATACATTACAAAGAAGTGGTAAATCCATAAATTTTACATGTACAATCATAAACAATAGAGTGAATGTCTGCAACAACCTCAATTTCTCCTTCGTTCTTCAGATTGCTTTTTTGTCTCACTGCATTATTCCCACCAAAAAACCATGCACATTCATAACAGATCAGCAAATGAGAGTAATGTTGTTACTTTCTGAATTTGTGGTCTGGTAAGACATGCAAGAGTAAAACCAGATTCCCACTCCTCCCATAAATCAGTGAAGGCAATGACGCCAGTTCTATCTACTCCAATATCAAAAGTAAGTTTTACAAAAATTGTTTTGGACAGCTGTCTGGACCCAGCAATTTCAGTTGCTGATGGTGTATGCACATGTGTGTGCTGGACATGCAGAGCGAAACCTGCTCACAATCTGTTTTTCAGACAGTAGTACATTTTGTCCTTTACCACATGAACATGTGGCCCACAAACTGTCTTATAATGAAGGTCATTTTATTCAGTAATGAATTGTGTGCTTCTCATCTTCAGGTGCTTGCAAGGGAAAAAGCCCATCAAAATCAAACACTAAGGGAAAAAAATCAAGTTCTCAACAGCTTTTGTTGTCTTAATTTTACATTTTAATGATTTGGACAGAGCTTATACTGCTGTTTTATTCATCAAAATGATGACAAAAGTTTTGACTATGAACAACAAAAATATACAAGTGTTCTGCCAGTGTATCAGACAAAAGATCTAAACATATTTTGACAGACTGGCTGCACGCAGGGCTAATGGTATAAGAAATGTGAAATGATGGTAAGGTTATGAAATACAGTGAAAAAGCACACATCCCATAAGAATTAGGATTCTTTCAAAGTTCAAATGTCAGCCAATTAAATCCTCTGTTTAAATGCTGAGACAAAAAGCCACAAAGATCTCAATGCTATCTCAATCAGAAGAAGGGTTTTTTTTACTCCCCTGCTGGCAGCTTGTAGATGCAAAGGTCTTGATATAGAGAAGGGTGCAAGTATAGCAGCAGCTAAGGAGTCTCAATCAGATAAAGTGACATCTGTGACAGATAGCTCTCTTACACAGGAGTCACACAAGCCTTGCTTGCCTTTCTCACGGGAATGATTCACCACTATTACAGTATCTCTAATGCAGCTACTAACATGAAGTTTAAAACTCATTCACAGTTTGAAACAAGATCACATTTACAGTGAAAAGCCAAAGTCTTAAGTAGCATGGAAACTCAGTTCAGTTTTCCTTATCACTTCTCTTCTATAGCTTTAATCAGGTGTTTTATTTATTAGGGGTTCAAAAAATAGTCTCAATGAATAGCCATTCATTTCTCCTGCACTCATCCATTTGGTACTTTTGATCCTACATAAACATGTCTTCAAACAGAAGCTTGAAAAAGGTTTGTTTTAAAGTTAAAGTAAGTTGCATTTTCGTGTTATGAATTACACCATTTGCACAAATATTGAAACGAAAAGTACTTAAAATTAGGCTTTGTATACATTAAAATGCATATATACTACAATAAGAAGGCATCAATATGATTTCCTAGCATGTTTTCTATATAAAATCCAATCATTAGATTTTCCTTTCAGGTCTGAACAGAAAAAAAAGAAAATTAAAATAATTAAATAGTAATTTCAGAAAAACTTCACTCAACATTGGGGCATCAGAAAAAGATAAGGTAAAGATACCTGGAAATTTAATCAAAAGATACAGAAGAGAACACATTTTCTGGAGAGGATTCAGGGGTTTTTACACTAAATACACAAACTGGAAGAGAAAGAAAAAATTGCATATCGGACAAACTAATAGGATGCTTACACTAATGATAAGAGAATAAGCAATCTACAGTATCAGGGGAAAAGAACATTATTATTTCTATCTGGAAAATCTCTTCAAGCAGAAAGTGATACGCTATGTAAAAGACATCCAGGAAAGCATTCTGAACACCAAGTGAATACTACAGTGATATTTAAATCAAGTTCTTAAAAGAAAATATCTGATGTCACATAAAAGATATGACCCAACAGAGAGGAGGAAGAGATAATAATTTTGAGCATGAGCTTCCTCCTGACTTCATTTTAAATAATCTGTGCTTGGATTCTAAATCTCTCTGTCTTCTGATATAGTCTGGTTTTGGTTTTTCTTCTAATTGAAGGAAATTTTTTCTTAATTGAAAAACATCAGCTGCACCCTAAACATGTCCCTATATGTCTCAAAATAAGTGATTTATCTTCCAGACATTGTGCATATATCTATGTTCTTAAAAGGATTACTTTCCATGATTTTTTAGTATCAGTGAAGAAAAACCAGTACTTTCTTTTAATTTAAAGTTGCCATTGACTTGAAAAGAGCTTGAAAAAGTGAATGCTGTGATAAAAGCAAGTATCACAAAGATTACCAATACTATTACAGATTATGCAAAGTACTTACACTTTTTTGAAATCAGAATGGCACAAAATATTAATTGTAAGGTAAAAAATGTCCGGTCTTTGCAGAGAGATACATTTATTAACAAAATGCAGATTTTGTTTTATTCCCTAGAGCTCTTACAAATGCACAAGACACAGTCTCAATACATTCAGGGGCTGCTTCAAAACAGATTATTGATATTCTGACCCACAGCTCTCTTGGAGGATATTGAGTATCAGCTGCCTCAAAGGTTGGCGCCAACCTTCCTCTTCTATGCACCACAAACCAGAATTAATTGCAAATCAATCGAACAAACTACAACTGATCAGTAAACCAATTAGTAATTTTAGCTGTTCATCCTGTCTTCATTTACTAAGGGAAAGATGTGGGATGAAGGAAAGTGATTTCTAGTTAACATTTACGATTTTTTTTAACTCTGGTAACAAGGATGCCCTTGTAAAAACATTTTAAGCAGGGACATATCCAAGCTAGGCAATTCCAGCGCTTTCATTACATTCTTCTTATGGTTCTTTGGTTCTTTTTCCTTATTGTTGTTTTATTTTTTCCACCAAGGCTTTCTTCTCATGACACAGGCATAAATTTTTACATTTAACTTTTCCACATGTCTTACCAGTGAGTTCACCACTGTTTCTAAATCTATTCAGAATATTCAGAGTGCATTCCCATATGCATTAACTACTGTTCTGACTCTCACTAGATTACTACATTGTTGCTTGCTGTTTCTAAAATTGGAGGAATCTGTAGCCACCTCTGGAGAACCCATAACTACATCCTAAAAGAGTAGCTTTTATTTTGATTTAATTGAAAGTCTTTTTTTTTCACCTTGCAAGCAATTCAAGAATTAAATTATTTTTTCTAACAATCTATGTATCACTTGAGTATAAGTACTGTGCAGTTTAAACAAGGTAACAATGCATGTCACATTTACATTGACTTGATCTTTCTCATTATACCAAAGTTTCCATGGAAAAGCTATTCAATTGAATGTACTATAACTGGTCATCAAAACACAGCAGATTATTTTATGCAAAAATATATCTTCTGAGGAAAAAGAGTTAAGTGAAAAAAAAAAGTGCTTTAACTGAAGAAGTTGAGGAAAAGAACCTAATACATCAGGTACATTTAATAGTCTCAAAAGTTCCTGGAACATGAGGATATGCATACAAAAGAAGTTTTAGGTCTCTTCCTTTACAGCAAATAGGTATCCAAGAAATTAAATGTCTAGAATTGTCTGTTACCAGTAGCTTACTCAGTAGACCTTTTTAGAATTACTTTTAATAAGTGCAGTTCTTTTTTTGCGTAGATTGTTTGGTTATTAAATTCTGGCTCTTCTTGATAAAACAAAGAAACTTTACCCAGAAACAAAACAAGACTTAACATATATTCTAGTCTCATACCACTGTATATAACCTCTAATAAAAAAGAAAATATATACTTATTTTTCAAGGGAAACAGTATCTTTTGTGTGAGACTGTCTAATACTGAAAAGGTTGAAAACTGAACTCCCAAAGCCTGACTGATTTTGACAGCAGCACCTTTCACCAGCTGATTGAAATTAACAGTTTCTTTCAGTTGTCCTAATTAAGACCAATGGGAGTTCTGGAATTCACCAAAGGTGTTTCAAGTTGCTCTCTTGTTTAGGTGTTGGTGGTATCAGCTTCTACTTTATTCAACAAACAGTTAAGTCTAACTTGAGAACAACTCCTTTCTTAGGGTGCTCTTTCAAGAAGTGCTTGGATTGATACCTTCTATGAGTGCTTCTTAATAGAGAGCACTGCAGTTAGTGATGAAAAGGACATAGTTTCTGGTGAAAGATTAATACACGGTGGGAGCAAGTCTGACAATGTGAATACAAAACTGTTACTGAACAAGCAGCCACTAAGGACTCACAGAAAACTACTAGCCTTTTACAGTGGCTACACTTCTTTGTTATGAAAAGGTCAGAGCTGGAACATACTCAATGTGGGGACACCACCACTTTCAGTGCTGAGTCCTGCAGGAGCATTTCATACTTTATAATCTGGAGGTCTGCAGTTAGAGAAAAGGTTGCATTAGAAAGGAGCACAGAGCAGGTGTGAGGAGCATCCTGGCTGCAGTTGCAGAAACATCACACCAGGAACATATGTGGATCTCCATGTGCTCTGGGGACTGGCAATGCCATATTTCTTTTCTTAACAGCACTCTATAAATCGTGATGACACTTGTTGCAAAGGGTTGCCTTAAAATGGGATCAGATCAGGAGAGTCCAATCTTTTCTTTCATAATATGGCAGACCCAGCATGCACCCAAGGAGGGCAGGAACAGGCTTATTTCCTAGAGTGTCCTGGGACTGTATTTAAACTCCTATCTGAAATGAAAATGCTGTGCTCACCAGTCTGGGTGCAAGCATGCTCTTGCAACTGCTCATACCAAATCATGTCTGCTGACCATCAGTATAAACTGGGGAAGGGACTGAGGAAAGTATGACTGGGAACCACATCCTACACCTCTGGCCCAGACTATCCAGGGAAGCAAATGGTTCCATTTTGGTGTGACTAAACACTCACTTCACTAAATACTCATAGTGAGGTTTGGAAAGTGAGAAAGTACTTCAAAGTTCCACATCTGAGGCTTGCCCAAGGTTATTACACATGATGCATCTACTGCATAACTGTAATTTTACAGCTATTTTATATGACAGTTCTACCATGCTCAAAGTTTAATCTGGTTATTAGATATATGCCTATAAATTTCAGATTTTCTTCTTAAATGGATTTCAAGCACATTAGGAAGTCATAAATTAAGTGCTGTTATATTTGAGAGAAAACTTTAGTATTGAATTTTTCTTGTAAAGTATTCAAAAACTCCTAATTTTGTCTTCATTGCTATGAAATAAATGGTTGCAGAATCATAAGTCATTTCAGATAGTCATTTATATGGTGTCATTCAGAGAGTGATGTATTATTCAACTTTCATTGAAGAAGTGAAAAAAACCTCTTGAAATAAAAGTTGCATAGTGAGTTGGTTGGTTTTTTTTTTTCCCTTGGGAGATTAATGGGCCATTTAACTGAAAGATGCATGTGTTGTATTTCATCTTTTTTAATGTAATTATAAGAGAGGAGGTGGAGGGTTTAGACGTTTACAAAGATAAAATTGTCCAGCGCTGCAAATGTAATTGCAATAGCAATGAATTTGGTTCCATTTTCTGATGTACTTGGGCAACATAACTGGTGAATGTTTTTAATATATTTGCTGGTATTCCTCTTGTTAAGATCTGCTTATGTAGTACATATACATACACTCTTGATGTGCTTATTCCTTCTTGCAATATTTCTCACAGTCCTTACTTGTATATGCACTATGCAGCGGAGAGATCGTTCATGATGGTTGCCAGGTCTAATTCACACAATCCAGGTTCTCTTCCCAGAATTGCCTGCTCTAGAGTTCCTGTGACCTTGAGTAAACACATCTGTATCCACGTCTTCTGCTTGGGTCTTCAGCTTTTCTTGGTATTCAACTTTTGATTCTGGCTAATCATTGAACCTGAAACTGTTCTCATTTCTGCAGATCTCTAGTAAAAGCAGCATGGCTCTACCTCAGCATGCTGCAATGTGTTTTACTCTTTCTGAATTTCTGAAAACTGCAGACCTGGAGCTCACTGTTTCTGAAGTGTGTGTTTGAGCTCTGCTTCACTCCCTGACCCTGAGCAAAGCCGTGGGTACCACCTGCTGCCACAGACAACCCAGGCTCCCACCTGCTCTCAGGTCAAGCATACCAGTGGGTCTGGCTGGACACATTGAGAGTGGCCGTACTGCATAGCTCCACTTCTTGTTTCCAGGTCTTTACAGAGGGATCCTAGAAGTGAGGAAGAGTAGTTGTTCATGTAAACGCTGGGGTGTCAGTGACTGTCTTCTGGCCCAGAATTCAAGGCCTGTACCTGTTTCCTTGCACTCTAAAATAAGTTGCCTTGCCCATAAAGGCTATTTGGAACATCATCCAGACCTTGCCCAGGTATGAGCAGCACTGGGTCAGTCTAGAACTCTGCCAGAAGGCTTACGAGCAGTGAGTAGAGCTCAAGTCCAAATCCTATTCAGTTTCCTGAAGCAGACAGACAAGGAGCTACCTCAGCAAGGAGTGGGACACATGAGCTGATAGCATAGCAGCAGAGGAGTAGGGAAGGCCTACCAAGTCTTCCCTAGGAAGAAGAAAGGGAAGGAGAAAGAGGAAGGACAAGCAGGTATCCCCACACATGGACATAGCACTGTGGCACTACTGACAAGGATAATAATATGTATACTGATCTTGATCTATGACAAATCCTCATGACAATTTATGTATGTTTACAATAACAAAAATTAGGTGACTAGTATGCTTTGCACTTGATATCAGCTGGTATGGATGGGTCACAATTGATTTTTACAGCAGCCACTCGGAATTGGCTTGTCCTCTCAAAAAAAGAGTCCATCTCCATAAATATTATAGATTTTTTTTCATTACCTAATTTTTCCCTGCCCCCAAAAATGTATGTTCCCTTTCCCATGTTTTCACCTACATAAATATTCTGGGTGAGGCCCTTCCCAATTGAGAACCCTTCAGAAGGAGCTGTGTTCTCTGAAGAGGTCAATTCCTTCCCCTATAGCTACACCTATGTTGATAAAAAGGCACTTGTGTGCTCTAGTTGGAATTGTTTTCCCAAAGTGAGAGGGCAAATGGCCCACATCACAGAGGAGTTACTCTCCCCATAGGAAGGTATAATATATATACATATGTTACCTTGTCCTGGGTTAGTCAGGAGGGGTCAAAATCTAGGAAGTGACCTATGCTGCAGGAAGTGATACAACCTCCTTCCTGAGAGAGAGAGCCAATAACCAGGTAGTTTTAGTATCGATATGTAGGTAAACCAATTAAAAGTTGATCTGCCTTTGCGGAAAAAAATCCTATATAAGCAGAGGACCTCTGAGTCTCTTACTTTTTTGCCTTGCTGCTTTTTAGAGAGAAATATCTCCCTGCTTCTTTCTCAGGTAAGACTGGGCCTTTTCCCGCCCCCGCCCCCGGCCAGAGGGATGGGGGTGTGGGGGGAGGGAGGTTTGGAATGGCAGTGCAGCAGGAGCTGGGCGTGGGGAGGAAGCGGCCTGGGCTCTCGGCATATGCAGTTCAGCTGAGCCCACACGTTAGCTACAATAGGCAGTGCCGGGCCTCCCTGCTCTGGGCCAGGCAAGGACCGGGCCGGCTCCATCCAGCTTGGACTTTTAAAACACTGGCAGAAACCAAGTGATCGTCACAATTCCTGAGAGAGAGAGAGAGAGAGGGAGAGAGGGAGAGAGATTAACCCTCTCCATGCCCAGATGAAACTTCCAGACACCCATCCTTCCTTGCACAGAGAGAGGAACGAGTAAGGACAGCTGCAGAAACACAGCACAGAGACTCTAAGTCAGTGAAGGAAGCAGAACTGACACCTAGAGGGAGGAGCATAAGAAGTGCTTTGATAGTGAAGCTGAAAATTATTTTGTAGAACCATGGTTGGGACTAAGCTAATGAATTCCCTGTAATATGTGAAGAAATAGTCCAAAGGGGGGATGTGATGTTCTAACTGCAGCCAGTGAGCCAAGGTGCCTGGGTGGAGATGAGTAGGTGCTGAAATAAGTGCAGTCTGATTTGAAGCTTGAGCTAAGAGACAGAAGATGCTGGGAGCTGTCCCTGGCCCCGGGGAATACTGGAGAACCTGTGTTGCCAGGAGAATCTGTGTTGCTAGACACAGAAGAAGGGGATTTTCTTAGCTGCTGCAATAGAACTGCTCATCCTTAAAAGGGTACCCCATGGACTGTCATGACCCATCCTAGTGGCTGTGAGAAGGCTACTGGTGTGGGAGGGATCCTCCACAACAAGCAGATTTTCCTCCCAGGTGGCTGTTGGTTGTGAGGCTGAAAACCATAAATACTGGATTTTCAATGGTATAAGCAAGACAGACTTCTCTCCCTAAATGAACTAAGAAAAGACTATTTCAGAGGTGGTAAACTGACTGAAAATCAAAGTGTTGTCTTTTTGTCAGTGGGTAAGAAATGGAGAGATGGAGGGAGGAGAGGTGGTCTGAAGGTTTTGTTCTGGTTTTTCTTGGTTCTTTCTCATTGTTTTAGATTTATTAATAAACTTTCTTTGTATTCTTAAAGTTTGAGCCTGCTTCGCCTACTCCTAATCCTTATCTCACAGCAAGATCAGGTAAATTTTGGTAAGTGTGCTGGCATTTGGCCAGAAACTCAAATAGGCAAACTGAAACCACTACACACCTTTATTCAAAACTGCTGTTAAAAGAGCAAGCTGGATTAACATGGAGTCAGCTTCTTTCAGCAATGGGGTAAAAAAATTCTAAAGAGACAAAATACTTCAAGGCAATTTCACAAATACTGAAAATTTCCAGACTCACTAGTCCTGTCACATTTAATTTAACTGATGATATAAACACTAGGCAGGATTACACAGAATTATTTTATGTTATTTTATGAACCTCAATTCTTTTCTCTATTATGCTCTTTAGCACATACAATTGCCTTGTGAACTGAAGTGAAATGCATCATTAATCCCTGAAAAGCACCTTGTGTTTAATTATTTAGACATGTAGGGAGATTAGGCCTCTTAAGACAGAAGTTCTTTTCAAACAATATAGTCTTAATTTGCTCCTATTTTCTCCTACTCTTTATTGTTAGATATTTACAGTCATATTTTTATACTATTCTGCATTATTATTAAATTCACAGTGGGCCTTAAAAAGTTCTTCTAATGGAATGTATTTTTCAAGGCACTGAATGTAAATTGCCAGAAGAAATTTAGCCTTTTCTCAAATATGTGATAGGCTTTTCTCCTACCAATAGGAAGTGAAATATTAAATAGTTTCACATATTTGGTGATGTAAAAATGCCTTATTATTTTAAACAGTGGAATGGATTGTAGCAGTTTTCTAAAGTTCTTTCATTTACCAAGAATACATAACAGTCACACCATTTGGAATTTATCTAAGAGTTTCCACATTTCTCAAGAAATGGTTAATTGATCAAACTGAAATCATTCATGGTGATGAGTATATTCACTTAAAACTTTCAGAATGGTTTTCAAATTTGCAAAGCAAAGCATGTTTCTTGATACTTTACTTTCGTTTTGGTATTGAGGTTTAAAAATTGAAATGGGGAAGAAGGGTTTTAAATTCTAGGCTTTAAAAAAGAAAACGGTGTCCAGCTTTCTAAAACCTATAGATCAGAAAATACTGCTGCCTTATTCATAGGACTAAAGGTCTTAATTTTGCTATGTTCATTACTTGATGGAGAGTTGATAAATTTCAGTGCGCTTCATTGTGATATCTCAGAGCTGACAGGGTATCAGTATGGTAAGATTAAGTGGCATGAAAAGTTGAAGAGGTATTCAATTAAAGAAGGATTGAATAACTGTCATACACTTAATGCTTGTTGACATGAGAGTGATTTTTCTTTTTTTTTCCCCCTGTTTAAATAGGGCCTGTCAAAGAAATATGATACACTTTTTTGATAAGATTCCAGTTTGGTTGATAAGGATAACCACAGATACATAAGAGGTCTAAACTTTTAACAGGTTTTGTGTTCATATCACATGGCATTCTGCTTGAGACACTAGCATTATGCAGTATCAATAAAACACATATTAAAATCTTGTTATTAGATGGTTTTCAAAAAGTATTATCCAAGATGAATTATTGTCAAATGAGGATTTTGCACTGGGATTCCACAAAGACCCAGTGCTACTCAACATCTTAACAAATGATCTGCAAGTAAATGTAAAATCCTTGCTCTTAAAATTTGAAGATGACACAAATGTGATAGACTTTTAATATTGATGAGGACAGGCAGCCATTATTAGTCATCAAGTAAACTGGGACAACTCATCCAGTATGTGTTTTAATAGACCTCAGGATAAAGTAATCTGCCAATGAGTAGTGAACACAGGCGACATCTTCATGAGATAAACTTTAATTCTACAATTATTGTAAAGAAAATCCAGGGTTTATGGTAGAAGAGACCTGGATATGGATATAGCAAGAATTAATTCTTGGATACCTACGTAGAAAAAAAGGTAGCTAACCAGAGAAGATATGGTAGAAGTACACTGTAGAAGATATCATACAAGTGAAGAGCTCTTAAGAGCTCCATCTGTTTAACTTCACAGAAAGAAGATTGAATAGTAATTTGATTACAAGTTGGAAACCAGATATTATTGATATCTTAATCTAGCTGGTAGAAGTACAATAAAAAACAGTAGCTGGAAGCTGAAACCAGACATGTACAGTGGAAAGAAAGCCATGAGTGCAAAAAATACTTCAGCCATTTGAAAAATCACAGAAGTGATGGACTTCCCATCTCTTGCTTTTTTCATTGGAGTCTGATGGAAAAGATTCCTGAATATTCTCTGAGTTCAGTAGATGTAGATTATAACCCAAGTTAAATATTAGAATATTATTTATCATGTGTTCTTGTTATAAAATCCATTACTATTAGGGCCTGCTTTAGTATATATTACATAATATTGAGGTATTCAAAACCAAACACTGGAGATAAAAACAGAAATGTGGTTGAAGTCTTCAATCTGAGAATGATTTGTCTGCTTTGTCCCTTCTAGAACAAAAATCATGTCTAAAAAAATAATTCTACTGGATACATACTTAAATGTTTATGAATTGCTCAGTCATTAAAATGATTACAGAAACTCATTGAGTCATAAATTCAAATGGAAGACCTCAAAGAGGTAGGAAATTAAATTGAAGAGAATATTTTGAACACAGAAGGCCTGCCAATCCCAAGGTGGGGTTACCAGAAATAAAAATTGGGTACCTTTGATGTTTGTAGAAAAATAAATTATTGATTAGCTTAATTAAAAATTACTCATGAGAACCTTGATTTGATTAGTAGCTCAGATCTATGATGAGAGAATTCAAAAGGGTTGGGGAATGTCTAAAATGCATTCATTCAGTTTTGCTACTCTTTATTTAGGCTTGGTCTGTCTGGCAGCAATCACAGTTTTGAATGCTTATTTGAAACACTGAGACAGCTGAACATCTGATTATGGGTGATTTTCAACACTTTCTAAGACTAGCAAGAGCATCTGAAGGAAGAGCTGAGATGCTATGTGTTTAGGAAACCTATGCATTTATTGCTCATACTGCACTTGGATTAGGACAATATTAGCTCACCACTTGAGTAAGCCATAGGTCTATGGGAATGGGTGGCTTGTGTCCCAAGGTCCTGAGGGAACCAGTGGATGTTGTTGCCAAGTCACTCTCTATGGTATTTGAAAATTCATGGTGTTCAGGTGAGGATCCCAGTGACTGGGAAAAAGGATCCTGTCTTTAAAAAAAAGGAGAGAAAGGAAGACCTGGGTGAGTACATACCTGTCACATTCACCTCTGCGCCTGGGAGGGTCATGGAGCAGATCCTTATGGAAACAATGTCCAGGCACATGGAAGACCAGGAGGTTATCTGCGGCAACCAGCACAGTTTCACCAAGGGTGAATTGTGCCTGACCAGTCTGGAGGCCTTCTACAGATGAAGTGACTGCGACAATAGACAGGGGAAGGTCACCTGATGTCATCCTCCTAAACTACTACAGGAGGCTTTCAACAGGGTCCCACAGGACACCAGTATTACCAAACTGAAGACACGTGGATTTGAAGGATGGACTGTTTGGTGGATAAAGAATTGTCTGGATGGACAGAGTCAGAGAGCTGAGGTCGATGGCTGTATGTGCAGGTGGGGGCTTGTGATGAGTGGTGTCCCTCAGGGCTCTGTCTTGGGACTGGTGCCTTTCAGTGTCTTTATCAGCCACACAGAGAGTGGGATCAAGTGCACCCTCAGCAGGTTTGCAGATGACATGTAGGTGAGAGGTGCAGTTGACACAAGAGAAGGATGGGATGCCATCCAGCAGCTCCTGGTCAAACTTTGGAAGATATGAACCAGTTAGAAAAGGTCCAGAGCAGGCCACAAAGATGATCAGAGTGATGGAGCAATTGTCCTACAAAGGCAGGCTGAGAGTTAGGGTTGATTAGGCTTGAGATGAGAAGGCTTCAGGGAAACCTCATTGCGACCTTGCAGTACTTTAGAGGGACTTTCCATTGAGCTTACACCAGAAATATTAGCTTAGTTTATGAGCAGATCTAGAAACAAGCAGGGCAAGAATCTTCTCAGCAGTTACAGCTGATGTTGCTCCAGTAAATATAAAATACAGAAATAATCATGAGAGCAAGTATATCAACAAGTGTTTTTTAGATATAATTACAATAGAAAAATTGGGAAAGAAAAAGTAGAAAATCTTTGCATTCATTCTCTTTAGAGTCCCTTCTGCTAGTGAAACTTCCTCTACAGGATTCTTGCCAATGTTTTACAAATATTTCTAATGCCAGTTTTGTGATGCAAGTTATATACATCTAGATGCCAAACTAGATATTAAAGTTATCTGTCCGTCTTGCTTTATAGTCAGTTACTTTACTAAATAATAGGTAATGAGGAAATAGAATGCATCACATTCAGCATATTAATTGCTGATTGACTAATGAAGGAACACTTTCCCGTCATTTCAGATTAAATTGCCAGTGAAAGCCATAAGGTCTACACCTGTCACCACTAAACCAAGCTTAGTTACTTAACATGTGAAAGCAGCCCAGTGCAAGATGCTATTTCACACCAGGCAATCTGAATACATGCTCTGTTTAGAAAATATAAAGTTTCTATTATGAATTACTGTTGAATTTAGATATTTTATATTTTCCCTCTTAAGGAGTAGCTATTCCCTATGTTTTGCCACATCCAAAAACATTTTAGAAAAAGTGTATTCCCTTTCACTTCATCAAGATGAAATAGCGTAAGTTATTAATTTTCTTTCAGGTTTTCCTTGCCTTTTAATTTTTTGTTTAATTCCTTGGGCCTAGAATATGTACAGCAACAAAATTACTCATAATAGTGCTGGGATACTTTATTAAAAGCAGCATTTACTATTACAATTCCTAATTGTTTCTATGTAATATTGGATATTTGCCTGAGAAGATTAATCTTTTCTCTTCTTCCTATCTGCCACAGTTAAATTATATATAATTATTACATAATTACAGGCGTGCTGTCTTCCTTTGCAGGATAATGATAGGCGTGACTTAAAAAAACCTGCAGGTATTTAGGTAAAACATCATGGTAGGTCAATTGCTAAAGTACCACAAGATATTATCCCACACATGTGTTGAACAGTCTTCTCAGCTATTAACATCACAGCTATAGCTCCAAGGATGGAAAGAAAGAACTGTTTGCTTCGAGGTGTTTACTAGCATGTAATAAATGAAAGAGAAAACAGTGCTTTTGCTTATAGTTTACCTGAGAAGAATCTGTCTTCTCTTTAAAATATTAGGACTACATTATTCACTATTATTGACTGAGTGATATCTTGATCCACCAATAATCTCATTGGCCAGTAATCTGATTGGTTTAACACTGATGGTCATTATGCACGGCACATCAGTGATGGATGGATGACAGAAACAAGTTGGTGCCATATTGTCTAAGATGCCAAACTGATAATTCAAACCCAAGTCTCTGGTACTAATCTTCCAGACTTAACAACTTTTCATTCATATATGTTGCATGAGACAACTGAGTTATTTCGTATGTTTCCACTCATATATCTATTCGAACTCTTACCCAATTGTTAAATTTCAAAGCCAGTACTATGCTGCTAAGATTGGACTGTGTACACCCACATTTCAGAAGAGAAGAGGCAGGAATGGTGCTTTTTCGATTATCTTTAGTACTTGAGATTTCCAGGTAACTGCTACTTATCCATTATGTAACTGGTACCAGTCATAAGGCAACCTGGGCTATTGGTGATATATATTTGTGTATCACCTGATTTCCTAACAGTACATTTCAAAAGCACTTGCCCTAGCAGTATTGTCAGAATCTTCCTTTTGCTTGTATTTCATGTACAATAAGCTTTTCTTTGCATCATGCTTGGGGTGTTTTTAGCTCCTTTTTATGGAAAGCACTAGTTATTTTCTAAGTCCTTTTTTTTTTTCTTTTTCCTTCATAATTCTATGCATTTGGATTTTTTAAAGATACTAGCAGTCTTTGCCAATGAGGTTAAAAATTCCTGATATTGGAAGGCTACCCAGTACTTACTGGGAAAAAAAGAACTTAGAAAATACCTTTCTACAGTACAATGAAACTTTATCATCAGGATACTGCTTGAATAAAACAGACAAACAAAAAGATAGAGTCAGTACAAAGTTAACCCCCCCATATTTTAGCAGCTGCTGCCACCTGTAGCTACCTCATTCTAATTCAATACCTCTACCATGGAGCTGTTGAAAGGGTGGATAACTTGATACTGTCTCAGTCTGCAGGAAAGCAGGAGTAGTGGTTGTAGCCCAAACACAGAGCCTAGTATGGGGAAGAAGACTCTTATTGTTAGTTCCTAAGGATATGCCACTTTTCTGTGAAACAACTATGTGGATCCTCTAAAATGACAGGCTTTTTTATTGTCAGGCAGTCAAATAAAACCACAGAAACCTGTGTGCCAGGTATGTGCAGCTGTATCCATCTCACTCCAGATTCACTGCATTTTCCTGTCCTAATCCTTTCTACACCACAAACGCAGCTATGGCAGGGGATCCCATTACAACCCAGATGACCCCTCTTGGTTAAAGCACAGTTCAAGCTGTCTAGTTTCTTATTATCTAGCATTTGTGTTGAGGTGAACCATAAGAACCCTGAGTGCAAATTCTTTGTAACAGGAATGAAAAAAGGAATGAAAAAGGATCTATCTGTCCTAAAAAGAGATGTGTTCACACTGGGTCTGTCACCACAATGACTCTGTAGCACATCAAGTCATTAGACCTTGCACTGTGCACAAAGCTGTAACTGTGAGCATTGATCAAGATTTCTTGTCTTTACAGTCACTTTCACTTGCAGCTGCCCAGACTTTTAACACTTTCTAGAACAGAGATCCTACCTACACTGCAATGCACAGCTGCATTTTAACCATGTGAGGAAACAACATATTTTATTTTCTTGTCCAGTAGAAGATGCTTTAGCACTAAGAATAGAGAATGAAAAGGGAGCTCAAAAGAGGATAAGGAAAGATACAGATACTTGGATTTGGAGGTACCGGAGGTTATAGAGCAATTGCGAAATTATGATGCAAAGCTGTATTTTATAAGGACATCCAGATTTTGTGACAGATTCAGTATTTAGGTCCACAAATAAAGTTCAAACTCGAAGGAATGATTGCCCAATTTTTTTTTGCAGAGCTTAAGAACCAGTAGGGGGCAAGAAAGTAGCTGCCTATGGTTCAATTTGCTACTGAGACAGAGAATTCTCTTGAGTAGATACACAGTTGTATGAGGTTTATACTACTCTGAGAGTGGTGCAATAAACCTCAAGTCTATCTAAAAGTCTCTTACAGATATTTTGGGTATTCTGCAGCCATATCAGTGGACTAGCACTTAATAGATTTAAGCTGTAAGAGGAATCTTGACAGATTGGATCAATGGGTTGAGAACAGCATGAGATTCAACAAAGCCACATGCTGGATCCTGCCCTTGGGTCACAAGAACCCCAGGCACTGCAATAGTGTGGAGACAGAGTTACTTGAGAGCTGCTCAGTAGAAAAGGTCCTGCTGGTCAAGAGCAGCTGAACATGAGCCAGAGTGTGCCCAGGTGGCCAAGAAGGCCAATGGCATCCTGGTCTGGATCAGCAATGGTGTGGCCAGCAGGAGCAGGACAGGGATTGTCCCCCTGTACTGGGCACTGGTGAGGCCACACCTCGAGTGCTGTGTCCAGCTCTGAGCCCTCAGTGCAAGAAATACATTGAGGGGCTGGAGTGAGTCCAGAGAAAGGCAAAGGAGCTGGGGAAGGGTCTGAAGCTCAAAGCTTGTGAGGAGCAGTTCAAGGAGAAAAGCCTGGATAAAAGGAGGCTCAGGGGGAAACTTATTGCTTTCTACAACTTCCTGAAAGGATGTTGAAGTGAGGGGGATTGGTATCTTCTGTCATATTTGAAGTAAAAGGACAAGAGGAAATGGACTTAAGTTGCACTAGGGTAAAGAAATTTAGAAAAAGGTTCACTGTAAGAGTGGTTAGGCATTGTAATAAGCTGCCCAGGTGGTAGAATCACTGCCTCTTAAAGCAAAGTTGCCTCATTGTGGCAATTGGAGATACAGTTTAGGGGATTGATTACCACCATTGATTGTGATGGTGCTAGGATGGACTAGGTGATCTTCCAACCTTGATGATTCTGTGAGGGTAGATTTAGGTGGGATATTAGGAAGAAATTCTTTACTGTGAGTGGGGTGATACAGTGGAACAGATTGCCCAGAGAAGCTGTGTCTGCCCCAGCACAGTGTTCAAGGCCAGGTTGGATGGGGCATTGAATGATCTGATCTAGTGAAAGTTGACCCTGTCCATGGCAGGATGGTGGTAACTAGATGATTGTTAAGGTCCCTTCCAACCCAAACTATTCTATGACTCTATGATTTTGTTTAGGCAAATGATTCCTAAGGGTACACTTTGGATACTGTCTGGTTTAGAATTGCTTTTTATAATTCCCTTCAAATACAGTATTGAATCCCAAAAAACCATAGCACCTTATATGATAATGTTATAAATTGGTTGTCAGTAATACTTCTGTGGTTCCTTGACACAGAGCTTTTATCAGAGGCTAAACTTCTCTCAGTCTTTCAGAAAGTATTAACTGCATTTGAATGAGCCAGAAAAACAAAGAAGTAAAATTAATTACATTTAATTTTATCATCTCTCTAATTCCTTCCATAGACCACTATCAAATTTGTACAAAGCAAGACCAAGACCTCAGTATACCTTAAATGTATCATGTCTTCAGGTCATTGGCAAACTTCTTGATGTCAATCTAGTGATCTCAAGAAACTTGGAAGAGGAATTAAGTTTCAGTGGTTGCATTTTGTTAGGAATGAAATACTAGAGAGCACAACAAGGAAGACATGACTTGGAGAGCAATGAATTATTGAAGAATCTCTCAACTTAGGAATCTGTTAACAGTATTTTTGAATCACAGAAGTAATCCAACAACAATATGGTAACCCTCCAAAACAACCATGTATGTTTTTATAGGATTCCAGTTTGGTTTAGATTGTTAACCAATCACTAGAGGCAGGAGGGGAACATAAGATATCAACTGCACATTATATTTTACTTTGTTTTTACATATACACTAAATCTTATAGCTATGGTATTATATGGTGCAATACTAAGTTTCTTATTAAATCATATACCAATATGAATGTTTTAGCTAACAAATTGCTTGTTGGGGGAAAAAAATGCTATTTACATGGAAAATAAGTGAAAGGATGAAAATGTGAAAATTAATAGCCTTAATTAATCGGCTCATAGAAAGATTTCATGTTTCCAAATCCAAATAATTATTTCAATATTTTCTCCCCCCCTGCTTTTATTTATTTATTAGTGTTAGCAATTCTAAGAAATTCTGAAATGTGCAACAGCAACAAGAAAGTTTCTGGAAGCACTTGCAAGTGTCTCCTGGAGATAAGTGGCACTTCTGAAATAGCTGCCAAGGAAAACAAGTACAAGGGGAATCACCCATTTGCCCAAGGTAGGAATAAAAACAGAGCAGCAGTCCAAGCTGTCTGTGCTGCCACACACTGTTCCAGGGCAGAAGGAACAACTATTTCAAAAGTGAGCCAGATAAATATTATAGCTGAGTCAATATTTCCATGGGCCGCATGGACAAAATCAAAAGTGATTTTGGTTTCAACACTGAAATAACAAAACCACAGTTTTCCAGATTTCACTGGAGCCAGAACACCTATGGAATGTGCATCTTGGATGGAATTTATGTTATTTTCAGAAGATTTTGCCTACGAAGGCAAGGCAATCTCTGCCATAGATTCATGCCAGAAATCCATTCTTTCCTCACTACTGAGTGCAACACTGTGCTCACAATGCTAATCCTTTAGCAGCACCAGCTAGGAACTACACCCCACCTTGAGTTCGAGCAACCAGTTCTTCCTGTGAGCACAGAACTATAACATTAATTCCATGATGTTCTCTTCCTACACTGAGTTTTCTCAAAAAAATGGTAAGATGGGATACTAATAGTGGAAATTTTAAATATTTGGGATCCATAAAGGCTGCAATATGCACGCATATATGTATATTTTAGTCTTGGCTATGATTTGATTTTGGATTTGAGCAGTATAGACAGAACAGCATCAGGTTCAGCCCGCTCCAGTTAGCTATTCTTCCAAGCTGTCCACAAAATCTCTGTCCTGAAAAGCCCTTCAGCATGCTTTCTGTGCTGCAGCATAATCTCAGTTGACTCTTACAGAAGGACACTCGCAAAGGACTATGGTGTGTCTTTTTATATTGGTTCAGCCAATTCAAGATCCAGAACTGCACCTGATTGTGGTTGTACATACATGCCATAATAACAGAGGTAACACGTGGAAGCCCCAGCAGATCCAGGTCGGCTGCTTGTCCACTCAAACAGGTTGGAGTTGAGCCACCCTGCACACCTGTGCTGGGGCCAAAGGTCATTCTCTGGGAAGGATGCCTATTTTACTGCACACACAGCCAAAGATACCAAAGAAAAAGGAATATCTGCAACAATTGATGCTGTCTAGAAATCAGTTGCTGTGTAGTTCACAGGCTCTTGTCTGTAAGACCTGTCTTCCTACAGGTCAGCATGCAGAAGGAACGTTATTAGCATTTCTAGGTTTTTGCAGTTTTCAGTTTTTCATATCCTGCAGGAATGGATTATTTTTACCACAGCAATGTAGTGATATTTAATGGAACTCATTTGAAGGCCAGTATTGGATGTTTATATTTTTCATGAAAAGATATTGTTCTAATTTTAATGTAATGAAATTGTCATTTCAGTAAAAATTGCCATTACATTTTAACAACTCAGTAAGACTCTGTTTGACTCTTTCCCTCTCATTGTAGTCAAATGTTCTCTATTCACTTGCATGCAGTTTGCTGCCAAATCATTAAATTAAAATTACTATACTTCTTTTTCAAAACCTAAGGCAAAAAGTAATTACAAATCAGTGCATGATTCCCAGTAAGAAGCCCGTTATTCAGCTCAATAATCAATGTCACTTCAACAACGGAATCATAAAGACTATTTAAGTTTCTGAACTAAAATTTTCTTTAAGAAAAGAATAAAATGAATCAGACTAGAACCATAGGATGAAAAGCTAATGCCTCTGTCTGCAGCAAACCTGCTATTTAGCCTTGGGATAAATTTCTGCACTACTGTCTATGTTATAATATATTTTCCTTTGTATTCTATGTATGAAACTCTTTGATTAAATAGCATGAAGGGGTTAATTGTGCCAAGGTAAGTAATTTCTTTGTAAAGAAAAGAGAATAGCTGACATTATGTGCAGTAGAATTGTTTTTTGTTAATTGAATTGAAATACTGAACATTAAATTGTGATACTTAGTCATATAATCTTTTGCAATTACATATTCTACAATAAAAGACTTTCAATTAAATTTTATTACAAGTCTAAAATTCAAAAAACACCCATCTTTACAACAGAAGCAGTCAGTAGCTAAGCCTTTTGAATAATTTTTCTCAGAAATTAAAAGCAAACTGGGAAAAATTGGCATTATTTTGTCATTTTAGAATTACAACATTTGCCCACCAAATCCCACACAATTGTAGATAAAAGCTTCTACAAGAGCAAAAAGCGTGTCTCTTTTTTTTTTTCTATTGCTACAAAATATTGATGAAGTGCTCTATTGAGGTAGAGATCTCATTAATTATTTGATTTACAGAAAAAGAAGACAGAGGGAAATGAGTGCCGTGGCTAATGCCATGATGTACCATCTTGAGACTTAAGATCTTTTTAATGTATTCGGCAATGATGCAGCTGAAAGAGGAAAGAGGGAACTGAATGGATCCATTAATTTAATTGAAGTGAGCTCTGACAAGAGATAAAACATCTCAGGCTCTGCATCTCTTCAGGATGCATCAGCACTATAGTAAACAGTAAATGATCCACAGTCGCAGACACAGATACACACACAAACACACACACAAAGATAAAGGTATACATAGATTTTCACACATACACACACCCACACACTCACACACACCCCCACACACCACACACACACACCACACACACTCTTCCTCACAGGCTTACATAGATTCTAGAGACCTCAAGGCCAGAGAACACTTCCTTTATGCAGCTTCACAAAGTATTCAGCACAGAGCCATAGAATGGCTTGGCTGGAAGGGACCTTAAAGAACATCTTGTTCCATCCCCCTGCAGTGTGCAGGGACACCAGATCACGTTATTCAAAGCCCCATCCAATCTGGCCTTGAAACTTCCAGAGATGGGACATTCACAGCTTCTCTGGGCAACCTGTGCCAGTGCCTCACCACCCTCACAGTAAAGAAATTTTCCTAACATCTAATCTAATCTCTCTCAGTTTGAAGTCATTCCCCCTTGTCCTGTCACTACATGCTCTTGTAAAAGTCCCTCTTCATCTTTCTTGTAGGCTCCCTTCAGCTACTGAAAGGACACAATTAGGTCACCTACTACATCAAATGTACTCTCATGAACAAATCCTGAGTTAGCTATAAGTGATTCAGACTTTTTACAGAAAAGTTGCATTTGTAATCTTTTGTTGTAATTTTCACTCTCTTACAGTTATTTGAAAGGTGAAGGAGAGAAGCAGACTTTACTGCTCCTTATAGAAACTCGTGGTGCTTTCTTTTGGGTGTGTTACCCCTTTTCCCCCATATGGCAGAGAGAACTTGCTTTAAAGGAAAATACCCCTTCTATCTGTAAGTTCTTCTTATTGTTCACCATGAGCATTCTCAGTTGATACCATAACCAATTTTTATTAGTAATATGAAAATATACCATTTTAGCAATTTCGTAGAATACCTGAGTTCATATCTCATAATTACTTGGATAAATACCAAGGGCTTAATGCAGCAAGACAGTCCTAAAGGGATATAAAATGATATCATTTCTCTGACCACAGCTTTAATGATGGCTTGCTTCCTGAGATCTGGGCTAACACCTGAAGAATTGAATAAGACCAGAAGCAGAAGTTTTGATGCTGGCCGTGAACATTCTGAATTTCCTGTGAAATTTGATAATTTCCTACATGATACTACTTATTACTACTTAACATCGATATCTAAACTGTTTGGTTTACAGCCAGCTCAGATGAATCTGTGTAAACACCTCCCATCTGTGATGTGAACAAACAGAAACTTCTTTCAAAGAATGAAGGTTGTCACAAGAAAGGGACACCCTGTGAATTTACAGCCCTAGGTAGTTCATGGTTTTTCAGGTAACCTTGCATCTTAACAGTCTTCCTGTAAGCTCAGGTTGATTGAAAGAAACAATTTCATGCAATTTTGCGAGCTAATTGTATTTACTATCTTCACAGAGAATATAGGTTCCACTTTATAGAACTGTGGAAATTATATTCAAAGAATAAAATTTACTTCTTCCTGCCCTATGAATATGCTCATGTTTTCCTTTATGTATTCTTTTGCTCTATGAATTCACAGTAAAACAAAACCAATCTTTTTTCTTTTAAATTAAAGACATATTTGTGATCATTTAAAACAATTCTTTACTAAATAAGAAAAAAGAGGAAATATTTCAAAAGTAAATAGAAAATTAACATAATTTCTTAAAGTAGGAGCTACAAGTTCAGGGATACTCAGGGAACTGGGGACAGTGAGGAATAGAATAGTTATAGAAAGATTTAAAAAATTCAGGGACTGCTTTGGGAGCCATACAGAGATGGATCCATGTCTGGAATCAGCGAGTTAAAATCCCAGAGCAGACTGCTGGAGTGGCCATTTTACATCTGATTTTGCAGTAGCTGAAACTCTAATGACATTAAGCAAAGAGGCAGCACAATTCAGCGCTGAAGAAAATTGTATCTAGCCCTGTATTCCTGTCTGGGTCTAGCCATGCAAATCAGAGGACCTATTTCCTATCCAATGTCAAACATTCAGTTGAAGCTGTTTTGTTCTGCGGTTTATAAATATGTATTTCTGTCTATATCTTTATGTGTCCACATTCAATGATTTTCAGAACAAAAAACCAGCAGAAAAATACAACGGAGGATTTGTAGTGAAACTTTGGCTTGGAAAAACACTGAAGCTATGTCAGTATTCCAAATATAAGCCTTTGTCAATTCTGGCATTAGATTTGACTGTAGTATCAACAGGTACTTATTATAAAACTATGTTGCAATATATAATGTGAGCTCGTTTATCTCTCATTTATCCCTAAGACATTGAAAATTACAAAATCCAATACACCTAATATAGTATTCACCTTAAATGTTAGTTGGATTGCTGGCATTTAACCAATAGTGCATTTAAATTGTTAAAAAAAAAAAAAAAAAGATGCAAGGGAAACAATCTCTGTCTCCTTAAAGGAAGTAATTTGAGCTGATTATACAGAGTGCAATGATGCATTAATACATCATGGGATGTGAAATGTGTACAGTGTATCACATAATTCTTTATTTAGGGTTTATTAAACAATCATTGACCTTCAGTCTTATCATACACAAAACTGTATCCTCATAGTTCAATAAAGTAGGTTGTCAAAGTAAATATTTACAGCAGCTAGTAAAATAAAATCAGGTTATTTTCACTAATGGTCTATAGTGATCATTTATTTTTTGAGCAGCAATATTCTTTCTGTCAAGAGGAAGCCCTCTTTGGCATTAGAGATCCCATCCAACGTGAATCCGTGAAATCAGGCAGCTGATTCAGGGTGGTATCCTGTAGCTATTAAAGTTGAATTTTCCAGGACAAGAATACCAGAAGCTTTAATAACTTCATTTACAATGGCTTGATTTTTTCTGCCTGATTGAGAAATGAACCAGGAAACACTGCCTGATGCTGTTCTACTGAACATAAAAGAACATTACTGTCCTGGCACAAAAGAGAAGTGCATTCAGTTACACTCTCTTGTCAGGGTAACCAGGGGCATCAAATGACCATAGAATCTGCTGTATGACCACTCTCATAGGAAAAGAAAATGACAAATAAATCAATTACCTATAACTGAATATCATTGTGATGTAATTTCTTGAAGGGAGGGCCTCACATAAAAAAACACTATTGATAATTTTTGTGTTGAGTAAAGGTACTTATATCTAGAATAAAACAATGCTTCTTCTTACAAAAAAACCTTTCTTTTTGGCTGAAAATACAGTTTAGAAATTATTATCCAAATTAATATTCACTATTATCAGTGAATAGAATAAAACTTCTCTACAAAGATTATTGCATTGAAAACCAATGCAATGAAAAGAGCAGTTTGCAATGGAGTTTTGTATATGTCTTTTCTAGGTATTATATAAGTTGCTATCAAAACAGTTCTGGAGAGATACCGCATTTCTGTCATTTCTGTCAGTTTGAATATTTAGCAGTACATGCTGAGTGGTCATATACTAGGGGTACTATTTTGAGATCAGTGTTCTGAAAGCAAGGCCATTCAGATCAGAGTCCAGTGTTGTATTTTATCAAGAGGATGTGTGTGCATGGATGTGTGTGTGACACTGTCTCCTTCATCAAACTATAACTGTGCTCTTAGGTATCCAGAGTCACCATCCCCAGCAGTGTAGGATGTCCCTAAAGACCAATAAAGAAATGTGAAGCTGGAGAAGTGTTCCTTATCATATATTTAGAAAGGATTTCTTCTTTTAAGCGTAATAATTTTCTTATGTGCAACATAATTGTCACTTAAAAAATAAAAGAAGTAATAAATCCCAAACTAAGAGCTGGACCATACATCCAGTCCCTGGTGTGCCACTGAAACAATGGCATTATCAGGGGACAGCCAATATCACACCTAATCACATTCTGATGGTCTTCAGTGTAAACAGGAAAGCAGCACTTCAAATCAGACTGAATCTACACTCTGCATTTATCAGTGAGTTTATACTGGGTTGTGTAACAGCTTACCCAGTGCACAGCAAACTCTGGTACTGCTGGCTTCTTGGAGCAGCTCTTTGAAAGGCTTTAGGTGTTACCTCACATGAAGTATGGTTCAAAACAGAGATGATAAAATAGATGGAGATACACAACCTCTTAGGAGCACGACATAGCATCATGACATGTCCAGAGATCCATCCCAACACACAGAGCTCAGCTTTCCTCGTGCATTCCTGGGCACACCAGATAACTTTTTGAGGGACTGTAACAGCAAGTTAGTTACAAACAATGTTCTAATTTCAAAGAGGCTTATAAGACAATTAAAACAGTACATCAACAATAATGTAAGGCATTCTGGAAAGTTCTGGCTTTTTTTCTTGTTTTAAAATAGCATTTTGTCACCGCCAAGACAAAGAAAATAATTTGTAGCTACAAGAATAAGTTTCAAAAGAAGATCTTTTTATTTTCAGCATATAACAGCACTATATTGCAGTCTATAATTAATGTCTGTTCTTAAACTTCTAATTTTTTTTTATTTCATTTAGAAGTTCAGATCCCAGCCATGTGGGAGTTTTGGGTTTTGGAGGTTTTATTGGGTTTTTCTTTGGATATATTTTTTGTTTGTTTGTTTGGTTTGGTTTTTTTGTGGTTTTTTTGGGGTTTTGGGGGGATTTTTGGGTGTGTTTTTTGTTGTTTGGTTTTTTTTTCATTTGTTTTTTGGGTTCTTTGCTGTTTTTTGAGGTTTTTTATGGTTTTGGGGTGTTTTGTTTTGTTTTGTTCTGTGGGGTTTTTCAGTTGTTGGTTGGTTTTGATTTTTGAGGGGATTTTGGGGTTTTTTTTGTTTTTTCAAGGAGACCGTTATGGCAACACACATATATATCTTTTAAATAAAGGAACCGGAAAAAAAGAAATAAATAATTTCAATTTCTTGGCAAAGTTGTAATTCACTAGTACACTGGAATAATAAATTGATGTTTTTAGTTCTATTTGTTCCATTGAGTGGTTTAATAAAGAACCTTTTAGACTGCACCAGCTACACAAAAATGAAATAAAATATAGTGGCTTGACAAATTCACCTAATTTATAGTAAAATCTTTTTTTTCTCCAACACCATCCATATCTAAAAGGAGAAGAAGCTGGTTCTGTTTCTCATGACTGGTTTTCTACATTCTCTTAATTTCAATTTAACTTGTATGGCAACAAGTTCTTCCATTTTCCCCATCAACCTTCACATTCCCTTTACAGAATTTAGAGTTAGAATGGATTTTGTGCGGGACAATTCCCTAGAAAAATTTCCTTCTCCAGCCTCAGTGGAGACTAAGGGCGGCATCAGAATAGAAACTGTGTATCCTCTCCCAGACCAGACATCATAAGTGAAATTTTCCAGAGAGTGAGTGAGGTGTTCAGCAAGAAAGAATTTCTATTGCCAGTTACAGACAGGAGAAATGAAGGTCAAACTTTCATTTCATAATGCTGCCTTCTGCTCTAATCTAAAAACATTTGGAAATGATGCCACAGACACATGTATTTCTGTGCATTTTGCAAAGAGAAGTTTAATTAATACAGAAATAACTTCAGAAGATGCATGGTGCAGTCTTTTGAAAACATTTATGAGACAGAAGCTATGTAAAGACATGCTAAAATTGAGTATTACATATCAGTGATTCCCTTTTTTGTCACAGATTTCTAATTAAACAACTAGTCTTAAAACTTGCTTTTCTCCCAGTTTTTGACTTGTAACATAATTCCATTTAAAATATAGTTAGTAAGATGTATATTTCCCTGAAATGCACAAGCTGAAAATTTACTTTTATTTTGTAACAGAAGTCTTGCATTTTCAAATCCCTTCTGAATCTACAAAGATTCAGAATTCTCTAAAATAACTTCTACGGCCATGTTAGGACTAAAGGGGAATAGAGACTACAGGGAATGTGGGACATCCCAGAAATAAATGTGGGAGGGCAGCAGGCTTGTAGCTAAATGAGAGGACGTAGGAAATTGGAGGGTTACCGGACTCCCTCAGCATCAACAGTGGGTGCTTTGGTCTTTGCAGCTGTGGGCCATTTAACACTGAAAGCCTGAAACCTGCATAAACCACTTGCTGCTTTGGTGTGCCTTGTTCAAAGAATCAATCCATTGCTATTCAGACAACGTTAAATGTCTTTAAAAATTGTGTGTGAAGCGTGATTTGTAGACTGCTGTTCCAAGCTTACTGAAGAATGCAAAGATGCAGAAGCACTGCTGTATCCTTAGCAGGACTGCTGTTATGTATGCATTTACTACTTTATTCAGGTATTACTCTATGTGGGAAGGATTTTCTTCTCATCCATCCCATTCTCCCTATACACCCTGGCCCTGGCTTCTCAGAATCACTCTGTATGATGAAAAATTTAGTTCATAATTATCCAGTTACTTTACAGCTAAACCGTTGTGAGAGGGACTTCTAAATACTTACTGATTACCTTGCTTCCTTAAAAATAATTTAAAAAAATATTTCTTTTGGTAGATATACATTTGGTGGGTTTTACTACATTAAGGACTGAGTAAAATGAGACTATCCTCTAATTTATAATTGAAATTATGGATTAAAACTGTTTTATTTGATGGAAGTAAATATTCATTAGAGGTGGACTGAACTGAAGCTTCTCAGTTCTAAAGGAATATCATGTCATGTGGTTTGTTAGCTACATGAGGATGAATGACAGAACAGACTAGTGCAATAACAGGTACAGTCTAAGAAGGTACAGCTGATCAGAGTAACTGCTTGTGTGTCTGCTTGAACAGCCAGTAAGTGTCAGGCAGTAAGACAACTTGAAAATAATGATAAGAATAGCAAACACAGGTAATTACCAACAGCTGAAACATTCTATCCTCAGGCCATATTTATTCAGTACTAAGTTGTTCATGTGTCTTGATTTGCTTTGCATGTGTGTGAAATTGGTATTTCTCTCTCAGATTTCCCAGTAACGGCATCAGTACAGGAAAGAAAGGGGGGAAAAAAAGAGAAAGAGTATACTAATAAGTAATCTGTGCTTTTTTGGCCTTGTCTTGTCTTCTGGATATAAATTTGTAGCTAGTCATCAGCCTTCTCAAGAAGTAAAAGAAGGTGCATTAAGTACTCAGAATAAAACCAAACCTGTGGCCATGTGAATCCATGAACAAAAGTTACAAATATTTCAGTGAGCATTTGGGGTTAGAATTTCTTTTCCATGCTTTTTGTCAAGTTACATCTTTATTACCCAAGAAGAGTTTATTAAACTTATATATTTTTCTATTTTAACAATGATTCCATCCTTTTTCTTTTGTCTCTACCTCTATGTCATAACTTGGAGCATTGATATTGTTCAGCCTGGAGAAGAGAAGGCTTTGGAGACACTTAGGTCAGCCTTCCAGTAGCTACAGGGGGCTCACAAGAAGGCTGGAGAAGGACATTCCATGAGGGCATGTAGTGACAGGACAAGGGGGAATGGTCTTATGCTGAAGGAGGGTAGGTTGAGATAGTAGGAATAATTCTTTACTATAAGGGTGGTGAGGCACTGGAACAGGTTGCCCAGAGAAGCTGGGGATGTTCCATCTCTGGAAGTGTGGAAGTGTTCCAGACTAGGGTGGATGGTGCTCTGAGTAAGCTGGTCTAATGGAAGGTTCACTGCCCACGGAGGTTGAAACCAGATGACGTTTAAGAACACTTCCAACTCAAAGCTTTCTATTATTCTCTTGTTCTATGATAACTTCCTTGTCGGAAGGTAAAAAATGATAAATACATTATGTTTCCACAGAATAATTTACAAACATTTAATTTGCATATATTCTTTATTTGAATTGCCAGTCTTTGTTCTGCTGCATATTCAGTAGTTATCTTTGTGTATCAGAGTCATTTGGATTTCAGTAATTAAAGACTCAGATTGATGTTTGAGCTACAAACTCTAGCTGTGCAAAGGATCTTAAGAAGTTCTCAACACTCCAAAAAAAAATTGATAAGGCATTGCTTACCAGTCGCTTTTGAATCACCAGTCGCTTTTGAAAATGGACTAATTTTTCTTTAAATAACCTACTAATTTGTTCTCTTTTCCACAACTGTACATAGTATTCATTGCTCTGTTAACGATTTTTTCATGAATTATTGAGTTGGCATTGAGAGAGCTACAAACCCCGTCATGCTGTGGGTCCTTCTTCCTTTTATTTTCTCCACACTGGCCTATTTCCAAAAAAGGGAACATTATTTGGCTCTCTTATGAAAGACGTTCTTACTTAGCTGGACCTGCTCTTGCACTGTTCTCTGACATTATATAAAGCTCAGCTGTATTATCAGACACTTGGATCTCTTTTACTTCACTCGCACTTGCTGTCAGCCACTCTTTCTTGCCAAATATGGAGCCCAGCCCAAAACAAATCACTGTTCATGTTTTGGTTTCAAGTGCTCTGACCAGTGTGATTTCCAGTTCTCCAGTTCTGGCCGAATGCCACGTGCACCAGCCTTACTACAAACTCCTGAAAATTGGGGTTTGTAATGGAAGTGCTGACACAGGCCTAAATATTGGCATGAACAACATAATTATAATTATGCAAGGAGAGATGAGCAAGAAGGACATGATTGTTGAACACAGGAAAAGAGCTGCTCTCATTAATCATCTCATACATTTGAGAAAATGACTTTGGAAAAGGAAAGGTTAAAATGTTGAAGTACTGAAAGAAGGTGAACAGAAGACCACAGTTCATCCCAGCGTTCCTATTATAGCATCCAGAGATAATGAGGAGATTAAATTTCTCTGAATAAGGACTGTGCTAAATATAATTGTTGTTTCCTTAGGGTCCAATATTAAGCATTGTAGCAAAATGAAACAGAAGAAATTGGAGCCAAACTCTGGGAGAAGCTGATATGGATACTCTGCTTCAGGTTTTTTCCAGTCTGTGGCATGGTTTCTAATTTTACACTGGCTTTCAGCAAGCCATTATTTCATTAGAATTAGACTAGTCACAGGGTGTGATTAGTCCTTTCAACCTGTTAGAAAGAGCAGGAAATATGTAGGTAGACAGATCGATACAGGGGCTCATGTGTGTGCTTGTACATGCTCACAGACAAACATACCAGTCATTTCTTTGTTTATTTGGATGTTTGTACATGGATATTCAGGCACAAACACACAAACTTAATGTATGAAGACCTATGGTGGCTTCTAAACACCCTTTTATGTAGAGGTTCCAAATAGGAATCCCTCTCCCAAAATCTGAAATTTGTTACCCACTGTACTTTTAATAGTACAAGCTTTCTGTGTGAAGGTATCATGAAGCTTGCTCTGACTAAATCAAAAGCCCTGAAAAATAAAAGAAAGAGAAAGAAAAATAACTTCTTTGAAACAAATATTGAGTCAGTCCTTAAACAGAGGGAATTAAAATCCTTATTTTCTTCATTTCTCCACCAATAATTTGTGTTTTAAGTGACTACAACTTCTTTTAAAAATACTCAGATAAATACATAAATATTATCTCTTACAGAAGAATAATAAATTAACAGATTTATATGGTTTTTAGTAAATAAAATCAGAAAGCTACCATAAAAGTAGGTGAGTGAGATTTCTAGTCCTGACTAAATGATTTGTTTAAGGACATTCACATCTGTTGCAATGGCTAGATGGTTTGTATGGTTCAGCCATGTGTGAAAATTATTAGGAAAATATTAGCTTTTCAGTTTGGACAAAAAAAAAAAATAAGCTGAACCTGAGTTAGCTGTTCTCTCCTGTCTGCTCCCCAGATGTTGTCTTTAACTGAAAGATATTTTATTTCTTATTTCCATTCAGCTCTCAGTGAACTGTATTTCCTTCTGGGAGTGGAGCCATAGTCATTGGCCTGAGATGGCCAGTGCAAGATGATAAAGGTGAATCTTTTATCCTAGATGCTCACAATGGTCTACACTGACAGCTAGAACTGAAAGGGTCATCAAATGTCAATACTGAGGTGCCATCATCTTACCTGTGAAAGAAAGGATGCTGCTACTCAGCATACATACGCCTTCCTAACCAAGTGTAAAGATGATGAATTAATATTTCATATGAACATATTCTCATATGAAAGGTTCAAAATTATTAGAGCTAATAATTTAAAAATTACTAAATTTTTCCGAAGTTAAGCTCCTTACACACATAACATTTTAATGACATTTTCCAATATTAAAGGAGAACAGAATCTCCTTGATTTTCAAACAAATCTCTAAAAAACATGCAGTAGTATCCAGCCCTATCATAAGTAGGTGTAGTTTCCAGTGCAGTTGGTGGTCAATGTGGTTCTCTATACTGGAGTTTAATTTGACTCTTGAATCATTATATCTGTAGATTTTAAAAACATTCCTATGTGTTAGTTTTATACCTGTTGGCAGATAGATTTCTTATGGCCCCATAGTCACAGGGTAGCCTGGAGAGCTCTGGGATATTAAATAAAATCAGCAGGCAGAAGGAATGACTACACAATTGATAGACTGCAAAATCGTTAAATAGTTGGTAACTTAGCTGTAGAATGAAAGGTACCAGCTGCTGAACATGAAACTAAAAGAATCAGAGAATGAGAATGAGAGTAGAAGCAGAAGTTCAAGACATTTACCTGACAAAGAATCCCTTGACTGCTGTCAGTGTGTTGCTGAGTCTTAAACTGAGAGATTTCATAGATATTATTTACTTTGGACCTTCTGCAAGAAAATGTATCTCAGGTACCTCTCTGTGCAGCACAGACTGTGAGGCGGTATCTAGCTAGATGCCATGCACTTAAAACAACTGAAAGAAATGTGTAAAAACATGAAAACAATGGGATAGGTGTAATTCCTTTCAACCAATCTCATTGCACAGCATTGCAAAAGTTAGTATGTGATAACATCAGATACCAACTCTGTAATTCTAGCTCCATTGTCCTTAGAAAGATACTCTAGATTTACCCATGCATTTATGACCAATGGTCTCTTTATTAATATAACACTACATAAAAAATTGTCGTTTATGGACAGACACACTGGTGACTGAGAGGCTGGAGAGCAGTGCCATGGAAAGGGCCCTGGGGTCCTGGTCAATGGCAAGTTGAACCTGAGCCAGCAGTGCCCTGGCAGCCAGGAGGGCCAAGTGTGTCCTGGGGACTTCAGGGACAGCATCGCCAACCGGGCAAGGGAGGGGATTGTCCTGCTCTGCTCTGGGCTGGGGCAGCCTCACCTCAACTGCTGGAGGCCATTTTGGGTGCCACAATACAAGAATGACATAGTGTTATGAGTGTCCAAAGGAAGGCAACAGAGATGGAGGAGAGCCTTGAGGGGAAGCTGTATGAGGAGTGGCTGAGGTCACTTGGTCTGTTCAGCCTGGAGGAGACTGAGGTGAGACCTCATTGCAGTTACAGCTTCCTTGGGAGGGGAAGAGGAGGGGCAGACATTGATCTCTGCTCTCTCTAAACAGTGACAGAACCTGAGGGAGTGGCCTGAAGTTGTGTCGAGGTGAGGCTAGTTTGACAACTAGAAAAGGATTCTTCAACCAAAGGGCTCCAGCTGGGCATTGGAACAGCTCCTCGGGGCAGTGGTCACAGCACCAAGCCTGAGAGAGTTCAAGAAGTTTTTGGACAATGCTCTTGGACACATGGTGTGATTCCTGGGGAAGGGGCTGTGCAGGGCCAAGAGCTGGACTCAATGTTCCTTATGGGTCTTTTCCAACTCAGCATGTTCTGTGCTTCTTTGATTCTATGATTCCGTGATTCCCTCCCTAAGTTCATTCGCTATAGAACCAAGAAAGTGCTCAAAAGAGGTGCCAGACCAGAAAGATGTAGAATGAAGTTCATGTGAAAGCTAATCAAATGAGGTCTTTTGTTAGATGGTTAATTCTAGGGAAAGTAAAATAAAGGTAAAAATGAAAACTAGAATGGTATGGAACTTCACTTTGTTATTCAACACGTCAGGAAAAAAAAATGGAAAATGCTTAATCAGATGGTTTAATATTCTGAATATGATTTATGAGCAGAGACAAAAGGGCCTTTTGGGTTGGACACCAGTGACTGGGCTACCACTTTCATCTCAGAGGGCTACAGTGCAGTACGGTGAAAAGGTGCTGCTGAAATTTGAGAGTTTGTGTTTTATCCACTGAGGATCATAGTGGTCACAGCACCAAGCCTGTTTCAGTCCGAGAAGCATTTTGACGACACTCTCAGGCGTATGCTGTGTTTCTTAGAATGTTGTGTGCAGAGTCAGGAGTTGGACTGGATGATCCAAATGGGTTATTCCAACCCAGCATATTCTATGATTCTGTGATAGTGTTGAGAAACTGGAATGCACAGAATCCTGTCAGTTATGTTCAGAGCACCCTTTCAAGGTAACAGTTTAGGCAAAAATAAGCAAATTGCAAGTATAACATGTTCAAAATAATAAAGCTCATAACTTTGATTGTGAGGGTAATAGAGGGTAATTGTTTTAAAGAAAATATATTTGCCTGAACAAAATTTATGTTTCCTGTTGCGTTATTCAAAGCACATAGAAATAAGTTTTGTTCTTAGTATTTTTACTGAGTAAGAGTAATGGCTATACTTTTTTACTGTTCCACTGTACACTGACAAAACACAAAAAGACACAATGCCTCCTCCTTATCACAATTAATAAACACTCAAAGAATGTGTAAAGCAGTTAAGTTACCTTTATCATGCATATTAATAAAGACTAGGGCTGAGATCACAGACTGCTGTTCACACCATTTCACATGCTGAGGTCAACCAAGATCTGGACACTGAGAGAAAATATCCTGGCTATGACAAGTTTCCCAACAGACTATATTGTCTCACAACAGATTTTCCAGGATCTATAGCTGCAATTTGCTCTTTTAAAGCTGAATATCTCTGTTTTAAATATTTATATATCACTGAGAGGGTTTTGATTCCCATTTAATAAATATGTATAGAATGAACTTTATGTTAGAGATAGCAGAAAGACTTTCAGTGTTTAGATATATACATAGAATCTTCCATAAATATGTCTTTAAATGCAGTTGGTTATTACTTCATATATAGAGTACATTATTTAATGTCTATGGCCAAATTGTGATAGCCCTGTTTGGGCTGAAAGGTCTTATACCCCATCAGTGTCAGTGGAAAAATGAAATCACAGTAGAATTGAGTGCTATTCAGAAGGAATAAACCAAAAAAAAAAAAAAAAGTTTAGATTGTACATGCACCCAAAGCATTTCTTCATTTCTATGAGGTTGATACAGATGATCGTTTGTAGACTAATGAAGCTTTTCTTCCTATCCACTTTGTGCCTTATTTATTTATTTAAGAAACTGTGCAGTGCTGGTTCTACATTCAGCTCTGATGCTAATTTAGTGTATGTGATTGGACATCTACTAACATGGCCATTAAAAATCATACAGATGCAAAAACTCCACTCAATAAGAGATTTTTTTTAAAAATTAATCTCAAGATGTCAAGAATTGCAGAATACTGAAGTGAATGTAATAACATTGCTTTTTAAAACATGTTTTCAAGGCCTGTTTTTTGTTCAGTTTTCTACTGTGTTATTTGGTTAGAAACATTTTGCTCACTCTCAGTATTAGTATCAGATAATCTTCACAGATATCAGCTTTGACAGAACTAAGTGGGCAATTTTTATACATAAAGATGTATTTTTCTCAGCATCACTAGCACAAATATTTTCTATTAATATCAAGCATGTGGAAAAGCAAAATTTTCTCACCTTCACTGCATAGATCCTGCTGTTGAAAAGAAGAAAAAAATTACTTTTTGCCCTTCTTTTTGTTACTAATTTCCTGCTTCTTCTCCCTTTTCACTAGTACAAAATTCTTGTCTGGATCTGAAATTTTTGCCTTCCTGTCAGGACTCCTATTAATTATGCCAGCTGAACATGATATTTATAACACATTCCAAAACTCTTTTCTGTTTTGTGTCCAGTGTGGGACACACAGCTCAAGAAGGATGAGTAGCTGGGTGGACATTCATTCAGAAAAATATCTCTCAAAAGAATGTAAATGTATTTGATACCAATTAGCTTAAAAAAGTTCCTTCTTAGGGAGGAATCTTACAAATCTTACTGTAAGAAGTATTAAGTTTCAGTTTGACAACAAAGCCATTGAATGAATAATGACAAATTCTCACTATGAGTTTTAGAAAATTCTGACTGGGGAGTACAAACTAAGGTATAAAAGATAGATATCCACTATGGTGAATATTTTCCTGAAGGCTGTTAAGACAGGGTTTAAGGTATACTTGCTAAAAATTCTCAATTCTATACAGCTAACATTATCAGGAGTTAGATAAAAATATGGCTAGCACATGCCAAGAGAAATTCTATTATAGCAAATGGGAATTTCATACTGATTATAACAGCAAAGGGAAAGGTAATCTTTTGTGGAAAAGTACTTTGCAAACCTACTGAATTTCTTAATCTATTTAAAATGTAAAACAATACTTACGAATTTGCTCAACAAATTGCCAGTTTCATGTAGATCGTGTCCCACAATCTCAAAACAACCTCACAAATCTAGAATCTGTTCCAAGGGAGGGTGACTAGTTCATCAAAGGTCTATGGCTGCTTCAAGATATGGAAAGGTTAAGAATAAAGTTCTTCAAGCTGGGAAAATACAGAACTGAGACAATAGAGAGAACTATAGCCTTAAGGTCAAATCTATGCTTCTATTTTCCATAAGAGAGAAACAGGGATACCTATTGAATTTCCCAGGCAAACAAGTTCAAAACAACAAGTTTTTAATGAACTGAAACGTTGTATCAAAGAACATATTAAAATAATCTGCATTTCATTCCAGACCCTTTCATAAAGGGCTTAGAGAACCCTAATTAGACAAAGTAATGGATGAATGGTCCATGAAAAAATCATTAATGTGATGACAGAAATTTAACCTGTATTAGAAGAAGCTGAGATGGTAGTGAATTTCAATTTTTTGTTCTTTGCTTGCCCTCTTCTTGTTTATATTTCTTCATAATTCTTGACTGGTGGTAGACTCAATCAGGGAGGCCACTATTAAGTCATGTTTCTGTACATGGTTGTTTAATATATCTTTGAATCTGTTCCCAGTCTTCATTTTTTTTGAATGAAAAATAGCAATGGAAATTTGCTCTTGCCAAATCTCTGGATTATTTCAGATGTGTTTTTGGATGGTGAGTGAATTCAGTCTGGTAGAGGAATTTGCATTCTCTTGATTGCATTCCTATTAACATTTTAATGTTTAATGATACAGTCATCTTATCTGTCACATAATTCTTGCCCATATTTATGCTTTTCATTTCTTCTCTTAATCCACTTTATGGAGTAATGTGAATAAATTGCTATATGACTAGACATTTTTAGGCCTTTTTATCAGATCATATCACTCTGGAGCACTTTCTACACAAACAATCTATTTCTTAAATGCATTACTCCATGAAAAACATATGTATTTTTGGAACAATAGCATAAATTATGAAGGGGCAAAGAAGGAGGTTATAACGTTTCACTTTAACTATTCCATCATTACGTAGACATAAGTGTTAACCTTGAAATATTTTAACTTAAGTTTAAGAAGACAGATGGTTGATGAGAATACATTTTTTCTATGAGAGTTTTCATCAGAATACACTGCAGGTAGAAAGGAATTGAATTATTTTCTTTTTTTTAAAGGAAATTATGTGTGAGAGAGCATATTCAAGTACTAAATTCTACTCTGAGTAACAATGATATACAATAATTCATTAAATATTTGCTCTATATTGACCTAGGAAAAATGCTACAAATTAAAATCTCATGTTATTTGAATACATCTCTGAAAGTACTATGAATTTAAAAATGTCTTTTAAATAAACTTTTTAAAGAGAAATGTGCTATTATCCTCTTTTGGGATTTAAATAGCCATGATGAAAAAAATGTTCTTTAGAGGCCACTCTAAAATTGTAGAAAGAGGTCTACACTGTGAATTATTTCTGTATTTTTTTATACTGTACAAAATGATGTTTGTATTTTTGTATTGTGTATGCCTCCTCCTCAAATATCCCAATTCACACCATTAGCCCAAAGATTTTCCAATGTGAAACTCTATATATTTAACTACTAAGTGTTTCTGCATTAAATACATAGACTAATTTGAAGACGGTGGCCAAATTTGAAAAAAACCAACAAACAGGACACATATTTAAAACAGGATTTTTTAATACCTTTCTTTTACCTTGAAGAACTAAGGTTAAATCCATACTTTTCAGAATTCTCGTATTTTCAAAATTATAGCTATGTTCAAAGATCATTCAAAATTAGATTCAAACACAAATACAGATTATCAAAATTGTGTAGAGATGTCAACATTTCAACAAGCTATAAATAATATATCTATATATATATATATATATATATATATATATATAATTGCTATATATAAGCATTATGCAAATAACCCAGCCAGGATGTTGCAATTTCTGCTTTTGTTATTACTGTTCATGAAATTTGTAAGTGTTTTTTACTATTTTTAAACAAATGTTTTGTTTGTGGAACCTATTTTCTCATTTTTACTAGATTTATTAAGGAGCAGATAATTTCATTAGACAAACTCATGAACTTTTTTTGAGAACATTGGGTAAACTTGATATAACCTTTAAAAAAAAAAGGAGACAAAGGAGAGAGAAAACAGTTCATATGAACAACATCTTCTAGGATACATTTGCTAATCCGTAAACACTTGGTAGTTATACTCTGCATGTTTATTTATATAAAATTGTATGTATGGCTTGCCATCATCAATCCATTTTCCTACAGTCAACCCAAACATATTTAGCTGACTGGCTCATGGAGGCAAATAGAGTGTCTATAGGTTAAAGCTTGAAATAAAATAATTTATTCTAATCACATTTGAAAGATTGTTAGTTTTGCTAGGAAAGAAAGATCTCATCCTACCTAATCCTGAATTATTATACTAATTTCTCTGTCTTTTCTCAGCACCATATCAGACTTCCCCTGGCTTTGAAATAACTTCAGGTTTTGTTTATGTCTTCCTGACAGGACCCTCATCTTTCTTTAGATGCCCAGTACATGGACTTTGTCGAGTTAAGCTGATGACATGACCTCACTGGCCAGAAATTCATCACAAAGAAAAGGAAATGTTTTCACCTGGAAATGTTCTCACCTAGGGAAGAGCAAGGTCCAGCCTCAGAAAATATAGTGGAAAAAAAATTGTCAAAGTAGAACTCTCTTTTAAAGACGTTATACTACCTACTTATCAATGGAGCCTTTTTACACTTATTGTTTGCATGTTGAATAATTATCTTCTATTTCCAAATCTATTCTCACTTACAAAAAAATTTGCACGTTTTAACTCCACTTCTTATTTTTCTTGCCCTTGTTTGAAGTGTCAGCCCATTAGCTTTCTAATGGATTGACACTTATAATTCAAAAATATAAGTTTAGAGGATGGTGTTCCAAATGGTAAGGACAGAAACTAAATATCTCTCTGTATTTAAAAGATATCACTTTTTGCAGCTGCAAATTGCTTTTAAATCAACTAAAATGGTCACCAGAATGTTCCTTTCATGTGAGGAAGTGCATTTCCATGTTTTCTTCATATATTTAAGAGATGGTTTTTAACCTTTTTCTTAGGTTGACACAAAGACCTCAATGACTAATGCTACCAATGTATATTTGCAGGAACTGATTTCTGTCATTGGTTTGTCATTGGCTCTCAGTCCTAAAAACCAATGGGTCTATTTTTTAGTCTCACAGAGACAAAGATTTTTCTTTTAGTCACTAAAGCTGTTCACAATTGCATTCCATCTGGACTGAATATTAGATGTTATCTGTGAGAAATACTGAAACATGAAGGCTTGTAGTTTAAAATGGTCTGTTTATGGAGGTGCTACTGCTAATATTTAGGTAATTCAGTCCAAGCTACTTCTCCAAAATGCTTTATACCTTTATGGGGTCTTGATACAAGTGAAGGTATAAGTTTTCCCCTTGTCAGCAGACAGGTAAAATTTTCTGAACCCTGAGGATTCAAGCCTTTTCTGATGCATTTTTTTCCCAAGCCAATTAGAATTTTCTTGTATTTTTCACTTCTTTTTATTGTGTAAGAGGTGTGTTGGACCAGGGCATGCCAGTCCATTATAATGCCACTAAAAAAATGTGCCTAAGATTCTGTAAGATGACATTTGATAATATTTTTATTTGAGTGTTCACTATGAGAAGGGATAGGTTTACATTTGTCACTAATTCCTTGATGCACAGTGGATTGATGGTCAAGCGCACAACACAAGGTTTGTACTGATTCCAGGGAAGAAGAAGCCATTAGATTCTCCTCACATTGAGTAGGACAGTGATTATCTTGGTTGTTTACCTGAATTAAACATACAGACCGTGAAAAATGAATCAGGAAAATATCCCAAATGAACTGAGATAGCATGGGAAAAAACCCCAATAAACAGTTAATTTGCTATGAAAGAAGAGAGAAATTCTGGGAAGGTATGGAAAATACTTTTATAATTCTAATCTTCTGTAACCTTAAGTGTGTTTTTCAACAGGGATTGCAGTACTGAGGAAACAGGGCAAGACAAGAGGACAGAGGATCAGATGAAAACTTATTTCAGATTTTTAAAAAAATAGCTAAGATTGGTAAATTGGAAGTTGTGAGCAGACTGGAAAAGTTGGAGACCCTGGAAGCACATAAGTCAGTTGTTCATTCTAAATTAATTTGGGCTTTTGAGAGGTGACAGTGATGCTAGTTAAAGAGTAATAGGAGACCTGGTTATATTAATTTTTCAGGAAGTGCTTTGCCTAAAGCAAAAAACAGAGGGTGGATGCAGACATGCAGTACTGGGGTTTTTTTATGTCTGTGCAGTATTCGGAAGCACCACCTATATATTTAAGTTAGATAATTATGCTACGATCTTAGTATGTCACAGAATTTGCAATGCTTTTGCTGTTACTTAATGCTTTCTGTAGACTTTTTTTTCTTATCAAAAAAGATGGAAAAAAAGCCTTTACTTAAATTAATATGGTGGACTGGAATACACAGCATTTGCCTGCCTATTTTTTAATGTTATTTTTTATTTCTTAGAAACAACTGTGCTTATCGCTTTAATGATTTTGAATTGTATCCTTTTAAAACCTCTACCTGTTAACTTTAAGAATTACCTTCCAAGGAACAAGTTTCATTGTAAAACATAATGAAGATGTAGGAGCATGAGATCTGTCCAACATGAACAACAATGCATTTACACTCCATTGGTTTGCTTTCACTATGAGTCTTTGTATAATCTGCCCACACTGTCAACTTCCCAAACAGATACTTGTGTTGGTCAAGAAGCCACCTTTCTCCTGAGCAGAGTTCTCCCTTTGACTACCTTTATGGAATGTCAGAAACATATTTTTCTGGGATGGTAAATTAGTCTGCTGAGATGAAGGAAGAGTGGAGGTAAAAGAAAAACATATGTCATTAATGTCTATTGCCCTTAGATGAGTATGTATCACATTGGATCACTTTTGTCGTTGAAAAGAAGATGATCTTCTCAGCACGCTTCAGCTGGTTGGCTGTCACAGTCTGAGACGAAAGTGACAGTGTATGATTAAATGGGCTCAGATAAAAAAGCACTCTTAGTCACAAGTACACTTGATGTTAATGATTCATGCAACCTTCCTGTTCCATGGCTGGCATGACCCAGCCAAGGACCAAGGAGAGAAGGTTGGGAGCAAACATGGTGGCCCCAGCTGGTGGCAGCAAGCTGCAGGGCTTCCCCACCCCGCCATTAAGCCAAGAGTCCAGGAACCCTCACGCACCCAGAATCTCTGTTACTTCTAGAATTGGGTGGAGAATACCCAGTTCAGGTTGGTTTGAATCACACAGCCCCTGCTGTGTTGGCTGTTGCTGGATGGGCATGCAGAACTTGACTTTCTGTAAGGTTGGCCATGTTAGGTGTTAATTGAGGGCGTCTATACCATATTGCATGCATATTTGTTGCAGACAGTTAAGTGGAAAACACCTTTCAGTCTTTCAACCCCAGTCTGGGATCACTAACAGGAGAAGATTATAGCTCCAAACGTCTGTAGCCTCTGTGGAGAAACCCCGTAACTTTGGTGGATGTTGCTTGTACTGATTTATTATAACTTGCGTACAAGATCCTGCTCAGAATGCTACAGCTAGCAAGGAAATTAAACCACAGCCTATAGTGCAAACATCAATGCTGTAACATACACTGGAGTTGCAAAATATTATTGAGGAACCTACAGAGTATTGTGGATTTTAATAATAGGAAGCAATGTTCGAGATTGATGACAAGACAATCAATGATTAGTTGCTTCTTGTATAATCTCATTATGAGGATCATTGTTTTATTGATTAATAAAAACTCTGTAATCTGCCAGCAATGCAATTAAGGTATTAATTAGAAAAGTGTCCTAAAAATAGCCACAGGCGATATTTTTTAAAAATAAAACAGCAACGCTAAGAAAAAGGAACAATTTCCTTCATGTTTTTAGCATGTTTTTCAACTTTATTTTTGTGTGTCAAAAAGGGGAAAACAGTAGCAAAAATATTTGAACTGATGTTTGGCCAAATTTAGAGCAAATATTACTCTAATATATGTTGCAAGATATTATATAGTTTTAGATAGGCAACTGAAATCTCTACCTTTTCTTTTCAATGGCAATGGTAACTCTGAAGCTTTTCAGTGGAGGTGCACCAGTCATTGAATCACAGAAGATCAAATTTACCTAAGCAACATAAATATTCTCACCTTGTGAATGCATAGAAATATGGTCTGAATAGAAGTTGCCTTTAGAGGGTTTTTTTGGTCCTTTCCATGATGAAATTATAATTTTGCTCTTTTGGTAGAAAAAGAAAGAAAACAAGTATTGTTACCAAATTGTCACTCTAGACAGTAACACAAACCTGAGTGTTTGATCAACCTGGATGCTTATTTAGAAAATCTTATTAGAGCAGTAGCTTTAATCACATCTAACAGGTAGAAGGATCAATGCTAGGACTAGCTCCTGGAAATAAAACTAGGAAAAAACAGCAGCAGATGTAGTAAGCTAAGGCAGTATAATTCATAGGAGGAAGAAGGAGAGGACTTAGATTCAATTTCAGATAGTACTCTACCATACTGGATTTCTCAATTTGAGTTGCTTTATTTATTGAGTCCTGTATTTCAAGGGTTTAAATAGTCAAGTGGTGTAAATGATGACAGCAAAAGTTTCTAGCACAGTATGTACCCCCTAGGTATTTGCATGCAATGAAAGTAATAGGATAAAAATTTTCAAAGTATGAAGAACTCTCGATGTGCAAGAAATGATCATGTGCTTGAGAGTTTATAACTGAAAATCAAGTTCTAGGTAGCTTCATAGGAAGTATTGAGCAGTTAGCATTATGGATAAGACTTCATATTCCCTGTTAAACTCTTGTTCTATAGATTCATAGTTGGTGGGGCTCAGTTCTCACCTACATTTAGCTGCCCTGGTCTACATTATATGTGAGCCAGTTACAGTAACTCCTGTTATAGTCAGGGAGTCCTGACTAGTACAGTCAATGGACTTCAGTGTGGTCAAAAAACCAAAATGGAAGTAGTTTGCTGAGCTTCACAGAGCAAATAAATCCCTTGAAAAGAATAGTACTTGAGACCATAGATTATTTCCTTGCTGTAGTCAAGAGATTGTTGCCAATCTTGAAATTTCGCAAGGTTCATGCTTGCTCTGTCTTATGTTACATATAATCATAAACAAGCTTCTCAGGAACATTTTTGTCACAGCTTTTCTTCATCCCAACATTTTACAAAATGTCAAAAAGTGAATGGAAAATATCAGCAGATATTTGGAGCTCCTGGAAAGCTCAATCAAGTAACTTCTCTCTTAGAGGTACTTCTTACCTAGTTTAAAGTAATCAGTGGGCGAGAAGTACTAGTGAGTATTGTTTCAGTAAAGCCAAAAACGTGAAGCTATGAGTGGGGGAAGTAAGTTCAGACTATGTTTTATCATGAATGGCATTTTTCCCCTTCCTGGATACCTTCAAAATAATACCAAAATATAAGTAATAACAACAGCAGTTTTTATCACTATTTTATTAGGAAATAAAAGTGTAAAGACAATAGCTTTCCCTTCATTTTAACTATTGACCCCCTCAATTATTTTCCCAACATTGTGGGGAGGGACAAATGCCTATGAATGTTTTAAGATCTGAAGGAAATTTATGCCTTGTAAGTCCTGGGAATTCATCAGAAATCATCCCATATTTCTTGTTTTCATAGGTCTTGAAGTTCTGTGCTTGAGAATTACAGATCTCATGTTCAAAGAGCCAGAAGAGTAAAAGAATCAGACTTAGGACTCTTACATTTGTGAACAAATCTTGAAAACTACAAGTTCCAAGCACTGGAGAAAAAAAACCAACCAAAAAAAGAGAAAAATTATTAAAAGAAAATGAAAAATTTAGTTTTAGAAAATGAATTTAGAATATTTGTAATCAGTTAAAGTGAATTCATAGCCAGATGCATAGTATGTATAACATGAATTTAGCCATACATTGTATACTCTCCATTCATGTTTGAGAAAGGTTGATAGGCTAGCTCTATTTTTCAAGGTGTTTAAGTTACTTGAACTATATATTATTTTTTTCATAGCTGTTATTATCCAGAGAGAAATTAAATGCTTCTTCTTGCGAACACAGTTTTTCTCTTTTCAAGACAAAAATTCATCATGTGACTCTGGGTGAATTGTTTGACATTCGTGTACCTCAATAGGCTGAAAACTCTGCAAACAACACTGCAATTGCAGAACCAAATGAATTAATATATCTGACCATAAAAATATTAATCATCAGAACTAGTCTATGTGGAAAGGGTTTTGGACAGCATCACTTTGGAAAAAAAAACGATGTGTTTGAGGTTTTAGACTTTCATAGCCTAAACTGTCAGAAAATGATTGTTATGCATAATAGAAAAAAAATTCCAGTGTATTCAAGTTGGGCAGTGCATTACTGTGATTTTTAAAGGATATTTATCCATTACAACTTCGTCATCAAATATTGCCTGTGGCCTATGGTTATCATCACTGTGCATTTTCATTTCAATTGTAAAAAAAGCCACTTTCTTTTTGTCTTCCCTGATTAACATTTTGAAGCTCTGTAATTTTCTTGCTGCTCGGAGAAACAAAGCACCCAGGCTCACAGAGAAAACCCATTCAGCAAGATGTAAATATTTGCTATTCAGAAAATCTCAATGACGGTTTAGTTATTTTAAACTAAAAAAAGAAAATTACTAATAATGATTGGTTTCAGCTAATGAAATGCTTTTATGCAAATATGTGAACCCTAAATATGACCTGGAAACAAAAGACTGCTTAACAGTTACTATTAAGCAATACATTAGGAGATCAATTAAACAGAACTCTTTCTAATGAATAAGCTCTACAAGAGTTGCTATGGAAACCTAGAAGGAGAAAGCCCTAGAATACCAATTTGCAATTTTAAGAACATAAAGTATTAGAGGTCTGCTAGTGGCTGACTGGCAAGTCATATACTAAAGTTGAAAAGTGTCTCCAAAAACTCTCTCTCTAAAAAAGAAAGAAAGTAAAAGAATGGAGCCATACTATTCGTATCCAAGAATGACCTAATTTAAATGGAATATTGTATCTGAATGGGTAGTTATGAGTACATCATTCCAAAGTGGACCATCAGAGGGATCCAGAAATTTCAGTTTCTCCATGGAAGTCCATTCATGATAGTCTAGGTGGGAGAATAGACACTTCCTGAGACAGACACAATTTTTGGAGGATTATCGATACTCTTGGTTTTTCAAAATGCTTATGGCATTTTTCTATTTTTGAAAAGCATATTATGGACAATTACAAGATATGAGACCTACAAGATGGGTTGGAGTAAAGGTGGGAGAACATGAGGGCCAAATAATTTCGTTCAGAGAATTGATTGCACTTCTTTTCCAAGTTCAATTATTTGTATCTTAAAACATGAAGAAAAAATGCCAGGTTTCAGAGACAAAGGATTTTTGCAAAAATCGCATCAGATACTGCTGGTTTTTTAGTATATATGTTAAGTAAAAATTAAGACTATATTTCACAACTTCTAGATACTGCAACAGCAAAAGAACTGTTCCATTTGTCACTCTGACTTCAGTGGCAAGACAGTGAAACCTTTCCAAAATAGGCTTATATTTGAAAAGTATATTTCTTTTTTTAGGGACACAGAGTTCTAAATGCATAATCAGAAGATGGAAGCCTACTGTTTCTAATCTTGACTTTTAGGCTATGTCTACATTGAATTTTAAGAGGTTGAAAAAGCCCATTTTGATCATGCTGCTATGCCCACACATTGAATGGACACAGCAGCATGATCAAAATGCAGCTTAGTGAAATCTAGAACTCTAGAGTTGAAACACAGCTCTTAGTTGCCCCTGCTATTTAACTCAAAGACCAATTGCTTAGAGAATGGGAAGGCCATGTCAGACTCCAAAATTTCCATTTACCCACAAAACGACTGCCTGGTCATTCAATATTGCCATCTGCAGAAGGAGCTATGACTTATGGATGGTAGTAGTGCCTGAAGACAGACCACAAATATGCTTTTCACCATGAAGTGCATCTCTTGGTCCTCACAAAAGAATAAACAGTCTGATTTTACCTCTATTAGGACCCTGGTTTGTCACTGAAAAACTGAAATAAAAATATATCCACAAGCATGTAATTACAGAAATGAGGGTGAACTCACCCTCCACTTCATTTCTCAGTACCAGGAGATGGGAGATGGTATATTTCTCAGACATTTTGTGAAATGTAAAAAGTTTGTCTTACTACCCCCAGTTCAGTGAAAACTTTTCTTAGCTAATCTATACACAATCTCAAGAGATGCATTGTTGATCCTACTGGTCAATAACTGCCTTTTTAAAGTTCAGAATTATGTGATAACTTTAAAAGAGATACTCTTCTTAAATAATGTCTCTACCAGTTTACAACTGCTATCTTGGGTAATACAGTGGTGTGTTAGAAGTGACAGCTACATTGCTGTTAAATATTTTCTTTATAAAATAATGACATATATTTTTGTTTGTAATCTTTAGAAATACTGCACTGAGCTATGGAAAATTTCATGCAGAACAAAGACTTCAAATTCAGATTATATCATCCTACATTCTATTTAGCTTTATGTAATTCAGAGAAATGATATTAGGTTTCTATCTAAACAATGTTTGTGAATGATGGTTAATATAAAAATATATATAATGTAAAAGAAAAATATTGTTATCAGAAGTTCTAAGGACTGGATGATTAATACAAAACTTTTAGGAGAGACATGTTATTCAGTAGATTGTAATGGTTGCATTTATTCCTGTCTTTTCACATGTCTGAAGATGATCACACAATACATAATCTTGAAAGTGGTGTTTACAGGCACATACATTTCTTCCTGAACTCACAATTTCTCCTTCCAAGAGAATAGATTTCTTCATACCTGCAGCCACCAGAATTACTCTAGAATGCTATGATAAATGTTGAGTGTACGCTAGCACATAAGTTCCTATGCACAAGTGGAAAGATTGTTTATTAGACAGCATATGGAAAATAGTCATAGACTGGCCTCCTTCAATGCAGTTGCCCCCAAATTTAGGAAGGCTGATAACCCTGTGAGTCTGTAAAATTTGTTTAAATATCTTAGTAAATTTCCGAGCAAGTTTATATCTTGAGTACTCCCTACCTTCTATCTCAATAGAAATGTGAGTTTCTTCTATTTTGGTATTTATGGGAGCTCTCTACTGAGATTAAGGGGCATGATTCAATTTATTTTTCATTAAGTATTGCATGACCCACGATATTGACAAGAAGCAGGGAATGCAAGTGGTAATGTACATTGACTATGAAAAAAAGGATAAATTAATGATCAAGATGAGCTCCTACAACTAAAACAGTATTATTGTAAATAAGAGAAATGCTCTAAGTGCAGGATCATGGTTGCCTGTGAATTGTTATTGCTAAGTAATATTATGTTTCTTTGGTGACACTGCAAAGAAGCCTTGGAGCATGTGGCAATATATGTCACTAGATCTGCTCCTTAGTGATAGCCAGGACACTGGAATAGGTGAAAAAGTCCACATAAATGTGGACCTGATGAGGAATTTCCAGGCAATCATATTTTAAAAAACTCATTGAATCATCAAAATAGAAACTTCCCTGTGAAAAAACCTGCTCTTCTGATATAAAAATAAAAGGGAAAAACCCACCCTTGATATTGAATTCCATTTTCTAAGCAATCTATGTTATTATTATATCAAAATGGCTTTTTCTTTGAAAAATGTTTGATATAATTTTTAAATGCTTAGTCTCTTCCCAATATTTACAAAAGTTATTGACTTTTTTTTTAAAATTCAACTCTTTATAACTGCTTTATATCTATGACCCTGGTTTTCAGAAATCAAGATTTTGAATGGTAGAGAAATCCTTTCCATGACAGTTTTAGTGAATTGCCGGTTCCTAGCTATCTCTTCTTAAGGGACTTGACAATCTAAACCAGTATTATTCAAATTCTACTGTTAAACAAAAAAGTTTTACATTAGCAATATTCTCTTATTTTTTACTAGCTTTTTTACTAGCACTGAACATGACCCATAATTCTATCCTTTCATTATTACCAAAGGAAGACCAGCTCTCACATGTAAAGGTGCTAGTCTGAAGAACACCTTACTCCCTAGATTTACCAGGGGTTTATTCAGTAAAAGAAGTTATCTGAACCTGAAAAATCTAGGCTTAAATCTTAATCAACCATTTAAACAATTATTTTTACTGGTATTTATCTCAGAGTTGGTTTTCCTTCTGCTTATTAACAAATAATAACAGAAGAATACCAAATGTGGCATACATAAATGTCTTGCAGCAAAAGTTGTAATGGCTGTGAACCTGAAGCAGTGACTAGTAAACTCTCTTCTTTTCTAAAATTTCTTAGCTATCACAATCTTAACCTGCCCACTGACTCTGCACTCAAAAGTAATACTATTAATAAATCTCTAAGAACAGACAAGTGATTAAAACAATACTTATTTTAGTAAGTGAGACAGCTTTTTTACTTGAGCTAAACTGTGGTAAATTAGTTGTTTTATCTTTTTTTCTCTGGTGACCATGCTGTGAGATGTGAGGTTAAAAAATAATTGAAAAAAAAAGGCATATGTCGAGTAATAGAGATGGGATTAACAATACATGAAGCAGAAGTAAATGGAAAAAAATTGTTTCACTTCACTTTTTTCCCCAAATATTTTAAAGCCAATAATGAACGCTATGTATTTCTTATTTACTGAAAATTATTCCTTCTGGGACTCAAGCTGTCAGTCATGATTTCTATTTAGTAGAGGCGGTACAGTGCAGTCGGTGTTATAGCTTGACATTCTTTTCCAAAAGTGGAAATGTCATATTTAATGACACAACAAAGTGAGAAGTGGTGAATGAGTTGAAGTAAAAAATGATGCATTCAGTTGATTAATTAAAGGGTAGACTAAATGTGTCTATATAAAATCATACCTTTTAATGGTTCTGTCTTTGACATTCTGAACACAAGCTTGTGTGTCTGCTTTGTCTGAGAAGAGAAACCTGGGAAGGGTATATTGTTTACAATCATAGTAAACCCAAAGTTTTTCATGGTCCATTTCTCCTACAGGCTTCCCCTCCCAGTTTCAGCAGGTCAGGGTGCCAATTCAATAATCACTGATGTTTAGAATTAGTGTCCTGATATAATTTATTTAAAGACTGAGCAATATTTTCCCTCATTGCCTGATCTTCTCTTAATATATTTCCGAGCCATAGTGTCCTCCTAGAAGAGGAAAAAGCTGAAACACGTTTGATACTTGCAGAAGGCAGAAAGAACTTGCCAAGGAGATGCTGTGTGTGCTTGCTGGAACTTTTAGTGGGTTTGGGAGGAAAGAGTGTAACCTGATCCAGGGTAAACACAATAATGATAACAGTTTTGCCGTGGCTACTGGCGCTAAGGTATTGATTCTCTACTACCAGGACTGTTTGAAGTAGGCTATGAGAATTCAGGAAGGAAAAAAACCCCAGCAATTATTGACAGCTTTCGCCAGGCATACAATGTGTGGTGGCAAAGACATGAAGAAGTGGTATCTCTCTGTTATTTGGGTGTCAGACAGTAACCTGACACAGGAGCCAGTACTGCTGTCTTCATTTAATGCCCTTCAAATTTCATGAAATGTGATAAATAATCGAGAATCTGTGTTAGCCTAAAAAATTAACTCTTTCCATACATGTTTCCATTGTATTTTTCCTACACAACTACAATGAATTCAGCCTTTGCCATAACTGCATTCCATGAAGAGAAGTGGCACTAACCCTTTTAATGCCTTTTGAGAGGAAGTATTGCTCGAAAAGATGCTGTCAAGGGTCTCTTCCAAGACTAAATTATATGCAAGATAACTCTCTTTTCCAGAGTTCATCTTATAGAGGAGCATAGGAGTTCTGAAAGGGATTAGGATACTTGACTTGTTTATGTTAATAAAGTTCTTTTTACTGCTTCTAGTATAAATTTTGCTGTCAAGCAGGCACCTATAATTTTACATTTCCTAGAAAATGTTTTGTCAGGAGATCTTGAGATTTTATTTATGAACTACTTTCCACAGAGGAGTTAAATCTAACTGATATGCCCTGCCTCTCAGGATGCCATTAACTCTGTGACACTTCACAGCCTTTGTTAATCAAAATTGCTTTAGCTTACTTTTAGTAAAACAGGGGCAAATACAGCCTTCCTTGTCAGTACAAGCTCAAGGTACACAGATTTACAGTCTTGTGGTGAAGCTGGTTTGGAAACTTCATATATTTAGAAATTTCATATCTTGAAATTTCTTCTTTACTTCTTCCAGGATATTCCAGGTACAGTTTGTCCCTTAGTCAGATTTGAAAGTGTTTCTTTATATCTATTAATTTCAAAATGCAATTACTGAAACAGAAAATTTGTATTCAATTTTATTTTCACTGTCTTCTATTCTCTTTCCAAAATAGTAGCACCTAAAATAGCAAATCTCCATTAAATATGAAATTGTAGGAGTTAATTTAAACTTGTTACTCTGGAAGCAAAATCTGGCTACTGTGGAAAATATTGCATTACCTCCATGCTTTCTGGACTGTCAGCTAGCTGTGCTCTGACAGCATGTTTGCCAATGTCCAGACACCTAAATTGCATTCTGGCAACACTCACATCTCTGTTCTAATCCAGACAGAGTCCCCAGAGAGAATATCTTTTACTAGGCAACCATATCTTATACAGAAAATCTGTGCAATACTTCGGCAATTTATATTCCAATAAGTTAACTAAAATTAGATGGTTCCGAGAATTAAATATCTCCATTTCTTCAATCATATGTAGATACTCATTAGCCAGGAAAGGGAGATGACTATGGTTCAAGACTACATTCTGCATTGAGCTTGTACCTGACTTCAGTGGTTGCTAAAAGAGGAGAATAAGGTAGAAACAAGCCAAAGAAGTGTCTTTCTTAAATAAACACTCTTCATTGTTTACAGACCTGCAAGAAATGGAATTTCATTCACCCTAACAAGCTTCAGGCATTTTGCAAAGCTAGGTCTGACTTTGACATTCAAATATTCATGTTTTTTTTTCAAATTGTATTCAGTCTATGCTCTTGAACTATATAGCTTATTACAACATTAAAGCTCACAAATTAGATTTACAGACATACTGAGTCTACACTACAGACACCAACTACACAGGATTATAAGGTTATGAAATAGGCTTGTAGCTACTAAGAGAGTTCCTTCTTTAATAAACATAAACAAATTTCACAAAATGCTGTTACTAATGGTCAATCTAAATGAGGGCAGAGACCGCATCTGGGGAAGGGAAAGAGGGACCTTTTACTTTTTCCCTCTGTCAGAAGCCAATTACATGCTTTTAGATCCTGCTGAAATCTCTCTTGTTATCTGTCATCTCACCTGCATCACTCTTTGTTTCCCTTTTATCCCAATGTTCAGCAATTCCAGCATTCAGGCTCTCCTCCTTCCAACTTTCTGTAACTGATGCTGCTGCTTCCTCCCAGCAGAACCTCACCAGCCTCCTGACTCTGGTCTCAGCCGGTTGTTTAGATAGTCTCTTTTCCACAGCCATACCTAGAGAGGCTTTCCTTGTCTTTCATAAATAGGCAGTAATGGAAAATAAGACTATTCTCTTCTCTGTTTAAAAGAGAAAAATATACCTTTTATTCTTACCAGTTGAGACAAGGGGTCACAGACAAGATAAATATACATTTAAGTAAGCATAAGTAAATTACTGCTATTTTTTCCAATGCAAACAATTGGCTACTAATCAGAGAACAAATGCCATTTTCAATAGTTCCTGTGCCTGCAGTGTCAAATGCTGCCAGCCCCAGGGTGGCTCCTGTCAGCCCCAGGGTGTTCTCACTGTGCCCCAGGGTCGCAGGGCTTTTTCTGCAGAGCTGCTGCCCAGGCAGGCCATATCTAGACTGCCCCACTGCCTGAGGCTCTGATTTCCCAGAAGCAGGGCTTGCCATTTCTCCATGCTGAACTGCACAAGGTCCATTCCAGCAGGATGAGCCAGTCCCTCTGGATGGCAGCCCTGCTCTCCAGTAGGAACCAGCTTTCCTGGTTTGGTGTCACCAGCCAGCATGAAAAGCAAATGTTCCTTCCCCTCCCCCTGGCCATCAGAGGTGTTAAACAAGATGTGACATGGAATGGGCACTGTATCTTACCAGGTTCTAGGCAGCAGACAACCCATTTGCCAAGACAGCCTGAGACCGGCCATGCAGTTAGGTTTCTGTCTAACTTCTGGCCTTCCCTTCCTACTGTGGCATTCTAGCTTAGATAAAACATCGTGGTTGTTTTATCTAAGTCAAAAGCCTGGTTGTGATAAATGTTGGTGATATCCTCTAGTCTCTCCTTGTCTCAAAATCATAGAAAGCAATCAGTTCAGCCAGACATGATTTAACCTTGCTGAATTCATGGTTACTTCTAAAACACTTCATCTCTGAATATTCAGAAGTATGTATCAGAAATGTTATTCTGACGTTCATCCTCCATGAGTCTTACAGATAGTCTCTTGCAGTAGATGCTGACTATCAAGACAGTGTCTCCAAGCCAATGTGACAATAAATTCAGAAGTCTTCTTTCCAAATAAGCAACAGTTTCAAAAGAATTAATGACAGCCTTTCAATGGATATTATGGGGTCTCAACATCTTCTGAAAAACTGAGTTATCAGAGGCTCTTCTGTGTCTATGTACACTGTTTCCAGACAAGCTGGGAACAGAACTGAGATCTCTTTGGGATTCATTATCCCCAGTATAGGGCAGTCATTTCTCTCTGCACCACAGTGCCTGGATTTAAGTGTTGCAACAAGTTGCTAAAATGCTAATTCATACAGATGTAACAAAAAGAGGTGTGAAACAAAGGCATATGGCCAGTGTCATCAATCAAACAGAAAATGATCTGTCAGTAAGCATAAATTGGAAGGCATCTTAATTAATAAAAAGCAAGTATAGGCAGAACCAGCTGTCTTGAGAGGCTAATTATTCAAGAGCTGGCTATGCTGAACAGGCCACACAAAGACTCTCCTGGGTATTCTGTGTCTCCTACTATATGTCAGAACTGATATCCTCTAGACCATGGTTTCACCACAGACCGTGGCTCTCCACACCATCAGCCAGGCACCAGCAGCTGTTATATGCTGTTGCCTGTGTGAGAGCCAGAAGTGCATTTTCAGCTTTCTGACATAGGGCCAGATATGAACATTTGATACCTGCTACCACTTACAGTTGGAAGAATATCTATGAGATATTTATTAACAATGAATTTTTGACATATCTTCATTCCTTTTGCTGTGAACTCCATGTTCTGTGGCATTTTCTGAGAGCATCAGTTGTAAAGAACTGATAAAACTCAATTTTCATGTAAGACTTTAGTATTTACAGTAGCAGAAAAAATCGCTAGGTGAGAATAGTTTTTACAAGCAATTTAAAAAGAATTTACATGTCTTTATTATGTTAAAATGACAGTTTAAAATTATTCTAATAATTAGGCAATTAGGTAATTTCCATATAGGTTTCTATTAAATTTTAAATCATGGTCTACGTTTGTTTTTTGAGGAAACATCTGGAATCTGATTGCAAAATCTGGTCCTATTGCGCCCATTTTGACTTTAATAATTTTGTTCAAATCTTGGCTTGAAATCTGTGCTTGTTGGTACAAAAGTCAGATCTGAGACTCTACTCAACCTTTCTGGAATGTGAGGGAATTGAATCATTCCAGATTCACGGCACAGGTTGAAGGGCTGGTACCAAAAGTCAGTGTCAGAACATGTCAACCAACCACACATTGATAGACATTAGACAGTCTAACAATTTAGTAGATAGTCTAAAAGAAAACAGAAAATCAACTTAGCTGTTTTACAAAACAATCATGTGTGACATTTTCACAGAACCACAGAATCAACTAGGCTGACAAATCCTCTGAGATCATCGAGTCCAATCTGTGACTGAACACCACCATGTCAACCAGACCACGGCACTCAGTGCCACATCCAGCCTTTTCTTAAAGACTTCCAGGGATAGTGACTCCACCACCTCCCTGAACAGTCCATTCTGATTTCTAATCACCCTTTCTGTGAAGAAATTCTTCCAAATGTCCAACCTAAACCTTCTCTGGTATAGCTTAAGACTCTGTCCTCTCATCCTGTCAGTGCTTGCCTTCTTTTAATATAAAATGAAATTCTCAGAATCCCAAAGGTTTCATTTGTGTAAGAGAGGAAAATGAGATCACAAGGAAGCAGAATGACAACCTTGACCAGTAAAAGGAGACATTCTGTGAAATTTAGTCCAAACTTTAAATTACAGCCAATCTTTTTAAGTAATTCTAAAGTTATCCCCAAACTGCCAGACTCCTGAAACATTTCCAATTAAAAAACTAAACAAAAAGAATAGGTCTTCCAGAATATTGCTTGTATCAACACCATACACTCACCAGCCATAAATGTAAATCCTCATTCTCTAGAGAGCAAGCTTTGTGCTAACTGAAAGGAATAAGGAAGGCACACTTTACAAGCTTATTGACATATTTTTCCTTTGCAGTCTTTTTTAAAAATATGTCAAAACCCCCCACTACTAGCCAGGATCAACGATCTGACATTACCTTATTAAATTGATATATACAGTGACAGTTACTAATTGCTGTATGAGCTCAACACGCTGGCAAGTTGCACTGAGCATGGGCATGCCAAATGATATTGGTATTTGTCAAATACTATATCAAACAGTATCTTAGATTAAGAAGGAAAGACAACAACTGTACCCTTTGAGATAGAAAACAGCTGCTTTACCTACTGTATTATTATGGTTACACAGTCATTTATTAGCAAAAGCTGTGAAGGTGAAATCGCTGAGGCATGAACATGGCTGTAGAGGAAAAATAGGTCTGCATGGTAGCAATCAGTGCTGCACACAGAGTGCAGGGCAAGAAAGGCAGCTCAGCAGCAGCAAAACTGTTTAACATAACACTGAGTCAGGCTGTGTGAGACAGGGGCCGGGGACATGGCAGAGAAAACGGGACACAGTAAGCAGGGAAGGCTGTGGAAACAGTGACTGCTGAGCATCTGGTGACTGCTGAGCATCTGGAATTATTTAATATTCAAGATAGATGTCCAAAGATCTAAGAATCAAGGTATTTTAAGGAAAAGTGGGTACGAAGCGTATAATCTGAAACTATTCCAAACTGAACATTGTGATTACAAAAGGGACAATTAAAATATGTAAAGCAACCCCAAAATATAAACTGGCCATGCTGTAAAATGCAATAGAAAATGGTGTATATTTTAAAGTTCAGCTCTAAAAAATGAGCTGTAGACAAGTCCCCTCTGAACTGACCTGTGATTTTTTGGTAAGTTTTCTTTTGGTGGTGGGTGTGAAGATAGGTGCAGGATTTAGGAATTTTATTCGGGGCAGAGTTTCAAAGCAAATATGCTTTCCACTCTGTAGATATTTGGCCTCTACACTGTAATGTTCTATATCAACAGCAAAGACAATTACTTTGGTGAATTTAGGTCAAATTTATCCATAATGGTTGCACAGTTGTCTTCAAGCAGGACAGACAAGGAAGAAAAATGAAGGTGTTAAGACAACAGAGGAATTACCAAATAAAATGATCATGTATCATTTGATTATGGATAATTTTCATATTTAGGCTGTTTTGGTGCAGCACTTCCCAAATTTTCTTTAAGTTCCTTTCTTTGCTCTCTGAAGCTAAGATTTCCTACAACAGCACATCTTATTTTCAACAGAAGTTTACTACATGAATATTAAAGTGTATCTTTTTTTTCCCCAAGACATAACAAGATTATATTTTCCATGAATCCCATAATCTTCAAGTAATAGCAAAGTATTTATATTGATTTTATCAATAACCAGGGTAAACTTCTCCCAGTCATGCTTCATTTCATAGAAGGTGCCCAACTTCCAGCAACTCTCTTTGTGCATGAAGGCTTTGTGTTTACATGAAAATGAACAATTTACATATTTATTGCCTGTGATTTGTGTGCTAGCTGAACCATCAACAATGTTCATGGAATGCTATGTGAACTGGAAGAGGAGTGATTCATGTGGCTCTGAATGAGACCAAAAGGGCAAAGAACAAGTACATGTATAAAGAGATTAGCAGCTGAATATTGTTCTGAAGAGGAAAGAATGTGTATGTATGCAGAAACAATACCAGTGAAACAGTGTATTGCAAAGTCTATCTATCATATTTCTAAGGTTCTTATCACAATGTCACCTAATTACCATATATATCAAATCATTTATCTCCCCGGATTTCATCTCTTTGTAATTCTACAATTTCTCTTCATCTAGAGTTCCTGAATAAAAGTCATTTCATTTTTAAAGATATGGATTATATCAACTTCCTTCTTTTATCGGGAAATGGTGTTTTAACTGTGTTAGTTACACAATGGTATACAGTCCCAAATAAATAGAAAAAAGTAGCAATTACATCATATGCTGATGTACACCATCTCACTTACATAATCATATTTATTGATTTATTCTCATTGAAGGAAGTCACAGAGATTTCTACACATCTGTAGAATTCAATTCACTGGTACAGGAGGCTGTCAGATTTTTGTATGTAGAGTCTTTGAATGTAGAGAAATGAAAATAGGACAGTTCAGTAAATGAACTTCAGTACACAACCTAAGGTGACTTGCACCTGCCCCTTATTTATAATGCAGTAGAGTTGGAGTAAGACTCACTGATAATCTGCGTTTAAGTGGATAAGAGAATGTGACAAATATGAGTCATGACTGTGGGCATGTTTTCTTGTGCTGTATATATTTTCTTAAAGTTGCTGACCCATAGACATGGGGTTTTTATCAATAGCTGAATTCTTTCATTTCCTCTAAAACATTAGCACTGATCCCTGCTGGATTCAGAAGCCTGGACCAGGTAGATTTCAAATTTTATATCATACATTTGTGTTGTTTGCAGTAAAAAGAATGACTTCTTCACCGGAAATGCAATTACATGATTTAAGTTCTTGCTGCTACATGTTGTAGGATAGAGAATTTGGAGAAATCTTTTGTTTTAGGTATGCCGAATAGGTCTGTTGTTACGCTGATTTTCCTATGTCAGAATGTTGGATGTGATTTTTGTAAGGACTTCAATTCTGACTTTCTCCTCTTGTTGTCACTACAAACAAACTTGTGACATCACAGCTAGTGGGGGTTTGAGATTTTTTCCATGAAATGAGACTGAATTTTCTTCTGATCAAAATACACCAGAGCTTGTTTAAAAGCAAGCATTTAATGCAATGATCCAAGCCTTGCCCCCAGTGGGTAAAAGTGGAAATTTCATTAGGATAACAATAAAATCTGTCTCATGTACAGGTAGAAGATGGGAGCAGTCTCAGTGTGAAGTTTTCTTAAACTAACCTGACTGCTGGTACACATGTGGACAATAAACACTTACCCATATGAAACTCATTTGTCCTGTATATTGCACACAATGCAATCGACACATCATAAATGTTATCACCCTATGTGATAACCGCTTTATATATTTACTGATTCCTATTCCTTCTTTACAGGAGGGATTTGTTTCAGATAACTCCCCTTTGTGCCATGTGCAGCACTGACAAAGTGCATACACAATATGCACCGTCAATTCTTGTTGAAAGTTCATTCATTTTACCAGATTGATAATGATTGTACTTTATCATTTGGCACAAAAGACTTGTATTGAAAAAGTATATTAGCTTACTGGGCACTCATTTATAAAAATTGCATTGTTAGAAGTACTGCTGGTAACTTCACCATAGCAGACTCCTTTGAAGTGCAGACTTTCTTTTAACATGTTTGCACTTTTGAATGGACATATCACCAGCCTCTGCTTGCATTTTGCTTCACATATCTCCTGAGGCTGGTAGTCATGGTGGTAAATATTAGCACTAATAAGCTGGCAGGCTGCAGATGTGTGTATGTGAGGGGGTTGGTGGTGGTGGTGATGGTGGTGGAGTATGTTTGATACTTTTTTTACTATCTGCTCTTAACAAAGGGGCTAATTTCTGCAACCTTTACTGCTACAGTCTGTAACCAAGCAGCACTGTAAAATTATTGAAAAATTTGACAAACAGGAAAAATGTTCATCTGAAGCAAAAGTGGAAGGGTGACATGTTTGCCTCAGACATTTTCTTTTGCTCTAGAAAACATTTCAACCTGGTTGTGGAATATCAGGTGCAGATTAATTATATTGGCTAAATTCTTTAGCTTTGTTATAGCATGCCATAAATGTGACAGTTATGTTAGCTATTTACTGCCTCTCATTAGCAATGTCTGAGAATATTTAAGGCCTTTCTGGAAGGTGCTATTTAACTTCCTTCAGAAATGGGAGATTTGAGTAACCAGAGGTTAATCTCTACATTTTAAAATATTTGGAGTATAACTTCAGATGCCGAAGCAGATCAGATTCAGACGTCACAGTGCAGACTTCCTAAACAAGTTGAACAGAAAAGGTAATTTCATGGGAACTGGTCAATAGCCTCTTTCCAAATCTGGAAGAGAAAATCATAGGAGATTTCATCTGAAATCCTGTTTATGTTGTGCTTGAGCAAATATTCTTGAGGAACAGGATTTTTTACATTGAATAGAGGATTTCTTGAGCGTGGCTTTGTTGCTTCTAGACCTGATGTATTCAGGGGCAGCTCTTCAGCACTATGAATTCCTCAGTTGCAAATTTTGCATGCAGTGTAAAACTTTGTCCTTCAGACTTTTAAGATGCAAGCAGAATCACACCTCCTAATTGTCTCCAAGTTTAACTTCATATATTCAAAAATTTCATTTTAAGTCACTTGCTCAAGGTCAATAATAATAATTATTGGTGGGTAATTAGAGGATTATAATAATAAGAGGTGGAACAGGAAAACACAAACACAAGTCTCTTAAGGTAACTCACTAGGATGTTAACTACCACCATTTGAGACTTGATAAAATAGTGAGAGAAGAAGATATTCAGATTTTAGACAGAAAATATTTTGATTTATCTAAATAGTTTCTGGGTTGTGTTCTTATTCTGGAGATTCTTGTTTTTATACTGTCCTCCAGAATCATGCTATGAAGATAATTCTCCAGCCAAGAACTCGAATGAAAGGATTGTGGGGGAATCAGTGATACACAAAGTTATATAAAAGACTTCTATATTTTTGGCTTGGCATTGTATTGTAACTTTTCGTAAACATGTTTTTCTCCAGTCATAACTGTGTCTCATATTACATGTTTCACAAATTCTTAATTTTCCTAGGCAGTGTGGTTGATAACAAAAAGTAAAATCACAACAATTTATTTCAAAGGAAAAAATTAAATCTGAGCAGTGAAAAAAAATTATTATGAGAAGCAATTTTAAGGGAAAAATTTAATTATTTGTTCTTGGAGCATGGGATGCAACTCTGCACTCAAAAGTATTCTATGAAAACTGAATACAATAATAATTGGAAAAGCAAGTGTGGCAGAAAAAGTCTCCATTAATCTGTAAATTCTATTTTGCAGGAGGATGTTTCAAAATCCTTTGATCTTGATTTTGCTTTTCACCATATGTTGCAAGTCTGTAATGTGCCAGGATATTTTTAGGGCTGTTCAGTAATATTTATCCAGTCTGTCTCCTTTTTTGCTGCTATAGCCAGTGTTCCCTTCTCATTAGTTTAATTTCTGTTTATTTGTCTTCCCCTTTATAACTGGCAGGAATATATTTCAATTGCATAATTTCACCTGGCCACACAGCAATCAGTGTATCTGCTTTTGTCTTTGAAGACCTCTGTTCAGACAGACCACACCATTTCACAGTACTATTGTCTATACAATAAAAAAACCCCAAATCTATCACTGGATTTCCTAATTGAAACAATTATGGAAATATTTTCTACATTTTGCAGACTTAATATGTACTTTTCAATTTATTACAACTTTATTTCACAAATAAAGTCCAATAAGTTAGTAAGAAAATAAATTTTTATTCCACAGAAAACTGATACACTTTCTCTTGAGCTAAGAAAGTATTATTATTCCTATATTACAATTAAGAAAATCAAAACAGGAAGAATACATGTAATGTCCAAGAAATTCTAAGGGAAAGACACAGATCACAGGCACTTGTGGCCTCTAATTATATATTTGTTTATCCAGACAGTTGTGAAGAAAAAATGTTGGAGACGTAGGACGATACTTTAGTATTATTGAATTCAAAATCTTGAGGAACACAGGCTTGGCAAGGAGGAAGTGAGGACCCTGAAATTTACATTAGTAAACTTCCATCTGTTAAAAGAACCAATGGATCAGATTCCCTGAGAAACTATTCTTAAGGGCAGTGGGGCTGTACAGGGCTGTCATCTTTTTAAGGTGATTTTTCTTACAGTACAAGAGCTCTCCATCCCAGTGTGTGGGAAATCAAGTGAGCAGGTCAGAAAATTACATGGCTCTGGAAAGACCTGCTCCTCACACTGAGAAGAAGGAAATGCACAGCCAGTGGTAGCAAGGACATGTTTCCTGGGAAGAACCGAGGGATAATGTTTGGATATGTAGGACTGGGGTCAGGAAAGCTGAGATGGAATGGTACATGGTTTGAGAAGGGACATGAAGAGAAATAAGAAGGTTTTCTATAAGTACATCTCTATAAAAGACAGGCCCAGGAGAGTGCACCCAACCAGTAAAAGAGAAGGAAGAACAAGTAACAAATGCAGAGAAGGCTGGGATATTCAGTAATTTACCTTGGTCTCTACTTTCAGTCTGACTTCTCCAGTCTCTCAAGACCCTGAACCTGCAGGTGGGGTGGGGGAGCAGAGTCCCTCTCATTGTAAGTGAAGTGCAGGTTCAGCACCACCTGAAGGAACTCAGTAGACACATATGTATATCTATGGGCTGTCTCAAGGTGGATTTCAGGGTCCTGAGGGAACCAGTGGATGTTGTTGCCAAGTCACTCTCTATGGTATTTGAAAATTCATGGTGTTCAGGTGAGGATCCCGGTGACTGGGAAAAAGGATCCTATCTTTAAAAAAAAGGAGAGAAAGGAAGACCTGGGTGAGTACATACCTGTCACATTCACCTCTGTGCCTGGGAGGGTCATGGAGCAGATCCTTATGGAAACAATGTCAAGGCACATGCAAAACCAGGAGGTTATCTGGGGCAACCAGCACAGTTTCACCAAGGGTGAATTGTGCCTGACCAGTCTGGAGGCCTTCTACAGACTGCGACAATAGACAGGGGAAGGTCACCTGATGTCATCCTCCTAAACTACTACAGAAGGCTTTCAACAGGGTCCCACAGGACACCAGTATTACCAAACTGGAGACACATGGATTTGAAGGATGGACTGTTTGGTGGATAAAGAATTGTCTGGATGGACAGAGTCAGAGAGCTGAGGTCGATGGCTGTATGTGCAGGTGGGGGCTTGTGATGAGTGGTGTCCCTCAGGGCTCTGTCTTGGGACTGGTGCCTTTCAGTGTCTTTATCAGCCACACAGAGAGTGGGATCAAGTGCACCCTCAGCAGGTTTGCAGATGACATGTAGGTGAGAGGTGCAGTTGACACAAGAGAAGGATGGGATGCCCACTCACAGCCCTGAAGGTCAGCTGCAACCTGGGCTGCATCAAAGGAGGATTGGCCAGCAGCTCGAGGAAGCTGAATACATCTTCAAGGTTCCTTACCATTTGAGCTTATTTTCATTTAGTACAGTACCATAATAAACCATACAGGAAAAAAGAATAAAAGGCTACCTCTCACTTGTCCCTCTATGTGTAAAAAAATCATAGTACTTGTATAACAGTGATGAGTAGGAAGAGAATAAAACAACTTCTCTTTAAAAGGATACTGTTCCTGAGAGCACCTTAACTCAGGCCTTAGGCAAAAAAGCAGAACATTTTGGATGGACACACAGAGGACCAAAGGAGCAACAATTGCCTGTAAAAGCCCAGGCCAAGATCTGAACAAATCAGATAACAAATCTAGAAAAAGAGCTCTCAAAGTACTAAGGAAGAAAACTAATTGCTGGTGCTCATAAATAATAAAATGAAACTTTTGCCTTGTACCCTTATCTTTCACGATTCTTGGATATTAAAATGGCTAGGGTATTTGCAAATATTAGAAAAAAATTAGGTAAATATGCCCCTAGACAAGTACAAATCCATCCCATACATCTTGATAAACCATTAGCAAAAAATGGACGTAGTCTAGTCCTATGTTTTCATTACTTTTTGCACCTAACATCATCCATCAACTAAATAATTTGAGCATGAAAAGTCAAATCAATAAATGAGTGATCTCAGCTTTTTTGATTCACATTCTTCTATTACATCATCTATAAAATCTCAGTACGACTTGTAGTACAAATGCCTGAATTTGAAGAAATTGGAGAGAATATCTGTTGAAGTGATAAACAGCTAGGAGTTCATATATCTACATTAAGTAATCTTGGTAAGTGAGCTTTCCACGTGGACTTCTACAATCATTCAGGACCATGGAGTATATGCATTACCTCATCAAATCTTTTGGCTTGTCACAATTTCATGTTAATTCAGATTCAAAACCCTTCTGCATTTCATTTCTGATTCTCCTTTCATGCCTCCTTCACAGCTCTTTCTTATGAATGCATAGGACTATATAGTTACTTTAAAAAAAGAGTTAATGTCAGCCTAATTTCACACCTGCATTGCATATAAATTAAAAGTAAAAAGTTTCATCACATGGGTTTATGTTCTGTTTAGCCAAAGGGAAGAAGTACTGACTGAAAATTAGGGGGTTAAAAAGGCCAACGTAATGTAGCAGTGGAGAAGGAAATAACGTGTGTAATTTTCCTAGATTTTTGCTATGTCTTTCCACACTATATCATAGTCCTCTAGCACAGTATAAACTTTAAGCCACAGAAACAGACATCTAATCTAGATAATGTCTGATCTACATATCTAGTGTCTTGTGAAGCTTAAAATGTTGTCGGTCTAGAAGAAGGCAATGCATTTGCAAAATCAGTTGCATGGTCTCGTTGTTGTATGATTTTTATGTGAGAAAGAACAGAGAAGATGAGCATTGTCACAGTATTCTATTCAAATTCATTCATGAAATGTTTTCAAAAACTGTTTAAAGTGAGAGTGAATATACACTGGAGCACATATTATGTGCAAAACTTAAGTTTCTTAACCTGCCCTGAAAACAAACAGGATTCCATCTGGTCAAAAGGTAGAGAATGGTGAACTGCATTACAAATAATAGGCCTTATGCTCAAATTCATAACCTCATCTCAGGGATCTTCCGAGCAGCCACTCTAAAATTAGAATACTTTTTTACTGTGCATACCATAACTTCTTTATTTTTTGTAAGACAAGGCTAAAGAGCAGGAACTGGGAGAATAAGAAAATAGATACCCTCCAAGTTCTTTGTCCCACCTTAGTATATGTGTGGATGTCAACTTTATTTGACAGAATAATCATTGCTGTGAATCTCAATAAGCTCTAAATATTCTGAAGCAATATGTTTACATCTAAATTTCATTTATCTTTGACATGAGAAGGAGCTAAGAACACAGGCATCTTCTAGACCCAATGGAGACTTTAGGAGTTACAACAGTTCCAAACCATTGTAATAAAATAGTACCCTGACTCATGCAGAAAATATGTGTAAAATTGTGTGATAAGGAATACTGGCCAGGAACAGAGAAGCAGTCAGTGGAACATCCTGTTTGTGGTATTTTTTATATATAGTCAGAATGTACTGTTTGTCTGGACTTTAATGTACACACTAACATACATTTTTTATAGTGATCACTCTCCTGCAATGCAAATAACACATTATGCTAAGTCTTTCAATAGGCTGCTGATTGTGTCGTTATTTCATTCTTGGGGGAAAAAAAGTTAATAAAAGATAAGGTGCTTTTGAAGAAGGTGAGATTACATTATTTAAAAATTATACATTTTATAAGATAAGGTTTAAACACATGTCAGGAGAAGTCAACATTGTGTTATGAATGGTAGTGATTGTGTTATCTGTAAACTTTGAAGCTTTACGTACTGATGTGAACAATTGACTTCGTTGTTTTGTCATTACCATCAGCATTCCTCTTTCAGAGCTGCTGAACTGACTGTTGTTTGCGTAGCAAGAAGTAAGGAAAGTTTGTTTACCCCCTAATATTTCATTGACTGTTTAGCCTAAGTAGATAGTAATTTTTCATCTTCCTGTCTGCTGGATCATTCTTTTTGCCTGTATTCTAAAATTGACTGGACAGCTAACTCCTTCACCTAAATCATTCATTTAAAATTATATCTTACTTAAACTGCCAAGAGGAGGTCCTAAAATAACACAATTTCCTAAAGCTTACAGACATTGTTACTACCATTTTAATCTCATTCCTTTATTCCATTATGTTGGCTGGCAGCACATAATACATGTTTGGCCATCAGATCAATGCCTAGTAGCTAAAACACAAGAGGAATTTTTTTTTTAAATTGCAATACAGATTTTGCCTGAAAGTGACAGGTACTTTTATTATTTATTCTACAAACTGCAGTGTTTTAAGGGGATGAACAAAATAAAAACTGCACTGCATTCTTTGTGTGTTTGAAAAAGTATATTAGAAAACATATGAAAATTACTTTCCCTTCTTTTAGGCTTAATCTTCCTGCATCATTAATCAATGAATGGAAAGAAAAATTAGTCTTACTCTATTCAGTCCCATTTCAAATCAAGATTTAGATAATATGAGCAGAAGTGGCAAAAATCTCTGACAAAAATGGAGCCAAACTAAGCAAGAGATCTTATGACCCAGAGATATGTTGCATGTTCCTTCCAAAGAAATTAATCAGATTTATTTTGTGCACTCTGACTATCAGTAGATATCTTTGAGGTTTTTTTGTTTGTTTTAATCTTGTCTTCTCAAGTTTAAAGTTTTACAATGTAGATGGCAACACTTTTTTTTTTCTGGAAATGTCTGAATTTTTAACTATTTAACTGCAGATTTTACATTCTTAGTGCTCAGTTTTCAAAATTTAAACTAGATTTTATTGTTAACAGTAAAGAATATTGGGAGAAACATGCTGACAAATGTTCCTTTATAAAAATCTTGTATTCATTGCCAGAAAAATACAGATTGCTGACTTTTCTGTAATGAGAACACTGAGACTCAATAAGCCAAGTAAGGCCTCCACATGAAATCCACTACCATATTATTTTGTTGTCCATAGGTTGTAATGACAGAATGCATTGTTCACTGTAGTACCATAAGGGCTTTTTTCCTGGTCAAAATTAAAATTCAAGAGAAAAACAAGGAAGAAGCTTCCCCTTCCTGCCACAGTACTAGCTCAATATTTTTCCCTTCAAGAGCACTGAATTCATATGGTACATCAAAAACATAAATTGAAGTTCATTAAAGAGAGAAATGGCATGAAAATAATTTCAGTATTTTCCCATAAACAAACTTCTGCATGGACTAAAATGAGGAAAAAATGTCATCAGCACTCTGACTTTATATATTAATCATATGATCTACTGCTGTTAATTTGATTTGAAGTCAAAGAATTTCTAGGAACAGATTGTTTGTGCTTTTAAGAAAACCAAGAGAATTGTCCTCCTACCTTATCTAGAAGGTATAAGAATAATATTGTATTCCAAAAATATACTGTACAAAAGAAATAGTTTCTGTAGTCACAAATATTTTAAGTATTTTTCCGTATTTGATAAAAATGTGGCACTTATAAAAAGTCACATAGATTCTCTTTAAAAGAAGAAGGAAAGTTAAAAAGTCTTAAGAGGTCATAAGAGGACCTTGAACTCACATTAAGGTTAGAATATATTTACATATTTTTATGGTGTGAACCATGCCAGTGAGTTCAGGATTACCAGCAAGTTTCATTTAAAGGAAGTGTTTGTTTCTGCAGGAATAGTGCCTGCCTCTGTTGTTACTGTATTTGCTTTGTCCTGTTTTTCTTTGATACAAAATTTGTGATTATATGTATCAGAAGGAAAAGACGTAAGTGGGTAGATTTGATATTACATGTAACTCACATGTCAAAGTGTGCAACTTGCAGAGCAGGAACTCAGGAAACTGGGAGGACTTCTGCCAACTTCAGTTTTGTGGCATTCTGTAGGAAAGGATTTTTAAAGTGTGATTTTAAAAAATAAGAACATAAAGATGTGGCTTTCATGGCAGTTCTGACAGTCTTGGCATACTGCAGAGTCAAGGTGAAGTAAGGCAATTCTGCTCTTTATTGCAGCAACAGTCTTCCTTAGAATTAAATGTTGATTTAATTGACAAGTAATAGGATAATGAGGACAATCAGGAAAAAGCAAAAGTCAGCAGTGAGTGTTTATCAGGACTAATTGATACTGTGTGAGCTGTGTGAGAATGTCAGTGTTTTCCCATTTCTTTTCTGCAAATGGATTTTGTAGTAAAATTTGTCTCTTACAGCCATCACAGCTACTTTGTATCGGTGTCTTATCACTCTGACCCTTGCCTCCACTCTCCTTTCTGAACAGGTGACATTTTTAAGTTTCTGAATGCTTCTTTCTTGTATTTTGTACTATTGAATTTAACTTTCTGTTGGTCGTGTTTATCTTGTAAGATTCCCACCCTTTCTTTAGAGATGCCTCCCTGTTGTCTCTCTGTTATCAGCATGCTGCCAGCTTTTATGCTACTGACATTGGTAAGGATATAAAGACAAGAGCTATTGAAAGATCATTCCATGAGGGAATCCTTGAGCAGATCAGTAACTAATTCATCAGCACATGTTGTCTTCTTTCATTATAATTTGCTTTTTTTCTGCAAAGAACTTATTAACTCACCTTATAGTTCCTGTACTAATCCTTTACTTCCCTGTGTGACCTCAGATCTTCCACACAACATTATGTGAAATATTTTACTGAAGTCCAGATTAAAATTATTGTATTTCCTCTGTTTAGAGTAATTTATCTTATCAAATAAGTATACTTATCTATTTTGGCATATCTGACCCTTAGTAAATAATTTTCCATTGACTGATGTAGCTTTAATTCTTCTTTAATTCAGAATCCATTCAACAACCTTGGTATTATACTTGGTGAGTCAGTTTCTCCACTTATGAAATGGCAGTCAGAAATACATGACTTTCAGATATTACATAGCAATGCATTGGCATTGCTAAAATGCTTTATGGTCCTTAACAGAAAATTATTTGAAATACTAAGTACTCTTCCCATATTTTTCATATTTTTCACACTCAAAGAGGTACCTCTAAGAGTTGTGTTATGTCTATCATTCAAAGAGTTCTTTTTCGAGTGGATGCTTTCATTTGTGAATGCTCTTTTTAAATTAAAATATTGTTTTCTTATTTATCAAAGTATATCACTTTCATAAGCTGTCAATCAAGATTAAATAAACTCACACTATCCTTGTGTTATATGTAAGATATCAGGCTTTGATCAAAAAGATAAATGTATATGTCAAGCACTGTCATCAGTATTAATCACTTCAGACTCTTATCAATCTAGTATTTGATATTTTCTGACTAAACTGTAAATTTTTGATTTTTTTAATTTGAAAGCTTTCTAATTAATTAAAATATCCATTCACATCTGTCTAACTAGAAAACAGCAAAGTAAATTTTACCATTCTGTTATTAAAGGGATACATTTAATTAGTCTAGAATATGGTTAGGAAAAAATGAATGCCATTAATGTGGAAAATTTTTAGTAAATTCACATGATGTTGGTTTTATTATTACCTTTTGGAAAAAAAAATCAAGTCATATCAATTATTACACCATAAACCATTATTTGTATTTCTTTTTCTAGAGTTCTAGAGACACCTAAATTGCATGTGTGTTCTCCCTCTGTGTTTGTGCCTGAGAGAGAAGGAAACTACTGAAAAGCAAAAAAAAATTCAAAGTGCAGAAATTAATATTTCTCATGAACTGCCAGGTATTCAATGGAATCATCTTTGCATTTTTTCACAATAAATTCTGTAGGTCTTAAGAAAACTAACACTGAAAATTTTTTCCAGAAACTATTATAAAAATTCACTGAACAGAAGAAGTCCCAATTGTTTCCTAAGATTTGAACTATCTCAAATAATTTTATGATAAGTTGTATTTTTCTTGCCATTATTTTTATAATTTTATTATTTAAAATGTGCAGAATATAATTGCAGTTTTTGGTCAACTATCACTCAAGATTTTAAATATTGAATATGAAAAGCTGAGGAAATAAAGTGTAGTTGAAGAATATTTATTTTGATAGTTTAATGGAAGTCCTGAGCAGTTCCACTGAAACTTCCTGAGCTGGCACTGGTCCTTTCTGGCACCAAGAACTCATTTCAGGTTCACTGAAGCCATATCAATGAATATGGCTCTGAAAGAACATTTATAGGAATGCACAAGACTTCACAGAGATTCAAAGATATCTTAAGATGATTTTTACCACATTACCTGAATTGTTTATTCAGTTAATTCCATAGAATTATGTTGTTTCAAAGTACTATTTCTTTTAAAACACACTAACAGACTTAATATTGATTGCAAACATTACAGCATCATACCTTCCTTTGAAAGTCACGTGGAATTATTTTAATATGAGATTAACTTTTCTTTGATTGTCAGTGTTCTTCACAGAGGAACCAAAGTTATGTATAAAACCTGTCATAGGTTTTCAGGTGATAATGAGTGAATGAATGTTTAAAATTATAACTGTAGTTGAAAATCCCAATATTCAAAATCCTATCTGCAGTTAGACTACAATTTTAAAGTAATAAAGCAGTTATAACTCAATAAAAATTGTTAATAACAGTAGATGCCAGACTATAGCATTTCTCACTTTCTAACATTTCTTATTTCTCAGTTTGTGTTTGTCTAGGGAAACTGTATTGTAGAGGAATCTAATGGAGTTTTCTCTGAAAAAATGCCTGGATATGGTTCCTAACTCCTATCAATTTGAAAAGATTTCTGTGGGTAGCACAGGAAGCATCTGAAAAAGTTCTGTTTGTTGGTGGCCTACCCCCACCTACTCCAGACTTACCATCCCAAAACTTCCTTTCTTAGATGTTTTTTCTCAGTGAAGTATTGCTAGGAAATTTAAATTTACATTATCTAGTCTTTTTGCTACAGCTTTTTAATCTTTGATGGTTTTGACTGATCTTAAGTGACTTTCAGTCCATGTTTCTTCTATATGCATAAGTTCAGATTCATAAATGTTCCTGACCTTTCTCCTTGTCTCCACATAGCTTTCATTGTGAATGGACTTTTCACTTGATAGCCCTTTCAGAAATGATCTTATTTGTAGCTTAATCTCAGGCAGTATTTTTAAAGAAATTCATAAAGTATGGTTTTTTTAAAGGAATTTTGTTTTTAGGCATACTTCTTCTCACTTCACTCTTTTGAATTGAGCTTAGTGTGCCTAGTGAACTTCTGAAAGCAACTAATAATAAAACTGTTGTGAATGAGTACTCATTCCTGTGTCAACATTATGTTGCAAATTATTTTTGTGGGATAAGAATTTCATAATTAACTTTTGCCCGTATTTGTTGCTCATCACCTTTTATTTCTCAGATATTAATGAATAAGATCAGTTACAAAGGAGGAAAGTTGTTATGAAATTGAAACTTGAGATTGCTTTTGACTGTTGCTGCTGAAAAGTGTAAACCCAAATGGACTCTATTTCAGACACTAAAATGCAGCAGACAAAACTATTATTTCATCCCCTGTGGGCCACTGTCTCTGTTCTCTCTTACTTTTATGTCGTCATGTTAGTTTGACACCTATAATATGTTTAATAGGTTTTTCTCTGATGTTATTATTGGCTAATGATTCTGCTTTTCCCTGGAGATGGCAAAAATGAGAAGTCACAGTGTTTTGTTTTATGTAGCTCTACAGGGACAGTCTTAACCATAGTCCTCTATGGGAGTATGTCATCTTAAATCAATGGATAGGAAGTTAGCCTTTAACATTTGGATTGCTTGCTTCAGTTTTATAAATCAGACTAGCAATTATATGTATCTTGATTCATATATTTTACACTTTTATTGTTTAAATGAAACTAAAGCAATGATTGATTTATAAAACATGAATGTTCTTTATGCAATAATTTGTTTTTGAATAGAACAAAAGGTTTTCACATGCTGATAGCTGCAGTTTCTGTGAGATCTTGTTTCGTTGAATGAACTATTTTATACCTGACTCATCATACTGATCTTTAAATCTTTATCTTCCACAATCATAGGCGAGAACAATTAAATTACAGAAAGTTTTACATTTCAGAAATAGTCATAGGAAAAAGATAAACATTAGGACAAGCTGAATTATTGCCAAGCTTGCTAATATAAGTCAGCAGTAAAATGTGCATGTTTTAATGAGCTTTCCAGCAATCTTAAAATTTTTATTAATTTTCAGGTAAAGATCAAGGGGTAACAAATACAAATATCTTTGCATACTGTGAGCAAAAGAAAAGCTGTTCTAGATTTTCTGTGCATTTTATCTTCACTCTAAAGTCTTTGCACCTAACTCCAAACAATCTCACATTGCGCTGGAATGCTTCCTTTAAAAAAATTGAAAAATAAAAAGTAACCATAATAAAAATTCAAATCTTAGGAAATATGTTTTGGTGGATCACATATGGGGTTGCAGTAAGGAACTGAATTGGAATACTATGGTTGTTTAATTCCTTCCTTTTTCCAGCTCTATCTATAGAGTGTCAGCTGCTCTCTGAGATGGATGCAAATTGTTATTTAGCTATAATTAAAAAGCAGAACATTGTCAGATATTCACCATTATTAATAAGTGGTTACTGTTTTCAAGTTTATAACTTTACTTTCTCTAAATCAAGAGTGGCTCAGTAAATAATTCATGATTTTTTGGTAAAAAATTGAAAGCATTTCACCGTATATGTTTCCATTAAGTGCAAAACTGCTGGGAGATGAAAAATTTGTTCCAGAAGTATTTTGGACTGATTTTTTGTTAAAGAAGTATTTTAGAAAAGTTCTATTTAGTAGATATTAAAAATTAATAGCAAACCCAAAGAAATATTTTTCAATTGAAGATAATTTTCAATAAATACAATTATAAACATCTATACAATATAAACAAATATAAATTTTCCATTAAAGAGTAGTCACACACCATATTATCAGATCTGAATTTTCATGTTCTTCACACTGGGATAGTTCAGATGGGAAGGCATACAAGGAAGGATATAACAGTAAGACAGCCCATTAGAGCTAGCCTTGTGTAGATTTTATACACAGTGTCTGAGCGGTTCCATTTTATAGGTGATGTGGGGAACAATGATGAGAAAGCTGAGGAGATACAATATTTGAGTTAACAGAATGGATAAAACATATGTATCTTTACCATATATGCCTTTCCACATTATGTATATATATATATATATATATATACACACTTATGCTCGTATTCTAACACATATTGTAAGCAGGTATGATCCATCTTGTAATTACACTTTTAAAAAAATTGTATTTGTTAAACACAAGTTTTCCTAGACTGACACCATCACCATCACAGAAACTGCTAGAAGGAGTAAGAAGCAGAATAAACAGAAGACAAGCAATGGTGAAACTGTATTGAAATGTCAGACATTTAAGAAAATGTAGACACTTCTTTATTGTCATTAATGTGTTATTCACTTGTACAAGGCTTGTATCAGAAAACTACAGGAACTTGGATAAAAGCTTGAGACATCTTCAGTTAGAAGCCTGATTCTGCCTGAACAATGTAGAAGAAAATTAGGTGCATAAATTAGGAATATGTGGTAAACTAATCTTTAGCTTCTATTTAAGCCTTAGTACTCCTTAGTGAAAACTAATTTGGGTTTTTCCTTTAGCTCTTCTAAGAGAAAATCCTAAATGAACTCAGAAATGGCAAATCCACACTAATCTGGAATGATTGATCTTGAACTGCTTGGGAAGAAAATCAAAACTGGTGAGCTGAAGAACTGAACACAGGATAGTAGCTAGGATCAAAAAACCCCCAAATCTGTTCTTTCTTCCTGAAACTTCCATGCTTTTTGGTCCACAAAGCCTGTAACAAAATATAAAATATTGAAGTACTTAAGAAAAGGAGTACAGTAGCAAACTGGTTTGTGCAGACAACATCAATTAGAAACAGAAGAAAACAGACAAGAAAAACAAACTTTCCAAGTCAAATGATGTGTTTGTTTCATCACTCTTATCCAGGGTTTTACTTATTATGTCCTTAGGGTAAAAGAATGCTTAATGTTCCATTTCTTTCACCCTTTGTATGTGTAAGAAAGAGGGAAGAGATGCTAAAGAATATTCTCATTGGCCTTGAGGAAACACCAGACCCTTAAAACATAATTCTGTTGAACAGAAATAATATCAATGTTTGAGATTTCCAAGAATAGATAATGGGGAAAAAAAATAAAAATGGCTTAAAATATTAAATAAAATTTTTTTTCTGCCTCCAAATATTTGCTATTTTTACAGGGTTTTTGAAGGTAAAATGATGGACAGTAAAAAGACATCAGGTGGTGTGCCAGACAATTTGTGGCCCCTTTTAAAATGGGCTTTTGATATTTTTTATGTCTTCTTCCTCTGAAGCGTCTGGCAATGACTCTGCCCTAGACTGAATACGGTGCAAGGGTGACAGCTTCTGTGTTTCTATGGTCATTTGCAGTTTGGTTGGAGTCCCAGTGGTGTTCATGGGAGGTTTGCTTCTGGCTTCTTTGAGAGAAGTGTCAATTCTAGATTGATTCAGTGGAACATTTAAAGTCACATTTTCAAGACTTCACAGAATAAAAGCAAAACATTTGCTCTCAATTTTTGCAGGTCTCCATGATGAAAAGCTAGAGTAACAGAGGAGAAACCTTAAAATTCACTGAGTAGATAATTTCCCCTGAGTCTGCCTATGTCAGGCTTTTCTGATTTACTGGTTATAAAGACAGTGGAGAAATAGATATGGCTTCTGATCTGAAAAATCAAGACAAAATTATAGAATAGATGGAAAAAGAACTGAGAGAATGCTGGTTATAAAATTGATTTAGTGAGTTTAATTCTAGCTCAGGTTTTGTTTTGCCACACTAACCCTGAGTAACACCTCATTCTAAAAATAACTTCATTAACCTGCCCTGTAATAATTACCTTACAGAAAATCATTCCAGATTTCTTCCTTGACAGTATTAATGTATGCAATTTATTTTGTATTTTTAACGTATTTTATTTGAAGAAATAGTTTCTCCTTGAGTTTATGCCTCTCATACTTTGCTCAGTCTTCAGCTTCTTTTCATTTATATTCACTCCCATTTAGGCACTTAATTAAAGACAGAATCCAGGTGAATTGAAAGAAAGGCTACCAGGATTTTGCAGGTTCACATTAATGAATTGTTTTAAAGAAATCAAGAGTAAATTTACTGGCAAATGGGAACTGAAAGAGAGTTGTTTCAACTACCTCTCCCTTTATTCATTATGAGAATATTTCATGTCATTTGACAGAAAGGGTCTAGTTTGCTATACACTTATGAAAGCCAGAAAGACTGAGGAAGAAATGCTAAAGGTTCACAGAAGTCTTAAGTAAATGCTATACCCCTAAATTGTTCCCTGGGGCTGGGGGTGGGGTACCAGGAGTGGAATCCAAATGCTTAAAACCATTAAACCAAGGAGGTTTTTTGTAATTCCAATACTGTGTAATAATCTCATTCTCTTAAGTATATTCCATTTAAAGACATGAAAGTTCAATACTCATATTCTTTTTCATGCAAATCCTTGCATGAGATCTCAGATATGCACCTGGAAAGAGAAAATGGAGAAACTGCTGCACAAGTATTGCTTGTTCTCCCCTTGGCTATGATGCAAGTACAGCCATCCATCATGGAAAAGTACTCAGTCATAAATTTAAATTGAATAGGAGAAGTGACTGGACTGTCTGCTGCCTCAACTGAAACCAAAAGGTTTCTCAGCAGAATTTTGCTTTCTCCTAATCACTAATGATATGATGCTTTCTTTAACATGCTAGGCAAAATAGACAAGTGGGAAAGGCTTTAGCCTTTTTAAAGAGCACAAGTGACATGCAGGCTGACCTCTTGACTGCATGTGTTACAGCCATAGGCAACCCAAATGGTGCCAGGTGGAGATTACACAGGGCAGAGCAACATCTGCTTCACTATCACAAGGGTAAATGATAGTTCCTCATGTTATGCCACAAACAGCCTGAGGTAAGAAAGACTGGTAGAGTTCCTGTCACAAATTAAACTCTTGCCAGCAGGTAGGATTCCACTCCATCTGTCCATGTAAGTAGCTCAAACAGAACAGAAGCTACATAAAATATTTTCCAGAGAGATAAAAGGCAAATAATGCAATTTATTTATGGGATGGAGCCAGAAATGAAAGCAAAACTAAATAGAAAGAGAAGATGTTTTTCCCTATGATGAATGGAAAGTGCTGTGCTGTTATATAATCTGTTTTCAGAGGTAGTGGCTAGAATTTCTGAAGTGCCTTTTTCTTTTTTTTTTCTCTTTTTATTGCAGCTTGTTTTGTACACAGACAAGACACAGAGGCACAAAGTATGTATCTTGGACATACACATCTCATAGCTCCCAAAATTATATTCCAAATGTTTATTTAGTCACTCCCCTTTTTGCTCTACTTGAAGATGCTAACAGGATAATCAATAATTGTGGTTATTCAGACCACAGACAACTTTGTGAGGAAAGCAGTGTGAAATACATAACACTAATGCCTCCTTAAGGCTTAAAAATGCCTAAGAAATTACTGTAAGTCCCAAGAAGCACTTTTATTTTGGATAGTAACCATTACTCTGTCCAATGGTCTAAATAGTCAACTACTTGTAGGTGTTTGCTTTTTTGGTACACAGACAAGTTTAATTAATTGTTCTCACCCATTTAGAGACAGTAGATAAGTTTAAATTTCTCAATGAAAACGCAAGATGCGCACAGACCAAATACATTGGGTGGGATAGAACTAAGTTATTCAGTGAAAATTTCTTTTAAGTTTCAAGATACTGAATATCCTCAATTCCAATTTTCATCATTTCCATTTCCACAAATGACCAGTTTTGTCATGCATACAATATAAGGAAACCCCACATTTTTATTACCTAGGGAAAATGTATATCGAATATTCCATATGTGTTATTTTACAGCAAAACACACTAGAAGAGGACACAGGATGTATTCTAAAAAGAAAGTTTTTGTCATAGGAACCTGACCTACTTACCAAAGTAGAGGAATTAAAATAATTTGAAAACACAGCAATATTTTTATTAAGCAAAACTTATCAAGTGTTTTTTAAGTGTGTGGTATGTTTTGGAAGTGTCTTAAGCTTTTAGTTTCTTAAGCTTCTCTCAAAGCAGAAAGAGCTTTAAACAGTGATTAGCAGAAGTCAACTTTTAAGATATCTGGGTTCCTAAGAGTGTGAATCAATCCCAATGGGATTTTCAAAATCCCATTAGGATACACTCATAGTTATATACTATCCCACTAGTTATAAATAGTTATCCCACTAGTTAGTCTAAATAGTTTAAAAAAATATTTACCTTTAATGAAGTATTTCTAGAATCAGACAGTAAGTATCTGAATCACTTAGAACATTTTGGAACATATTTCCTTATACTTTGCACAATAATTAAATGAAAATAAAATGTATTGTAGATTTTTTGAGTCTTGTGGTTTCTAAGTATATTTCTTAGAAGTTTTTTTCTGAAATATATAGCTTGTTTATTTATTTGCTGAGGATCATAATAAATAAACTTCCAGAGATATCTCAAAATATGGTTTTTGAAAAATTAACACTGTGGTATCATATATTTTTTATGGCTTTCTGAAACAATAAATTGCATTAGTTTTTAAAGTCATCTTGTGCTCTCTTTAAAATATTGCATTGGAAAACCTGACCTAAAAATTCTTTATGTGCTTTTAAGCCAACCACAAATTAGGAGAGCACATTTTTTATTTCCTGAATGAGAACAAGAAGTAGATATTCTAATGCCTCAAAGAATACCTCTCCGTGCGTTTGACTTTTTATTAGAATGAGCCAAGCTGGATCTCACATTCTAAAACCAGATATATATAAATGGATCACTTCGGTCAGCATTGCTGAGATTAAAATATCAAAAATATTGCAGTACTTGTGCATGGAGTCATTATAAGTAAAAGAAGCCATTAGTGCGAAATTTGCGTATGAATGGTTCTACTCAAGAAAAGGAGGAGTCCAGAGGAGCTGAAGGAACAAGAAATTATCGAGAAAATACAGAATTTAGAGTCTGATTTCCTTTTGGTAGAAAGGCCACAAGCCAGAAGCTATTCATGTAGAATGTAAGACTGAGTTAGTTGTCTTTTGGAATACATTAGAAAAGATAATAAAACATTATACTCATTACATTTTCTGTATTCTAACCTACTAGAATACACAAGGCTATAAATTAAAAGAGAATATAGGAATAATTTTTTCTTGGAGCCATTAATTATATTGCTCTTAGTGTGAATAGTCAACGAACAAGAAACTTTCATTACTGCTACCATAGCACCCTGCTATTGATCCATCAGTGCCTTCATAATGTAAAAATAATGGTTATTGTAGAATATATTTTAACACCTCAGATGATCAATGGCAGTCACATTTTAAAGATATCTGAGAAAATCTGCATTAATTGCTGGGTTATTGGTCCTAAAGCACAGTGAGAAGAGGGAGAGAGAGAAGAGCTTGATATGAGAATTTTAAAAATAATTTTGAAGTGTCAAATGTATCTATATACAACGGAGAAAGTCAAGTAAAATTTTCAGAATGAAATTACCAGACCAAAGACAAAAAAATTAACAAGCTCAAAATTACTTTGCAATGTGACCATTTAAAAAAAGCCTAGCCATGTGCAGTAAGGTGGTAGGTGAAGAGCTTGAGTTCGCTGTCTTCAGAAGTGGTACAGTTTGCTACTCTTGTATTTTTAAACTTTGTGTGTGTTAGTCAGGTGTTAAAATAGAGAAAATAAAGACATTTGATGATAATGACTCATCCAAACATGGTGGGAGTGGCTTAGAAAGTTTTCTTCTAACATTTTTTCAGATAGAAGGAGTAGGTCACTGAGGGTGGGAGAAACAGAAGAGCATTTCACTAATGACCAAAAATCTATGGGACAGTGCTTATATTACCCAGGAGATCACAGATTCAAGTTCTGTTTCTGGAGGCCATAAATAAGGATATTTGTTGGTTAAGGTGTTAAGGAGTACATTCAGTGCAGCTGGGTGCAGGTGCAGGGGAGCTGCAGGTTGAGCTCTGGGTGGCAGGAGCCAGAGGCAAGGGGCCCTGAACTGCTCACCCTTAGCTTAACAAAGGGCACAGGGACGTGCAGGCACTTGGGCCTTCAGCCAGGGGACTGACACTCAGAGACACAGCAGGAGCTGATGACACCAGACTTTCCTGTTCTTAGACTGAGAGGTCATTAAGAAACAGGGGTGTGCTTTGTTCAGGCTGCCTCCTTGGAAGCACCCAGCTCAAGCTGTTTTTTGATTATTTATATGTTAAGTAATTTAAAGTATCTTAATGTCTGAGACTTCTATGGGAAATTAGGGGTTAAGTCAGTGAGGAAGCCTTGCCTGATGGTGTGAGTGGTGTGGGTAGGGAGTGAAGTGGGGCATCCATCAGGTCACTGGAGCTGCCAGATGCAAGGGGGCCTCAGTCCTAGTTCTGGTACTGGTGACTCTTGGATGGTCGGACAGGGAAGTTTCCTTAACAAAGTTTTTGAGGTCTGTCCTTCCTATGGAATTACCCTGCATGACGTGGTTAAGATGTGCAGCACCAACACAGGAGGGAAGCTAGAGGACATCCATCTATTTTCAACCTTGTCAATTTTCAACAAGTTTGCCCTTCTCCTTTGCACTTTCCTCATGTACAAGTTACATCGTTCCCTCTAGTCTGGTGACTTCATGCGATGATTTGCCACAGGGGTTTACCCATTCCCATCAAAGCAGTGAGGACTGTGCCTGTCAAAGGCGCACATACTCTCAGTGTGCTGTACTATGCCATGCACATTGTGTATGACACTTTGAAGACTTCAGTCTCCATGCATCCTCAACACACTATGACAAACAGTATATTTCTTTCATAAGACATGCACTGAAAGAAAGGGAACATTGTTGTTACTGACAGTAAAAATTTTATCTATAAGTAAGCCATTAGTTTTAAGAGTGACTAAGTCAAATGCATATTCATTAGGGACCAAATTTGGGAAGAAACAAAATCTATGGAGCAGTCTGTAAGCAGATGGACAACATATTTTCTTTAAATGCATTTTTTTAATACAACTAATTACATATGCCCACCTGGGTATATGCTTTTCTGAAGTGACTAATTTTAAATTTCCTGAATATTTCTTCACAATTTACATTTCAGGCAGTAATAGGGCTCTGCAGACATAGGTAGGTGGCTGCCAGCAGGGAACCATGCCTCTGCTTTCCATACATCCAGGTCTCCAGGCAGCCCCCAGGCAGCTTGTCTAGGTTGGTTCCCCTGTGGCCTGAAGTCTGCTCCCTCAGCACTCGCTCAGCACTCTTGGACTCTGCTTTCACATTCACTGTCCATTTGAACAGCAAATCTTGTTGTAAGGATGGCCTTGGGGGCTATTCTCAGAGGACAGTCTAGACATACATTATTGTGTACAGTCCATCTCCTTTGTATACGAGAGAGAAAGAGTTCAATGAAGCTTTTTCCTAATCACCATGTAGCATACTGCCAGGCACAAAGCAGAAGAATGGTATTATGTATTTTATATAGGAACTAGGGATATGCAGTGATTACTCCTTTATCTCCTCTATCTCACTTGCTGTTGTACCATTCATGTACTGCATACTCAGTTGCTTCTGTTCACTCAAGATGCAACTTCTCTCAAAATTCAGTATTGCTTTTTTGTTAATTGCACTGTTTATTAGAAAATAATGGTAACTTTTTTTCATCCAAAACTATTTGCAAACAGAAAGTGCTCTATACTTCCTCTATACAGAAAAATAAAACTGAGAAATAGACCTCTTATGCTTATAAAGGACAACAAGCTGTCTTTTCTAGGACACTATTCTCAGCCACATTTGAGTGTAAAAAGTCATATTTTGTCTGTGTCTTTAGTCCACCTGTAGGTGTTTATGTTAACAGAGGCTGCCACATACTTCTTCTGATTTGTTGCAGAGTTGCAGTGCTTTAGATAGGAATTTCCATGTTTGATGAAAGGATGTCTACATTTTCAAGGGACAGGAAGAGTTGTCTGAAGTAAGTTTTGATGGTGGCTAAGTATAAGAAAGAATTTAGTGAGAAAAGGTTTTCTTATAAATACATCCTTGAGGTAAAAAAAATGTAAAACTAAGTCATTGTCACTACCATGGAAAAGACAATCATATCTTATTAGCATATTAACTGAAATATTGGAAGTGTAAAAATTCTAATTATTAAGAACTTCAAGTAAAAAGATACAAATTTTAAAGCTAGAAATTCTATGCATATTCAGTTTTATCAAAAAAACTGTAGACAACTTCTCAGTAGCAAACATTCTTCTTTTTTATTCCTAGGAATTTGTGAAACAGTTTGAATCAAGCTGTATCATCTCTAATTATCCTTTTAAAGATAACTAGATATCCTTCAGAGATATCCTTTTTCAGCTGGAAGAGTTTCATCACTACCTGATACACAAGTGGCCAAGGAAGACAATGCCATCCTGGGATGCATTAGCCCAGCAGATCTAGGGCAGGTCATTCTGCTCCTCAGCTCAGTCCTGGTGAGGCCTCACCTGGGGCACTGTGTTCAGTTCTGGGCTCCTCAGTACAAGAGGGAGATTTGGAGCTTCTGGAACAAGTCCAGTAGAGGGCTACAAAGGGGATTAGGGAACTGGAGAACCTCATTTATCTTAAATACTTGTCCTAGGAGTGTGTGCAAATATTAGAGTTGTGATGCTGTCAGGCAGCTTTACACTTAAATTCTGACAAATTTCCTGAAATAGGCACCCACCAATATATTTTCTGTGTTCTCAAGTTCAGTCCAGAAATTTATCTATAATAAGTTTATTGGTTTGATCAGAAAGATGGAGATAGCTTCTATTTTCTTCCAATGCACTACTTCAGCTCCTTCCTTTTCCACTGACTGATTTGCATTTGGATTTTGAAGTCAGTTATTGTTCTTGCATCCTCAAAACTGAGTTACAAGATATTTTCAGTTGGGGCCTTCTCTGATACAGATTCTCAGACTGACTTCTTAATCTCTCCCAGGTCAGATGTTTTACTTTATAGAAAATCCTCAACTATTTAGCTACTTCTTCTGGCTTTCCCCTATATGTGATCAGACACAGAACAGATGCTTTCTTTATTTCATCCATTAGACTTTGATCCAGCAGGGCTTGAGCACATGCTTACTAAAAGCTGTGGTTTATATTGAAAAAACAAATAACATATAAACAGTGATGAAAATAGAAGAAACAAACTTCTTCTTCTTGTTATTATTCTCATTATATCTAATGATGTATAGTATTAATATTACCAGTAATAATATTCCAGGTATCATAGTGCAGGTAAGGTACTGCCTTGGAAAATTCAGAGGTGCATTTTATAGGGCTATGAATGTGCACAAACATCTGTTACACAAAGCAGGGAAAATATAAAGATTTTCAGAGAACAAAAACCCCTGAAAGTATCACTCTTAGTGACTAAAACATGACTTGGAGCTTTAAAGTTCTAACTTTGCCACTACAGGTAATAAATGGAAGTGTGATAAATGTGGGCTTTGGTGCAAATTCTTTTTTTACTTTACAGATGTGGATGTGGTTTAAGAAATATATTGCAACATAATGTAATTATGTTATTTCAGGCTACCTGCAAGATATCGTTTACAGACCAATATTTTTTATATTGGGTACAGCTTGATTATAAAACACTCTTAAAAGTCTTAAATTATAGGGTGTTATGATGCAAACCAGAATCTTAGGCAGTGTTTGCATTTAAATTAAGCTGGAATCACCTCTTTAGGCTAATATTTAAATAAAAGTAATTTATTTATATTTCTCTGCAGTGATCCTCTATTCTGTTTCACTGAAAGCAGATCTGTACCAAACCACACCAAATGAGATTAAGGTCTATTATGTTTGTAACCATCTTAGTATATGAAAGTTAGATCTTCATTATGTTTGATAAAGTAAAAATTACATAATTTCTAATTCTGCAGCAAACTCCTGCACAAATTTTTTTACTCCTGTTTACATAAATTAAATGTGCATAAGGCTCTGCCATTTGGTTGTTAGATGGCAATTGCCCACTTTTGGTTCAACTTGATTTCATTGTTCTCATAGTCATATCATGAACCCACTAGTGCTCAAATTTCCCAGGCTGAACCAAAGGACATATGATGACATTAATATTTTTTATTTTGAATAGAAAAAAATATATTTCTTAAATTAAGGGATCACTTTCAGTCCTGGGGGAGTTTCCTTTTGAAACTTATATGAAAAGGAGAAAAAAATGTTAATTGAATCTTCTCATTTACACCTTCCATCTGTTTTTGTTCCAGCTGCATCTGCTTAGATACTTGAGAAGCAGGTCAAACTAACACTTAATGGGTCTCAGCTGATTATTGTAGTAATTTAATAAAATTGCTCCAAGTAGAAAGTGGAATGGGAAAGAGGGCTTACATTTTTATATTAAATGGAGAAAGTTTAAAGAAATTTTCTTGGCTACAAAGGTTATCAAAATAAGTTGGGGGGAGGGAAATGCATAATTCTCTTCCATGGGGAATTTAGTCTAATTTTTTTTTTTAGCTTTTCAGAACTTTGACCTTTGTTTTCAAATAGTGCTTCTTGTTGAGAAACTGCTATTTTGCCTATTTTTTAAATCCAGTATTATGATTAAAGTATCTTTTTCTTCTGAATCTCACTTTTCTGTCTTTTCTAATTGTGTGTGTTTAAATATTTTTATATTTTATATGCACTCTTGTACTCTGCATGGTGTGTCTCAAGATATATATTATGTTAAGATTTTTTGTTTTTTACTTCTACCGTTGGAAAACAAACCCCTTCACTTCCTAGATTTAATGTTGTATTTGCAGTAGCCAATGATGTAAGTGAAGCTATTGTTTAGACATGTAAAGGATATTTCTTTCCTTCTAAATATTCCTCTTTTTAAAAAATGTTATTCTCTTATGAAGGTAGGCTTTCAGGTTTGCTTAACCTGCTTTATATTGCTAGGAAAAAATATAGTTTCCTAAGGAAGATTTACTTTTTTAAACATGTTCCAACTTCATCTATCTAAGAGTTGGTTTTGTTGATTATTTCTTTAGCAGATTTCAAGAGATAGACACCAGTAGAAATTAACTCATTCTACCTCTGAAACCCATTCACAGAATAAAATATTTATATATTTATATGTAATGATAATTAATATATTATCTAAATCATTCTGAGCATATTAACACTTTTCTGTCCTAGAACTTGTCCAACACGAAAAGAATATTGTGAATATACTGAAGGGCTGCAGCCTATGTCCTACTGACAATGATCTGTGCTGATTAAATGTTTGAAACTCAGTGGAAGGAATTTTGCTCCACAAAACACTGGGCTGCTCTTACTGAGTGTCCTCTGTGAGTAAGAGTAGGAGAAATATGGCGCAGGCAATAAAGAAGTCAAAAATGGCTTTGATGAGGTAAATACTACCAGGTGTATGCAGGGTAAAAAATAATGATGGCTGTTCTGAGCACATTTATCAAGCTAGGCACATAGGTGGGCAAAGACGGAAGCACGTGTGTCTTAACAGACTGGTGAAGGTGGACAGGAATATCCTTCACCTGTTTGGGCTCAGAGGTATATAAATGGAAGGAGACCACAAAGGATTCAGACGTAGAATTAAGCTATTAATAAAAATAGTCCCTTTAACAGATTTTCTGTGAAAAGTTGGTAATATGAAAAAAAGTGGTGGTGACGTCTTCAAGATCAAGGTTGGTTCAATCTGTGAAGACTACAGAGAGTAGGCTGATGCAGAGTTGACAGAATGGCAAATGAGGATGCTTTTCTTGCCCTGAAATTGTAGACATTTAGCTGAATGGTTTTGAAGTCAGAGGGTCTGTCTAAGATTGAACAAGAGGAATGTTGTCAAATTATTAAAAATGTCAAATGAGATGAGTGCTGAGTACAACTGGAATTGAAGTAGAATCTAAGGTCAGTAGGGTATAGATAAGACGAGTATGGAGGAACACACAAGAAGAGCTAAGTGCAATGGAATTAGTATGTAACAACTCTGTTCCTTTTCCTCCTATCTTTTTTCTTTAAAACCAAATTCTCTAGCTTCACCTGGCAGTAAAAATTTTCCTCTATGTTTATTCCTGTTCTGAGAATGTATCCTTTACTTAACCCTAAGCTTAACTAAACTAACTTAAGTTTAAACTTACTTAACTAAGCACTCCTAAGTATTCTGGTTTACACAGACACTTTTCTAAACCAATAAATTTCTAAATTTCTAAGCATCAGTATAAAGTTTAGATCATAGTATATCATTAGTTAGAATGTAAATCCATACTGTAAATCCACAGAAAAGAATTTGAGCCTGATTCAATATAAATGGTTGGAATGATGAATGGAGGCACAATCAAATTGTGCTTTATGGAATTGGGAGGGGAAAGGTTTTGAAAAGATTTGATATTTTGGTTCAGAAAAATTTTGAAATCATAAAACAATGCAAACTCCCAAACTTAAATGAGAATATACTCTGGTCACAGCTCAAATTATGTGTGTTTTAAACATTACGGATGTAAATAAAAATATAATTCCTTCAGAATATCAAACCTCTGTGGAAGTGAAACTGTGACATTCTTTGAGTGCTTCTGTTTTCTGACACTGAGCAGACTACGTCCCTGCAGAGAGAGTGAGTCAGAAATGGAAACTAGACAGAAAGTACATGAGGTCACATTAAATGAAGGGTATACGGGAAGGCAAGAAAAAGAAACAAAAAAACCAAACAACCCCACAAAAAATTCTACAAGAGTAGAATAAGAAGCCAGGGTTTATTCTTTCTGACTATTAACAACTACCTTCTTTGACATGTTTCCATTTTGATTAGATTCCCATGAGGAGGAATATTGCAGAGGTCCTTTTTTTCATATATGATACTTTGCTCCTGTTTATTGAACCATATTCTTTGTCTGACTGATGGAGAAGTAGAAAAATACTCACAAGATTTAGAAGCAGCACTCCTGATATTATTTGCATTAAGAACACTCTTAGAAGCCTCCACTCTTCTCCTCATCAGGTACATCAATGCTGAATGCAGAGAAGCACCTACATCAACTGCCCCTTATAGTTTTAGTCCTTTGGAACCACTTTTATTAAAAGGTGCCACAGAAGAGGGCAAAACTAGAGGGTTAAGTTCTAGTGCAATTCTCAGGTTCAAAGAGTCATGCCCATAATTAATTTGATGTCTCTTTTACGCATCAAGTATTCATCAATATGTACACAGAGTAGAAGTTGCAAAGATAATCTTTTGGACTCTAAAAGACCCACTACCAATGAAACACTCCAATATTATCTAGCAGAGACCTTGAAATAATTTTCTCATTATTTTCAAATGTTATACTTTGCTCACACACCTGCTTTCAAGTGGTCTTTAATATTGGAAAAAGCAAAATGTATCTTTTAAACCTGTATTATTCATGATGACAATAATCAGAGCTATCAACATTTTGAGCTGATACAGCGTTGTTTTTTAACCCCAATCAGCCCTCCAGAGGGATTGGGCAGAAAATTGGAAGGGTAAAAGCTATTAAAATCATGGGTTGAGATAAAGACAGTTTAATAGGGAAGCAAAAGCTGCACACACAAACAAAGCAAAGCAAAGCAAATCAAAGAATTAAGCGATCACTTCCTGTGGGCAGGCAGGGCTCAGCTAGCTCCAGGAGAACAGTGCCCCATCACACTGAAAGTTACTTGGGAAGATAAACTCCAATACTTCAAATGTTCCCTCCTTCGTCTCCCCCATTTATATACTGAGCATGATGTCACATGGTCTGGAAAATCCCCTTGGTCAGTTAGGGTCACCTGTCCTGGCTGTGTGTCCTCCCAGAAAAGGCCTTGCCTCTATGTGAGCCCTGCTAAGCAATAACAAAGACATCTCTACAGTATCAGCCCTGTGTTCAGTCCCATAGCAGCACCTGTGGAAGAAATTAACTCTGTCCCAGCTGAAACCAGCACATACAGTTAGCTTGCTATAAAGGATCAGTCTTTCACACCTTTGAAGCAAATAGAGGATGTGATTATTATCATGATTTTGCATCATGGGCAGAAATTGTTCATAATGGCTTTTATAATCATTATATATCCAGTAGAGTTTTGACATCTAGTTGAAAGAAAAGGAAACCAGCTGTTGTAGAACTGACATTATATAATCAGTGCAAATTATATTTATATTTATTTATTCATTTTATATTTATACATGTTTATTGAAAAATATGGCTGATTTCCTTCTCAGACTCCCATGCACATGTACTAGAACAACATGGAAAAGATATTTATAGGACAATATCTGTGAGGAATCAAGCTGGTCTTTACTTCCCTGTTGCTCCTTTTTATTGGTTGGATTTATTACACTTAGAAGCATGGTCTTTCCTTTTAATGGTTATAGCACATCAAGAAATTTTAATTAGTACAAGAATTTCAACACAGCTTTTATGTAAAAACTAAGATTTATATACATCTGAAGTAACCAAAAAAAGGCTTTAACATCCACTTTTTCGATTAGCTGCAAAAAGCACAAACTATAAGAACCACTTTTCTGTTTCACTTGTGTCTTACCTGGGGTGACAAAGGGGGAATAGTTATTGTCCTTCACTGTGCAAATCAGTAATGACACTTCTGAGAATATTCTGGGAGGACTCTGTTTCCTCCCTCCTTCTTGGCAATTGGTCTAGTTTCCACTTCAGCCTTTTTGTTTGTTAATTTTTTTTATTTTAATGTTTTTATTTTAATGTTTTTATTTCCCCACTCTAGTATCTCTCCTTCTCTTTCCCAACAGTTGTATTTCAAACCAGACAATGGGAATTTTCTAAAGGCGGGTACTAACTTTGGCTGGCCCCTCTCCAAAACACTCTGTCCTCAGGATATTATACTTCTACTGCTTTTATTAATTGCATTATTGTAGCACTTCACTGTGCTAGGCATTTGAATACTGTTAAAAAAAAAAAGCGCCAAAGGTGCTACCTCTCCTTATGCCATTTGTCTGTGCCCATCTGCTTTATTTTCCTCCATAGCTCAAATGGTCTCATGCAAGGTGTGCAGAGGCATGTGGTGGGAGAGCAGAAGAAAACAGGAGTATTGTCAATCTTCTGAAGGTGAAAGTTCTGTCCAGAAATATTGAGATAAAAAAGGATTTGAAACAAACCCAGAAATTTCTTGCTTCTTATGATGCACAGTTCAAATTAACGACTTATTTTCACTTGCTTCCTGAATGTTTGGGGTTCTTTTCTGAGACTTATTTTCTGTTACTCTTTTTGATGAAAGTAAATTAGGAGTTTAAAGACAGGACTTGAATAATTTATCATTCTAGTTTCATTCTTTGAGTTTGCATTCATTCATAACATATGGCTGTAATTTTAACTTCAAATAGATCTGATAAAAATGTTAGAAGGAAGCATTTGCAGAAATATGGTCTTGAAACAGGCCCCATGTAAATACATTCTGAAAACATGATTTGGATCCTATTCCAAATATCATATTTGGTAGCTCACTTCTGTGTGTTGTCCTGCACATTTAGCTTGTCCCCCTGCAGTGACAGGAAAAAGCTGCCAACAGGATGAGAACATATTTCTGTAATTTTCAGGGTAGGTCAGACCAAAGAAAAATTGCTGTGAACCTTGTTCTACAATGTAGGCACTAGTCAGCCAAATATTTATACACATGCTGAACATTATAGGTGTTCTTAAGCTTATTCAATCAAGTTCTTACTGATTGACTGACAATGGAGAAATTTGTCTACTTTGATGTGAAGTATCGGTACAGCTGGACTGTGATCCTATTCTTTCATTGCTGGCATTTTTAGGAGAGAAGCAGCTAAAAAATTCCAAACAACTTAACTGGTCTGAATTACACTCTGATTGATATAATGGAATAGAATTGATTCCCCTGGCCTGAAAAGGACCCACAAGGATCTTCAAAGTCCAACTTTTTGCCTGGCACAGGACAACCCTAAGAAACATACCATGTCCATGAGATAATCACCTAAATGCTTCTTGAACTCAGACAGGCTTGATAGCTTGGCTGCTTCCCTGGGTAGCCTGTTTCAGACCCCAACCACCCTCTGTGTGAAGAGCCTTTTCCTAATATCCAACCTAAACCTCCCCTAACACAGCTTCAGGTCATTCTTTTGGGTTCTTTCACTGGTCACCACAGAGCAGAGATCAGGGCCTGCTCCAACACTTTCCCCCACAAGGAAGCTTTAGACTGTGATGAGGTTTTCCCTCAGGGGGAGTTTCCTCTTCTCCAGGCTGAGCAGACCAAGTGACCTCACATTCCTGGCTGCCAGGGCACTGCTGACTTGTATTCAGCTTGCCATTGCCCAGAACTTCCAGGTCTCTTTCCATGGAATTGCTCTCCAGCCTCTTGTTCACGAGTCTGTATGTACATTTCCCATATGAGAGTGTATGGACATTTTAGAGAAAAATAAGATCATATAATTGACTGTGGAGAAAATTTCTAGAGACACTTCCAAAAATAGTTGGTTAGATGATAGGAATAACTGTCCATATTTTATGATCTAAGTCTGTTAATAAGTGGAAGGATTTTTAAAACCTCTGCTAGTTCTAAGTAGTTTATATATACTCAGCTAGTCATAAGGTTTTTGAACCGTATGTGTGTGCATTATTATTGTTAAATTTTAAAACATAAAAATAATTAATCATGTTAGTTTTCCTCAAATTCATTTGAATTTGTCTGGCATTTTTGAGCATCTTGTGTCTTTTGAATGTCAAATACCTGCACCTGGTAAACTGAATGTACTGATGTGCTGTACTGTTACTGCTTCCCAAAATCAAATGAACTTTGTTTTGAAACCTCCCTGCCACACAATCCTTTCATTTATCTTGGAATAAAATCATATTATTTTATTTCTGTCATATATTCCTACTAATGCTATTATACCCTGACTCCATGCTCGCAAGCCAAGCAGAGATAGATTACATTAGGACCCGAAGCCATTACTGTATGCACTCCCGCAGCACAGTCCTGCTGAGTGAGCTTGCCATTTTGTGGGACTGAGCTTCTGCTGACAAAGACCTAAAGCCCTTAACACTGCAGAAATCCTTCCTTACCCTTTGACTGTGGGTGGGGCTTCCCATGCTCCAAGAAGGAGAACTTGCTAGGTGTGGTCAGAAAATTTTGTCTCCTTGATACTTATTTTGGCATGATGCGCTAACAGTCTGGCTGTATTGCCTCGGATTTAGCATTATTTGAAGAAGAATTGAGCATTATTTGAGGAAACGTGTTTTGCTGCCATTTGCTGAGCTTCACAGTTCTAAAGGAAGCTCTTCCTTCCCTAGTAACATAAATAAGCAGGAATAAAGCAAAATTCCTTGAGATACAAAGTGAGACAGATCTGGAATGCTACCAAGGTTCTTTGAAGGCTGTTCTGGTATCCAGATATTACATGTCAAGCAGGTGAGGCAGAAGTCTGCTTGTCTGAACAGGAATCTTCTCTTGGAAATAAGGCAAAGAAGGAAACTGTGTATCCAGTGGAAGCAAGATCAGGTGACATGGGACTAACAGAGATGCTGCTTGTCACTGTAGGGAGAAAATTTGTGCAGCCAAAGCTGATGCTGGCCTGAAATGTGAGGGACAGTAAAAAGACTTTTTTCAAGTATATTAATGGCAAAAAGCAGTGTAAAAATAATAGCAACCCATTAGAGGATGGGGATGGTCTCACCATAAACAGGGACAGAGACAAGGCAGAGGTGTTTAACACATTCTTTACCTCTGTCTTCAGCAGGATGATGCAACAAGGGGGTCTCAGTGCCCTGGGCTGGATGACCATGACTGTGCAAAAGCTATCATTTAGCTATGAAGTTTAATGAGGGAAAGTGCTGGATTCTGCACCTGGAATGGGGCAATCCCAGATGTACAGACAGACTGGGGAATGAGAAGCTGGAGAGCAGTGCCATGGAAAGGTCCCTGGGGTTCTGGTCAATGGCAAGTTGAACCTGAGCCAGCAGTGCCCTGGCAGCCAGGAGGCCAAGCGTGTCCTGGGGGCATCAGAGACAGCATCGCCAGCCGGGCAAGGGAGGGGATTGTCCTGCTCTGCTCTGGGCTGGGGCAGCCTCACCTCGAGTGCTGGGGGCCGTTTGGGGTGCCTCAATGTAAGAAAGACTTCAAATGATTATAGAGAGTCCAAAGGAGGGGAACAGAGGTGGTGAAGGGTGTTGAGGGCAAGCCATATGAGGAACAGCTTGGGTCACTTGGCCTGTTCAGCCTGGAGAAGAGGAGACTGAGGTGAGACCTCATTGCAGTCACAATTTCTTTGTGGGGGGAAGAGAGGCAGGCACCGATCTCTGCTCTGTGTGACCAGTGACAAGAGCCAAGGGAATGGCTTGAAACTCTGTCAGGGGAGATTTAAGTTGGATATTAGAAAATGGTTCTTCACCCAGAGGACTCCAGATGGGCTGGAACTGGTTTCTCAGTGATGTGGTCATAGCACCAAGCCTGAGAAAGTTCAAGTAGTGTTTGGACAATGCTCTTGGGCACATGGTGTGATTCTTAGGGATGGCCCTGTGCAGGACCAAGAGCTGGGCTCAACAATCCTTGTGGATCTTCTCCAACTCAGCACGTTCTGTTATGCTGTGATCTCTTTGCATTAAACAAAGACTCAGTCTTGAGGTATATAGAGCTGGCAGCAGCACTAAGTTCTATGACTGGGTGCTGGATCCAGGGGTATAGCAGTATTCCTGGAGTCAGGGAAAACTAGCAGAAAGCACAGAACCCCACCTGAAGCTGGCAGCTCTGGCAAGGGAGGCAGATGCAGCTTGGGCATGCCGGGAGCAGCTGCCCTGGGTAGAGTTGAGACTAGGGAGGGCCAACAGGAACCAAGAGGATGCAGTGGTTTGTGCAGGAGGGCATGCAAGAAGGTCCCTGCACACTGCCTGTAGTGACACAAATGAGGGAAGTGCTCTAGGACCCTATAAGGGTGGTGAACACTCACCTCAGAGTTAAAACCAGTGCTTCTATTGAGAAAGCCTCTGAGAGATCTTATGCTTACACTCAGATGGAGTAGGTAAGGAAGGAGACAGTACAGCCAGTAGGTCTCCCCTGGAGAAATGGAAAAAAATGTTGCACGAGCTGTCTGAACTGAAGGAAACAGTTAAAAGGCTGTGTGCTATTAGAGGGGTCAAGATTGGGATAGACAAGTGGTTTTAGAACCATGTTTCTATGAGGGACACCATCAAAAGTACAGCAACTTATGACCCACACAAACAGGATTATGCTTCAATCTCCATGCTTCAATTTTTTTGCAATCAAAACCAGATATGAAGCTTTAACCCATAAGCAAGATCTGCAAGGAGAAACTGCACCAGAAAAACAGAGTATTCCACCAAATGGAACAAGAACACATAATGGGTGATTCAGTTCTGGGGTACTGAGATTTGCATCTGCTGGCCTGAGAGGGTCACAAGAGTTACACTGCCTTCCAGGAGATAAGGTCCAAGAAATTTTCACTACAAATCAATGGGCCCTGAAACAATCCACCAGAGGGTGTTAAGAGAACTGACTTCATTGCAAGTCTACTCTCCATAATCTTATGTCAATAACCTTGATATCTGTCAAAGAGATTGAGGGATATCTCAGAAAAATGGAAGAAAGCTAATGTCACCCCTATCAATAAGAAGGGCTTAGAAGAGGATCCAGGAAATTACAGGCTCGTGTCTTAATTCAGTCCTTGGGAAAGTTATAGAATGAATCCTCCTGGGAACTGTCACAAGTCAGATGAAGCATGTGATTGGGAAAAGCCAGCATGGAATCACCAAGAGCAAATTGTAAATGACAAACCTCATTGCCTTCTATGACAGAATAGCCTGATAAGCTGACATGGGACAAGCAGTGAACATGGTCTACCTGGATTTCTCCAAGGGTTTTGAAATGCTTTGTCACAGCCTCCTCCCAGAAAAGCTGGTGTGTTACAGTCCAGGGAAGTGTCCATGCAGTGAGGACGAACTTGCTGACAGGCAGCACACAGAGGGTGGTGGTGCCTTGCTCCTTTTCACACTGGCAGCCTGTCACAAGTGGAGTCCCCAGGGATCAGCTTGGGCCTAGCACTGTTTGATTTCCTCATAAGTGATCTATGGTGGGATCCTGATAAACCCCGATAAAAGTTTGCTGATGATACCAAACTGAGTGGGGAAGTGGACACTTTGGAAATTCACCCTGCAGGAAGACCTTTTCACATGGAGTTGCATAAAAAAGAGCCTAATGGGCTCAAGCTTCTTCTGGGGAGATTCCAGTTGGACGCAAGAGGAAAATTTTTCACAATGAGAACAATCAGCTGTTGCAGCAATGTCCCCAGGGAAGTGGTTGGTTCCCCACTGTTAAACACTTTAAAGATTCATGTGAACAGGGTGCTGGGCCATCTTGTCTAGACTGTGCTTTTGCCAGGATAGATTGGACCACATGATCCTTGAATTCCCCTTCCAACCTGGTACTCTCAAAGGGAAAAATGAGATAGAGAGCATGTTTTCAATTTCTGCTCATGCCTTTTAAAAAACATATTCAATTATTGAAAATATCCTTATATGTCAAAGTATTTTTAGATTTATATGATTATTTAAAGAGAAAATACATATTGCCTGAAAATCACAACTGAATCTTTTTTTTGCTTGTTTTTCTCACCACAATTTTCCCAGATTAGCCAGGAAAAATCAGTTTAAAATATTGAATATAATTCAAAAATACAGCTTTTTTCCTGTTCATATTTATGATTAAACAACTACTGATTTCCCTCTTTTATTTTATTCAAAATGTTCTGTACATTAAAAAAACCCAATACATTTAAGAAAGCATGAAAACTTGTACTTGATATCTTGCTTCTCCTTGATATATTTAACTTGTTGTATAGATTTATAATATTTTCTCTTTTAAAACTTTCCTTTAGTTTTTAACTTCCTGCCTGGAGACTGCTGGCTACTGAAGTGCTGAGCACAGCACTTACTGTGAACCAATAAAAAGTCAAAGACTTGATGTCAGGCTCTCTTAGACTTATTTAATCACTATGAGTGGAAAAGAAGACAGATTTTGATTAAGACCAGCTAAACCGATCAATAAAGTCCTTGAACTTGCAGAAGTCACTACTGGTTACTTTCAATAACAGTGATAGCCTGTACCTAGGAAGAAATATCCTTCTGTTAGAATCTTTACATATGACACATACATGTGGACGACCACTGAATGCTCCTGTAAGAGAGTGCATTATATTTCTTAACAGTTCATTACTGTTGCTCTTGGGGGTATAGCTTCAGCCAATTTCTTTTGCACTGAATCTCTGAGAAAACTGAATCTCTGAGAAAACTGAACTGGAAAATGACACTCAGATTCTACATATAAACACGAAAGGAGACTTAATATATAGTGAGCAACATGACAACCTTGAAATGTGCAATTTTCACTAATTCCATTCTTGATATACTAGTCCAAGTTCTAACAGGGGAGAAGGTCAGGGTGGAGGTGCAGTACTTCAGGATCCTCTAGATCTGTTGGATATGAGACTTAAACAAACAAGAAATTACTTTCATTGATTAAATGTAGATTGAATTAGTGGGAAAAAATGACAGGCCCTGCTAAGGTTGTGTCCCCTAGTCATTGTTTAACTCAGCGTGACAGATTCAATCTGCTCAGCCCAAAGGAAGGCCAAAGATGTCACTCACAGACTCTGCACAATGCTATAGCCACAGAAGAGCAAAATCGAAAAGTTGCACTTTATCAACTCACAGCCTGGAGCCACTGTTCTCATTCGGGTTGTGTTAGCAGAACAATGAGCTACAGCAGGCGCAAGGCCGCTCCACATAATAATTATAGGTATCCCACAGGCAAAACTCTTGTTGCTTTTAAGACTTGACAGAATGTGTCTTGTAGGCATGACCTAGCAGATGGGGGACTTTTTTCTTTCATCTTTTCCAAAAAGCCACCTAGGAGAAACATATAAAGAATCCTGATAAGGGATGTATTTTCTCCTAAACACATAGGTTGATTACTAAAAGCTGCTCTTCTTTTTCATTCACGCTTAAAATAATTGGAGATTACCTTAGTGGAAGGAAGTCAAGTATAGCAACAGAAACAGGGATAGACCTTTTGCTCTATCCTGCTAATTTGTGTCACCTACTGCACTGCCTTATGTATTGATGGTAGAAAAAATGAAGCAGAAAATTAAGTCTGAAAGGCATTTTTGTCCTGCTGTCACTTTGTACAGCATTTAGTTCAGTTGACATGACACTGTGCCTTTTGTTACATAAAACTGTCACATTGTCCCCTTCTGGTTAGCCACAGTTGCCGACCAAATCAATAATGTCTGTCAAAACTGTCAAATAATGAAAACAGCTAAAAATATCTGTTATAATAGATAATATTTTTATGACCATTAAAAGATACAACAAAATTATGTCACCAACAACATGAGCAAAAAAATAAGATAACAGCTAGCACAAACTGAAGAAGGATGTTCTCAGATATAATGTCATGTCTGGACATTTAAATTGATTCATACTAATTTTTTATATTTTTATATGTTACTAGTCTTTAAATATGGTTTATGATTGGTGCAGGACACTTAAAACATGTAAGTGTATGCATTTATTTTGTTAGAGTTGTTAAGTACTATTTGTTCTTCAGTTTTTACAGATAAAATACAAACTACCAGTAGCCCAAAAGAGTACAGAAGGAATCCAATGGCAATGCAAAGAGACTGATTATCTTTTTCAGTCTTCCACTCTTGCTTGGACCATGGTGTGATACAGAAATTTGAGGACGAAAACACTAAGATTTGCGAACTATAGTCAACATCTTATGATTATGTTTTCTTTTTACCTTCCATCATTTCAGACTGAAATTCTCCAGACGCTTTTTTGTTTATAGTTTAAACCCAGAAACTCTGGTAAACATGTGATTTAGCTAGAATGTGGAAGAGATTTTTGCCCTGAAAAGACCCACTTTGCCCAAAAGACCTCGCAGTGCTGGCATGCAAGATTGAGCTTCCTGGCTGGATACTGCTGGGAGCTACATAGCCAAATTTGACCACTGTTCCTTGAAACAGCCAAAAACAGTAAATATCAGTGTCACCTATATATCTTCTGAAACATTGTCCATTTGTTTAGTAGATATTTCTATGTGTCACTTGGACTTCAGACTTAAAAAACTCTGGGTTCTGTGGTTCTTTCAGATTCTTTCTGGAAGACCTTGCAGAAAATCTCAGACTGATGTAAGTAGTATCAATTATGACCTCTTTTGTAGAGAGAAACACATGGATTTGAAAGCCTTTTGTAATTTTTTAACCTGGATAAAAACACTCCTGAATTTTATGTCTTCAATGTCTTCACAAATGTAATGTCAGTCCCATCCTACTTACTATCTTTACCTAGTCATTTTTTATATGTACTTTGACCATATACAGGTAGAAAAGGAAAGGAAAGATTAGGGGGAAAAAAGCATCCAACAGATCCAAGAACACTTTAAAACAAATTGAAATCTGTTTAGAGGTTGCCCTGTGTCAATAGACCCCAGTAACATGGGAATTCCATTTTGCTTTTTCTCAGCTCAGAAAACTTTTTTCCGTAGATTTTTAATCACAGAATCATAGAATGGATTGGGCTGGACAGGACTTTTAATTGTCATCTAGTTCCAACCCCCTCTACAATGCACAGGGACATTCAACTAGATCAACCTGACCTTGAACATTTCTTAGGATGGAACATCTATCACCACTCCAGTCAACCTGATACAGTGTTTCACCACTCCCATTGTAAAATATTTCTTCCTAAGGTCTAACTTAGATCTGCCCTCTTTTAGTTTAAAAGCGTTACCCCTTGTTCTACAGCAACAAGTCCTGCTAGAAAATTTGTCCCCACCTTTCCTGTAGATCCTCTTCAGATACTGAAAGGCTGTAGCAAGCTCTCCCCAGATCTTTCTCTTCTCCAGGTTGAAGAACCTCAACTATCTCAATCTTCCCTCACAGAAGAGGTGCTCCAGCCTTCTGAACACCTTTGAGGCCCTCTTCTGGACCTGATTCAAGTACTCCATGTCCTTATGTTGGGGGCCCCAGAGATGAATGCAGTACTCCAGGGGAGGTCTCATGAGGACAGATGGGAAGCATTACCTCCCTTTATCTGTTTCTTTTGATGTAGACCAGTGTACAGTTAAGTTAACCTCAGAACTCCTTTCACTATATTTCAGTGCTGTAAACATGGAGGTTTTAATTGTGTACACTCAAAATTTATACAGATTTTATACAAAAGATACAGGCAAATATCTTTTGTTTATAGCAGTAAAATTGCAATAATTGCTTAATTTTTAATATATTTTTTACTTAAAATTCTTGAGGGTGTTTACCCCATGATTTAGTGCAATTCTGATTTTACTAACTTTATTAATTCATGAGCTGTGAGATTCCTTAATATAAAGTAAATTAAATGGAATAATTCTTAGTCTGAGAATGTCATAGGTTATATTTGTGAACTCCTAAGGTGGAATAAAGCATTGAAGTCTTTGTATTCTCTGTGTTCTGTTTAAGATATTCAACATACTGTAGTAAATCGCTTTTATATGTCACAAAATTAATTAATTAGACTTTTCAAACTACAGATTTGGTTCATACATTTTCAAGGTTTAAGTCAGCAGAAAGACAGAAATTTAATTCTTGTGAACTGATTTCTACTATTTCCCAGTGCAACAGGACAAGAAAACCCTATGACAAGAAAACCCCAACTGACAAGATTTGCTTTCACCTGATTTGATCTAGGATTATAGTTTGCAGTGTTCTATCATATTTGCAAACATATTTGAATTATGTAGCTGCAAAAAGTAACATTATATTTTAGTACACATCTTGGAGATTTGAAATTTTGAAAAATTAGTATGCTACTGACACAACTGAAGTATGTTCAGAAAAGTGGAGCTAATTCTCTTCTAGATGAGACAATCTGTAACATTCTCTATTAGTAGCTCAGAATACTATGACTCAATCTTTTACCTCAATTTTTTTTTTAATTCCTTGCAAAGAACTTGCAATGTTGCCAAATCAGTTTTCCACAATGTCTGAAAAAATCAAACTTCTGTATTCTCATAGAATAGGGTTTTTTGGACCATGTTCTATAGACTGATCTTGATGAAAATAGGCAGAATTTCCCAGTTACACATTTCCCAGTAGTTACACATTTTTTGGAAGTCCATGCTATACAGGTCCTATGAAGGTCTCTGACATTCTTTCTTGTCACTATTTTTCTTTCAATGTAAATTCAGAAGTGAGGTCTAACATCACTTCCAGAAGGAAAAATTCTCTGGGGGAATCTCCACAGAATTGTTATCTAGTGGAGTTAAGTAGTTATTCTACCTTTTTTTTTTTAACTATGAGATGAGCATGTTGAGTTCCCTTAAAGTGTAACTGGCTGGAACAACTCTTCGTTTATAAGTTGAATTTCAGCCAAGAAGAAATGAGTAAGTCATCAATTCTGATTAGGATACTTGTGATAATTCCTCTTGCGGTGAGAGTTGAGTGAGCTGAGAGCCATCTTTCAATCCTACTTATTGATGAGCACATTAAAATTTTCAATAATATAAGGTACTTTGACTCCTTCACCACTTATGCTGCCTTTTAAAGGTCTCATGAGTCACCCAGGAAGCTTCCATACTGAAAACACACATTCCCATTGATTAGATATTTTCTTATGGCCCTTATAAGGAAATCTAAATAGGCTATGTGGCCAAAAGATCTATGGCTCTTGCACAAGGTGCTAATGAAGAGCTGGATTGTCTCTGGCCTGACACAGCTGTGCTCAGGAGTGGCAGGGAATGATGTCCCACTTGCCCATGCCTTAAGAGCATTGTAGCCTGGGACACCTGTGATAAATTAATCGAAGTCCTAATGAACAATATTCTTCTCCTATCAGCAGGTGGATTGGGAACACATAAATGATTCTATGTAACAAGCAGGCTCTCCAAGTGAAATTCAAGGAGTAGTTTACAATCTCTGAAATGGTTTAAACAATCTAAACAATCTTCTCTTTCCTGAATATGTGCCAGATCTGGAGGGAGACTGTAGGGGAAAAGAAGAACAAAAAAACAAAACCAAAGTCAAACCAAAAAACAAACAACTCCCTCCACTAGCCCCTATCCCACCCCTGGAAAAAAAGGAGCTTTAAAGATTAAATTGTTTCACTATATTTCTTGCTTAAAATATTACAGCCTTTACCCCTTCTGGTGTCTTCAAGAGACATCATAAATGGATGTGGGAAAATTATTGACCATTTTTGATTTTGATGACCATTTTGATTCCAGATCAACTACAGCCTCTTACGTTTACATTTTGTTCCCCAATAAATTCTTAAGGTAGTATTATTTGGTTTAAAACTGCAATTTTTAAGCCTTGAAGTCTGTATGTATATGTGATGATGATATTTGATGTGACTACTTCAAAAGTTTAAGACAAGGTCTAATGTCTTAAAGAAACCATTTGTAGTTCTTTAATCCATTGTTTGAGTTTTTCATATAATTGATAATAGGTTAAAAATTACTGAAAATTGTTCAACACAACACAGTTCAAATATTCCAACAAAGAACCTGTTTACTAGAAATAGAGGACTCAAATTTTCTGTATTTGAACTTCTACTGACAGTTTAGATTTTGGTAAAAATAGGTGCAATTTTATTTTTAAAAAATAACAAATTTTATTGAATTATCTTTAACAAATTTTATTGAATTACATTTATATTGCAATGCAAGTGATCTAGTCTTCTTCACATTATCATATTTCCCATTTCCTACCTTCTAACATGTCAGAAACTCACCTTCAGAGACTGCTGTCTTGTTTGTCACTTAAGATACTTTTGAGTGAACTTTTTTTAAATTCTGTTGTGCTCCATGTCACCATCTTGATGCTGTTATCCATTATAGTGGATCCTCAAAGATGGTAAATCTCTATCCCTATACAGGTTAGTTAGTAGTTAGTCACGTCTCAAGAAATTTGGCAAAGCAGAAACAAGTTTTAACTGAGTAAACTGATTTATTAAGAGCTAAACTAAATGACATAAAATGGATAACAGGAATACAATCACTGAACTGAAGCAGTGCGGGTATCTAGGATGTTAAAGGGGTAAGTGTAGAAAGGAACTCAGATGCCAAGAATATTAATATTTTTCTCTATTAAAAATGTGGTGTCCTTGCTGTTTATGAGCACTTGCAGCAGAGATGAAAGGAGTATTTTTTAAAATGCTTGCTCTTTTGTCCAGCTGCAGCAATCTTCCTGACCTCTGTACTGACAGAGCTCTGGAGCTGTCAGGCTCATTCTGAGCAAGGAGGCAGTTCAAAACATTGAGTCACAGTCTGTGTCAAATATTGAGCACAAGTGTAAAGCCATTTATGAATCAGTTCAGACTCAATAATTATGCAGGCATTATTTGACATATATTTATGAATAACAAACATATCCAAGAAAATGTCAGTTTATTTACAGATTTCACTGTTTACAAACAGAACACGAAAGCAACACTTCTCATACAATTTCTTTTCATTTTGAACTACATAACATGCTCAATTTACAATCAGCACCAACATGGTCTATCTAAAACAAATCTCTTGTTAGCTAATTCTCAAATACACCTTTCTTGTATTTTCTTTTACTTCTTTATAAGCATTGTTTATGCATAACATGGCAACATTTTTTAAGAGCATTCTGTTATGTAGTAATATAAGACTGGAACTGAGGAAGGAATGGTTGCTTTATTCCATGGATTTGAGTGAAGAAATTTACCATTTTTGTGCACAAGGAAAATTATTCAGTTAAAGTGATATTGAAATCACAGTGAGGATTTTTTTTCCTAGACACAGTAATTTTCCATTTCAGTTTTCTTTTCACAAACAGCCATATATATTCAACATGCTTCATCAGTGATTCATCAGTGTACTGAACCTCTACAGAAAAGGACAAGAAACAAAACAATTTTGTAGTAACAGTTTTTAAACACAATTGCGCATTCTTGCCTACTATAGCATGCCATACTGTGCAAAAGAATTTTACATTTTAAAACAAATAATTTTTACAAGAATGGTTACTTATAATGAGCAAAAAATACCTCGCCAGATGAGTCCATGGAAATATCTTGGGGTTTAACAAGACCAAGAGCAATGTGTTGCACCTACATTAGGGTAACTCCTGACTGGGGGATTAATAGAATGGGAACAGCTGTGCAATAAAGGCTTGGGGGGGAGTGGGGGGGGGGGGGGGGTGGTGCTGGTGGATAAGAGGCTGGACATGACTTGACAAGGTGTCCTTGTAGCTCTGAAAGCCATTTGTATCCTGGGCTGCATCCAGAGCCCCGTGGGCAGCAGGGCAGGGAGGGGATTCTGCCCCTCTGCTCTGCTCTGGTGACACCCACCTGGAGCTCTGCATCCAGAGCTGGAGTCCCAGCACAGGAAGGACAGGGACCTGCTGGAGCCAGTCCAGAGGAGGGCCACCAATTCAATTAGAGGACTGAAGCATCTCTCCTGTGAGGAAAGGTTGAGAGAATTGGCATTGTTCAATCTGAAAAATTCAGGACAACCTGATTGCAGCCTTCCTGTACCTGAAGGGAGCCTGCAAGAGAGATGGAGATGGATTTGTTAGGAGAGCCTGTAGTGGCAGAACAAACCTACTGAAAGAGGCTTAGAGAGATATTAGGAAGAAATTCTTTACTGAGGGTGGTGAGGCACTGGAACAGGTTGTCCAGAGAAGCTGTAGATGCCCAGTTCCTGGAAGTGCTCAAGACCAGGCTGGATGGAGCTCTGAGCAACCTTTTCTGGTAAAAATTGTCCCTGTCCATGGCAGGGGGATTGCAACTAGATGATCTATAAGGTCTCTTCCAATCCATGCTATTCCAAGAAGCTATGATTACAGTTCTGTCCTACTTATTTGCATGTTGGAGATTGGTCAGCCTCTAGAAATATACCTCTCCATGAGATTAGCAAGCCTCCAGACCTCAAGGCTCTCATGGGCTACACCAAACCCCTCCCAACACAAGGGGACATTTCTTTAGTGACTGAAAATTTTGTACACCATCAGTTTCATTCTTACGAACTCCACTTGTTGACAATGTAAAGAAAAAAACCAAATGCATAGAGGAGGAATTATAAAGACCAGAAGACATTAAGAATTGAATAACCTTTTTCAGATTTGGAATTGAACCTTTCTGTCAAAAGAGAAATACATTGAACATTTTAGTTACTTTCTCTCTAGTCATTAATACAGACTTCATAATTTGTGTGTCTAGAGCAGTGAACAGATGGCACTTGAATCTAGTCTAAGCTGGTTTAACTAATTTCTGCCAATCAGGAGGGCCCATTTCCTTCAGTTATGATAAGAAGTAATGATAAGAAGGTAGCCTTCTAATTGACTGTGACATACAGACATCTTAATACTTTTATCTCTTTCTGCTCAGAGATTTTTCTCAAGACATATTTCTCCTAGGTTTTTTTCAGCACTGGAAGAAGAACACATGCATTTAGTTATTTGTCTTATTAACTATTTACAGTGTAACTGAAAAAACCCTTTTTTTTCCCTGAAATGAAGACTTTTTGCTTCTACAATTACCTTTCCAGTTTCAGCTGTACAAAACCTCTGGGAGAGAAGTGGGTGTGTGAGTACACAGTCTTCCATTGCCTAGTGGTTCTGGCATTCATGTAAACACGGAGGTCTCCTGGGGTAAACTTCTGCTCCCACTACCATTTATGGGTTTTGTGGGTGGTTGTTTTTCCTCAGTGGCTATGTCACTTAAAATACACAAGAGATCTGAGGGCAGAGATCAGAGGTAAGGTCTTCCTCTTCCCATACCAAAACACTCCAGTTTCAAGGGTAACACTCACTAGTCGACTTCCTGGCCTGCTAAATTCTGAATGCTTGTGTGCAGAGTTATAAATAAAGAGGACAGGTGGGGAACAACCTTCCAAACACAACTGCTATTATTTGGTGCTCCAGATATGTTTATGTCACAGAAAAAATGCTGAGCTCTTTGGTCCTATCAAAACTGTAGTATTGGAAGAAGAACCAGAATTTCAAATACGGGTCATCAGTTGCACTTGGGTTTGCAGGACCAAATAATGGCTGAGTGGAGGATTTTTCAAAACTGGGCCTTGGACAAAAACAGTCAAGCACTTTCTTACATCTTGCCCTTACTGTGCATGAAATAGAATTCAATCATGAAGGAACACATGCTTAATTTGAAAAATTTTGATGATGACCATTTTCTCAGCTGTAGAATGGCCAATGTCTTAGAGATCCTGAGGTTTTACAAAGTTTTAAATGCAAATTGAACAAACTGGCTATGAGTAAGATCTTTTAATAATACCAAATTTTTAATTAGGTCTGCAGGAAAGGAAATCTCAATTGAGCACATTCCTTGCAAACACATATTTTGCTTGTGTATGTTGTTAAATGCATTATTTTTGTCAGCTTTTAATTGTCTTTTTACACTGTTCTGATTTGCTAATGAACCTCACTTCCTAATCCTGCCTTTTTTTATCCATTTTCTAAAATTGCTTCTGCAAACTTGTGTATATTTTTTGACTCTTCTTACTACTGTGCTACTTGTACTGTGCATTTTTTTATAGAAATTAAAAATAAAAGGCTACTTTGAGCTAGAGATTTAGTCATCAATAATAGAACACCTACAGGACAAAGTTTTAGGCCAGTTTTGTGAATGCTTCCTTTCCAGAATGGATACAATAAGATGCATCTTATCTATAAATGCATTCATGCAGTGATGGATTTTATTACTTCCTTGTGTGGAATTGAGCCATTATGAGCATCCTTATCTAAAAAGATGCTCAATAACCAGAGCTCTCAAGGGATCCAACAGGAAATGCTCAGCATCTCTCAGAATCAGTCCCTGCAATGTAAATTGTCATATTGCAAGAACTTAATGACACTATGGGAATTAATTCTAGTTCTTTTCTTTATCTCCTTAAAGATAAAATTTTGCTATTTTGTAATCCTTTAAGTCTGTTTCTATATGAAAATAAGTCACCATACTAAATATACTTAGTTTGGCTTAGGTTACTTTTCCCATTTTCCCAAATGCTCTATTCTGAGGTTTGAGATTTTTCTTGTTTATCATTATTCACATAATCTTGAAAACAGTACTGTCTTGAGTTGCACATTTCTTATGCAGCTTTAACTATGTTGTTCTTAATGTTATTAGCTTATTATCAGCTTAGTAAAGGAAGAGTGTTTATTATGCATGCCCGCACAGGAAATAAAAGTTACTAACTGATTTGACAAATTAAGTGTATATTGTTTGTTTCCAGTTTGATGCTACTCTATAATACTAAGGAAAAGCTAATATTTTAATATACCTGTTACAAAGGATCACTTGTTCTCTTTCAGTTTGTAAAAATGAACATGCATTTCAGGAAATCAGGTGTTTGCTATGCAGTTTAGGCATTAATTTGTATGTATTTTATATATGTGTGTATATTTGTGTCTCTGTGTACAAATACATATTTGTATATAGAAAGATATTGATAGATAGATAGATAGATAGATAGATAAATAGATAGATAGATAGATACCTGCATTGCAAAGCATGCAAACACAGTTCACTGGGTATTGCTATACTGATATAGAGTGCACATACTATATGGATACTGCACTGCTTCCAAATAATATTTGTCATGTTCCAGATGCTTGAAATGACAGTCTTTGTGTATAATATGTCTCCAGCACAATTTAGACTACCATACGCTCATTTGCCCTCAAGTGGGCCTATTTAAAGTATAATTGACTGCCCTGGCAATTATTGTGAATAGCAGCTGTCTACTGGTAAAAAAAGAGGCATATATATAATGACAGAGAAAGGATCAAATACAGGCAATAGAAAAAGAACATAAAGAAATATCTATATAAGCTATTTTAAACCAGATTTTATAGTGGAAAGCCACAAGGCCTATTAGCCATTTCCAATTAAGGACTATCAAAAAATAAAAGAAAGTACTCAACTATTTATGAAAGGCAGCTGGGTCTTCCCTAAATATAAAACTGGAAAAAGTTTATTTGTTCAAAAATTGTTACAGCTACTCCACTTCATTTATTTTCATTAACTGTGTTAGGTTTTGATGAAACCTTTGTTGTATCATGTACCTTCTGTTTCAGACAAAAACACCTTGCTTTGTTTTTCTCCTAAATAGCTACATAATTAGATGGATTATTTCATGTGTCTGTGCGTGTGTTTGCTGAAGAGAACAAGCCAGATAAATTAGCACTTAGCAGAACACACAATAGCACATAATATGCCCTTGTGTTTCATATAAAGCTTTATTTGTCATTCACGGGTGGTTGGCAAAACTGACTTTGCTTTTGAAAATGACAGGTGGTACTCTGGTGCTTTCTGTATGAAAAAGAGAAACAACCTTCACCAAAACAGTGTCTCTCAATAGCTCCTGTGATTTAGTATTCAACCCTGGGCTTGTGTTTCCTCTAAACTTTTGTTTCATTTGCATCTCTTAGGTCTGACAGCACCAAGCCAGTTTAATAGTTGAGATTCTATGCCACAAGTTACATTGAGTCCCAAAAAGACCTTCTTTCCTCGAGGCCTGATTATAAGACAGGTGAAGTTCAGTATATTTCAATAAGCGCCGCATTCCATGTCAGGAATCAATAGCCCTCCTCCTTTCTTTAGGGGTTATTAAATTGCAGCTGTAACATTAGCCTTCTTTATCTAATTGATTGTCTTTTCACAGGGCTGAGAAAATCAATAGCAGTCAATGGGACTGCCCTGTTTTTCCTTAATAGATGTTTTCTCCTAATTGGCTGCCTGGGTGGCTTCAGTGAGCTCAGTATGTTTTCAGAAGTCCACAATATGTTGCAGTTCTTGTAAACTATTTTACCATGTGCAACGGTTATTGATTTTATAATGAAATCTAGAAAATTCAATAGCTATCAGGAATATAGATCACGATTCCTAGGTACGTTAAAGCAAAGGGCAAACTCAGTTTGCTACCACTTCAAGCTGTGATCCAATTAAATATGTCATTAAGGTATTATGGTAGCTAAATACTTTCTAAAAACACAGTTGGTCAACTCTTCAAAATTTCATATGGAAGAAAAAGCATCAAAAGGTTTTAAAGTTTTTTGAACATGATGTCCAAATTACAGGTAAGTTTAAACAGCAGATAAATGTAAGACTATAGAACACTTTCAAAACTGTGCTGGTCATTGAGTTTTGTCTGTCTTGACCTCTTGAAATATTCAAATAAGATACCTACTACAAAATCAAGTTAGAGAGAGAAGGGGTGAGGTAGGTGTGAAGAAACACTCAAAGCTACACAAATTATGCATTTGACCTTTGTTGGAAAGGTCAGTGTGTCAAATACCTTATTTTCAGAGTCCACTCAACACTTAGGAACTTACTTCTGCCCACAGACAAATTTTGGAAGTGGCTAGATTTCATGAGCACTTATTTAATGTAATTTCTTTGTATCATATTTCTGCTCAAATTTTCTTCTATACTTTAGTGGGATATCTTTACCTTGCATGACTGTCAGGCAGAACAGCAGCATCAGCTGCACATCAATCACAGTCTGCAGAGATCTGCAGTCAGTGGTGTAAATGGCAGATACTAAAATGCAGCCTATATGATATAAATTTGTTACTGACTTAAGACTTGCTCTGCATTAGGGCACTATATTTGCAATAAAGCTCTCCAGTTGTATGCCATGATAGAATGACAGCAGCTCAAATTTCTCTGATAATGACAAGACCTCAAAATTTCTCCATTGAGGAGAAGCAATTCTGTCATTTAAAGGATAAGAAATGTTTCACATATCTTTGTTTCACAACTGGCAAAGTGAAAGAAAAAAAAAAGAAGAAAGCAAATTCCATGTCACTTAAATGACATATAGAATAGCATGTTCTCTGATTTTGTTCTTTTTTATCTCTAGTGTCATTGTTGCTGTTCTAAGCAAACAAACCAAGCCTTTACCTTGTTTCCCATCTTCAGCAAAGGGTTCTTCAGTGAACTGGGTCATCCTGACATGGCAAGTTTTTGGATGTATAGACAGCTGCTTATATAGAAAGGTACAGTGATGAAACAAGTTTATATCTGCACAGAAAAGAGTGGTATTCAAATAATGTAGCATTAAAAGGAAGTAACTTTAGAAACATATGAACTGTAAACATAAATCACCAGCCTATTCTAAAATCACAGAAAAGGTTTTCCTCTTAGTATATATTTATCACAAACATTATAAAAATCTGTAATTAGAAGTATTGAATTCCCTATAAATTTTTCTGACCTTTATGGAAGTGTCAAATTGTTAAAATGAATGAAAATTTGTATCTATTCTGTAATTTTCATTCAGCCATAATGCAGTACCACATGCACAATTTAAGACATTGCATAATCCTTGAGAAAAGCAAAATCAAATGTATATTCATATTAAATCTGGCAACTGTATAGCCTCTACAATAAGAACTTAGGAAAAATTCTGAATCTGCAAAATACAATCTTTTGGACTTGCTTTGGCCAGAAGAAAAATGTTTGTAAACATGCAATAAAATATGTTTGATTCTACCCCAGATTGCTTCTATTCTGAGCACTGATTAACTAGATAATTGTCAGATCACCTGTCTATATAAAATTTTTCTTATGCTTGCCACAGTGCTTTCTGTGATGCTAGTTCCTTCTTATCAATATAGCACACAAACAATGTGTATGTCCTTTGTGGCTGTTGGGAAACCATGTCAGGTCTTCACGTGAACTATCCCTGGGACCTTCCTGAATCTTTTGGGCACACAGAACATGTCCATTTGACCAGCTGTGGGAAGTGAAAAATGACTGAGTGGAGCTATTGCTCCTTTGCATTCCTGTTTTATCTGGACTACATGTAAGTAAGAAACTGAGAACCTGACCTGTTGAGATGAAGACAGAAGTTGGAGAACCTTGGAGTGAAGTTAAGTCTCTTCAGCGTGTTGCAATAACAAGTCCTGATGTCCTGGCCATTGGCACACAGAGGCACAAACTTGCCTAATTGCTTTGTGGCATTATGACCTTTAGGCCCAGAATGGCAGAAGGACATGACAATCCTTATCATAAATAATTCTGTTATTTTTGGTGGAAATTTAGTACTAAAACCAAAGTGAGTTTTTTGTGGTCTTTGTTAGAATATAGAAATGTGTAAGAGCACCAAGAGAATGCTAAGCAATAAGCTTAGAATAGGATATATGCTTTTTTTTTCCCAAAAACTAGTCCAGTTTCTGGGGCAGAGGAGGGGAGTCTTCTATTTATTGCAAACTTAATTATGCCTGTAGTTAATGTGGTCAAAGCAAGAACAGCAAATATGGATCAGATTTGTTCTCTGTCCAGCACATGATGTAACTGACTGAATGTAGGCCAGAACTCATCTAGGTTGCTCCTAACAGCACTTCCATCCAGTCTGAAATAGGCAGAGAAATGGTGCTTGCTTCATTCACTTCTTGCTGTATTTAATTAAGGATTATTGTGTTTTCAATGTCATTAGTTACTTGAAGGATCAGAAGTTAAAGACACTCCATTTCACTTGGATGAGTATGTATCTTGGATTGCTATGATATTTGAACATATCAGATTTTATAGTTTCATCTGCTTTTGTTATTTCATTATGTTTCACTTCCACATAAATTCTTGGAATCAGTGTAGGAAGGGATATTTAAGTCAAATACATATTTCCTGTGATTTAAACAGTTGTCTTTAAATTGTTCTAAAACCTGGAATTTCTCATAAGACAGGAAGGAAGCATCAGAGAAACAGAAAGGAAAACATGTAGACAGATAATAACAAGCTGTTTTTTATTGTACCAGTAGAGGGACACAACCAAACACTTAAGCAGATACCAAAAAAGTAGGCATTTTTTCATAGCATCAGAAAAAATAATTCCCTTTTTTTATAAGAATAAAACAAAATATGAATAAATCTCTTACATACAGGGTAAATGGGAAGGGCAGAAGTTATATACATTTCATTAACTAAAATTTTCGGGAATTTATCAGGAATTATAATCACAGAATAATTTTCCCTTCAGTAAGGCCTACTTGAATTTCATCAGAAATATCCATTCAGCAGCAGCAGTGTTATCAGGAAAATGGCTCTGCCCCCAGCATTCCTGAAGTTTCTCAGTATGGAATCATACAATAGAATCATGGAATCATAGAATAGCATGGATTGGAAGGGACCTTATAGATCATCTATTTGTAATCCCCTTGCCATGTACAGGGACACCAGGTAGTTCAGATCTCCATCCAGCCTGGCATTGAATACTTCCAGGAATGGGGCATCCACAGCTTCTCTGGACAACCTGTTCCAGTGCTTCACCACCCTCACAGTGAAGAATTTCTTCCTAAAATCTAACCTAAACCTACCCCCTTTCAGTAGGTTTGTCCTGTCGCTACAAGCTTTTGTTAACAAGTCCTGCTCTGTCTTGCTTGCAGGCTCCCTTCAGGAATGGGAAGGCTGCAATTAGGTTGCCCTGAAGCCTTCACTTTTTCAGGCTAAACAATCCCAGTTCTCTCAGTCTTTTCTCATGCGAGAGGTGCTCCATCCCTCTGATCATCTTGGTTGTCTCCTCTGGACTTGCTGCAGTATGTCTACATCCTTCCTGTGCAGGGACTCCAGCTCTGGATGCAGAGCTCCAGGTGGGTCTCACCAGAGCAGAGCAGAGGGGCAGAATCCCCTCCCTGCCCTGCTGCCCACGGAGCTCTGGATGCAGCCCAGGACACGTTTGGCTCTCTGGGCTGTGAGTGCAATGGCTGGGGCAGGTCCAGCCTCTCACCCACAGCACCCCCAAGTCCTTCTGGGCAGGGCTGCTCTGGGTCTGTTCATGCCCAGCCTGGGCTGATACTGGGGGATGATCTGACCCAGGTGCAGCACCAGCACTTGGCCTTGTTAAACCTCATCAAATTCCTGTGGGTCCAGTTCTTGAGCTTGCCCAGGTCCCTCAGGGTGGCATCCCATCCTTTAGGTTTGAAACACAAAGATGTGAGTTACCTGTGTATAAAATTACCAATTTGCATATAGAAATGTGAGTTTCCTAGAACATTAGATGTACCCATTCACTATTTTTGTCCTGTGCCTACTATGCTTGACTGGAAACCTATTCTGCCTGCAAAATGGGCAAACATATAGAAGATGAGTATTAAAATTAGCATATGAATAATATTAATATTTATAAAAATATGACCTGGACAGATAAAATACCTTTTTAGTGTAGGTCAATGAAAGAGAGACCTTGGTTTAAGAAAAAATTATTTTCTCATGTAGGATCCTGCAATATTTAAAGAGGTAACAAGTATTTCTACCAGCTTGACTTGCACCTCTCTGCATGCTTTTCTGCTAGAAAAGCCTATTTCAGCAAGGTGACAGAGTACATAATTCTTGATAATGTGTCTTCATGTGCACAAATAAACTGCATGATTTTTTTTTAGAGTTCTTAAAAGTGCTAATGGAATCTGAGCAAGACTTTACTGAAAAGATTTCTTAAGTATTCAGTAAAATGACATTAAAAAAGGGTGATAAAGTTGTAAATTACTATTATAGCGAAAATACGTATCACAAAATAATTAATTTTGAATTACCATTCTATATTTAGTCTAACAGTTTGTTTAAAAAATAATGCCTAAGAATTTCCTCACAATTTCTGTTTGTGACAATACTAGCTTTTTCACCACATAACTTTAAGAACTAATTAATATTGATTCATATTGTACTCCAGGATTTTTTCACTTTTCAGATAACACTCTGTTCCTCATGTTCTCAATTTCTGTGTCAGAGACATCTCTACTTAACAACAGACTTTCTCACTCAAATCTGCCATTCCTAGGATATGCCATAGCTGATATTAATCACAGTCATTAATCTATTTTATTCTATTGCTTCTGAGTATATTTATGCAAAAGGCAGATTTTTCTAACATGTAGATAAGAATGCAAATATTGCATAGTTTAAATCAGAGACCTCGTTAGTTTAAACCATATTTTTCATTTAAATTTTACAGTATATTTAAGTCACAGCAGAATATGATTCATTTAATCTTGGTCATTGTATTTCTACAGTAGGCTATAGACAAAAATTAAAATCAGATTTCACATTTAATAAAAAGTTATTGTTCCAGCTAGCTATTTTCATCTGGAGGGAATATTGCTTTAAGACTCTGCCCATTTCCTATTTTTCTGCTACGAAATCGTAATAGTCCTTAAGGAAGTGAACATTGCATTAGAGCCAAATCTAGCAAAGGATTTAAAGGAAGCAAGACTAGGACAGAAGTTAGACACTGAAGTTGTAAACTATGGCTCTATTCTGAGTTGCTAGCTGTCTCTGGAGGTGTCTGAATCTCATCAACTACTCTGTGACTCTGAAGTTTCCCAGTCATCCAGATTTCCCTTAGAGAGGCTCCATTTATGTGCACCTTTAGAGAGTGAGCCTAACAGGATTTGCATATTTTTAAAGTATTGTTGTGCCGGACATTTTGATGTAAACTACAACCAAAGCAGAAGGGTTTGGTTTTGCAGCTCAGTGGATCAAGTTATTATTTAAAAAAAAAACAAAAAAAAAGACCCCCCCCTTCCCCAAACCTGCTAGACACACAGATTCAATCTCACTCCCCTGCTGTACTTCACATTTCTACTAAAGTGAACAGAATACAGGCTGCCTGGGGAGGCAAGGCAGACATACCCCTTCTGCTTAAGATGTACCACTGTGCAGAAGGAATTCAAGATTTATTCAGCCAGAAAGAGCTCACAAGAGTGTGAGTCTCTAGCCCTATGAATAGGGCACTCATTTGTGAGGTAAGGGACCACAGCCCTGTTCACAGGACTGCTTCTGTATTTTATCCAATGACTACTTAATGGATGTGCAAGCCCAAGAGAGCAGGTAAGAAAGCAGATCTTCCACTCAGCAGATGAAGGCTGGCTTTTATGTTCTCTATGTAAGGATAATGAAGTGGTTTTTTTACCCCTTACATCCCCATGTGGAATGCTCACAGTCAGAACACAATATGGACAATAATAATTGTACGCAATAACACACTTTTTAGTCTGCACAGGTTCAGACTCAAGTGTGAATCACATTATAAATAATAGGATCTAATAAAGCAAGACAGAGCAAAAGAAAACTGAGCTTCTGTCCTGCAGCAAGATCCTGCAAGCTTTTGTCTTAATAATAGTATACTAGTGCCTATACGCACTACCTGAAGTATCTCCCCTGGAAACAGGACCTCTCTAGGGTGATTCCATGAAGCAGAATCTGAAAACTTGTACTGTTTGATGTGTAAATTTGATTTATTATCTCTTTTATATAGAATAAAAAAAGCCAAGTTGTTAAGCTAAAAAAATAATGTATTCTGTAAAGTTGATAGAAGATGAGACAAAAATTACTAGCACACTGTTAGGTTAGAACAAAGTACTAGAGGATGCAAAAATAATTACTTTAGAGTTTGTTTGGCAGGACATTCAAAATAGGACCATTTCAAGACTCCATATGAACTTGTACAACCATCCAATCTGATTCAAAGAGTCAATCCCTCTTTGTTTTCCCTGGATACTGTGGTGAAACCTGCCTACTGCTCCGAAGTGAAAGAGCAGAGAATGAAAGCTAGCCATAGGCGCCAAGTAAATGAGACTAGTCCATCAATGAGGTATCATTCTTGTCTCTTTTTATTCTTTCTTTCCTTTCTTTGTCTTTTAGAAGATGCATTTATTTGAATGTAAATTCAAATTCATTTAACCAGATTGTTGCTGGACTCTGGCGGAAGACAGTGCCTGAATATTTCCAGTTTATTACCAGAGGCAAAAAGGAAGTTCCAGCAACTGCTCTGCAGGGGTTATCAAAGAGTGTGCTGTCCATAGAATCAGTAGCTCTCTCTCATGAAGAAGACAACTGCTCTTACACCACACTTTCCTATGTCTCAAAACTACACTACTCATTCTTTCTCAGAACTATCCCACACATTTCAGAAAGGTGGGTGTGCTAGATGTCTATATCCCACCTCTCTGTCAGCAGGTGTCTTCCCTCATGGTCTGCAGTATGTGGGGTAAAGAAGGTATCTCAGTGCCTGGACCTTCTCGTGGTGTGGGATCCTTGTTAATCTTGTTGGCAGGTTCTTATTAATTCACTGTGTGTCTTGACTCTGCAAAGACGCTGCTAAGTCTAGACTTGATTCAGTGTTATCTGAAGTGGAAGTGCATAGATTATAAAATCAAAGGGTGCTGTCTAGTCCTCTCATTTGAGCCAATGAATATGTAAGGCACAAAAACTTCCTGCATTAAATTCTAGCTTAAACACGAATTAGTTACTTAAATGCGCAGGTGAGGTCCCATATTCTGATAAAAGATGTGCAGAATAAATAACCCAAAACAAAAAAATCTCAGGAAGTGATTGACATCAGCACAGGGAATTAAATCAAGCTGGAAAGATATGGCCACTTCATGGAAATTCTCAAAAAAATTGACACATCAAGCGATAAAGGACTATTTATATATATTGAAAGGAATGACATGATAAAATATCAATCGTGAAATATCAACACATATGAAATGATGATTGATTTGAATAAAAAAGTAGCCTGATCACAAACAAGGATGGTTGACAGCTGGACTTGATAATCTTAAGGACCTTTTCCATATTTAAGGATTCTATGATTCTATGAAAGACAAAACATAGCTGTTCATGAGAAAATTTAACTTGCCTGCTTTTCTGGTCAGAGTGGCAAAATGGAAGTCATGAGATTTTAGTGTCAGGCTTTTGCATGGTCTCTTTACAACAAGTTATAACAGCACTAAATCTACAGAGCAAATTCAGACCATTAAAAGCTAATTTATTCACTGACCTAAAACTGAAATAATTTATTTTGCCTACACACTGGTTTCCCATAATGCCACTTGATGCACACCTGTGGTATGTCAGCTGCTGCCATTTCAAAGTGTTAAAAGCAATATGTATTTCAGACACTTGATTTATAGCATAGCCAAAGTTTCAGTGAGATGCACTTTCCATTGTTCATGGAAGGTCTGCCTGCAAGCACCTGGCAGAACAGAGCCTGTGGGAGGGTGGGAGGATCTGGTATGCAGAGCCTGAACATGGCTATTAGGATAACAATAGAAACTGCAGAAAATTGTTCCTAGTGAGTTTATTTCAATAGTACTGGAAGTTGAGTGTGTGCGTGTGTATGTGTATGTGTGTGTCTTTATCACTGAAGGAACAGTTGGATGCATTTGAAGAGCAGTTTTAAAAGGTGTGTTGAAGAAAAGAACTTTCAAATGGGAAAAACTGTTGAAGAAAATCTGTCAAAGAAAATCCAACTCTAAAATTCCTATGACCTAAAACTAGGCTTGATATGTAGGACTATCAGAAGAAAAACCTGTATGCACATTGTAAGCAAGCATGCAAAAGGAGTCAACAAATTTCAAAATTCTGTCTGGGCACAGGTTTCAGAGCACGGAGGGCAGTTGCAAGTTCTCCTCTGGGTCCTTTCTTCCAAGAGGCTGACAAGAGTGTGAACCCTACTTTCCCATTAGCAGATATGCTAATACAATTTGTCACTGTCTGAGGGAAAATTGCAGTATTTGTTGCTCTCCCTTTCTCCAGTCCTTCTGACTCCTATCAACAGCTAAGACCTTGCTGTAATGACAGGGGATGGCCATCAGAAAGTGTGTGAAACTGTACTCGGTCTCTGAGCCACAGGGCATGGAAGAGCAGTGCAGTAAGTTAGGCTCAGGTGTCTAAAGGAACTCTCCTCCTCCAATGCTGCAGACCTGCAGGCCTGTGGAAGCAGGTTTGTCCCCACACACTGAATGGTCTGTGAAGAAACACTGCAATAACCAGCTTAGTAAAACAGAAAAAGCCTCACCATGCAAATCACATGGCTCACAGGGACGGTTCTTTCTTTGCTGTTTGGGGAGGTACCATAAAAAAGGACATAACCCAGCTCCATTCCATCTCAGATTTAATATTCTAGGAAACTGAAGAGTTATTTGTTATATTATGCAGTTTTCATTCATCATGAAGCACAAGATGTAAGCAGAGCTCCATTAATATTAATGTACATGTACTTAGAAATGAAAAATATATACTGAATGATTACCAACATCATTAGGCAACCAGCAATTTCCTTATTGAGAAAGAATGGTAATGAGGCTCTTATTAGATCTCAAACACCACCAGAAATACTTGTGGTGTGTATCCTTCACATTCACATGAGAACTGGCAGGCTACCTGAACCTGCGGTTCCATATTGCTTCCTGCAATAAGGTCAGTTGCAACAATGCAATGTATTGCTTATGTGCTGCCAAGTTTTAATTGAAATGTTGTGAAAAATTTCACTGCCTAGGTCAAACGTTATTTTCTGGTTAAGGAGGGCTCAAGTCAGTCTCTTGCCCAGTGTTCTGTTCCTGGAAATTGATTTACCACAGATATGAACTGCTTGCTTTAGGTTGGCGTGTTCCGAAATTGTCAAGACTCAGGTTCATTTGTCGACAGTGGCTAAAAGTGCATTTTATTAAACTTGGTTCCATTTTATTTGTGTGAAAATAGGCCTTATCAAATCAATAAGACAGGAAGCCTTCAATTTATTGCTTTAGACTAGAGACTGAAAGGTCAAATAATATAAACAGTGTTAGGTACATAGCAAAGACAGCAGTAAATGCTACAAACCTCAATACAGGGGGGCCTTTCAAAGGACAAAAAATCAAAGGCATCTTTCTATCTTCTCTTCATGAAAAATAAAAATGTTCAACATCATAATGAGTTTGCATATAAAACACTTACAATGCTAGTGTACTTGTATGAACATATATATTAAAAAGAAGATTTCAATTACTACGTTGCTTAAGGGGCAGACTGTAAATTATGAGAGTCCTGAATAGAATGTGCATAGAATTAAAGTAGAAGCTGTAACTCTATAAGATATCTTTGTAAAATAGCTGGAGCCTTAAGAATTCAGTGCATCGAAGGATTTTCTAATACATGGTTTGAGTCTTTTTTTTATATATTCTTACAATAGACCTGTTAAATATCTACAATGTTGTACGTGTGCTCAACAACATAATTATTTAAAATTACATGAGTTTCCATGTAACAAAACTACATTTTACTAACTACACTGCATTTGGTAAATTAAGGTTATTTCTAAATGGTAACTTTTTGCAGCCTTAAGAAACGAAATATGTAATCGAAATCTTTTGACAAAAATACTGAAGTAGAAAGAAATATACCAGACTAACATTGAAGAATCACTAAGAGTCATACAAAATAAACTGGACAACAAATTATATTTATTATCCAGTGTTCCTGCTTGTTTACTCAGAAGCATTTTAGGAAAGCAAACAAACAGATTTATGAGAGAAACTTTATTATATTTTGTAATGTAATATATATTGAATAATGTATAAAATATATAATATATATTACACATTATATATCTATAAAAGAAATACTTTGTATGTTGAAACGTATCATATTATTCCTGCTGATATTCAAAGAAAATGGAATTCTGATTTCCACAATTACCAAACACAGACAGACCTCTTTTATCCTTTAGTTCATATAATTTGATGAAATTTAAAACAAAGGCTCAAATTACTATCTTTAATAAAAAAACCAAGACAATTCTAAAGCTTGCAATCAGAAATTGCAATTATTTTCAAGGGAATTTTTTCCCTCTAAGTAAAGTTTTCAAGTGCATCACTTTGTCAATTATAAAGATATTACTTATTTAGAAATACAGAAAGAGACACAGAAAGAAAGAGAGGGAAGGAGACACAGAGAGACAGAGAAAAAGAATATGTCCAATTAAGCAGTTTAATGATTTTGCTTTATAATTTTCTATTTTATCTAATTATACTTATTTATATTACATTATATTTATAATTTAATATAATTATATATATATATAAAATGTAAATTATAATCAAGGCAGATCCAAATGCTTCTACCTTCCAAAGCAAGACTTAAGTGTTCATCTGAGCTGCATCTACGCCTTTACAGACTTTCTACTCCATGCTTTATCCAACTTGAGCAGACTGGGTATATTCCATAACCTTCTGGCACATTGTAAGCTGGAATTTTCAAGGTCCCTGTAAACCCAAACCAGCCTGGCTGTTTTTGCATTTTATCTGCTGTTGTCAAGTCTTCTCCGGGGCATGCACATTTTAGTTTCTACCCTGTGCACTTGAAGATGCTCCTGTCTGACAGTTCAGCCACCTTTCCTGACATATCTCTTGCTGCCAAAGTGTTGTGTCCCCAAAGGACACTGTCAAGCATCACAAGCCCTAGAGGTGGACCTTGGCTCTTGCAGGATACTAAGGACCGTAAGCTGTGGTGGCTAATGGCCAGGCAGAGGTCTTTGAGCAATTCTCACTGTGTTGTGAATGAGTGTTTTAAGGTCCCTTAAAGATCACAGGAGAATGCCTGAAGAGGGGAGCTGAGCAGGGAAGAACAGCAACATTTATTTATGCTGACCCCAAAAATGCCTGCCATGAAGCCTGACCCTATTATTGAATGATAGAGGGACAGGGCTTCTCATGCAGGGGTGATCCTTGTCCTTAAAAGCATTCAGGCCTATTGCTTGCCCTAATTCCATGGCCAGAGTTGACTTCACCTGGTATTTTAACATAACCCTTATGGCCCTCTGTCCCATGAAGTAGTAACATATAAATACCTTCATGGTGTTTTCCTCCATGAATGTGGCAGATGCCACCTTCTATGGGATCCTTCCAAGTTTAAACACAGCAGAGAACTGAAGATCAGATCAGGGGAAAGTATTTCCCTAATGCCATGACTTTGCTGCAATTTTATCATGAGCCATTGGGATCTCTGTGGAAATCTGCTGGAATTGTAATAGGAAGAATAATTCAGCTTCTCATTTTAGAGCAGGTAGTCTCTGAAATCTTATTCTGTCATTGGACAGTTAGACTGTACAAATTTCTGTAAATGCTAACTTCAGTTACAAGGGCTTGGTGGAAGGGTGCCTATTCAGGAACCCATCATTCCTCCTTCCTGGTGAATTTCCAAGTGTGTTTTATATCAAATAACCTTCCCCTCAATAATCATTGAGAACTGGCATAACTATCAAAAGTATTGTTCTTAGACTGTATTAATTTTTGCACAGAACTGCAAAGACATGGTAGCATAGTGCAGTACAATGCAGAAGAATCTTATCACCCAGTGAGGACCGGGAGAAAACAGGCCAATACTACATCCCTAGTCCTAAAGGGAATTAGCTCAACCTTAAGCCTCTACTTCAGTCATATCCATGTTTCTCTAGGTGAAACAGACACAACCTTCTACCACAGTACAAGTGTGGATGTGCAGTGCATGCAGTTGGAGAACTGAAGTTTGGGTACAGATTCATAGTTAAGAAAACTGGATCAATTAGATGTACTTGCTGCAACTGTAACTTGGTAATAGTTCAAGGCCAACTGCACCCTCATGAAAGAACTGTAGCCTCAGGATGCAAAGCACTTGTCTGCTACACTCAAATATGCTGCACTGTCTTTCTGTTTGGCTGGCATTGCCAGCCTTCCTGCAGCCAGGACAAGTCCAATATGAAAACTTCACACTATTACAAACTTTGACCTGGTTATGTGTCATTGCTTAATGCAGATCAAACATGTTATACTATATAATCCATTACAGAATAGTCCCTGTATTATCAGTTATCAGGATATGGCTTCCCCAAGATCTATATCTGCTCTATGGCAACTCATTAATCTAGGCTCTTGTGCAAAATAATTGCCTTCTCACAGCTGGATTAATTCCAGAAGGTCTTCTTGAAGCAAAATAAAATTCATCATGAAAAATGCTGACAGAACCTAAGCTTTATGATAATAAACTAAGACTCTGAAAACTGGTCATTATTAAATATTTTGCTTTCCAAACCAAGCTTCAGCTGATAATCAAAAAATACAAACAGGCCTGTGTTCACATACAATTTTTTTTACCCAAGATAGGGCCTTAGTTGCTCTTTTCCAAAGGACTTTTATTGTGGTTCTGAATTGGCACTCTTCAGTTTTCGTTTGGCTTTTTTATCCCTGGAATAATAGTTTTAAATGCAAATCAAGTGGGCTCTGCTCCTGTGTGATCCTGAGCAGATGCCAGCTGTTTACAAGCACAGGTTGTTTGTTGCAAACACATGTAAACCATTATCCAGAGTTACTTTAGACATGTTACTTTAGACCTTTATGGGAAAACAAGATGCTAATCAAAGTAGAACTATCTGTCCTCTGCTTTTTCAGCTCTGTCACTGGGGTTCTGCCATTGAAAATTCTTTCATATTTTACACACTTTATTTGGAAAATAAATGGCAGTTACGTCTTACTTGTTGGCCTTGTTTCAGAGGATAAATTCCTTTCTTTCAACTGTAGGTGGACTTGAACAGCTAAATACTACCTATGCACTGGTGCTTAGGTTGTGGTCTACTTGTCATACACACTTGAAGGTAGTTCAATTATTTATTACTTCTGTGCTTTCTTCTCTCTACTAGGCAGTGAATGTGGAGAAGAAGTATAATTTTATTCCCTCTGTGAGAGGAAAACTTACAATGAAATGTTAGATTGACAGGTAAAAATCTTTGGTCTTAAGAAATTCAGATTTTATTCTAAGGCCATATTTCTAGACAAAGTATATTCAAATTAATAATCATCAAGCAGTCAAGCCCTCTAAATGTGAAATATTGAGGAACAATTATGTGGTGTTATACAGACAAGTAGGTTTTTTCCTCTCTTTGTCCAGTCATTGTTGCTAATTTTACTTCTTATACAAAGCATATACAATTAAACAAAAGTACTGCAAACCTACATCTAAGTGGCAGGATTTTTAGAAGTGCTAGAATTCTAGTTTATAGAATATATTTTCATCAACCATACACTGATATTTTTCAAATGCTATTTTAGCGATTTTTATTTCCAGACTTATATGGATAAAAATTGCGACATTATAGATTGTGAATGTGTGAGTGTGTGTGTGCGTGTAAGTGTGTGTGCATGCACAAATATGTGAGTAAGGAAAGGGAAAGAGAGGAAATAAATCAAGAGAAACATACCTTTAAGTATGAAGTGTGAGAAAATAAATGAAACAAAAATATTTTCAGGACCACACGTATTTTCTTTTAAATATACTATAAGTTTGATCATCAATATTAATACCAATTTTGACTTCCAGACATTTATCAATGCAAGTGCTTTCTTTAACCAAATCTCTTCACATAGAATTCATGCCAGAAGGTAGTTCTAGTACTGGATATCAGCATGTCTTTTCCCGTGCTGAAGAGAAATGAGACTCTCTTGCTCCATATCTGAGGTTTCTGTCTTCAGTATCTTGGTACCTGATGTGCGGGTGGAAGTTTGGAAATATTAGTGCCAGAGGAACCAAATTCTATTTAAAATAAGAAATACTGAGCCTTTGAACTTAATGTTGAAACCAAAATGAAAAAGAAAAGAAATCACACAAATGAGAGTTTAAATGTTTGGATGCATTTCTTTCTAGGGGTAGTCAAGGATAAAACACCTTTGTCTGAAGTAGTAAATTCTCTGTGTAGTCATTACTAACCAATGTGCATTATCTGTTAGTTGTCTGAAGAACTATCTCCATAATACAGGAAAGAGTTACAAACTGTTCTTTCGTGGAAGATCTTGCTTTTCCCCAGAAGAAATATTTTAATTTAGAAAACAAAAAACTACAGGAACATTCAAGTTATCAGCTAAGCAGTAATTATCTCTATAAAATCTTCAAGAATATTTAATAATAAGTACCCTCATAAGAAAGATTTCAAATTCCCACTTTCAACTCTATATCATCATGGGAAAGCAAATTTAGGTAGCAATACAACAAATTTTTACGACTAGAGACTAAATCTATGAACTAAGAGTAAGTGAATAAATTTATGTATTTGGAGGGGAATATCCTCTTAGAAAGAGCTGATGTCCAAAATACTAAAATGCAGTTGTCAGGTTTTAGAAGAAAGTAAATGATCTGTAAATGTTGTCTTAAGGGATCTGTTTTTTTTAAAGGCAGCAGAGCATGTATGAACATGTTTACCTGTATTCTTGTGGACAGCACTGTAGAAATTCATGACAAAACGGTTCACAGGACTGTTCAGTGCCTTACAGAAGTGTACTGTGTGAAGTCATTAAGTTAATATGCAGTCTCAAGTACCTCCAACTGATCAGTGATAACTCATAGCACATATCTTTCTACAGTGTCAGACATCACAAAAATCTCACTTAAACAACTTTGAGGAAAGCAGAGGTACAGCCTGACTGGTAATTAAGATATAAGACACTTGGGTGTCATTAAAAGCACCGGGGGCTGAAGAGCTATTCATGGTACACATTCATCATCAGGAGTGTTGGAAAGTTACCATGACTTTGATAACTTACAGAAGATAAAGACAGAAGGGAATGAAAAAGATTTATTGAGCAATAAAGATTAATTCCAAGTTATTGCCAGTAAGGAACTCCAGCAGCAACTCTTAACACACATGAAAATCTCATGCATATCTTCATAATATCTAGATGCAGTTGCAGTAAGAGGTGTATTCTTCAGTGATTGCAAAAATTATTTCATGTTTTTATGAAATACCTTAAATATGATGTATATGTTAAGAACCTACATTCTGATATTTGCAGAGGAAGGTGTACTTCCCTCTGAAACACAGTATTTAACACATTAATACACTTTCAGTTTATAATTTTTAATTAAAAGATATATAACAAGTATTGTATACTGTATATATTTTACATGTATATTTTTACCTTCCTTGTTTACGATATATGGTATAAACAAGTGTAATCACACTTACATTAACATAATTTATTATTAGTAGCATTATGCAAATCACCTAAACATATAAATACATGAAGATAATGTATATATGTATAGCATTAATTGCTTATTAGAACTTGTGTGCACATCCCAATATCTTTACACATACATAATATTTAAATACTGTTGATGTTTACAAATACTGGTGACATAACTGAACATGCAAAGCAGTTGTACTACAATTTTGGGGAGGGGTTGTTTCTTTATCTTGTATTTTCTTACAAATGGATCTCAGCTGCTCCCTTCCTCGATTTTACTCTGAGGCAATAAATAATTCAGTGTGCTAATTTGACAGATGACTCTCCAGGAGCCTCCTACCATTACTAGCACCATTAGGCCATAATATGCATGATGGGCATAGACCATTCAGCAAATGTCCTTCACTTGTTTACCCCTAAAGAGCTGTGCTCTGCGCAATTAACTAATGAAGCATTATGAGCCTTTTTTTCCCCTTCCCTGCTATTTCAATATATCAATGCAGATTGTCTAAAGGCAAAATATATTTTGTTTTCTTTTGCCAAATGAGTATTTATGTGGAAGCTGTAAACTTGGTTTAAGTTCCACCTCTGTAAATAAAGACAAAAAAAAATATGCTGAAAAAAAAATCTTTTTTTTAACGATTTACACATCACATATATGAGGAATGCATTGTATAGAGATGACAGAAAAATCTGAAGTTAGCTTCAGTATTATGTCAACAAAGAAACAGTGACTATATAGTTCGGGGTTTTGTGTCACCTTTGTGCTGGTTGCATTCTGGTTAGCTGCAAGAATCAAAAGAGGATCATATTAAAATTGTGAAAAGCAATCAGGAATAAATAATGCCCATAAAGTATGTATATAAGAAGAATATCAGTATTGTGAGGTCTATTTTAATCCTATATATACATCACAGCAGCCAAATTGTGTTACACCTATTGTAGAAAGAGAAGAAAGAAGAAAATATTTAATGAAAAATTTTAAAAAAGTTAAAGAGAAAGCTACAAGAGCACCTATTTTTGCTGGTCATCTTATGGCACTGTAGTTTTTGTTCCTTGGCAGATATTAGAGCTACTCTCAGTCCAGCAGAAATGTGGTTATGCACAAATAAATCCACAAGAAAATCTTCCAAACTGTTTTGTATTTTTCCATAACATATGTGGTGAAATGCATCATAAAAGATATTTAAAACTGGACCGATCCCTTAAAGAAAATGTTTCTCTCTCTGTTTTTACTTTAATGTCTCCAATTCCTCACTTGTATACACCAATTTACTCCTCCCCTTTACTCTTCTTGCTCCTCCTTTCCATAGCACATACCATCCTTCATTTCTACACTTAAAAGAGACTCTACTTTCTATAGAGAGATAATTTTGTCATATAGTCTGAAATCTTGGAGGGTTCTACATTCTTTTAATAACAAAATGTTAATACTGGAAATTAAATGTGACAACTTTCTTCATGTGCTCTGTAAAATAGTTTCCATTTTCTGTTCCAATCTGTTCACTCATGTGCGACTAGCTCTTAGCTTATGTGAAAATATGTAACTTCTTGCTGCCTAAACAAACTCTGTTACTGGTTCCTATTCCCAAGCAACTTTTTCCATTTTACACAAAGCTCTTATTGGATGAAAAATGTCCTGCCTTGTCTAGTATGCTATCAGGATGGATAAGGTGACATAACGAGGTATACCAGGAAACTGGAATGCTGCACAGAAGTGTCCAGCCTGATTCACTTGCACAAATTCCTTCTGCTCAGAGTCCAGAGAAATGGGAGGTAAGTTCCATACCCTTGCCTGTACTCAGGTTACCTGCCTATCACTAGCACAAAAACTATGCAAACAGTCTTTGTAGTATCCTAAGCAGATCTGTTCTTCGTTTATCTTGTGCCAGTCTGATCAGTGAGAAATAGCACTAGAGGAGAGCACGTGAGCTGGACTCCAGAGAGTGAGGCATCCAGTCCCTAGCAAGAGAAGGAAAAGTGGGCTCATCCTCCTCTGGGAGATGACCTGTCATACAAGTCCTACATTTTTCAAGGAGCTGTCATTAAGCAGGATTAGCAAATTAAAGTTTGTTATATATTCAAGTGCTCTAGTAATAAGAACTATGAAACAGATTGAAATATATTTCAGTTTTTCCTTACACACTCCAACTTTTGAATGCATATCTGCACTGATCCTCCTTAATCCTCAAAAACTACTAATTTTCAAAGTGTTTGTTCATTTATAGTATTCATAATCACGGATAAATCTTCTCCATTTCTGTAGCAACAGTCCACTAGAAATTCTTATTCTCAGAAACAATAGAGTTTACAGCTGATGCAAAGTGCTCTTATGGGAGATATACACAAATGCTTGAAAGTGCTAAGTATTAATCACATAAGTGATTAGAAAATATGCAAATAAGCATGCTCATATAAAATGTCTTATTTCCATACAAATTACTCTCAGTAGCCTGTGGCCTTGAGTAACATTTTTAAAACCTTGATTAAGTTATTAAAATATAATTTTTTTAAAAGTTAGACATTATTTTAATTATTTTATAAGAAAGGTTAGCTTTAATGAAACTTCCCAGCTTAGGTTAAACAAGCTTTATGCCTGAAATGCAGCATACCATGGCAGGCAAATCGTAACATACATGGGACACAGGGGATGAGAAAAAAAAAGCAAACAATTTGCATTGAAAACAAGGGTTATATGGTTGTAGTGTGTGCCCTATTGTGCCAAACAATGGTATTAGCACCCCCTTAGGCCTCATGGTAAGCACTGGACATGTGGCTGTAGAAAAAAGGAAACTTCTCTCATCCCACTTTCTCCCAGTGGTGCTTTGTTGGCTCACAGCAAGGGTCTGGCTTCATGTCCTGATCCCACTTTAAGAGGAAGTCCAGCTCAATTCAATTTGCCTTTCCGCCTTTTAGTAATGAGACAACATACATGTGAGCAAACCCCATGATAATGCCGAACAGATGGGCAGATTTTTGTCTAATTAGATTCTGGACAGCTTGTTTGCTTGTAGTAAATGTGCATATATTTAGAGATTTCACACTTATTACAGGGACAACAGATTAGTCAAAGACAAGGACAGAACACTTTTGGGGGATTTTTTCCTGCTTAGCGTAGGTGTAGGTCTACTAAAGAGAGCTATTTGGTAAAATCTACAAGTGTAATTTAATTGCTTGTTGTAGTCACGCTCTTTTTGGACTGAATGGTTTACAGTTTGACCCTAGAACACAATGCACCGTTATACAAACTTTTATTTTTGAACAGCCCACTAGTAAAATAAAGGTTTCCAAAATTTGTGCCACATATATTTAAATAGTTTGACAATTCATTTTAACGAAAACGATTGCAAATAACACTTTGTTAGTCACTTACAGCTATTCTCTTAATACATATTTACTAGCACGCATTTTTTGTTCCATTAGCATCCTCAAAGCATTTTGAAAGTTTGCTACCAAAGCATTGAATTGCTTTTGGAGGCAAATCTTCTTTATCTGTGGTGTCATGTTGCCTTATGAACAGAAAGCAAAAGTGCACTTTATGCAAAATAATATTGGAAAACAGGAAATATATTTATCCATGGAAATATACGGTATGGCACCCCCATTGAACCTAATAAGGTTTCTGTACTTGTTAGTTGTTCAACTAGAATATGTGTTGAAATTACATTAAAATGTATGTTAGAAAAAAAAGGAATTGTTACTTTTAAGTCTACCGCGTTATATATGAGTCTAATTTCCATTTCCTATGGAGGTGCAAATGGCTTTCATCTTAAAGTTGAGACCAGAGCAAACATGTCAGATATTTCCAATATTAATAATACAATTTAAATACAATTCAAAGAATAGTGGTGTATAGCTGCCCATCATCCTCACGAGTCATCTCTTAAGAGCATCACAAATGGGTTCATCTTGTTTTCCCTCCCCTTCATGATCTAGACATGGAGTGGTGATGAGATGAGGCTAGCCCTCTTGACATGGATATATTGATGCCATTCATCTGTGTGCCTTGTTTTTCACAGGTGTAACAGCTGGCACAACACCCACCACCATATTTCTGTTTAGCTTGAAATTAAGCTGTGTAATACTGAAGTAATTCTGGTCAGAGAGGAAAGGTTGCTTTGAAACTGTTTTCTTTTACCATTCTCTTACATGTATGTATTACTCTATTACAATAAGAGACTTGCATCCCTTTTTCCAAGTATTTTCTGGTTTCCAAGAGTATTCTGGTTGGTGCTTGGGTTATGGCTCTATTCTTGTCTTGGTTCCCAGGGTTTCCTCAGTGAAGGATCTTGACAGGCCAGGTGGGTGGGCTGCATGTTCCCAATCTCCTAAGGTCTGTAACAGACAGCTGGTGAGTCTGCTGAACACCCTTGGAACCAGTCAGGGGGGTCATGCCTCATTTCCAAAGCACCATAACACAGCTTTTTATCTCATTCCCTAACATCTTCTTTTAAAGAAGAATAGTCCACACAATGGAAATATTACTTCTCTTATTATTATAATAATGTTTATCATTCTAAAGGAGCTAATTTTAGCATAGCACTGAAAGGAAAGACGCTCATAGTTAAAATCCAGTTTCAATTGTATCATGGATTAGATCTGGAAGTTATGCTGAGAGAAAAAAGAGAAAGCAAAAAATCATGTATTAGGAAGATGTTAGAGAATAAAATAGCAAAAATATTGGCTACTGTGGCATCATCCCTAATCAAAGTAAGAGCCTTTAATAAACTGTAAAATTTTATTATCTTCTACATAAGGGTTGCTCTAGGATAATTTATAAAGTTGTATTTTACTCAGAACAGACCTGATTTACATCCTTCTGTGAATTGTTCAGCTTGAACAAATTTACCCCGACTTATGATTAAAGCGTATTTTTAATCACTTTTTTTAATAGGTCATCAAAATAAACTTTCTAAGCATTTTCCCCTTTTATATATTTTATTTATTTTAGCCACCTGCTTTTCTTGTGCATTTTGCATTTAATATTAGTTGATTGGGATAAGTCTCATGAGAAAACTCTTCTTGTACTTTGTATACATGCTTATTTTCTGCTTTACCCACATGTGACAAAACAAGTTACACTAACTGGCTTTTCAGAACCTAGAGATTTAATTACATTTGAGCTTTTTTATTCCTTTGGGATGGTGTTATCAATGCTCGAGTGACCTGAGCATATTACTGCCTGGCTCTTAAATTTTACACTATATTTTTGATTTGCTTAGTTTTTATATTATTAAACATTCTTTAAATCTTTCAAGTAGTCAGAACATGTCCCCTTCTTCCCATTGTAACTGATCTGGAGCTTCACTAGACCAAGCAGGAACATTGTGCTGCTGCAACCATCACCACACTGCCTTTGTGGAAAAAAGGTGCAATTCAGGAACAAACACAGCCCAGCCCTGAGCTTGGGGAAAACACAAACTGCACTGAGACAAATGCATGGGCAGGAGTTAGAAGAACACAAATATGCTGGAGAGGGAAAGAAGTAATCAGAAGTTGAATTAAAGAATCCTTAACTGAGCACCCTCAGTCGCAGCTTGTTTCATATGAGAGAAGGTGCTAAAACTTTGAATGCTTGGGAAAATGTACAAACACGACAGGTCAGTTAATAAATAATAAACAAAAAACAGGTCTTGATATACTATGAATTAATCCATGTTTTTTCATCATATCATTAGCCTGGTTCAGATAGAAATGTTATCAGCCCTGGTCTTAGCATACGAAACCCTGATAGAGAATAAACTCATTTACAACTGGAGGCTCTGGAGTTCCTTTTTAAAATAACCACCCCAATTTTAAACAAAAAAACACAGTATTTGTCCTCTGGGTCTTATGACAACTGAAGCCTGTAGGAATACCACAGATTTAGAGGAGCAATGACACAAAAGGAAAAGTACAGTATATTTGTCGACTATACCACCACTGAACATGTACTCAAATATAGAGGTAACTTGCTTCTGCATGGTGCAGCTTTATATAATTGTATCTCACATTAATCTTATTTTATTTTACTGCTCACAATTAGGAAATTTGCAGCCTTAAACATGTGAAATTAAAACCATGGATGATTTCTTAATTGTGCAACTCCTCAGTACTCAATTAGCATCGCTCTTCTTTCCCCTAACAACGATGTAATACTGTACTAATGAAAAACAGGGCTTCTTTATTTGCTATGGCCTTGGGGTCAATTATCAATTTATCATTGTGTCCTGCAGGTTTAAAATAAAATAGTCTGTGCAGTGTAACCATTGTACAAAATTGACATTAAGTAGATTCTGCAAGTATGGACTTAATAAAAAATACAAAGAGTGCTGCCTAAAAGGGTTCTACTCCTATAAATTCTATTAGGTTGCCTTTAATATAGGACAGTAGGAAACTGCAAAACTAATTTAAAGGTTATTTTTTTCTTTTACCATCTTTGTATACTCTGTATGACAATAATCAAGAGAGAGCTAAATTAAAAATAGTTTCGATTGTGTTTTGAAGATTTGTTATGATTGCAAACTTAGCTTTGGTAATAAAAATGCTGCTATTGCTCTTAACAAATGAAGAATTTAGAGTCTTTATCTTAGAAATGTAAAATACTGCTATAAATTAATGAATTCATAAGTCAATGAAAAATAACTTAGATATGTGAAGCATTAAAAACATCTTATTTAATTTAGACAACCAGGAAATAATTAATTGGAAATCAAGTTTATTATTTAAGCATACACCTGGTTAGGTTGTTCCTTTTTCACTCACTCATTGGAAAAGCTTCATCCCTCTAAGTTCCATAATTACCCTTCCTTTCTTCAACTCCATTCTAGGAAGCTGGATCAAGATGTGCTAATACAAGGGGCTTGGAAAAAGCAAATTAAATATTCAGTATGTTCCTTGTTCCCATCACTTTGGTGCCACTTTTACAAAGACTTTTTCCCAGAAATATGTTTCAGTCATGTTGGCCAATACTGAACATTTTTGGGAGTTCTCTCTTAACTGTGACATCAAATATGAGGTCCCATAATTCAGCATCTAGGTTATCGCTGTGTATTTTCATCCAAAAATTTTCTCCCTTTTGCTTGCTCTGGGAAGAAGAATGTAATTTCAGCCTTCCTAAATCTTAGGATAACTCCTAGTTCCCTCTTGCTTCCCAAGAGCCCAGCAAAACCTGATCATCACCTTGGAGAAGACAAGCACTATGATGTTTAGCTCAGGACCGAACCTTTAAACCTGACCCCACCAAAAATTGCCCTCTGCCCTTTTCCTTTCTTGACAAAGCCCTGCCATACAATCCACACACATGCATGAAATACTCAGGTAGTCATGCACACACAGCTGTTGAAGTATCCCTCCAGCTTTGCCACCGGTGTGGTTGTCATTGTGTCTCTCCCCTGCACACTGAGCCATACACTGGGGACAGTGTTTTAGTGTGAGAGCTGGAGCTGCTCTCCCAACTCTGACAGAGTTGAAAGACAGAAAGTAATAGAACATTGACACATCTTTCTTTTCCCCTTTCCTATTTTTAATCTTGGAGCCGACTTTAATTAATCCTGCTTTCGTCCTACTCTCCTGGGACTCTTTTCCTCCATTACGCTATGGCTAACTCTGAATAAACTCAACAACAGCCACACATGTACAAGGAGGTGATGGAAGACAGACAATGCTGAGAAATAGTTTTTCACACCAGACAGGTTTTCCCACCATACTCTCATAGATCTAGTTCAAGCCTCTTGCGGCAACAAGAGCTTGATGTGTATATCAATATTTTCATTCCTGAAACTAAACCAGCAAATATCACAAGAGGAGAGTAATTTTTCAACTGGCGCCTTCTTCTGTGGCAGCACACAGGGTGGCATGACTGAGATACAGCCTGTTTAATTGATTAGTGCACTTGAGAGAGGGCTGGGTATGGTCCAGTACAGATCATTCTAAACATTGATAAATTACCACCTTTGTGTGAAACGGTTGAGGTGGGACCACTGCCCTTTGACAAACCAGAAAATGAAATGATTACTATTGGATTCTATTGACTTGTCTGGTTAGAGCAGTTGTGCTTCTTCCCAAAGGTTAATTGGACTTGAACTCAAGAAATTAAGGGGTCAGCTAAGGTCACAGTGACAGCAGGCAAACTTTTAACTTAGCACTAATAATATTTGTCAGGGAAAGGACATGCTGGAGTTCTTCAGCCATGACTGCTGAGGGATTTACTATTAAAAAAATTCTTTGTCTGCATTATTATAGAAGCTGTAGGTCTATGTGGTAATAATGCTCACTGGCATTCTAATTTTCATCAGATACTGCTGGTCAAAAATCAAGACTATGACTGTAGTCTCAAGACAATTGAGCCAAACTTGCACAGTTATATCAATGGGGATCACAAAAAAAAATTTAGAAATGTTAAGAAATTCAATGCAAAATGGTCTGGGAAAAAAAAAAAATCTGTGGGTATAGTGTTTGTGGCAAAATTCTAAAACTCTTTACTTTGGGAATTCCTAGCTTTGTTATTGTCTTGATTTTGTGTGTTCGATTCTTTCCAAATGTGTAAGTGCAGATTAAAAGTAATTATAGAAATTCATCAATGTTTGGTAGGTAAAAAACCCCAAAACCCAACAACCCATCATTAGTTAGGAGAGGATTGAGCTCTATATTATGTAAAGCGGAAAGAAACCCAAAATGTCTTCATTATCTTCATCTAATTGTTGTAAAGATTGGACCGACCACATGTTCTTTCACATTCTTGAAAGACCTCAACAGGCTGGAGAAATGGGCAAAGAACAATCTGAAATTCAACAGAGGCAAATGCTGGGTCCTGAATACAGAGAAGAACACTAGGCACCAGTACAGGCTGGGGACTGACCTGCTTGAAAGCAGCACTGCAGAGAAGGACCTAGGGGTTCTGGTGGAAAACAAGCTGTCCATGAGCTGGCAGTGTGTCCTTGGAGCCAAAACTTCTTGGGATGCATCAGGAAGAGCATTGCCTACAGGTTGAGGAAGGTGATCCTGCCCCTCTACTCAGGCCTGGTGAGGCACATCTGGAGAGCTGTGCCCAGTTCAGGGCTCTTCAGATGAGAGAGACATGGAACTCCTGGAGTGGGTCCAGTGGAAGGTAACAGAGATGGTCAAGGGACTGAAGCATCTCTCTTACGAGGAAAGGCTGAGGGAGCTGGGCCTCTTCAGCCTCGAGAAGAGACTGCTGAGAAGGGACATCATCTATGTCTGAAAGTATCTAAAGAGATGGAATCAATTCTGCCGTTCTGTGACATTTTCAAAGTTTTTTAATAATATTATTAAGATATGATTCCACATTGAAATCTCTCACTCTCTGTGTATATAAATGGGACACATGCATATAGAGATACACTTATTTTTCAAAAGACACTATGCATTTTTTATATTTCAAGATAAATATTAGTACTATTTAGTGAAAAGTCAGAATTATACTCAGATGTGATATGCATTACTTTTAGTTTATCAGATTAATGGCCCAGATAATTTATTTGACCAGATTTACCCTTAGTACAAACAGAAGACAGTATAACTCAGTTTTCTGGTCTTCCCATACTAGAATTCGTCAACTGGAATAGTTTTAAAACTTTTGTCTCGTATATGTGCTACACATAGCTGTAGAACATTATTGCAGATTCATCTGATTTAGGAAGTGGAGGAAAGATTATGAGTGCACCAATAAGTGAGCATGCTTACTGTCAGAAAAAAATCAAATTTTTTGATGATGCACTTGAATACAGATTTTATTGTCTTTATGTGACAAGATATGAAACTATATTCTACAGCTTAGATTGAATTTGGACACTGGTGATGGCTGCTCTGATACTGATTATGAACAACTTTTTTAGAAATGCGAATGCATGAGAAGAATTAATGTATTAATATCTGTCCCTTTCTAACTTACTCCATGACATAAGGAGATTTGTTTTCAATTAGTGGTTTTAATAGTTTTTCAACAAATATTTTACACATGTGAGAAATCAAGGACCTGCAAAACATGCAGAGACAATTAAGTCTAAAGACTTGAGACAAACTGTAGACTAAAGTCTAAAGGTTGGAGAGGCAGCTGCAGGCCCCTTCTATACCTGAACTTTAATTGATCAAGTGCAGACCTAATGAAAGCAACTGATTTGGTGAGTAGACCTCCATGCCAAAATAAAAAGTGTGTATCTACTGCCTCGAGTAGAAAGGCATGCTGCTTGCAAAAATCCAAAAGTAGAGCTAGATGGAGCAAGAGAGAAATTTTACACGTTGTGAGAAAAATTTTACATGTTGCTTTTAGGAGCAATATTCCTAGGAAAAAAATTTTAAATAAACAACAAAATCCCACTTTAGCTGCTATGCTCATAGACTACAAGAAGACCAGCTTCAACATGGACAAATGAGTCTAACCAAATAATTTATATATAGAGAATTTTGATATAATTTTTCTACATTGATACAAGGCTAACAAATTGTCAGAAAATAATCAACATACAAAAAATTTTTAGTCAGTGGACTTTGATTAGTCCTTTGGGTTTTAATCTAAAATTTCATCTGACAATATTTCTGAATTAGAGAGCTTGATATAGGGAATTCAAATTCAAAAGTCTTTTAAACTGGAATAACCCTATTGGAGTAGCTACTGTTATTTACCAATATTATATATAATATATCATCAGAAATCACCAAAGGGATTATACAATATCACTTCTGAAGATTGTGTTGTATCACCAGAACCACAAATATATTATCTGTGTCTTGAACTTCGCTGTTCATAGTAGGCCACTTCTTATTTAATAATAAAGGCCCATTTTGAACATATGCAACCAACTATTTGCCTGTTTTGGATGTCATGAGGCAGAAGAAAATTTCTTTAAAGAAAGATACAAAGCACCTAACCCAGCAGTGGTCTTTGCTGCCCTGAATGAAGCTTTAAAGGTATTCTCTCTACAATATTTATGATGAGATAGCCTATACAGTTCAGTTTCATTTCTAAAGTGAGAAATAGAAACATGTATCTTTTTTTCCTTTCAATGAGATTATTCACATAAGAAGGTGGAAAACATCAAGAGAAAAAATGGGCTATATGCAGCATTTTGCTATCTCTGCACAGCAATGTTAAATTTGACAAAAAACAAAGTTTGTTTGTACTTCAGTTCCTGAATTATAACCTTGGTTTCTCTGTGTTTAGAGAAAAATCAGGTTATGACTATGCAGCGGAAAAGTCAAAAAAGTGTTCTTATTATATCACATTGCCTCTGGGTCAGCACTTAATGCAATTTACCTTTAGAAAAAAGTAGAGTTCCTTTAACCTAATTTTCCATTTGGGAAGAGCATTAAAACCAAGCTTTTTGGAACTGGTGCATTAAAGAGTGAAGGAAAGTAGAGGAGTAGCAAAGAGAACAAATAATATATTTCTTCCAGTCAGACAGATTAGGGAAGTTTACTGTGTTGCAGGTATCATTGGGTCTTAGATTAGGAGAAATTTAGTGTCTTCCATTAAAATAATGACTGAATTAGTTGGTTTTGTATTTTAGGCACTTTTTGAGTCCTGCTATTAACAGAATACATTTTTGTCAAAGTTTCTAAGACTAGAAAACTCCAAGGCTTATCTATCAGAAATTTGTTCAATTTTCTTAAAACAAATCCAAAGTCTTACTCTCATATTTTTCTGAGTAATATTTTTTCTACACAAATTTGGTTAAGGCTGTAACTTGTCAATGTAAAACAGCATGTTACATCATATAAATGGCAGTTAGTGACCAAATTATGTCTCTTGATGGCATTTTATGAGATAAAATTAGTTTGCATGCACATAGACAAAAACTTCTGGTTTTATATAGTTTAAATAGCTCTGCAAATCTCTCATACACAGCAACAACAAAAAAATCACTGGGTTTAAGCTATGTACAGTCTACTTGTAAAAGCATGCTTGAATTAAAAAAGAAGATAAAACAACCATAGCAGATTATGAGTATTCTACTCATGTATACACCATGTATTTTTCTGAGTGAAGCAGAATTGCTAGTAATGAATAGTAAACTACATGTGTATGTATTTACTAATGTGACTTCTGTTATTGTCATTATTTGATAAAAAAATAGGGGTCTTCATTATAAAAGAATTTTTCTTCACTCTTAATGCAGAAGATTACGAGAATTTTTAAAGAAGTAACTCCTTTATTTCCATCTTTTCACTTCTATGAATCTTGTCTTGTAAATTCCTGTTGCCTCAGACTTTCTTGACTGTTGCCCTCATCTTCAGTCTCAGGTACAGGCACATGAAAGCTTTTGTTCCACTTCGTTTCAGTTTTTCCCTTCAGAATAAACTAAATGAAACTGCTTTATCAAGGACTGAGTAGCCAGAAATAAAAACTAAATCAAGATTTTAATCCCATTATTCTTGGTATCTGTTTCGACATCTTTTATAATTTTGAACTCACAATCAAATTACCTAGTCTCAACTTTAGGTTTGTTTTCATGAAGAAATTCTATTAACACTTATAAGACACCAGGGTGCAATACTGACACATGGGAAAGAAATTGATAAAATTGTTTAAAAAAGTGCATGTTAATATCTAGCTATAGCCATGGACAATTTAGAACGGTAAGTACAGGTGTGTGTACCCGTTGTTTGCAACCTATCCATTTAAAATTCCTCATGAATTATTTTTAAATCTAACAAAAGATTAAATGTACTGTAGAGAAAACAAAAATGCAGTTATTGGTACCATATTAAAGCCAGAAGGAAAGACAACTCCTGTGTGCCCTTGGTAGGACAGGTTCTCGCAGCGTCCTGTTCCAAGCCTAGTCACAGATTCAGTGGAGGATCTTGGGGTTTCCTTTTCACCGAGGAGCCCAGGACTGGTTGAAGCATGCACAAAGGTGAGGCCTGTGCTACATCCTGGCACACAGGAAACTGCAGCAACCTTCTTGCCTTGATATGTATAGCAAATATCCCTTCAATGATATCATGAATGTACACCAGAAAAATAAGAAGAGAAATAACTGAGTCCATTCTGATAACATTGTAGGGTTATTCTTTCATGCTGTTGAAGAGATCTAATGTTGTTGTTACAGCCCCCGATTCAAAATAAAAACAAAAAGATGGAAGCAATAGGCATCTGCTTCTCTCCATACTCATACAAAAATGTATTGGTTCCCACTGTTTACTCAAGCGAAAAGACAAACTCTTGCTTGAATGATTTGCTGTAGTCAAGATATTAGTGACAATTTATGATATAACCTGAACAGGACTAAAAATATTCTTACAGGTGAATTTCAATCAGCCTAATGAAGCATCTGTAGCTGTATAATTTGTCTTCTTTCTAATTTGCTTACTGGTTTAGTTGGATAGTTTCCCTCTCTACCTACAGCTAAAATTCAGTATTTGGAGCAGTTATTTTTATACAGTGCAGTAAATATTTTAGTGCCCTTGCATAACATCCATCTGAATGAGTTATTTCTAATCAGGTTTAAAATGTAAAAGCATTTCAGGCTGAATTTTTTAAAAGTCTCTAGATGCTAGATGTATGTGCCACGCATAATGTTACTGAACTCCAGCCTGGAGTGGGGCTTCTTATGAGCCAGAGAAATGTTAAAATTGAAGGAAAACCTACAAGTACAGCCACATGGATTCAGATCTTGTGTTTAGGAATGGTAGAAAGCTCCAGTGCTGGATTAGCAGATCTCATGTCTATGGCAGTAACTACCCTGTAGCTGTGTGAAGAGAAGAATGGGTGGGGTCTTGGGCACTTTGGTGCTTTTCTGTGCTGCTCTGCCAGTGGTGCCTTACAGTCCATTTGTCTGCTGCAGCATAATGTGACTGTCTGCTTCATGCTTTTCTATTTATTTCAAGGCCTGGCTCCAGAACTCTTTGGGAGCTAGACAGAGTAGCAGTCTTTCTTGATGCTGAATCCATCTTGTCACTCACCGTGAAGATCTCTTAAAGATTATGTTCCTCAGTATTTGCTTCTTTTGCCCTGCTAGGAAAGAGAGACAAGGAACATGATTCTCTGTGTGTCTTCCCATGGGTTCAACTGAAATAGAAAAATAATTTTTTACAAACTTTCAGTCTGCCATTTTCATATTCCCATTTTTCATAATCAGAACACTTTTTAAAAATTATGTATGGTGAATATTGGTTTTTGAACCCATTTATATACTTGTGTTTGAATATTGTACTCAGGTTGGCCCAAGGTTGATCGATTTTTTGAAGTATGGTTGATGGAACCCACATATAGATACCTTACTATCTGAGCAAAATACTGGCAATATTGCTAAACTCAAATGAAGTTAGATTTTATCAATATTCAAAGTATTTTTAGAAGGGTTTGACATTTGTTAAACCCCACCAAAAAATTATTGTGTGTCATTGCACTCAAAACTTCTATGAATATCAGATCACTTGTTAAAAAATCAGTGTAAATTTTTCATATATTGCCTTAGAATAAAGGAAACGCAAACTAAGTTTAATTACTCAGGGTTAAATCCTACTCCAGTCTTTTCTTTTTAGAATAAAAACTTCTGTGGAATATAAATTTCCCTTCCCTGCGGCAACAAATCAAGTTACAGTCCTTGTGGAATAGTTATGGACAATTCACTAAGCCCTGTTTTTTTTGAGAAAGGACTTGCAAACTCGGATATAATGTATATGCCTGAGTGATACCTCTAGCAAAATTTTTGGGGTTTAATCTGTTTTTACCCTATCCAGAGGTTTACTGCCTTTCCTGTTAACAGTAAAGTTATATTAGTTAAAATCAGTATTAAAACTTTTTTCTTTTTTTTTTTTCAGTGTCACTTCAGCACCCCCATGGCAGTGCATTTCTTGCAGTGCTGCCTGTTTCAGTGTCAGCCATGCCATTCCCTTCTCAAGCAGGGAGAGGCAGACAGAGCTGGCAGGAGGGACAGGGGATGCTTCTTTTTTGCTCTGTCTTTCTCCAGTGCCATGTGCAATCAGATTTGTGGCATGTCACTTCAATCTGTCAGCATCCCCTTAGTGCTACTCAGTCACCCGTGAGGAAATATCTTGTGTGTTGGCAGAGGATGTTCTATAACAACACCCAGTCGCTCAGTCAAGCAGGCTAAAAGGGGCAGCAGACAGCACCTTCACACCAGTGTATGCTAACTGAGCTCTCTGTCGATGTGTCTTGACCTCATAAGAAGACACAGCAAAAAGGCCTGGGTGAAGAGCAGAGAAAGGCTACTCTTGCCTTGTCTGCTAAAAATGGCAGCTTCCTTTACTCCACTCAGTCAGAAACAAACATATTTTATACGTGTGTGGGTGTCCACATGAGTTTTTTATATATAGATATATAGATATATATATAAACAACACTACACGCACCATTTCCTTTTTGCAGTATGGGAATGTAACCACTAGATGACACCAAGAGATAGTTCCTATAGACCTGATTTTTCATTCTTTATTCATCTGTCTGTTCAAAAGGTGACATTCTTGCTGGGATTGTAATTAAGATTACAGAGGTACGCAAATTAAGTCATCTGGCAATTATTAATAGTTACCTTAGTTTAATATTATCAATTACTGTCCTAGAGTGCAAAGAGCTTAGAATTTATGATCATTTGGACAGTGGATCTCAAACATTACCTCTCCTTCCCTGCTGTGCATATCTTTAATTGTCTGCTACAGAAGCATCATTTGTATTTCCACAGCCAAGAGTCTGCTGGTGCTCCTGCAGCAAACTTTGCTGTTGCAGTGGCTTACAATTCATGTCTGAGAATCCACAGAAGGTGAAAACTCATCAAGTCTTGCTGCAAGATTATGTATCTCTACCAGCTCAGAATTAACTGTTTTGCCCCTCTCTGTTATTTTTATTATTCTTTTGAAATACAATAAAACAATGGGGTTTGATAACAAGAACTTTTCTTGAAAAAATGTAAAAATTTATAATTTTATATGAATTTTTGAGATTTAGGTTTCAGCCAAAGAAAAAAAGAACCAGGTTAAAATTGTCCTTTTAGGTAATTTTATTAGTAAATAGTTACACTACCAGATAGACAACAACAACAAAAATGTATAAATATCCAAGGCCAGCAGGTCTACATGGATGTTACATTAGACAGAATGGCTGAAATTTTTAAGTGGTGGACAGAAATTTATTCCCATGTGTCTAAGTTTATAAAACAAGAGAGTATGATTCATGTCACTCACAAACACCAATTAGACATAGACCCTGCTTGAAAATAGACAGAATTACTTTGGCCATGAAAAAACAAGAGAGTCCTTCAAAGATTTTTAGACATTTCTACCTCCTACCCCCCATCTTCAGGTATTAACATAATTAAGCAATAACTTTTTTATTGAAAGAAAACATTCATAAACATTCACTGGCTTACGACAACAAAAAGACTGGAGGATTGGAGTAGAATAGTATGACTAATACGAGTGTGTTACAAATGTACCCATGTGTTTCTTAGCCTTTAATATTGCTGCTTAGAAAAACTTCAGCAATCCCACACTGTGTCCATTGTGGCCATCATTATAGTGATAGCAAATGGAAGTACTTTTGAGGAACTTACTAGTGATCTCTATGCAAGTAAGGGAAAATGGGGAGTATAATACAAAATTTCAGCTGAGCCACATCCCCAGTTACTGGGTTTTTTAAAAATAATTGGTATTTAAAAATAATTTTTCTGATGAGGCAATAAATTTAAATATCACAGATGAAACCTCTCATTTACAGCTTGCCTGAATGGTTCAAAGTGATTGCCCAGGGACTGCCATCCCTGCTCTGTGACAGTGTGAGCTGGGAGGCACATGAGCATCCACCCTGTGCTTTGCCCCTGCTCCAGAGACAACTGCTCAAATTTCTGAGTGCCGGAGATGAACTCACCACCTGGTCCAGGTCAGAAGCTACTGGGAGGCACCCACTCTCTGTAAGTTCATGGCCCTGCAGAAATCACCGTACCAACCACACCATGAATATAAGTGCTGGTGTGAGGTGAGAAGTCTGCCAAGGCTGACTCCTGGCAAAGTGGAAATAATAAATCAGTGAGCGTATGAAAAGAAGTCATTGTGTAAAGAAATTATAAAGGTTATAAGGAGGGATAACATGCCTGTTGTACAGGACAGAAGAAATGAAGTCTTATTGTAACCCAAGGAACATGGGGATGTGATTTCTGAGAACACACAAAACCCACCATCAGCTTTGGTAATTCAATTAAGAAAGACTTTCTTGTCCAATGACTTTATGGAAGTGTGGCTTGCACAATGCCTTAGGATTCCTCAGAATAAAGTGATGAATGCCTGTGAAATATAATTTTTTAAGTAATTGTTATGGTCATATATATGATCAGTACTGGGGCTCTGCAACTATAAGTTTGCAAGTACTTGAATAGAAAAATTGACACTTTCTTTCCCTTTTTATAGATAAGACAGACGTTACCTGAACTTTGCTTTTTTGAGGGGGTTGGTTCATCTTTTTTTCAGAAACCACATGGAAATACTTCCCGCAAAAAAGTCTTAGAGATCATGTTTTTCAAACAAATAGAATGCACATCATAATTGTTTGATGTTTTAATTTTATTTCACATCTGAAAAACAGATCCTATTTTTATGGAACAATGACAATTGTCAGTGAAAGCACCACATACTCTGTTTGACTCTCTGTTGTTAAAAATCCAACTTGTTTTGCCCCCAGCAGTTTTACAGGCAGTTCAAATTGCCTCATAAAACTCTAATGGTTTTCCTCATACACAATATGTATTGTGTGACAGGCACAGAAAACACATCTTATCACAGTTTATGCTAGGTAAAATATGCATCCAACTGGATCACTGGTCCTCCTCAACAATTTTTAATTGTAAAATAGCTTTGAACAATATACACATTTTTGAATTTTAGCCTTTTAAAAGTAAAGAAATGGCATATTAATGTGTATTAAAGCTTCTATATCTTCTGTATATCATAGATGGGAAAATTTTAAAAATCTAAGAAAATATTTAGAAAATATTAACAAAATATATATCACAAAATATTTTTGGCAAATATTTTATTTCGATAGCGAAAGAAAGACCTTTATTTTGCAGGAGCTTTACATATAAGGGCCAGCATTAATAGACTTATTTATTGCGTTCAGGAGAAATGCATAAGCCGTGATTTTCTAGCACCTTATAATTGCTGTAGGAGGGATGCACAGATGAGAATTGTCCCAGATTATCTGATTATTTCACTTTCTAAATATGTTAAATAAGTAATGCTATCAATAATTTAAAGTATGCAAAATATGAAACTTATTTCTCAGAAATCAAGATATGTGCTTAGAAGTAATGCAGTTTCTTGTAGTGTTGTTTATCATATTGCCAGATTCTCTTCATCTACTATCTATATTTTTCATTTTAAAGGACACTGATTTTAGTTTCCATATTCTTGAAGAACTGTGAGGTTTAAGCATCTAAATGTTTTTAAATCTTGAGTCTCTTTTAAATCTTATAAGTTCAGTAGTTGTCACTATTAAATATATAATCTAAAGTCCTGACACAAGAGTAGGCTCACTGGAGTGAAAAGCATTTTTAGAAGTTTATATGGGAGCTGCAAAATCTAGGGTACGATTAATGAGTCTTAGAGGATTAAGGGGAATTTAGTTTTGTTTTGTCTTTCAATTCTGTTAAATTGCCTTGATGTTCTGCAGAATAATGCAGTCACATCAGCTCCACCCTGCATGGGGTTGGCTGCTCCCTTTCATTAAGAAAAAAAATTACAAATACAAATGTATGGTTGCTCATATAAGATATGTAGCTCCAAAACAGACGCATTGTGGTTACCCTTAGACTCAGATGTTTAATCAGAACTGACTTTCAAAAACCATGTGGCATATAATATTTAGCAAAATATTATTAGATGTAGTTGTAGTATTAATGATTGCAGACATTATCATTAATAATTATTATCGTCATTATAGCTGTTGATAATCAAAGAATACAAGCAATGCAAGATTCATGGGGACAAATAATATATTTTTTATGAGCCAGCTAATACAGTTTGAAAAAATAAACCAGGACATACAAGCCTTTGACAGACCTGAAATAGAAGCAACAAACTTCAAAGGTGACCTGGGTTTATCTTGACCATATTTTGTATTAGCACCTACAGACAGGCATAGTGGAGATCCATTGTTCAAAGCACTGTACAAATAGAAAATAAGAGACAGTTCCTGCTCCACTGAGTTCACAAGCCAAACACTGAGCTGGGGAAAAGCAGGAGGGCAAACAGGCATACAAAGGTTAAGCCTTAACAGCTCAGTAACAGAACTAGAAAGGAACTTGCATCTCCTGGTCTGCAATCTAGGCCCAAATTGCCCAGAACACATTTGAAAGGCAAATGGCAATTTGTATCTCCTCCTCCATAACCCTTAACCATAGAAACTTACATGTTAGAAGGTCAAGATGGACCCTGTGTGTGTCAGTGCCTGGGGCCTGGTTCTGCAAATCACTAGTCTGAGCTGCAAAATTACTATTCTGCAAACTCATGGAAATTCAGTAGAGGAAATCCACTGGTGGAAACACAGCAAGCCCCATGGCAAAGAAACAATTGATGGGATGAAGCCCTTTAGCTGGAGTTTCTTATTTTTGCGCATTTTATAAACCCATATCATAGTTCTGAAAGGGACACTTAGCCAGGAGTTTTTCTTGTTGATTATTAATAGCTAATTTAAGATTAGCAATTTGTGGGGACTTCATATATCAGAAAGTAGTTTAAAAATTATGCAATGATCTAATTTCCTTTTCCCCCCATTTTTCTGATAGAAATATTTCTTTATTTTTTTCCCCATTTACAGGTGCAGAATTAAAGAACATGTTCACTCACTACATTATTGATGCACTTAAGTGAAGTGTTCCAAAGCATATAATTACCATGTAGGTTTATGGCCCTGAAGTAGATTGGGATAGTGGTGCTGCATATCCATGATTTGAAGGACATACAGTGATGATTATAGAGGCAGTACTCTACATCCATTCCAGCCCTTTTGTGTTTAGCTGGTTGCCATGGCAAATAATTGGATAGAATTTAAGCCACTTTCTTCCAAGTGGGAAATTCATAATTTTACCCTTCACATAATTTTGAACATACTTTTAAAGATTCTTAAAGTTTATGCAGGAATGGAATACAGACTTGAAGAAAAAAAATAGATTTCTATACATGGAATGACAGTTCATTTCTTCTCCTTTTTTTTTTTAATCCTGAGGATTCAGATTTCTTAAAACATGATATTGCAAAATTTGAGTCTAGTGAAAAAGGAAAAAGATTTGAAGCCAGAGGGATAGGAAGTATGAATGATCAAATACAGCTCACTTAAGCAATTGGTAGCAAATAGAAACAGATGGGTAATTTTATGCACTCAGTTTCCCAAATGTATTTAACTCAAACCTTTTTTAAGCTTTGAAAATGTGGGTCGTGCTGTGTTTGTGGTTCATGGTGAGAATCTTTCATATCTGTATTTTTCAATTTGTTTCTTTTTCTGAAGATATAGATAAACTTTCGGAAATACCTGCTGTGATTTCACATCAGTGCCTGATATATGCCACCCTGACCAAGTTTGGGGTTTATTGTCTTATAGACTGCACTATAAACTGTAAAGCCTCAGAGAGCATTTCACAACACATGGCAATCATGGAAAAGACAGAGTTCCTCTGCTCCCGGTGATGCTCTACAGTGGGATTTTCTGAAGATACACAGAATACAAGCGTGTCTTGTCCCATTACATCAGTCCTGAGCCTGGAAGGACCATTGTTGCCTTCTTGTCTTTAAAGCAAATAGTTCTCTAAGGGAGCAAGAAAGTACAGATGTTGCTATAACATGTACACATGGGAAAGGCCATGGCTGCATTCACCCCATTTCCCTTAGAAGGATAATTTGTACTTACTGTTTTAGAGAAACTTCACTCCTAAAATAGGCAACTTGGACATTAAAGAAGGAGGTGACTTTGATCCTGGTGGAAAGGGTCATATCTGACTACATTTTCTGTGACTAAAATAGGTGGAAAGAGTAACTCCAGAGACCTTCAGAATGGCACCTATATTTTCATTGGTTGGACAAGAAACCAAAGCCCTTCTCTACTTATTTATATGTTTAAACCTTAAACATAAACATTTTCCTTAGAGATACTGAGTGACCTGGACTGTGACTGTGCTTGCGATGTGGGGAGAAGAGCAGTATGCCTGATCTTTCTAATTTTTGTCACCTTTCATAATAATAATTTTATGCCTTGTGATAACAAGAATTAGAACATTACTTTCATGCTTTGATTTGTACTTCTACATTCCAAACTTCCTAACAAACTAGATTGTGGTTATGCTCCTTTGGCATAACTATCCAATCCAAGATTCAAAAATTAAATTCTGACACTGAGTAAGCCTGGTTAATTTAGGAACTACATTAAAAGAAAGACTGGAGATTTAAATCTAGTTCTAATCAGCATGGTTATTTCTCTAATTTGCCTTTTTATAATCTTGATTCAGTGTTGAAACTGAGTAGTAGAGTTTTATTTCAGATTTGCCAATACTGAACACATACAACAGGGTATGAAAAGAGAAGGCTTATTTTCCAAATGCATTCACCCGTACTTTTTCAGTGTTCGCTTTTTTTTTTTTTTGTTGCTGTTGTTTTGTTTTGGTTTGGTTTGTTTGTTTTGGGGTATTTTTGCTGGTTTTGTTTGTTTTTGTGGGGGTTGTGGCTTTTTTGGTTGTTTGGGGGTTTTTTGGCAAATATTTTTCTCAAAATTTTATCCTTTTCTGAAAGATTCAGCATTCAATCACAGGTTATTTTTAGTAGTGTTTTGCTATCTACAAGCTGGCATACTTTTTCAGAGTGGAACTTAGTAAATTAATTTTTAAAGTTATGACCTGCCTAAAATCCAAAACAAAGAGAGCTTCTAGGTAACTTGTGAACTAGTCAGCTTTGAGGATCTTCTTTGAGTCTCTTTTGTATGGTGATGACAATCTACAATTTCTTTTCTTCTACCTAGCTCCAAGTTCCTGGCAACGAATTTGTTGTACCTGCACGTCTTTGATATGGATACTTGACTGTTATCAAATTTGTTATATGGAGAAAAGCAAACAGAAAATCTGGAGTAAATCTCAGTAAAATGATTTTTTAATGAGTTTTGAATTTGTATGTTGCTACCTCTCTGAAGATGTATAGCATGGGCTATTGTAGCCTCTTTTTGTTGAGCAGTAGAACGATGGCTATTTCCTGTAAACAGATATTGGGCATCTTTAAACACTAATTGAGATAACTTAAAATTCAGTTTCTTAACAGCATTTTTATTACTCAGAGACAGTGGTGACTAAAGGATATCACCTTTAGTAATTACCTTGAGATAAACAAGATCACTGATATTCTTCCTGAAGAAATGTGGATGTGGCAAAAAATAGTTATTCTAATAAAAAATTTGTATAAGTAAATGTCTAGAAGGAGAGGCATTCTTAAACTTTTTGGGAGAGATTGAAAAATAACATTCTGAAGAGAGAAAGCATCTACAGGATGAGGTGGAAAAAAGAAAATATAAATATTACCACTAGTAACATGCTAAACCCCTGTGTGAATGATAGAGCAGAAGGCTTGGGAAGGATAAGCATCTAGACAAGGAGTACCACATCATATTATGGATCTCTCTTTTCTGAGAGGGTTAGAAAAGGTCCCTTCATTTCTCACCAAGTGCTGCCACAGATTAAGAGAGGATGTCAAGGGAGGTCAGCTGTGTCCGTGCCACATAAAAAAAAAAATTAGTCTAAATGTTCCCAATGTTTTCAGCACCATCATAACCAGCAAATAATTGCATTTAGAGTTCATGTCAAGGGGAACACCTGAGAGTCAGGAGTAGAAGGCTCACCTGGGCAAATACATGAAAGTGCATGGAAGAGAAACAGAAAAAAGAAAAGAAAAAGTTACTGGTAAGTGTTACCTCAACCCTACATAGTGGACAGTTTCTATATTGAACTAGAAGCTGGATGTACACTCAAAAGGGATTGCCAAGGCAAGTCACTGAATTTCCCAGCAGCATAAAGCTGTAAGTACAAAACATAATGGTGAGCCTCCCCTGTCAAAGTTAAGGAAAAATGACAACATCTGGTCATTGTAACATCTTAGGCCACTGAAATGATTCAGTCCATATGCCCAAGCAAACAACGGCTGTATTCATTGGGAAGAGCTCTCTTTTCCCCAGTCAGTACAACAGCCAAATAACACCTCTTGCTCTGCATCTCTCTGTCTTCCTGTTTTAAGCCTGGAGAGACCACACCTACATCTTTTGCTTTTTCTTGTTGCTGAGAAATTGAAGAATCAATGTGATATTCCAGTCCCTTTGTGCCCACAGCTGATCTCAATTTTCTCTCAGACACCTCTTGCTTAGGTTCTGTTCCGCAGAGCTACTGCACTGAAGATTGTGAGGCCCAGAAATATTGACCACTGTATCTATTTTGCAGGTATTACGAAAGATACCTTGGTATATTTGGGTTTAAATTATGAGCAATGTATAAAAATTCAAAATGAAAGTAATTTATTCTCTTTCTCTTAGAATCTTTTTAAATTGGAGGATTTCTCTAATTTTTGCAGAGTAAATTAGTCCCCCAAAATCACAAGGAACTCTTAAAACTCTTTGTTGCCTTCATAACAGGTTATGTTTGTCATATGATACAGGAGTCCTTAGTAGGATCACTACTATCTAATATAGCCTTTTCAGGGTAATAATTTTTAGAAAATAGATTTTATAATTTTTTAAAAATAAAACTTGATTCACAGTAAAAAGATACTTTATGCTGTAAAATGATATTTTTTCATATTTACTTGACCAATAAAATCCTATTGTTTGATTGAACCATCATTCTATATGCAATTTATTTTATATATAATAATTTATAATTTTTTAATAATTTATTTTATTTGTTTGGAATTACATTGAGTTTTCTTATGACAATCAAAATATCTACAGGCTTCAACATGCAGTTCAAAATATCTGAACTACCTGTTAGAGCAAGCCTGGAAACCAATGAAATGGCAGTATTGTCTTAGAGCACTGAAAAATACCCTTTTCATCTCACACAATATTTACAGCTTGCAGTAATACACCTCTAAATCTGTTGGTTTCCTCAATACAGGTGAAATACAATAAAAGGCATAACAAACTCAGTCCATAGTGGAAGCAGTTTATTAAGCAATGCATGAGTCTCAGTGTAAAGCAGCAAAGTCGCATCTACTTGGTTGGCAAATGCACCACAGAACAAAGAAGTGGATCACACCTACATGTATTGCACATTTTTGCTCACCTATGTTAGATGGACTCTGAGAGATGGTGTAAAGACAGAAAAAGTGCTGACCTCTCATTCTGGATATTTCATCCAAGTTTTACAGTCAAAAAATTACTGATATGAAACTTTCTTTGGATAAAAGTAATACATATGATCAGAGTCAGTAATTTTCCCCGAGTATAATTCAGACTTCTGAAAGAGCTCTGTCCTATTCCTGCACAGTATGTTATATTCAGGCCAGACAACATATGGTCTGAGGTGACTAATCCTCAGACTGTCATGTCATATATCAGGGCACAGTGCAGATAAGTGGGGAAATTGCTGGATTGATGAGTCAAAGCCAATGGTGTGAGGTCCAACAAGGCCAAGTGCCAGGTCCTACACTTTGGTCACAACCCCATCCTGCACCAAAGACTTGGAGTTGGAAAGATGCTCAGCAGAAAAGCACCTCAGGGTGTTTGTCAACAGCAGCTGAACATGAGCCAGGGTGTGCCCAGGGGGCCAAGAAGGCCAATGGCATCCTGGCCTGGATCAGCAATGGTGTGGCCAGCAGGAGCAGGGCAGGGATTGTCCCCCTGTACTGGACACTGGTGAGGCCACACCTCGAGTGCTGTGTCCAGTTCTGGGTCCTCAGTGCAAGAAAGACATTGAGGGGCTGGAGTGAGTCCAGAGAAGGGCAAAGGAGCTGGGGAAGGGTCTGGAGCACAAGTCCTGTGAGGAGCAGCTGAGGGAGCTGGGGGTGTTTATCCTGGAGAAAAGGAGGCTCAGGGGTGACCTTATCACTTTTGACAACTGCCTGAAAGGAGGCTGTGCTCAGGTGGGGGCTGGTCTCTTCTCCCTGTCAACAGTGACAGAATGAGAGGACAAGGCCTCAAGCTGCACCAGGAGAGGTTGAGGTTGCACATAAGGAGGAATTTCATAAGGGAAGCAGAGATCTGTCTCACTGTGGGCTCCTACCTCTGTTTTCTTTTTTTCTTTTGAGTGATAAAAAACATAATAAATATATTTCAGAAATTCTAGCTGCCATCAGATATTCCTTATTATATAGGTTTCATTTAATTACGTTATGTACTCTTGCCAGGGAAAAGTGTGATGAATATGTATCCAATTTTGAAGCAAACTCTCTGCCCTGCCTGTCTGAACTGGCAAATATCACATGACACCAGATTCCAGTTTCTATCTCACTGCAAATCTATATCCTCTGTGCCTGAACAGATTAGCAGGCCAAGAAGTAAGCAACAGGCAACAAACACATTTTCACATTCATAGAACATCAAGTTGAAAAGAACCTCAAGGATCATCTGGCCAAACTTTCCTGGTAAAAGCACTGTCCATGCAAGATGACTCAGTGCACTGTTCAGAAGAATCTTTAAAGGGTCCAGCACTGGGGAATCCAGCACTTCTCGGGGGAGAGCGTTCTTATTTTCCTTAAGTCTAACCAGAAACTCCACAGGAGTAACTTGTACTCTAGCCCTCATCTTCTTCATGTGACTCCTCAGATAAAGGGAGCCTCCATTTCCTTTATAACCACTCTTCAAATACTGGATATAAATATATAATAAGCCTTCCTTTCTCAAGGCTGAACAAAGCCAGTTCTTCCTGCCTTTCCTCACATGGTATGTTTCCCAGGCAATGATCATCTTTGTGGTCCTTCTCTGGATGGTCTCCAGGCAACCCATACCTTTTTTTCATGGCAGGGACTAAAACTGAACACACATATGAAGTTTTGCCTGACAAGAACTGAAAGTGGGATAGTGACTTCATTTCTGCTGGTGATGCCTTTGATGCAACCCAGCATCCTTCTGCCTTTCTTTGATACCGAAGCAACTGTTCACTTATATAGACCTTGTTTTCCTCCAGGAGAGGGGCCATACAATGCTGGTAAAGACAAAATTTAAGAAAGTGTCAAGAACTTCTGCTTTTTCAGGGCTGTTAGTGACCGGTTCACCTCTCCTGTTTAACAGCAGGTTGATATATTTTTTTGGTTTTGCTTGTTGTTTCCATACTTGAGGAAAGACCCCTTTCTTGTAGTTTTTTGTTAAGTCTAACCAATTTCAATTTGAGCTGAGGTTTTGCTTTTCAAACTGCATCTCTGCATGCCCTGGAAATACCTTTTAGTTCTTCATGTGTATCTGTTCTCCATTTGTGGTATACTTCTTTTTGGTATTGAGCATACTCAGTAGCTCTCAAGCCAAGGTGATCTGTGCTGCCTACTTCCCTTCCCTTCACCTTCCAGTTCTCCACATTGCTGCCAATATACTTGAAATTCCTGCCACCATTCAGAGTGCTGTCATACTGTCTTTCAGAGGGAGCAGTGCCTTTAATCCAAAAGCTTTGGCTCTTTCTGCACTACTCTCTGTGCACATATTAAGCTAATACTGCCCTTTCCAGGCCTGCTCTACTGGGTGGGGCTCTGTCTGGCTTCCCTAGCCTGTAGCACTGCAGGCAGCTCCTTTCAGGCTCCGCCTGTGGCACCAAAACTGGGAGACTCTGCCTTAATATGACACCTTCACTCAGATGGTGGCTCCTCCCCAACAATGGAGGTTGGGTAGGGTCCTTGGTGGCTTGAGGAGCTGAGCAGACAGTCTGTACTCCTTCAGGCTGTATACATTTGGCCTTTAACCCTCCTCAAATGCCTGTTTCTGCCTTCTCCTGCTGATTGCAGAATGTGACTGTTGGTCCCCTGACTCTGTGGCCATTTGTCTCCCTCCTCACCATGGCAGATTTGGGTACATCGTATATCACAGTCATGGAGCCCAGCACCGTGGGCATGGCCTCAGTATGAACTTCTGCCTTTCATGTCCCAAAACCAACCAAACAACAACCTCTCCTTAGATACAATTCTTTTATATCAGATGTCAACAGTGTGATGCGATAGAGAGGCCAGATCAGTAGATAAAAAGGAGAATTTTTTTTTCCCTCAAGTAGCAAGCCACTGGAGACCATTAGGGCTATCTTCTACATTTGAAGCTGATCATTATCTTATCTACATTATCTTGTCTTAAGCTGCTTTTGTTAAATATATCACGTGCAGTGAAGTTTGGAGACCCAGCATTGAGGGCAGGGACATAATTTCAAAAGCTTTTTCCTGCAAATGCTCAAGTATTGTGAGACTTTATACAGGCTGAGAGTGGAAAAATGGTATCAATAAAAATATTAGGATAATAACAGAATAGCATTAGCTATTCTGTAGGTTCTAGACCGAATTTCTTCTCATCTGGCAGAGAAAATACATTATCTGTATATTTTAGTTGATGACTTTTGAAGGCACGTGTGTTGGAAAAGCTAGCTAGTTCAATCCCTTTTGCCAGCACACTGAGCCCACTAAGGTCTGGTTTTAATCAAACTTCTAGAGTGAAATTTCTGTTGTGAGTCATTCTTTTGCTAGAAATAATGTTGATTTAATTTGAAATTGTAGGAGTTTCATTTCATATTGTTTCATTAATACCACGAATGAACACTGAGGAGGAACACAGAATTATATTGCATGTCCTAAATATTTTTTCTGTTAGGCACTGCTGTGCTGCAGTTGTTGGTTAATACATGTGAAATTGGCTAGGAAGTACTTCAGATATTTTAAGTAAGTTCTTGAAAGTATGAATAACTCCAAAACTCTTTCGTTTGCTGAAGAAATGAAATATGCATAATGTGGGTCTATCTCATTTCCTGTCTAGAACAGTACAACTCATAAAGGTTCTCCACTTTTTTTTTTTTATCCTGCCTGAAAAGATTTAATTTTCTTTTATGTTATTTCCTTTAGCACTCCAGTCATCTAGGTAACAATTTAAATTGATGCTATTTAAAACTTCTCAGTTTTTTTGGTATTTTAATCTATCACTCCAATACATTTACTTACCTTAATGTTTCTCTCCATGTGTAAAAAGAGTACACGTCCCTGAATTTTTTCCGTTGGCCTTACTACAATAAATGTGAGAATTAGGCTTTATGTTAATTAGCATGCATGAATCCGTTAAATGAACATAAGACCTGGTGGGAGGTTTTAGTATCATTTGCATAAACCTCAAGTCTGGTTGGGGTATAAGGCTGACAGTGTACACCCTGGAGTGTATTATTGCTTTTATAAGAATCACACTTCTTTCTGTGACTTTGGTAATGGACTCCAACCTGTGCAGATGTGGTTGTGTAATTACACATCTGAGAATCCTCATTAACTAATCGGGATTGTCACTACCCAGCAAGTCATGCATGTTGGGCAATTAATCCTATCAGGAATAGCCCTCCTTAGGCAACAAAAGAGTTGTTGATCCTTAGGATATTCAAAAGAGTTATAGATAATTATCAAAATTATTCTAAAGTATGCAATCAAGAGAAGAAAAACAAGAAAAATAAAAGCAACTCTAACATAAAGGGTATATGACATTTGTTGGTTTTGTGTCTTCTTTCTTGTGTATTTCATTGTCTTGGTAGTGAGAGATTCTCTTACTGAAATCATCACAGTGTTCAGGCTCAGCTGACAAATTAGAGACAGTCTCTCTGAACCTTGCAAAATAAGGACAGAAAAGCTTTGATTCAAATGAGTTATAAAGACATTACTTTTTTTGCATCATATGCTGCCTATGTTTGTATTTCTCTTCCAAACAAAAGCTTTAGCAATATTTTCTTGTCATTTGTATTCCTGCACCAAAGTATTTTATGTTCTAACTGGTGATGGAAAATAATAATAAAATGTGTGGTTAAAGCAGGTGCTGTTTGTAGTGTTTATATAAACACATTAGCACTCTTTTGACACAGCATGACCTGAACAAGTAGTTCATCCTACTAGTAACAGGGAAACAATAGCTGAGCGTGCCAGAGCCGAGTTCATTCAGATACTGCAAAATTAACACCAGATTATGAATACGCTTGCCACTGGTAATTAATCGTGAAAATTGCTGGAGGAGTTCCCCTACTGTGAGGGATATTGGCAGAAGTATTTACTGCTAATAGGCCTTGTTTAAGCTTTTTTTTTTCCACCCCCTTAGAGATAAAACTTACAATAGACTGTAGAGGAACTGGTAGATTATTGCATATTCCTTCAGCCTTTTTTCCTGTTAGCATTTCTGAATATCACCAGTGTTTTCCTTTCTGTTATTAGAAATGTACATTTTGTGTTCACATTCAGACCATTAAACTGTCCTTCACAAGGAGGATAATTTCACAATCTGGATACTGTTTTTCTATTTTCCACAGTGATCTAACATTACCGCATATTTTGTAGCAGTAATTTAGGGACATCATAAGAAGAATTTTTGTATTTCAAATAGCATACAAGCTTCTATAACCTTAGGTGGTGGTTACATGATCTACAAAATCTTTGATGTGCCTATCATTTTAAGCAATTTTCCTTATATATGCCTTTTATTATGTGCTTTTAAAGCGTAAAAAATGGCCAAGATGTTTTCAATCTGCAGTGCAATAAAGGTAAATGAGCATGACTGTATTAACTAATTAAAAATAAAAATTAAATAAATTAACTTGTGGCAGGTCACACACACTCCTCTACATTATTCTAAAATAGTTTATACAATGTAATCATATTACGTATTTCCTCCTTTAGAAAAGAATGGAAAAAAAACACCCATCATGACTGGTTTTTAACAGGTGTGGTTTTGGATGGAAACAAAAGCCAGTGACTTAGTGAAATTAATGAGGGATTTTCTATTGAGATTAATGAAAGTGGGGTTGAGGCCCATATCTGTTAAAATTTTACTATTGGACAATATGGAGGTTATGGAGGCATTTATTACTGATTTTATGATGAACAGTAACAATCCTTGGCCCATATATGCCAATATTTGATTAAGTCTCTACATAACACATTCTTTAGGCAATTTAGTCAATAATTACAATCATTTGATTTTTATAAGACTTTTTAGACTGATCTTTTTCCAAAAATATTTAACTGTTTCTTTTGAGTACTTGTTAAATGTTTTTCCATTGATTTTAATGGGAATGAAACTTTATGTCTTCAATATTCCACAGGCAAGCACTAGATCTAGTATTTCTTTGAAACAGACTGGAGTTTTTTCTTTTCAAAACTATTGAGAATCTGGACTTCATTTCCTCAATGAGTTTTTTCCTTATAAAACATATACTTACTCTTCATCCTTCCTGTTCTGAGTCCTGTCAGTCTAAACAAAATCGTACCCTTGTATTTTTCTGTGGGTTAGGTGTATATTTTATGGCCTATATTTAAGCTCAGTGCAGATTATAGAGACAGTGTAGGCAATAGACACACCGCCTTAGAACTCAACCACTAATAGTGAGAATTTTATTTTAATTGAATTTTTAGTCTTTGTGGCTTTGATAGTTTCAATTAAATGGAGGTCCTCTCATTAATATTTTTTAAAATATTTCTTTCATCTAAACAGAGGGACTTACACGTGGCTGGCATATTTCAGTGGGGAAAAAACACAGAATCTAAGGTAGACTACATTGCTCTAAACAATTGCACATTATTTTGAAGATGCCTTGCAAATACTTGTTCATGATAACACACTGTATAACCTTCCCTCTGTCTTTCCCTCAAATTCTCAGAGGCTTTTTTTTTTCTGTAGCTGATACCTCAGACAGCAAGAAACAACATCTAACAATTAGTAGCTGTCACATTGTTCTGACAGAGAACAATAAAATATTGCAGAAGTTAAACTATCTCAGGTTTATTTTCAGAGTAGCAATTCTGTTCATTTATGCTTCTAGCATGAAAGTTTTATGTAATTGAAAATTTTTATATGAAATTAGTTGTGGTACCAAACCATGTTGTGTTTCATTCATGTAAAAAAACACTAACCTTCATTCAACAAATTACTTCTAATTTGAGTTAGAGTGCAGTTGTAGTTTTGGGTATATGAAGGCTGGATTCAAAGAAAGAAAAAGATTTTCAAATAAGAACTCTTTCCTAGGTATCACAACAGCTGTCTAGTGTTAGCATTTTTTTCCTCTGAGAAAGGAAATGTTCAAGGCTTTACACACTGCTTTCACAAAGACGATCATATTATTCATGGTGTCCTTTGTATCTTTCCAATTTCATTATCCATTTAATGTAGCACTTTTGTTTTAATGATTGTTTACAAAATGCATTCCATATTATTCAAATAATAATGAATTTTTAAAAACTCAGGCCTTGTGTTGCAAAGGACATCTGAGGTCAGGTACCCTAATTCACAATGAATAAGAATTAATCCATGTCACTTTTTGTTCTACATAGCATGAAAGACATGTCTGACTGCTGGTAATATAAAAACATGTTTGTTGAGGTAATAGATGTTATTAATCATTTATATTCTTATGGCTCTTACCAGCTTTCTCAAATATCTTTATAAACTGACATTACTAATAATTTGTGCAATTTTCGATTGCACAAATAATGTTGCTGTAATTCAATTAAGTAAGAGATAATTTTTCCAATCAAACAATTAAACTTCAACATATCTCAAAATTTGCTGGTATATTGCAGAAATTGAATACTATTATGAAAAACAGTGAAAAAATAGATGTCTCCAGGTACTTGTTGTAGGAATCAAAAATATGTTATTTTCATATAATCAGAAAATCCTTGATTTATAAAGAAATAAAGAGTGAAGTGTATTTCCACAGGGCTGTGGGCAAATTCACTGTAAGCAGCTCCATGTCCAAAATGGCAGTATAACACAAAAAAGGGATATAAAATTAATTACCTTTGGGGAACAAAACTGTGCACATCCAACCCCAAAACTTTTGCATACATGTACAAACTAGACTGCAGAGGGCTTTCTCTTCATCGAAAGGAAAATTTTCTCTTTCTGAAGCTCTCCTTTGAAGAGAGAAAACAAAGGGTAATTTAGTGTTATATTCTGAATGGGCTGCATTGGATCCTGGAGACCTTGAGAGGCATCTACATCTCTCAACTGAACACTTTTCTGCTTCCTGTAAGACAAATAGTCATGCACATGTAAAATGTTGGTGCACACACGTTCAGGTAAACTATCGGAGTTAGTCGTGCAGGACTGGGGTCTCAGGGCCCTTCAAGCAGCACTCTGCACTCGCCGTTTGGCTGACATTGCACAGGGACCTGTGCCACCCTTGAAGAGAAAGTCAGATTTTAGCAAACCATTTGGAATTTCCTGACAGTCATATCATACTTATTTCTAGCATTGCTTATGCACACTATTGTGTGTTGTTGCCTATTATGACCTCATCTTTTTAAAATCCAAAGCGGACTCAACATTTGCAGCACCCCAAGCAACAAATAAGTGAAAGTGGATGAGAATGATTGATTTATCATCTGAGTACTTTCTGTATGTGACTCTGAAGGAACTATTATGAACCATCTTGACAAAATGCCATTTTTAAAAAATGTGCCTTTCTATGCATGTATACAACAGACTGTGTAATTACGGCATATGGGGTAAATAGTATATTTTTTAAAAAATTAGTATGCATACCAAAACACATGTTTACCTTAAAGACTGTTGTAGCTTTGAGGCAGTTATTGTAGTCCATCAGGTAAATAGCACATATTTCCTAAATGCTGCACAAATGTATGTTATTATGCAGTATGTGTGTCATTATATAATAGACTGCAGTGGCTTTGAAAAACAAACTATTCTGTTGTGTTAATACTTCTAAAAATTCATGACATCATATTTTTACTTCCCTATGTTAGGAATAAAACAATGAAAAGTAGAACAAAGCAATGTACATAGGGAACTCTGAAAAAATAATCAAATCAACCACCCTTCCAACTCCACAAAAAATCAGTAGGGGTTTAATTTTTATCTTTCACCATTTCAGAGCCTTTCAGGTGGAACAGAAAAATCTAGTAAGAAAGGGAGTAAAAGCTTTAATTTTGCTTGTTACTAATGTCCTATTTCTTTTTGCTAGAGCAAAAGAATAGAATTTGCTTAGCCTTGATATCAAGATCCCTTTATCAAATATTCTCTGCTATGATACACATTCTGTCTTCTTATGATTGTATGGTAGGTGCTGGAAGTATCAGAGTTATTGTTCTGACTATGGGCCATGCAGAACTGAAATAGCACTTAAGCAGAAAATATGAAATATAATAAGAAAAACAGGAAAGATTTCACAAAAAAAAAAAAAATCAAACAAACCCAAAACAAAAGCTATTAAAGGATTGAAAAGAAACAGCTTGTGAAGACAGATAAGAAAATAACAACTCAGAATTTAAAAATGGGTTTGAGTGTATGAGGGTATTCATTAGGGTATAATGGACCAAAAGAATGAGGGTCAAAGATCCTTTTCCGTTTTTTGCCTTTTTTTCATATGCCTTCCAAATAAATCAAGTATTCCCAGAATCTATCCTTACAAATCCTAGGGGAAAAATGGTATAAATTAATGGATCAGGAGGAAAAGAGGAGGCAGGAACAAGGCTGAAAATGTAAAGCAAAGTCTTTCAATCTTAGCATTTGTGGACAAAAATTGGAATTTGAGACACACTCCACGCTTCTTTGTGGGTCACCTATTCCTCCTCTTCCTCCCTGAGAAGGCATTGCTTACCTTCTATAATCCCCATCCCTTGCCAAGGAGCCAGTTTAACCCTCTCCCCTTCATGCAGTTGCAGGAGTCAGAGTACCTTTGCATCATCACCCTCCTGTGCTCAGTAAAACAGATTGTAGCTGCAGTCATGGTGGGTTACCCCAGCTCAGATATGTGAATTAGACCATGTAGGTTGTAGATTTGGCTTTACCTTTCCCTTTTGGAATAAGGGAATCTCCTTGGAATCTTTAATCTCCTTTAGTTCATCCAAGTACCTGGGTGAGCAAAGAAGTTCAAATACAATTCAGTATTGATATAGGTGGGCAGGAGGTGAATTTACATAGTTTGGATTATGTTATCACCTGAATAAGTGATACCAACTACTCTAAAGAAAGAGTATAGTTTAAAAGTCACAAAAGTGATTAGCTCTTGGTTTGTCCCTCTTAAGGAGAGTGCTGTAGTCATATTGAAGTGGCAATAGGCAGATTCTTGTTTACATTTACATGATTTTTTTTCCTTGCTTAAAGACTATCTCCATGATTGTGGAAGTATGGAAACAAAATATGATTGCAAAGTTGTGGGTGAATCAGGATTTACTTGACTCACAGGGATTTGTATTTTCAGAGCCAACAGAGGAAAAGATTAAATAATCCATCCAACCCTACTAATTCTTTTAAGCCATTAGTGTAACTAATTTGTGATAGTTGGTGACAATTTCAGCAGAATTTGCAAGAATGCACAGAACATGAATTTTCTTTTATCCAAAAGATTAAACCCTCTGGATAGAGTCAGAATTTCATTTGCTGGATAACCTGATTTCTGCTTTCTAACCTGTAGAAAAATGGTACTTGCTCAAAGAAAGATATCCTTATATTTTCATTTTGAGATGGAGAGAGTCATGAGCCAATATATTCAGTATATTACTAAGAGGTGATATACGTAAAAGTATTTATATTTAATTAACAAAAACCCAGGAAAATTAAAACATTTTATATAGTCAATCAACTGAAAAATGTGATTACCTAATTTGTATTGTTCACAAGCTGAAAATTTTCACTTTCATGATGGTACTAAAATGCCCCAAATTACCAGAATGAGCCATATTAACATAGTTAACAGATGGTAGGAAGGTTAGCATAATTTTCACAATTTTTATATCTTGTACTAATTTCAGAGTGAAAAATTATAGTTGACCAGGAAAACAATTTTACTGCATTCTTTAGAAAATCCTTTCAGTATATATTGCTGAATTATGCATACTTCTGCCTTCCACCCAGTGGTTTCACAGTCAGGATTATGGCTAGACCCAAAGTTTTACTTGCACCAAAGTGAATTTAAATTCAATCATTAAATTTGTTTGCAAATCTTTTTATGCTGGGGATAAAAATTCTGTGTTTCCCTTTCGTGTGTTTGTAATGTTGGAATTTTGAGAGCAGTCAACAAAAGTGTTCTTCCTGGAGAAGCCCAGGAAAACTAATTCCCTGCAATTTTCAGTGGTGAGCAAAGAATTTTCCTTCTGAACTGAAAAGCTTTTTTGGCTTTTCCAGCATGATAGATCTGAAAAGAAAAGCACATTTTCTTACATTTATAAATATAAAATAATTTGTTGTATACTTTCATGTTTGCTCTTATTTATAGCAGCATTTATTTTTTCAACGTGCACACAGAGGTTACCCAATGAAAACATGGCACAACTCTGCAGACAGCAATTCCCCTGCTTGCAGGAATCCTTTGGTATTTTAGCCCCAGTGATGGAGGAAAAGCAGTTTGTTATGAGTGCTGAATTGCTTTTTTCTTTTCACATGTAGTAGCACTTAAGTGTCATGTTAAGCCTGAGGCAGGAAGGACTTTAAATGACCTGTTCTGACTGGAATTGTGTTTACTGTACTTTTTCCAAAATGCAGTGCAGGATCCCTTTCCTTATCAGTAGCTAAAGTCTAACAGCTTGCAGACTCAAATTTCCCCTTCCAGGCAATGTTGGATTTGTCTGTTGTTTTTCACAGCAATGAGTTTCATGAATGCTGCAGTTTGGATATCTGCCTTGTATTACCCAGTGCCACTCTCTAGGCTAGGAATCAACATTTTCCAGCTCCCAGAAATTGCCCAAAAGGCTGCTAGAAGCACTGCACATTGAGATGTGTAGGTACACATCCTCTAACAGTTTGCATTGGGAATTCTGGCAGAGAAGTTGTAGAAGCACTCTCTGTTGGACTAAACCAATGAACAATTTAGCAGTGTCTGTAGGGAGTGATTGCCCTTGGCATTCGTGACTGCAGGTGTGGCATGCAGGCTTTGCTCATTCAAACCTTCACGGAATCCATATGGCAGAAGAGCCTGATAAACATAATGAACGTGGGAATATCTTTCTGGAGAGAGACTCTTGACATCACTGCTCTCCCCAGCCACAGTTCTGCTCTGAATTTCCTTCATCCAGACTGCATCTTATGTTTTTCCTAGCCTGCTTTACAGCAGTTAAAAATAGACAATGTTGCCCCATCCCCACTCCACAAAATATGACGTGCAGAAATGTATTGTTCCTCGAAGAAACCATCCCCTGCTCCTTTTGCTTTGTCCTAGAAACATCTTCTAGATTTTTTTTTTTCCTTCACTGCCTGTAAGTTTTTAATTCCTGACAAAAAAATTTTATTTTGCCTCATTTCATACCATCTACAGTACTAGTACCCTGGGGTGTTGCTGGAATGCTAACAGTATAAAATTCAAGAATTAGAAGTTGCTGCATTTTGTTGGGTTATGCTTTGTTTAATTTATTTTTATTTTTATTTTTATTTTTATTTTTATTTTTATTTTTATTTTTATTTTTATTTTTATTTTTATTTTTATTTTTATTTTTATTTTTATTTTTATTTTTATTTTTATTTTTATTTTTATTTCTAATAGGGGGAACTGTCTTGGACCCACACACATATAAGACGTGCATGCAGTTCGGTTCCTTGTTGAGTATCAGCACTGGCCTCAGAGGCAGCCCTCCTGCATGACTAAAGGAAAGGCAATAGCTCTATGACATCTTTTATCAGTAGTGGGATGGTGATGCCACTGTAACTCTTTGAAATATTTGTGTTTCCAACTTAGTATAGCTTCAGGGGAGCTCAAAATAGGCCATTCCTCAAGTCTACCTCCGGCTTGTGGTTTTGCTTCTGTCTTTTGCCTTGATGTTGTTCATCCTTGAGGAAAGACATCAGGGCTGAACTGCAAAGAGTGTGTGAGCTACAGAGGTAAGATGTAACAGAAGCTTCATGGATTGAAGCACATGTTGGAGAAGAGCAGTCCAGCAGGAGGAGAATTCATGTTTTTGAGGGGCTTTGTAGATCAGAGCTAGTGTAAAACAAATGCAGGTACACACTGTTAACCATTGTCTTACAGTATGACAAGATCCAAAGATATACAAAGGAAAGTAAGAATCAGCAGACTGGTAAAAAACAGGTATGGCATAAGTGGGATTTTCTGAGTCTTGGTTTTGTCTCTTCTGGAATGTGCCTCCAGATGAATCAAATCTGAATATTTGTAGTGCTAGAACAATGCAGAATATATTGTTGTCTGAACTTGAGGCTAGTTTCCATCATTAAGCAAAGGGCACCTGAAATGAAAACAGGGGTTATCTAGATTAATTCTGACTTCTTTTGAATTTCAGCCCAACTTAAAAATAGTCAGAAAATAATGAAATAAGCACTAAATGTGTAAGGCTGGCTGAATCACACTACATATGGCGCTAGAATTGCTGCTCCATTTCAATGCTGATCTCTGAATATTTGGGTTTTTTTGAAGAAGAAGAAATAAGATTTTCAGATTATTTTAGGTCTCAAATAGTGTGGCTTTAAAACCAAAACTAAAATCCCCTATAATCTAAACAAATTATAGTGAAAGGTTTAGAATATTGGATTGTTTTTTCTAGTTTTAAAGAATATTTGAACAGCATGTCAATAATGAACATTTCTTCAATACTAAGATATCAAATGATAAAATCAGGGATCACGAGCATTACTACTTAGAAAAGTCAAAATCATCACAAAATAATTAATTGTGTAAGTCCACATAAAGAGGGCTAATTTCTCTATATTACTTAACTATAACTCAACCATTATTTTTATTTTATAAGTCCTAAAGCTAAATTAGGTACATGACAAAATAATAAAATGAACAGCTGACATTAAAATCAGATTTAAGTTAATTCTTTTTTTTACCTGTATGCTTTAATGTAGGAAAGGAAACTCTTTCAAATAAATTTCATGTTTTTAAAGGTGGTGTGTAGGAATCTTGTCTTTAAGTTGAATATCCACACTCTTACCAATAAAAATGTCTCCAGGGCACCAGAGTTGAGTTATAGAATAGAATAAATTAATTCATTGCTCTAAGATAAAGTTAACATACTGTTTAATTGACCTGGGAAGTTATCAGAAGTGGACAAGAAAATGCCTCCTGTAAATAAATTACTTCTGAGGTTCAAAAAACATACTGAAAAAAGAATAGAACTTTACATCCTAAAGTAAAATTAATCTAATACTCTTGTTTAGAACCTAATCTCAAAATATTTACCTGAATATTTACCTTAAAACTTTGAAAATAATTCCAGACCTTTATATATAAAGATGAGCAAAATGTCTTTGAATGATTAGTTCCTCTATTACTGAAGCAAAGATGAATGAACCAAATATAAACTCCAATTTATCTCTTTCTTCTAGCTGTTGCTAAGTACAAAGGCTTTATAAATTACTAAGTGTTTTTAAGAATGCATGTCAATTGTGGCAGGTCAATGAGATCAAATTCTGGAAAAGGTGAGTATATCACTGCCATTCTGGTATCTTTCCCTCATTTCTTGATTTCCACAAAAAAAAACCACTAGACATGCCTGCCTGGAGAAAAGAAGGGAAGGTTTCGGGAAGGTTTCGGGAAGGGAAGGGAAGGTTTCGGGAAGGGAAGGGAAGGTTTCGGGAAGGTTTCGGGAAGGTTTCGGGAAGGGAAGGGAAGGGAAGGGAAGGGAAGGGAAGGGAAGGGAAGGGAAGGGAAGGGAAGGGAAGGGAAGGGAAGGGAAGGGAAGGGAAAAGCAAATCCCCCAAAACACTAAGCTATTGTGGTTTCAGTTCATCTCAACAGTAATCCCCTTGTTATAATAATATTTTTCCATTGCTGTCAAAGTTACATTACTGTAAAGCTAAAGGAATGTGATGATGAATCAAGGTACGTTTCTGTTATATATATATATATATACATTTTTATAGTCCCTGCATTTAAGTCATGTGATTCTCAGACTCTTTTGTGCATTAGCAATTAGTTTAAGAAGTGTGAAAGGAATTGCAGAATATAAACGAAGTTTCCAATCTGAGATTTCTCCATCCTTTTTGTAGGACATGGTTTATGGGACCTTTTGATCTGCACTACGAATGTCAATGTTTACTTCTTGGGGTTTTTTCTTCTTCCATATGGTTCCAATTCATTGCAGATCATGCTTTGTTTCCAGAAGACTTCTACTCAAGCCTTGCTTTTACAAAGTGAAATAATTCTATATTGTGTTCTTGATCTTTTATCAACAGTACAATTATAACCCCTCTGTAAGACTTTTAGTAGCAGAGAAATCCAACCAAATGGTGCTTAGCTCTATGTATTGATTATCCATATTCCCTTTAATACACCTCATCTGAAATGTGTTTTCCTTCAAATTCAAATTCAAAAATATGATCTTGATTCATTTAGTCCATTTATATTAATATACTTATTTCATTTTTAGGTAAGCTACACTACACAGTCACAATCAGGAAATGAGTTATTGATGAGGAGATGAGGAGAAAAAAAGAGATAAGAATTGCAATATAATTTCATCCATAGAACCAATTTACACAATCTCCTTCAGTTTAAAACCTTAGTTCTTGTAGTTTAGGGACACAATCCAGTGACAGATCAGGATACATTTAGTGTCTTAAAACTGAATTACATGGACTTGCTGCTAGCTGAATCACTTACAAACTCATAATTTTTCTAGCACCAACTAGAGGGAAAAGAGAACTGTGAATCTTTGACTTAAAATTATTCTAGTGAAATCTGTTCATTAAAAAAGTAAATGCATAACCTAACATGCATCAGAAATGAGGAACATCAGAGCCCCAGACACAAAGATCTCTTCCACTTGAGAATGCCTAAATTAGACTGTATTCTAACATTTTCAAATGCCTTTTTTATTTACAATGAGCTGAAATCCTAATTTCTCTCAGAATTTAAATGTTCAGGATTGAAATTTAATTTTTTCTGCATAGCACCTTCTCATCAATCAAAGCACTGTACTTGAATATCTATTACCAAAGTGTAATAAAAAGAGAAAAATGTTACTTCTTTGTTTTTTCCTGGAGCAGCCTCCCCACCGTCCAGGGTTTTGTTAAGCAGAAACTGGTTCTGCAGATACAGAAACTTAGTTCAGTACAGCCTCACAAGAGTTTTCTACTTCAAACAATAAAGAAAGCTACTATTTCTCTTAGAAAAATTGCAGTGAAATACATTCACTGAAAAGAAGATAGACACATATTTGTTAACTATATTCTAAAACTAAGAGTATGTCAAAATCCCAGAGGTACAGGGTCTATTTAAATTTAACTGTGGACTTCCCTATATGGAGAAAAGAAAAATCTGAAAGCCTGATTATTGGTCATTGACCTATTTTTAGTACAATTTAAGTACAAAATTAGTTCTTCGTATGGATTTATGAATGATTTTACATTCATTTTTTGACTGGGACGTGATTAACATGATTTATTCCAGTTGTGATTCTTTTCCTGCAATGTCATTTCATCCTTTTCTTTGTCTCTAATGGAAAAGAAATGTCTTCAGTAGAGAATAAAATACACAATCAAACCAAACACATGGAATAACTCTCCTGGCTTTCTCAGGATGTGCCAGTCTTACTTTTAGTGCTACTTTGGATTTAAACCAGTTGCTACTGGACTTTTGTATTATTTGCAAAACTGACCATAGGCACAATTCTATGCAGGTAAGTATTATATAAAAATATTTTAAGAGTATGAATACCTATGTTAAATGCTCTGAGTCTTCACAAACTTTTTGCAGAAAGATGATTTTTCAAGTAAGCTGAAAAAACTTCCAGTAAGTCTAAGTAAAATTTAAACAAATGTTAAATGTGGTCCCTTAAAAAAAAAAAAAAAAAAAAAAAAAAAGAAATGTATAAAAATGTTCTCAGTGGCTCATATCAGGTAGAAGAATTCAGAAATGAGTAGAAAATATGCTTTCCAAACCAGGTTAGTGACCATTTAATACAGGAAGAGTTTTTAAATATCACACTTTGAATGATTAAAAGCAGAATGTAAAGAAGATAATATTTATAGGAGACATTTTCATTCCTAGACAGGTTATCTCTGGTCATGAAACAGTGCTGGAAAGTGAAGTTCTTTGTTTCATGAAGAGTAGTCTGTTTCAAAGCAAAATTAGTGCCTTTTCTGTCCTACTATTGACCTCGACTTTGACCTGGCTGGACCACCCTTACTAGAATGGGAGGTAATAAAGTCCCCAGGCTGGCTCAGCCCTAGGTCTCAGTTAAGCGGAGACTATCAATCATGTGAAATTAAGTGTAGTGGTTTTGTGATGTGGACGTTTACTGGGAACTAAACAGAGATCACCAAAGACTATTCATGTACATTTCCAAGGAATACTTAAATGTATATCAAGACATTAAAGTAAGATTTCTGAAATTTTTAACAATTTTCAGGTGATCTATTTGAAGAAATCATTAAAATTACATTGTTTTGAAATGTAGGGGTTCAAAGTTAAATAAAGGAAGTGCTTTGCTTTAAAACAAGTTTTATTATCCTGTGTGCAATTAAGAAATATAACAATTACAAGACAAAATCAGTAATGAATGATGTATATTTTTTGTATTTCAATTGACATAAAAATGAAGAAAATTCTAAACATTAATAAAAATTAATTACTTTAAAATTCAATTTTGGAAACTTTTAATGCTTAGATTTCAAGTATAATACAGCAGACTGTTCACATGTCATCTAATATTATCCCATTCAGCTTTAAGTTTGTGCTCATGAAAAACTCTGAGAGCTGACATGATTTCTAGAACTCAAGGAACTGATAAATATTTGTTTATAGTATTCACATAGTTCTTAGGAGTCCCCAGTGATTCAGATCCTGTTACTTTCAGTAGTAGTTAAATTTTGAGAATTTGCCCATGTCAGAGAGTTTATCTTTCCACATAGGAAATGAAACTTACGGAGTGAGAGGCTGACAGGAGGAAATAAGGAATGCAGAATGTGTTTGCTGTGCAGAGCCAACATCACAAGACAGAATGATGCAGCACCCTCACTGTCAGATGGCATTGCCTCCCTTTGAAGAGGTGCTTATGAAATGTTTTGCTGTGAGACAGCACAGGTTAGCTTGTGTATAAAGGGGACATGCTGGCATGCCTGGACACTGCCTGCTTTTTGTAGCTTGGCAGGTGGGCACAGGACTGAGAGAGGCTTTCCCCTTTTGAAGGGAAGCCCTGCTTATGTGGAATATTTGCTTTTTCTGAAAGAGAAGTTTTCACAGGTTTGATCTGCTGGACAGAGAGAGGAGAAATGCCATTTCTTCCACCCTGTCTCAGGATCTAGCCACAGTATGTTTTTCTACATCCATTAGTCAGGGTAACTGTTCCTGGAGCTTATCTTCACAGTCACAAAGTCTATAAACAGATTTAAATAAACGCCAGTTTCTGAAAGAAACTTTTGCACTCCCCAGAAAATAGCCTCACTATCCACCATAGGGTCATGACCCCCAGGTTGGGAATCAGCAAGGCCAAAGATATCCTGTGTCAGTCTCATGTGGCTCAGCACTGCTGAAGGCTTCTGTCTTATTATTCTCACACCTCCAGCAGAGAGATGGTTGAGTCCCCTAATGTTGATTGTCATGTCTCATTTCACTGCTAGGTTTCCTAAATTTTATTTGCAAAGGTTTTAAACTGTTGAAGTGCAGATTTTGCTTCATGTAGAAATTCTTCTCAAGGGTGCCATCTGGGTGACATCTTTTTTCATCATGCATAATACAAAGTGTTTTATTAATGGTGGAGATCAGCTGATTCTTGCTGTCCTAAAAAATTGACTTGATCCCATGCTGTTCTATGTAATCTTGCAAAAAAAAAAAAAAAATCTTTTATTCAAGCTTTGATTAATCTTCAAGTTTAATTAAAAAATAAAACAATCAATCAAAATTTCTTCAATACCTAAAATTTCCCATTTAACATTTTCTGGTATTCAAGCCAAAAGAATGAAATTGCAAATAGTTCCTTTCTTTTGAAAAAGCAGTATGAGGGAGGCTGCTGTTGAATTTAACAAAGGAGCGTGTAATTTGGCAGCTGAAAGGTTGATGCCATCAGGAGCTCTTCAAACTTATTTGCTGAGAAATCAAGATGATTGATACTGGTTTGTCAGGTTGCTTTCCTGACAGAATGAAGGCACAACTTGATTTCAGGACTTGGTCAGCTTTGTTGGTCCAGAGCCTTCATTTTGCATTTTATAATGCATTGCTGACACTAGAAAATTAATTTTATAAATTCCTGATTTTGTTTAAAAATATTAATCTCTGATAACTCCATTGGCTGTCAATAGTCTAGAATAATTATCCTGTTGGTTTTCCTTATCCTTTGGCATTTTGGTTAGTGCTGCTGTGACCAGACTGATATTGAGTCAGTTAAGTGGTGCTATCAGTGGTGAGCGTTGAACTTTACTAATTCCATTTCCTTTTAATATTTTCTGTGTGTAATTTCACACAGTCTTGAAAAGCAAGTCAAAGGTCGAAACGGATGGCTTATATAGCCTTGTGCTTCCAAATCTGTGCTTCAAAAGGCTGGGAAACTCTCATCCACTGAGCCAGTTATGGACTTAGTTTGACTGGGTAACTCTGTCCTGATGAGACCAGGTTGCAGGACTGTGGAATATTTGTCTCATTGATAAATGATAATGAGATGAAGGAAAGGAGATTAAAACCCCTCCAATATCCTCTCACCAAGACTGTATCCTACCCACAGTATTGGTCTGACACAAAAATATTAAATGCGTTTACTAAAGACAGGACCTCTTGGTATCTCAGACAGCAACTGGAGTTCTAAAACTGAGTATTTTGAGGAAATACATCAAGATTAATGGTATTTATCATTGGTAATTCTTACTTTTTCCCATATGACAAACTAAGAAATGTTGAAAGGACCGTATGTTTGATTTTAGTGTTGAGAAGGAAGAGAAATCAGTGTTTGAATGGTGTCCCTACACCTTTTAACTATAAATTGAAAGGAGACAAATAATCAGTATGTTGCCTTAGAAATTCTTTCTATACTTGATATTAAATTACAAGGAAATAAAATTGTGTTCATAAAGTTTCTCGTGTACAATTTAGATTTGAAGAGTTTATTCTAGACCTGAGTCATATTCTTTCATTGTTCATATTCTCATTTACAAATCCCAATCCTTCTCCTGTCTCAGAGAAAAGAAACTACTAACAAATGATAATAGATAGATAGATCTGACTGATGTGGATATGCCTTTACAAAAACATACATTTCATTTACATGACCTCACTACAATCAACTGTAGAGACTCTTGTGGCTCTTCCCCTTCCCCAAGTATTATAAAATTCTAGTTTATTCTGCCCTGAATTCCCTCCTCATACTGCACTGATGTAGTGCCTATGCATGCAAACAATAGAACTGAGAGACAATGTAAACAAAGAGTAACTTTTCTTTATGATTTATATAAGGATATTCAGCGTTTTGTAGGTCCAACATCATAAAAGCCTTGGCTTTCAGATAGGAAGATAGATTGTTCACCAGAAGAGTGTGATTGATAGACATGCAAGTTGTCAGGTACAATTGTCAATCTTGGACAAACTCCAGGACATTAAACTTTAAAAAAAAATCAGGCAACCTATTTTCAAGCATTTTCTGCTTCACCACTGCTCTGTATATGGGAGTGAAAAGTGTCACCTATTGCACATGTCGTTTACTTTCAGTGTGCTCATCAGGTCTTTCTTCTTAAGGAACAATGGGAAAAATACCACAATAGGAAACCCTCTAAAGTAAAACTACGCTCAATAACATCAAGCTGAGATACAGCACTTTCACTGCTTTTATTTTCCTCCATGCTTAGTAATGTAATAACACTAGGCATTACAGAACTCACACATTATGGAGCATGATTGAAAAGCTCTGAGTATATGAGAATTAATCTTCTTTCATCATGACAGACTAGCATATTAAAAATGGTCCCACTTGTATAACTATTGAAAATTGCTTTTGGAATTCATTCAAGTAAAAGGGGTTCAAAAATTCTTTTTGAAAACTGCATGAGAACAGAAAATCTGAAAAGTATGCAAAGTACCATAAGAAAGGTATTTCAAATGTATTTTGAGTGTCAGAGATAGATTCTGTGGCAAAGAAGATGTGGCAAAGAAATTGTGGTGCTGCACTGCATCTAAATGGGTGGTTACCAACTTATCTAGTAAAATAAATATATGTGGCAAATGACACATACCAATTTAATGACACTTTGAGTTCATGTGAAGTTTGGCAGAGTAATAAAAGTCTTATCTCTTGCCTCCACTGTTATTGCACAGATTTAAACTGCTGTCTCAGAGGCAGTTTTACTATCTTTTTCAATCTCTGCCATAAAAGTGAGACTTGATTTGCTCAGCATGAGAACAGATCAATAAAAGCTGAGTTACACAGTGGATTAGATCACTAACTCAGAGATCAAAGATGTTAAATACAAGTTGTATAGGAACAATTAGATCAAAAGTTAAGTTCAAATGTACTGTACTTTTTTGTAAGTCTCAAAATAAATATCAAGCTGATATGAAAAAGACATTGAAAAATTGTCAGTTTTGTTTCTTTTATCTAGAAAAAAGAAAGAATTTAATTTCTGAACAGCCGAAGACCCAATTACTAATGATAGAATAATATTATTATAGGATTTGATTATTCTAGGTAATTTTTCTCATTAATATATCAGAAATCTATCATCATCTTGTCTTCTAGAACGGGATTCATATTAAAAGGTAACTGCTCCACAGAGAAGAAAGGTCAATGATTCCTGAAAGATTCTGCAGTATTGACAATATCCTGAACAATAATCTCTGGCTGTCTATAAGCTTTAAATAAAACTTTTTTTAAGAGTAATGAGTCAATTTATAAAGAAATGGGTTCCTATTGAACAAGGAGATATTTGTTTACTTATATGAGTAAGGCTCACAAAAACCTAATTATTTCATTAAAATGCTGTTAGGAACTAGAAAACATACTAGTATCCACAACCTGCACACAGACATTTGCAATAGATTATATGTTATCCATAGCATAAATTCATGTCACTATATATTTTGGATTAAGCAGCTCTATTATCTACATCACATAGGTATAAGTGTTGTGAAATGACTCATACAGCAATGGTCATTTTAGTTCAAAACTCTGTCCCACTACTTTAGTATAGAAGTCAATCATTTTCCTTTGAAACTTACATAATTTCAGCTGATGCTAATGTAAGATTCATTTAGGGCAAAACAGCTCTTTTCATTTCCAGTACAGTGTAATGTCATTCCTTATTGAAAAATAAAGATATATTTAAGAGAGACTCCACCAGCTTTCTTCTTTGTTTGGAATTCTCTCTTGACTAAGTAGCTGTGTCAGATAATTCTCTAAACATCCAGTGTGTATGATTCAAATGCAGATTCTGGCTAGTACTATTATAAAGTGCAAGAAAACAATAATTTAAAAAAATAATTCTGATCTATTGAATAAAAATACGATGGTCACTGGACAGCAGGGTCCTGGGGCCTCTACAGCTTTTGTTGAAACACATTGTAGATGTTTGAGAAGCAGAACTGGAGCATCATGATTTTTTAGTCTCTAAAATTCCTTGACATGGTGTAGAAACACAATACTTTTTTAGAAAGAATAATTTATATTAATCATTTTAAGACAAGGAATTTATGTATTGGTTGTTTTCTATAATTATTGTTAATCAGATAGCTGAATGACTTATACAAACATAATTCAGTTGCTGATTTTAAACATCTAGAAAATAGTGTTTTCTGAGAAGGAGCAAATGTCATAATTAGTAGTAGTTATTTAATATCACACTAAATATAATGTGCACTATTCAGTTAGTTATTTAAACCAGAAAAAGACACTCCTTGGATTGTTTTGTTTGACTCTAGTGAATGATTGTTTCTCTTTCCATATTTTTAGGTATTGCCTACTGTTGTTCACTTTCAGGAATATGTAGAAATTAAGGTAATTAATGGATAGACTTCTAGAATGAATTTTCAGATGTAAATGAAAAAAATTTATCTCAGTTTGTCTGGTATACTTGGCAGATGATGCATGCCATTTTATGGACACAATTTATACCAAAATGATTTCTGAATGCCCTGCATTTACCCTTTTTTTGGAACTACATTTAATTAATTCCTGTGTGTTCTGAGTCTGGTGTGAAATAATACCCACCATTAAGCCCTCTCTCCCCAGGATGATTAGTGGCAGATGTATTCCTTGAATTTTCTTGCATGGTATCTGTCCTTCCTACTACAGCTCACATGGCAAGCCAAGGTCACTAAGAAAATATTGAGTGCCTCACATGGGAAGACTGCAAGTCTCTTACGAGTGCTAAGCTGCCTATTATTTTTAGGGAAATTTAGATCTGAAGCCATCAGGATGGTGAAAATATTTCAGATATAGACCATCTTTCACTCTTTTTGCATTTTCAGGTAATGTCTCTAGTGATAAAAATAACTTGCTTTCTAAGTGCTAGCTATCCTCTCCCTCATTTTCTGCTTTGATCAGGATATGAAAGACAGACATCAAGCTGATAAGTTTGCTTTACTTATTCTTGTTGATAAACAAAGATTCAATGTCTACTCCATAATTCTTAGATATGCCAAAATTTTTCAGTACTGTAAATCACACCTTGGTTTCAGCTGGATGCTCTAGAAGGATGGGACAATGCTTTTTTTTCGGTATCTGCACAAAATGGGGTAAGACTGAGGTTGTAATAGATTTTGGGGAAGTGCCTTGTGGCATGGTGAAAGTAATTCTGTACTGAAAGAGTATATTTACCATTCATCATAAAGAATATGGAAGTATCTGAGTCAGTTTTCTATTATCTGTATCTGTCCCAAAGGTTGCTGAATATCCCACTGGAAACCAGTATTGAAAGTGGACCAAGTTACTAAATAAGAGTGGAAAAGGGTCTGTTTTTCCCTGGCAGAGGGAATAGATGACTGATCTGCCATTTGAGCACCTGTGACACTGTCTATAATTCTTCTGAGGATTAACAAAATTATACTTTCTTAATGATAAACCATGATAATTCCTTCAACTTTATTTTTAATAAAAATATTTATATTTTAATTTAATTTAGTAGGGTTTTGCGAGGAAAAAAAAATGAGATGCATGAATTATTTCAATATCATTAGAAATTGAAGATGAACATACTCTGACACCCAAACAAAATGAGCAGAGTGCAGTGACTGAAGCCATGCTGTTGCTCCTCCCTGCAGAAGACGTTGTTATCATGGTTTGTGTTTTCATGGTTTTTAACCTATGTAGAGTATAATAGCTTTTCACAGTTTTACTGACCAGATAAAAGTGAGGGCAGGCTGTGGAAGGTAAAGTGATAGCGCGAATATTCATTTAAGATTTAAGTAATGACAAATTTCAAGATTATTGTAACAAAGGAAACTGGTGGAAGCACTCCTGCGAGTATCCCACCTTTCTCTTTCAGAATGCTGAATGCTTTTAATTGAACCCAGTGTGATAGAAGCTGAAGAGAAAAAACACTCATGCTAGAAAAAAGTCATGACGTCAGTTTTATAGATGTCTTGTGCAAGAGAAGTGTAAATGCAGACTCTCAGTTGCTTTGGTAATTAATTGTATAAAAAAATCCATATGTTTATATTGAATTGCTGAAAATGCATCTTGCATTGGTAAAAGAAACTACAACTGGTTCAGCTTGTGTGGAAAAACGAGAATCAAAATAACTGTTTACAAAACATAAATTAAATCACAAGTGTACACTGATAAGGTCACTGAAAATTGAGTTAATTCTCATGAAATAAAAGTTAATACTAAATATATTTGCTAAATGTAAATAATGTAGTTATGTAATTAGAACTAACAGAAAATGACTGAACTAATTGAAGTAGAACTCCATAAGCAATTTACCTCATTAAATTTTTTACAGTTCTCCATCTGCATCAAAGTTATTATGTGTTTAGTTTAAATAATTATAAAGGAGGCAAAATCAAGGTTAATTGGCATTTTAATTATGAATATCTCAATTAAAATTATCTTACATATAGAAAAGACTTCCCGTGTAAATAACTACAATACGATCTCTTATTTATCCCGTAATTTGAAGAAGATGAAAGCAAATATAGATTTCTTCATTGTGAGTTCCATCATGGGTATTGATGGAAGTACACAATCCACATTTGTTGTTAACCTCTTATCACCTCAATAATTGTTATTAGGGGGGATGTCTGTTCTTGTGCAATTATTTATAAGGACAGTTGTGTGATTCTGGATGGATTTTCCACAGGATGCGAGAAAAATCCACTATCCCTGCACGAGCACTAGATGGAAACACTAAAGGGTTAGGCTACAGATGTACAGAATAACTTTCCAAACCTGCCTAGACCAATGGGTTGACTTTCTTGTGGCATGCCATGACAATTTTGAAAGATGCTTTGGGTAACACGCAGAATATGCATTTTGATACTTTTATGTCTTCTGTGAAAGATGGTTCTTGCTTTCAAGTATCTTAAGGTTGTCAGTGGATTACAGACAGTAATTCAGACAAAAGTCAGATGATCTGCTTTACTATCAGAGAGAGAAGAACCTGCTTCAGCAATTTGACAAGGAGATTTCCATAATTTCATATGGTTAACAGCAAATGAAAAAAAAAATCACAATTACTATAGACAAAATTAATACAGATTTTCAGTTTTGTCATATCTTCTAGGTGGCTTTTCTCACCATAAATAAAGAGTGCAGTAAATTGTTCAATACCCAAATACTAATGAAAAAACATAATCCCCATCAATTGTCTGTCTTTCCAGTTTGCTGACAATTCCCCTCATATTTTGTTTAATTTTTGTTTAATTATTTTGCGCTTTGAACCCTAGACTACATAGATATATGGATATGCATATTTTATATATCAATATATTTTTAGATATATAAAATATACACATATGCATATACATGTATATTTAATATACAGACTACTGTTAGGTAATTAATATAAAAAAATCTAAACATTGGTGACCAACCACATTTCTATGAATGCATTGGCTAAATGTTCAGTTTAATGGGATCTTTATTTTTAGTGGGTTTTCAGTCACATTTCTTTGTACATCAGAAGAAAAAGGATATGTGAATGAAGACCCATAGATTTCATTTTTTCCCAGAAGTAACAGGATGAACATATGTGAATTTCAGTTACCTCATTTTGCTCATCATTCTTCTATCAAAGGCCAGTTTTCAGGAATTTCTTAAAGCAAATTTCTCCTCTTTAAATAGAAAGCACAAATGTAGCAGTGATTTCATTCATGTTTAATGTAACGTATGTAAAGATGTGTCTTGCTTACTCTTGTTGGAAGGATGTTTCTATGTGTGAAAACAAAACATAGTCAAGCTTTTTAAAAAATTAATATCATGAGATACCACCTGCAGCCACCCATGAGCCAGGTAACCTGGGCTTACTTTTTGAGCATGCTGAGCCTACTTTTTGAGATAGACCTGATCTGAATGAAATAAAGGGAAGAATTCAACGTGCACAAAAATGTTTGAAGTCTTTTCAAATATTTAAAGGTTTTATTCAAGGTAAGAAACAACAGGGCCATTCAGGGGAGCTTTATTCTTTGTAGAAAAAGATGATAGTTTTCAAAACAAAATTTTATTATTTTTTTGTTTGACACAGGTAGATATAGTTTTTATTTTTAAAAATCAAAACAACAAAAAATGCATTCCATTAAAAATAAGAAAATAATCAGGCATTCAACAGTAGTTTTAATGCTGAGACTTTGCAATTGCTCGTGAAAGAAACAAATAGAAACAACATAAACACATATACTTTCAACAGGAAATTCAGACCAGATCTTTCTGAAATCTTGAAAACCTTCAGAGTAGTATTCCTATCTTTAAGTGTACTGGCTGCATGCACAATCTGTGAAGGGTTATTCACAGATTTCCTGATGGCATACTTTCACTCCTCCTCCAGGCCATTAAAAGTATTGAAGTGGGTAGTTGCTAGAATAGACCTGTGGCACTACACTGGGGCTGGCCTTCAGGAAGAGCAGAACCTCCTAACCAATGTGATGGAGCCTAATGAACCAGTCGTTTGTTTACACATCAGGCAGTCCCCATGCCTGAATGCAGTTATTATTGGAAATCACAGTAAACAATATGCTTTCTGGAGCAGCCAAATAGACATGCATATTAAACAGGCAGGCTAATACTTGGGCTGAAATGCAAAAATTTCCTTACTCTCATCTCCACTGAGAGACAGGTCCTTGCCTTCTTTATTCTCACACTTCAGCAACTTTGAGTTATATTCTGCATTGTAAAGGGATAGGTATGCATATGTATATACTAGCAATATTATATATATATGGACACTTCAATATACAAATACACATACATACATATATACATAAATATGCATACACAAACACACACACATATAGAAATGATATATAATTTCCAGAAATATATAAAAAACATCTATCTTCTTGCTTTTCACTTCCATAGCTTGACTTTGACTTTGCTTCTATCAGAGATTTTCTTCCCCATATGCCTTTCCTTATGGTCTCAGTTTGTGTCCTGGAAGCCCCTTTTCCTTCCCCTAGGTGTACCCAGAGGTGTGTCATTAATTGCTTTACTTTGAAGGAAATTGCTGCTTGATTGGTTTTCATAATACCTTGATGCAAATAATAGCAAAATTCCTATATAATAATCAATTCTGGATGTCACATGCCTAGGCTAGGATGTGTGTTTGGAAGATGAAGGTAATGTCAATGAAGACAAGTTAAATGTTCTGTTTGCTAACTGAGCTTAAATTTTGAATTACAAAGACTGCATTAGGCCTAACTTGGCAGTTTAGTCAGTATTTGTCTTCTGCTATGAGTCAGAAAGCAGATGAACATCTGTAAAGAATTTGGGGTGGTAACAGAAAAGATGTTGTGAAAACTCCTCAGCAAGGTAACTGTTTCACAAGACTACAACACTGGAGGAAATACAGTACCTGGCCACATACCTGCTTTCCTGAGGATGAAATCAGGAAAGATTTCAAGCTTTTAATTGTCCTTCTCACTCTTGGCCCATGCCCAGATACTTTGGGAGCGCAACAGGGATGATCACTGTAGGCAGGCTGGTGGCAAAAAAAAATCTCTGTTCCTTAATGCAGTTCCTATTACTTAATGAATATTTGAAATTAAGGGAAGTTTCTAATGATAAGGTGTCTTTCCAGCTGTCTGGCAAGAGGCTAACATCATGTACTTAATTTGGGGAGGAAACCAAGCAGCAGCAATGTTTCTGCACTCCACTATTTGTTCCTGTAAGGGAGAAACAGCTCTTAACAGCTGTGTTCTCAGGTTTCAGTGATCAGCTTTCAAACATAAGGTAAAGTCTTACAGTATATCTGCATCTGGATATATTGATGCATCTGAAACATAACAGGATTAATTTCTATTTCTGTGATTCTGATTCTTGATTACTATGTTATTAAAGAGGAAACTGTTTCCTGGAGCAATATACAGACCTCCCCAGAACAACACATACAACTTGGATCAAATTTTACCCTTCCTAACTATTTTGGATACTCCTCTGGGATGTGCATTGCAGTAGCCTGGCTTCTTTCCTACCTTATGCCCCAGCTTGTGCAACACAGCTCTTTCCATGTTTAGCCGAGAAAGTGTCTCCAGTATAAGGGACTTGAGGAATAGAGTAGGAGAAAGATGTGCAGGACATGCAGAGCTCAAGAGGATGTCTCCATGTGGTTCCTGGCTTTCAGCCTGAGCTGCAGTCACCAACGTGGTACATGAGCAGAAGAGTAACAAATGGCACAACCTTTTTGCTGTTTGATCTGCAGCATTGTCTTAAGCACTGGAGAAAACAAATTAAAGGGTTGTGCTAATTCATTATGTAAACGTGTTAAGTTTGATTTTGCAGTTTTTATTTTTCATGAGTCACAATCTGGAGGTACTGCTGGTGATAGGCACAGGAAGAACTTTGTACTATGTGATTTCCTGAGGCAGGATTTATGCCAGTAAATTAAGTTTGGTAGCACTATGGGTAAAGAACAAAAAAAAACCTCTGAGGAATATTTTTCAAAAATCTCTCTTTCTGTGAGTTGTGTTGGTCTTTTGAGAAATGTGGATGCCTTGTGACAGAACAGGAGTCAGGGGAAAGCGTGTGTTTTTCTTTTTCCACAGAAGAAGATCGTTAACATCCCTTGTTTATATTAAGTAGGTATAATGAGGAGATTAAAAATGGTTTTGAAACTTGCATATCTCTAAGTGAATTTTTAGTGTCAGTGCAATGTTATAACTAACCTACAAATGATAAAGACAGTAATTTCTTTTTTTGTTTTTTCTTGCTTAATGACTGTTGATAAGCATCTCTGATAAGACTTTAAAATATGAATGTCAAGCACTGAGACACTTCTTTGGCTGGACAAAAAGATCTCAAGAAATCTTGAAGAAAATGTTACTACTTTTCACCATCACTCACCAAGCACAAAATCATTTCTTGTGAAAAGAAATCTATGTTTAAAGCAAAAACTGAGGTTGTGTAGTTACTAATCACACAACTGCACACACATGGACACAGTATTGCATAAAAACTGTAGACTGTGCTGGTTTTGGCTAGGATAGAGTTAATTTTCTTACAGTGGCTGGTATGGTGCTGTGTTTTAGATTTGTGCTGAACACAGAGTTCATAAAATAGAGATTTTTTTTGTTATTGCTGAGCAGAGCTCACACAGAGCCAAGGCCTTTTCTGCTTCTCGTACTGCCATGGTGGTGAGGGAGCTGGGGGTACATGGGAGGAGACACAGCCACGACAGGTGACCCAAGTGGTTTAAGGGATATTCAAGACCATGTGACATCATGCTGAACATACTAGGTGAAGGGAAGGAGAAGAAAACGGGAACACTTGGAGTGGTGGCATTTTTCTTCCCAAGTCACTGTTACGTGTGATGGGGCCCTGCTCTTCTGGAGATGCCTGAACAGCTGCCTGCCCTTGGGAAGCAGTGAATTAATTCCTTGCTTTGCTTTGTTTGCATGCACAGCTTTTGCTTTCCCTAATGAGCTGTGTCTCAACTCACAAGTTTTCCGCTTTATATCCTTCTGATTCTCTCCCCATTTCTGCTTATGTGGGAGTGAGTGAGTGGCTGTGCTGACTTTGGTTATTAGCTGGGGTTAAACCACGACAAGTAAAAACATATTAATAATCACAGGAAATAAAATCAAATGATGAGTGACAAAACCAACACGTTTTCCTTTTTTTACACACATCCACACACAAAATATACCATTGCTGTCTATTAGCTTTGCTTATCTCTGTGGGAAGGTAGATTTGGTATGTGACTTTGACAATTAGTGTAATGTCCAATCAAAACAGACATAGCTAAGATTCCCTCTCTATTTCTTCAGTTTTCTTGTCTTATTTTGTGAAAAGAAAATTCGTCTTCTAGATTATTTATGATACCCAAAATTGTAATTGAGACGAATGATGACTATACAACAAATTAAAACATATTAGCTCAGCCTGCCTGCTGGCTTCTGTTCATGAGTGTGTGTATGCAGGAGAAAATTCTGGCATGTCAAGACTTGGTGTTACTAAGTTAAAATCAAGTGTGTTTTCAGTTGGCTTGAGGGGAAATAGGTTCTAGTTCTCAGCATAATGTGTGTAAATAGGAAGTATTTGACATTTTCAAGTTTTTTAAACATGGATTCCTTTCAGCTCTAGTTGTTTTCTTCTTCTAGCAGATTTGTTTGTATGGTCCATGTGCAAATATGCACTCTCTGAATTTTAAAATGTTGGTATATATTCATCTAAAGGCATAGAAAATTTTCTGAAAGCATACTTTGAGAAGTTGATTCCAACAGTTTGTTTTATAGAAATTAAAAAAAAAAAAAAGATGCTTAAGAAGTTGTCAATTTTATAAAAGTAAATTGCCACTTCTATAGCAAAACCTATATCTAACTGTGTCTTGTATTTAAGAATGAACATTTTCTTCTCATAATATTTTCCAGTAAAAATTGGGATAGTTAGTAGAATGTAACAAGAATAAATTTCTAGTAGCAGATTTGGCAGAACTGGTGACATTTTCTCAGTTAGACCTTAAGACCATATCTTTACTGGTAAGATAGAGTCTGTGTGAGGGCATCCCAAGACTCGTTATGTGGTCATCTGTTTCCAGACTCTTAAAGAGGTTCCCAGTTCACTGTTGGCCTTGTCAAGCTGGCATTCTTCCAAACAAGAGAGAAGTCAGACTACAACATGAAGCAATCTAAATATCTAGATATTGCCTTGTTTGTGCCTATCTTGTTTTACTGTACATAAGAACTAGTCAACACAGATATGGGTGCTTCTGTGTCTACACTGTTACTGCATAAATGCATAAAACCAGCCCATGTTCTCATACAATTTGCAAATAAATTGCCCCTAGGACAAAAAAATTTTAAATACTGTAAATAAAAAGCCAGTATAAAACTTTGCCAGTCTTCTCCCTGCTCTCTGTGTCTACTGACTGCGTTGGCATTGTGTGCTACCAACCAGCCACAGTCATGGTGTGGTACACCAGCAGAGAGAGAGCCTTGTGTTGATTGCATGCTCTTATTGAAGGATAAATTTTAAGCAAGGAAATTATCAGATTAAAAATACATTGCATGAAAGATGATGTAAGAAAGGAGGAACACATTAAATTGTTGCCTCAACATATAAATATGTGTAAAGTGTCCAAGTTAGTAAACTGTTGGCTACTCTGTGGGTGGGTTACTTCCTCCCCTGTTCAAACTATGGAGTCTGTTGAACAGTACATTAGTCATTGTGACCAAAAAAAACCCCAACAAAACAAAACCAAACCCAACCCACAAATAAAAAATCTGACAAAAACAAATCAAGCATACAAACAAAAAGCAAAACACACACAACCCTCCTCTAAACTGGGATCCATATTACAAAGTCTAATAGTTTATGCATTTCAGAATGAAGAGAAACTTGGTTCCAGACAGGTCCCCAACTCTGTTTATCGTTTTAAATAAGGCTGCTCAAAAGACTTAAGCAACATAGAAGTGCAATGGCATTAGTGTTACAACATATTTGCTGCAATTAAGAGCTGTGCACCTTTTCCAGTATGAAAAAGCTTGCACTGCTTCCAGACTGCCTTGCTCTCATGTCCTGAGCTACAACTTGCTACTACCAGAATTAATGTGTAAATATATATTATAAATTTGAAAGTATGAACATGTACGTATATACATATATTACCTGTTTACTCTGGCTTCACTTTTTAATTCTTCTCACTAACCAAAATTCTGGTTTCTGTGTGTTTTTCCTATTGAGATATAAAATTGCAGTAATTGGGCTTCCCTTTGGTGAGATGATTTTGTAGACTCTTACTACACACTGATGAAACAAAATACAAAATTGATCAGTACTACCTTTTGATCAGTACTCTGTTCAAAATACTCTTTTACAAAGTCTTCTTTAATGGCACATCCTACCTACGGATGTGTCTGATGTTTTTCACTGCCTTCATTATTTTTTCTACATACAAAAGAGGCACACAAGCCATCACTGAGCTTGTGCAATTGGTGAACTTCCATGAACTTTCATTTTGAACAACAGCACGTGTCTTTGTTTCCTAAGAGGGTCTAATTCATTAATTGACCAGATGAAAAGCTGTGCTGCTGGATCCCTTTCTTTCCAGAGGTGTTTTGTGTAATCTGTGGCAATATTGTCTTGAGAGGGAATAAAAAAAGTAAGTAGGAAACAAAGGAAACTTGATGTTGCATGGTTTCTGTGGCTTTAGGTTAAGCTCATGTGTAGGTTTTCTGCTGTCTGTTAAGTGTATCATTTCTGCTGTGGGAGTGTGCCTGTGTGTCTCTGACAGACATTGTAAAACTCTAATACCTTGATCTATCTGTATCTAGTATCATTTTAGGCAGCCATCCAACATCCCAAATAAACACATCTTTATTGGTAAGGAAACTACTGGAAGTAATCAGATTAAAAATGCATTGTCAAGTGGTAAATATTCAAATATTCTCCTTTAAGCATTGTCTTTAAAAATATTTTTGCAGATTATCTACCAGCATATCTGATACTGATAAGAATTCACCAGTGTTTAAAGAATATATAATCTTCCAGAGATTCAAATACCTACAAGAAGAATCAGACTTGCCTTAGTTCACTAAAGGGGGAAAAAACACAGAGAAACATCAGGCTTGTTAAGGTTTTTCTGAAAGAAATACTAAATATCCTTTTGCTTTTGTCCTTATCCCCTCTGTAGAATTGTGCACTGTTCATGTACACCACTGAGGAAAAATATGTTAACATAAAGAGGGCTGGTGAATCACAAAGGGGAATTCTTTATGTACCTTGTTTCCATATGAAAGTAGCAACATTTGTGCATAAATGGCTTGCTGCATTTTTTTATGAATTGGGCCCTAAGAGCTCATGATTGTCCTTGCTATTCAGTTTTCAGTCATTGGGTAGCGTTGAAACAACAGGAGGAAGAAAAGGAAACATTTTGTACCTGTGGTACTCACTTGGACAACAGAATCTTAGTAAAATAGCTACAGTCTTTTCCCTTTTTGTTAAAAATTATACAGGGAGAAAATGATGTATGAATCAATGAAAAGCAAAATAATATATTTCTGAGACATTAATAGTCAGTGCCATACTCCCAATAAGGGGAGGGGGGAGGGGGGGGGAAATTGTTACACTGATTTTTCTATCTGATTTAAATTCACTTTCCAATCTTCACTAACCTGGCTGCTGACAGAATCAAATTTTGTATGGAAAGTGAGATGATGATTCTCTCATCTCCAGGTTAGTAGTGTTTTCTTTTTCTTTTTCTTTCTTTCTTTCTTTCTTTCTTTCTTTCTTTCTTTCTTTCTTTCTTTCTTTCTTTCTTTCTTTCTTTCTTTCTTTCTTTCTTTTTTTCTTTCTTTCTTTCTCTCTCTCTCTTTCTTTCTCTTTCCTTCTTTCTTTCTCTCTCTCTTTTTTTCTCTCTTTTTTCTCTTTTCTCTCTTTTTCTTTCTTTTTTCTTGTTTTGTTTCTACTCTTTTTCTTTCTACTCCTTTTCTTTTTTCTTTTTCTTTTTCTTTTTTCTTTTTCTTTTTCTTTTTCTTTTTCTTTTTCTTTTTCTTTTTCTTTTTCTTTTTCTTTTTCTTTTTCTTTTTTTCTCTTTATCTTTCTCTTTCTCTTTTTTCTTTCTCTTTTTCTTTTTCTTTCTCTTTTTCTTTCTCTTTCTCTTTCTCTCTTTTTCTTTCTTTTTCTCTCTTCCTCTCTCTCCATCTGTCTTCTATCTCATCTCCTTTTCCTTGTTTCTATTCTTTTTCATTGATTTTTAGAATATCCTGAGTTGGAAGATACCCACAAGGATAGTCTAAGTCCAACTCCTGGCCCAGGAATTACTCCAGGGAGTGCCTGGGAGTGTTGTCCAAATGCTTCTTGAACTCTGTCCAGCTTGGTGCTGTGACCACTGTCCTGGGGAGCCCATTCCACTGCCCAACAACCTTCTGGGTGAAGAACCTTTTTCTATTATTTAACCTTGCCATTGGGGGAGGAGACTGGCCTGGCTGAACAGGAAACTTTCACACAAAACCAGATTAAGAAAAGGGTTTATTTCTGCCTTTTGGAAGAAGGGGCAGGCAACTCAGGAAGACTACAAGGATGTCATTCGGTCATGCAGGGAGAGCATTACACAGGCTAAAGCTCAACTAGAACTCAATCTGGCCACTGCTGTGAAAGATAATAAAAAGTGTTTTTATAAATCCATCAACAACTAAAGGAAGGCTAAGGAAAACCTCCACCCTTTATTGGACATGGGGGGAACATTGTCACCGAGGACGAAGAAAAGACAAAGGCACTCGATGCCTTCTTTGCCTCAGTCTTTTACAGAAAGATGGGTGGTCATCAGGGCAAGTGACCCCCTGAGCTGTTTGACAGGGATGGGGAGCAGGACAGATCCCCTTAGATCCAGGAGAAAGTGTCACGGACCTGCTGTGACACTCAGACACCCACAAGTCTATGGGACCAGGTGGGATTCACCCAAGAGTAGAGAGGGACCTGGCAGAAGAGAGATCGGTGCCTGCCCCTCTGCTTCCCCCACTGAGGAAACTTTAGACTGCAATGAGGTCTCTCCCAGGCACCTCTTCTCCAGGCTGAACAGACCAAGTGATCTCAGAGACTCCTCAACTGGCTTCCCCTTAATCATCTTCCATATATTAAATGTTAACATATTCAGGAAAAGATAGGCAGATTTATTCTGGATGTTACACCAGAATTTTTCTCTAATGAAGATAGGGGTTCTTATTGAATTGTTATTATTACTATACATGGAGTTTCTTTGAGGGTAATGTATCCAAGTACTGATAATGATAATCAGATCATGTGACGAGACCAGAGACAGCATCACTTACCTGTATGTTTGTGTAACAGCTGGAGAAGAACTCTAATAGAGATGTGCGCATTCAGTAAAGAAACTGAGAGTTTCAAGAACTCAAGAACTTTCATAAAACTACACTTAAAAAAAAGGTTAATATTTGTAAGTTGAAGGAGGAAAAAAGTGATGGCAGTAGCTATCACTAGCAGATGTAAATTCTAGAATAATCTCAACCTTTAAGCAGTTTTTTTCAGATTAATATTTTGTTCTAGACTTAGAATAAAAGATTACCTATATAGTGATCCTTGCCTACAAACTTTTAAATAATATCATAAGGAATTAATTTATGAATTGTTTCTGGTGACAGAAGTTAGAAATTGTCATATGTGTCCTTCAGTCTACTGTCAGTCTGTCTAGTAGTGAGGAGAGTGAACCTGTTTCATAGGTAATGTGTCTGGCTTTAAATGAACAAAAGAAATCCTGTTCCCTCTCTATATCCTCATGAGTTCATAAGTACAAGAATATTTTGAGACTTTCTTTTTTCTTTTGCTTTCCTTTTTCTCCCAGTCTAGACAACTTACTAGCAGTCCATCAATAGGAGATTCTGCAGCAGGTTTGGGAGACAATTGCTTGTAAAATGAAACAATCAACTTGATCTCCTGTGCTTCTAGGCTGGGTGTGATAGTAGGGCTCAGGGTGGGCATGTGTTTCCTTGGTTATCTGGGGCAGTTGTGCAGCACTGTGCCCTCCACCCTTCCACGTGGCATTACCAGTAACCCCTGTTTGGAACTCAACTGACTAAACTAGCATTATTTAGCCCAATCTCACTAACAAATCTGATCATTAGTGTGTTCTAAAACTCAGTACCGTGGGCTTCTGCTCTGAAATGGCTACATGGTGGAAGGGGAGGAGGACCTGGCAGCAAGCAAATGACAGACTCAATTGTAGATCAATGTGGTGATTGTATCAATTTCAGATTCTCTACTAACAATAGGTGTCTGATTGGACACCACTGACTTTATTGGGAAGTAGATGAGATATAATATACCTTCCAGTGCATTAGTTGTTTCTGCTGATTGGATGAAGGATAAATTTCACATAGAGGGCAGTTTGAGTCCCATCATTCTCACAATTACGTTGAACACCAGCTAAAAGTGTCCTGTTGCTGCTGCACTTTACAGCAGCAAATTAGAAGGATTTTCCTAATGCATTTCCTCACCCTAGTCTGTGCAGCATCATTCTTCTGTAAACTGAGATTTGGGTCAAAATGTCTCACTGTTCTTAATTTCAATAATTCCATTTAAAGGGTAATCACTTTCTCTAGAAAAGAAAAAGGACAATAGAAAGAATAAACAGAACAGTTGGACTCATGGAAATAACACAAATAAATTGAATGTTAAGAAGCTTTTATTACAGTAAATCTTGTTTTATTCCAGAAGACAGCAATGTAAACTATGCAGTGAAAATAGCCATTAAACAAATCAACACCCTCTTAATCTCATAACCCTACCTCACCCCCTCCCCCCCCATGATTTTTTACAGTGCTACATTATCTGGACCACCTCCCTTTTTTGGAACCACCAACTTAAGCATGCAGAAATTAATGTGTGAGATATTTCATTACTGTTTTGAAGATTCAGCTCTGTAAAATGTTGAAGTCTGTTCTAGTGATCTAGTAAAGGGAAGGAGGCAGGGGGAAAGAGGGGGGAAATCCCATAGTTTGCTGAAGAGCGTTATTTGTCTTCCACAGACTTAAAGCTTTGCACGTTAGCTCTGCTGGCTCAAGGCCAGACTGCACAGTACCTTTTAGAGTCACACCCTGAGACCCCAGTTCATCAAGATACTTAAGCATTTGTCTGATGTTCAGTATATGAAGGACTACAAGTTAAATTGGAGTTTAATTATGTGATTAACTCCATTTATTTAACGTTTTAAGCACAGCATATAAACAGACCATGTAAATAAAGGGTGGAAGAGTTTCTTTCAAGAGTAATTCAATAGCTGTTAAATATTTTCTATATGGTTCATGAATTGTGTGGCCTCATGTATTTACCTTTTAATTGTTCAAGACCATTGGGATTCTAAAAACAAACAACTGAGAACTAATCTGATCTAAGGAGCTTTCCAAGGAACTTTTTTATCATTTATCAAGCCCCCTTTGCTCTGTTAGACTTCACAGAATGACAAGGCTATTTTCAAGCCGTAAACCCCCATGCCCCATGCAGTTATGGCATGCAACCAAAGAAGTCTGCAGGAGAAAATGAAGTCATAATTAACAACAGCTGCTCACGCCTAGCATTTTCTAAATAACATCCAAAGATTTTTTTTTTTCTTCCCACCCCCCTCCCCCCCCCCACCTCCAAAATCCAGAATCAACCCAAACCCTATTGATTTATCTTTAGGTTAAAAAGAGGAAGCCTCACACCAGTCTCTGGGGGTCTCTTTGTTGTCCAAGCAGTGCAGGAAACTCTCATCACAGGTCATTTGAGAGAGGTTTCACTGTTGTTCGCTTGTTACATTCAGTGAACAAAATCAAAGCAAAATGACAGTAATTTCCTTTACTCATGTATTGTTATTAGTGTGGTGCAAGGCTCTGTCATCAAAGCATATGGGAGTGTTCTGTCCTTTAGGGGCTAATATTAAAATATAGAATGGAATGGTCATGTTTTATTGGCTTAGCCTTTCCCTGCACTGCTTATAAAAACAGACAGTGCTTTAAAATGTCTCACTAATGCTCATTTTCCTGAGGGTGGAGTTGACCTCAAGTAGTTTACAACTTGGCTGTTAGTTAAGACTAATTAACTTTGACTTTGTTGTTAGAATAGTCTAATCTGCAGTTTCATCTTAAAGAAGTCAAAAAATAGTACTTTCAAGTGAAACAATGGAAATAGTGAGTGTTTATATGTTGGCTATATAAGGAGATCTTTTCCTCCAGTTTTCATCTTTATCTTCTCAAAATGTCTGTGGTTTCACACACTTTTGCAATTCTTTTTAACCTGGACCAGAGCTCCTTAACAGTGAAAAACACCCTTTGTAGCTTGCATTTCTTTTCTGCTGGTTTCCATGTCCTGTGAGTAAGCAATACAATTACGTTTTTAAGCAGCCTGTGTCATCTGAAATAGCAATTTTTCTTGAAATGGTACAGCTTAATGCTTCTAAACAAAGAGCATTGTGCTAATGACTAAATTTGCAATGCTTAATTGTAGCATTAATCCTTGACATACTCTCTTTGTGGGGCCTTCCTTATAGCATTATCACTCTGTAAAAGTAAGCCATACTTTATTTGTAGAAAACATTATTTTATTCAAGCAAGAGCAATAGAGAGGCTTGTGGTTTAATTATGGCAAAATTACAAAAATGACCTTATCATACCACTTTTACAAAGAACTAATTTGCATTTGACAATAACTTTTGAGTAAGTTATTTTCTTTAATAACAAAAGTTACATAGACTTAGTTTATGTAACAGCCATGAAAGTGGCTTTAATGTAATGTTTGGTTTTAATGTATCAATTTTATCAACACATTCAACATTCCTCTAACTTAAGTAAAGCCTCAACAGTTCAGTTTTAGAGAAATTATGACAATAAAGTTTACACTGCTCTCTTTAAAAGTTTGGTTTTTCTGAATTTTCATCCTCACAATTGACATAAAATTGAAAACAATTTAGGAACTTATTGCTATGACATTAGTATTTTAATTTTTTTTTTCATTTGTTGAGGTCAAAGCACCAAAAAAGAAACTTCTAAAGTTCTGAAGTTTGCATCTAGATCCCACCAAGTATTTTGGACAAATTGACTACCATTAAAATGTACAAACACTACATTCACAGATCTGAAGACTGGCATTCATAATATCATATTTTATTAAGATAGCATTTAACAGTACAAAAATGCTATTAAACTAGTTTTGTAAAAGATATTTTATAATGTCTTGAGCTGGGCTGAAATATGAAACTGGACAGACTGTGAATGAAGCTGTACAAACGTGGTCTAGGAAACCTCCCTCACTGCATTAATCACATTAGCAATCTTTACTGCCTGATGGACACCACTACAGCACCACCAAAAAATACAGGATGAGTCAGCTATCATTTCAGTCTTAGAGTAGCCAGACCACTGTCTCAAATACATTTATCTGTGCATAAGCCTCACATTAGGTGTGTTCCACTTGAGGATTCAGGAGGAAAGGAGTCCGTATCCTTCCATTGCAATCAGGAGTTTAGGGAATTAATTCAAGCAGTTCAAAGAGTTAGGAGTTGGATGTTAATTGGAACTTCAGCACTTTGTTACATAAATGAAGACCCAGAAACTAGAACTCCTGCAGAAATGCAGCATTTCGATCCAACAAACTTTCATTTGCAGAAGCAGTGATGCCCAAGAAATCCTTTTTCTGCTCAGCTTCTGCAGTTGGTCTCTCTGGTGTCTCTCTCTCTACTTGGTTGAGGTTAAGTGCATACTTTAGTGTCTTTGTGCATATTTGTGAAGTAGAAACAATGCATCTTGACTCTAAAGAAAGGGGAGCAAAGGTAATGTGAGCAGTGGGATGAGAGGTATGTATAATCAGTCAAATATGTTCAAGTCACACAAGCTACTTCTTTGCTATTAGCAAGGGGCCAAAAGAGGAGGTTTGGGAGGGAGGGGTTCACCACATCTCCCCTCTTTGCTCACAGGTTGCTGTGGTCTGCAGTGGCACAGTTCACAGGGACACTGACCTGCTGCTCTGCTCTGAACCACCAGGACTCTCAGCCTGACTGCAAGTGGTGATCTCTCTGAGGCAGGCAGAGCTCAGTGAGCTTCTCTTTGTTGTGCAGACTGAGATGAAAAAATGCTCTGGTTTAGTCTCTCTTCTCAGGAAAACAGTCACTCTGATTCACTCTGATTCACCTGGTACATAACTAGCAAATAATAAAACTGTGCTATGGCTTAAATGGGATTCTAGTTTACAGGACAAGGTGCTTGATAATGTTTTTACATAGATCTGCATTGAACTTTTTGCAACAAGACATTCTATGCAAAGCTTAGGTTAAAGGTTAAAGCATCTTATTCCTTAATATCTTGCCTATTTGAAGTCTGCCATGTAGATGTGTTTATGCTTACCTAATTTGACACTCTTATGGTTTAATTTTTCATGTTGTCTTATTGTCTGCCTTCATTTGCTCTTGATAGTGTGCCTTCAGGAAATATTTTCATGTTATATGCTTTTTGACATGTCCAGTGATCTGTTAGACTGTCAGTAGCTGGAACTACACACATTTTTTTTTGCCATCGTCCCTGTTCTTCAGGTAGTCTTTTCTGCTTGTAACCCTCTTCCTAGCAAGTATGATCAGGCAAAGAAAGCAAAACAAAGCGCAATGTTTGCTCTCTAAAATCAAATTCTTCCTAGTTATTAATATTATATGCAGTTTGTTGAATATTGTGAAGTTGGTTTTTTGTTGGTTTTTTTTTTTTCAATTAACTGGAACGAGTCAGACCTTGCACTGCAGTAAATGCAATAGGAAAAGATATTGCATGCAAAGGTCTCTATAACTGTGCTCTTCCAGCCTCCCTTTTAAGCACTTATAACTGTGTTCTACAGAAAAGCACTGAGTTTCTCGGTGAGAACACACAGTCTTAACAAAGGGTAAATATTTTGGTTGTTCCAGTTGCTCAAAAAAGTTTAGTGACAACATGTTTCTCATCCAAATGGACAGAGAAGGAGATTGAATACCATCATGGATATCTCCAATTCACTTATTGTGAGGTTTAAAAATAAAGGTAATATTTCCTTGATGTGATTCAAGGAAAATGATTCAAGGAATGTGCCTTTGAGAACTAAATGTGACTTGTTTTAATTGATAGTCCCTTTTTTTCTTTTAAATAAGTCCTGTTGTTAAATAACTGATGTATGTTCCTGCTGGATTTTTAGTTGCTTTGCTCGAGATTACCACTGGAGAATGTTCTAGATTTTCATTTAAGACTGAGGCAAGTTATTTTCTTATACATGGGCATTTCAGTCTGCCTGGACAACAAATTAATCTGTTTATAAGCCTGGATTTAGCTATTGAAGCTGCTTGACCTATGTGATATTGTATTTAAAAAAACAAAAAAAAAGGGAAGGGTTGATTTTCTGAAGTAATCTCTAGGCTGGAGCTGCATTGCAGAGAGGAAACAAGAACAGTTTGCATAAGGTTAATGTGCAGGTAGTACAGAGGAAGAATTAAAGCATCCTATTTGCTAAATATACCTTCAAGTTTGCTGAATAGACTAAAGCTGCTTCTGCAACCATGCTAACTTTCTGCTGAATATGTGGAAAGAGTGCCTGCTCCTTAGTCCTGAATCAAAGTCAGAGAATGGGTCTTACTGTCTGCCAACAGCATAGAATAAAGCTTTTCAGATTACTACTTTAATGTGTCCAACTGTCAGTCAGCCACCAAATTTTACTGACTATTTTAACATTAACATTTTTTTATAAAAACACTCAGCAATAATTGTGACACTTCAAAGTGAAAAAAACTTTTTGTGACCATTTGCCAAAATAGTCTTATGTAATATCAGACAAATCTCATTCAAAATTTCTGTATTTACTGAGGTTTTAATGCTCAACAGTGAAACTCTTAGAGTTTTACCCTGATAGCCTCAAAGAATAGTGTAGAAATTACTTAATTATGATGAATCATCTGTAACATTTACAGGAAAAGAATTATTTCCAAGTCTTGCTAGTTTTTGTTGTTTTGAAAAGCAGTTTGCTGACTGCAAAGTAAGCATTCCACTTTCATTCCTTTCTCATATCAATTCTGAAAAATTATTATAAATTAAAGTTGCAAATATTATTTTCTCTTAAGCCATTTAAACATAAAAGGCAGTTACCACTTTGTACCTTTTAAATGAGTATTTACGCCAGTACTAGTAAGAAAAACTAGACTGTTATCCCACAATGAATTTCATATAAAATTACCATTAATTTAAACTAAACTTAGATAATCCTCAAATTGCAGTCATAGTACATGGAAAGTACTGATTATTGTTACTAGAATAAAAATGAAGTAATACCGTGTCTTTAACTGTAAAAGTACTTTGATGACATATTTGTAGAAAGGATCTTGCTCTCATCTTATTAAACCCCAAAATAGTCTCACAAATTTCCTATTTGACAGGAAGACTCAATATTCTAAGTGTTCTCTGCTTGCACTACGCCTCTTTTTCATTCAACTTTATGAGTTCCACTTACAGATGGTGTAGGGGTTGCACAGAAAGCAACCATTGCTGTGGGACAGACTTTTTATTTAGCTGTGAAAGAGAATCACAGCTCACAACTGTACCTGAAGGTTATGAACTTGCCCACAATAGAGGCAGAAACATCAATATGCTCCTGAACATCATCTATTTAAAGTGTCTAGTTCCTTTATAGTGCAAATTTAACTGAAAGTTGAAAGTAGTCCTCAGTGATACCATGAACACCCTGCATGGTATTATTTGTGTTATAGTCAAGTGTGCTGGGTATAGCTCTATGGGACACTGTCCTCCAAGGCCTTTTTGGAGACAAGATGTGTATCTCTTGTGTCTACACTACTGAGAAAAATTTAAAAAAAATAAGTATTTGGCTTGCCAAGAGTATTTTGTGGAGGTAAGTTCATTGATCCATTGGTTGGAGAAAGCCACTCTGAGGGTGGATGAGAGGAATAAACATGTAGCCATCTCAGGAATAGAAAAGACTCACAAGCCTGTATTTTACTTTGTAAAGTATCTAGTTATCAGTTAAAATGCTCAGTGAGAGCAGAACTGAGCTCTAGCTATGAAATATTTGTAAAAGAATGTATTTTGTCCCAAGGCTACATCTTTTCTCTGTGGCACTTTTATAGACAACCTCTCTCTTTTCTTGTGAAAAATGGTAAAAATAAACAGATAGAAAGAGAATATCATTAATGTAGCAAAGGAGAAAATTTGACTGATTAAATCCTAATCATAGTTGACTTAGAAAGCTTTTTAAACCATTCTCAGTAAATTTTAAGACTTCTCAGTGTCTACAGATCAAACTCACCAGAGAGAGCATAAGGGCTTTGAGTCTGGTGGCTTCGTGCTGCTCTGTGGTTGCTTGTGTATCACAGAGCTGCAGTGAAATTACAAAAAGTACAAAAAGGTGGCTATAGCTTATATTTTCATAAACTGGTTTTACTGTTTGATTTCTCAAGCAAGATACTGTGCACACTAAATTCACTAGAAGATATGTAACAAGGCCTTTGCCTGGATGCAGTGGATTTTACTGGTACTTCTTCAAGAAGTGGAGACTTCACATTCAAATAAGTTTTAATAAGTGAACAGAAAATGTGTTTGTTTGTTTATTGTGAAGATGTACATAATCTTATAATCAAGATTTTTATGCAGTCAGGGATGTAGCTGTGCACAGACACATTATCACCTGTGATGCAAAAGTTGCTGTATTATGCTGAGCCTTAAATAAGCTGGAAGCTGTATGAACTTTCTTTTATAGAAACCTTGAAAATTTAAAACAATTATGACTGCCACATTAGTTACCTTGTATCACTGCCTCTTCTCTTTAAGATGAACACTCTGGCACTCATTGTGAGGGTTTCACCTGTCAAAGGTAGAATTTCTGTTCTTTAAAATTTTAAATAAGGATCTGTGAGCAACAGCCCACTTATGCTGACTGTTTCTTTCTATATCCACTGGAAAAATGCATGTTATTTTTTCCTTAGAAACCTGTGTTAGTGGTATAAACTGGTCAACAAATGAAAAAATAATTTGGAAAATTAGATTTAACATGAATTTTGGTCTACAAAATTATAAGATAAATGGAAAGTCAGTGTAGGGTTTCCTAGCAGTCTTTATTGTAAGACACAAAGGGTCTTTAGTTAGTTTAACAATATATGAGCTCAGACAAAATTATCAGTTTTGTTCAGGTTCTCAATTTCTTCTTTTAAAAAGTTAGAGTGTGAAACCTGTTCACAAAGACAATGCCACTCATGCTTTTACAATGCAGTGTATTGGAACTCCGTGCTTGCAGCTGTTATGGATGCTAAAAGTCTGTGTAGTTTAAGAGGAATGCAGAAGTAGTGATGAACAATGGAAGAGAAAGCTGTGGAAGGATTGTATCACCTGAACATATCCATAAGCCATTTATGTTTGGAAGATGCTTAAACAAAATATAATTCATATGTGGACTCTTACATTTTTCCTAGATAAGCCTAGGCAAAAGTCACTGGCTTGGGTGTTTTCTTGGACTGATAGTATACACAATTTTCATTGCTTATAACACCTTCAGTATGATTGGAAAAATGCAGATTTTACTTAGCATGCATGTGAGGGATAAACAACTAGACCTCTTAAAAGACAAACAAGCAAAAACTCTGTATCCATGACACTGCCAAAGATTCACTCATCACAACCATCTTTGGCAGAGATTAAATTACAGAGGTTTTTAATATATATTTCTTTCTTATGCCATATAATTTTCTAGAAAGAAAAAAATGTTGCCTAGTTTTAATGCAAGTTTCTTTTTTCTTTGTGGGAAAGAAGGGCTAGGGTTGGGAACATTCCTTGGAAGGGTGCAATGCTATCTCCCTATATATAGAAACACATTATGATGATGAACCAAGTCGTACACTTTTGCATGCATGTTTCCAATGGTTTGTCTCAGAATGCTAGACTTAAATGATTAGCCAACAAAGAAAAATACTCTTACTTAAAGATTAAACACCATATATATATCTCCTTTATAACATCTTACTTCTGAAGAAAAAGGAGCCTCAGCAGTAGCGTGATACATCTGGTGTATCTCAGAGAAAAGATGTGAGAGCTGCACATTGTTCAAGAGCAGCTCCTTGTCCCCATCTCCCAGAAACCTCAGTCCCCCCACACCTTTCTTGTGCAAACTGTTGTGGAGCTGTCCAAACGTTTAGATTTGTCTTCCTGGCCAATCCTGGGCTTTTTTGTGGTCCTGAAAAACACTGGACCATCTTCCTGCACCTGATCTTTAGCAGGAGGCCGTTGCTTTTGAAAGTAATTTTGCTCGTTAACCCTTTCTTCATATGAAATGCTTTAACAGAAAGAATTCTGTTTTTTCTGTGTCTGGATATCTCTGCATACAAGAGAAAGAAACAGCAGAAACTAATGATGTTCTTGGATAAGACCAAATACACATGACACAGTTTTAAATATTCTTTATCCCAAAGAACTCAACTTTTGTGACACAACTTTCTACAGATGTTTCCAGATGCTAATTCTAATGGTAGAGTTTTATCAAAATATCTATCAGTTCAATTGCAATTCATTTTAATTAAGTTCTTGAAGTACACATTAAAACTGAGAAGACGAAAAACATGACCACTTCTTCAAATGGTCAGTATAAAAGCCAATACTCCATAAGAAACCCTTTCCTTGCCTTATTTCTAGATTGCATCACAAGTCCTGCACTGTCTTCTAGTGTCTGATGTAGAAGATGGTACACATGCCATGATTCTAAAAGAGATTTTTCTTGAGTAATCCCATCATTAGTTCATTACCATGTTGAAGGGCTCATCACTTTTCATTTCTGAGACTGGAATAGTCTTTTTTCTTTAAAGATTGACTTTAGGGGTCCCTTCCACACTTCTGTGTATATGAAGTCGTCGTCCTGTCCATTCAGCTGATCTTTCTCTAGCTGCAAGGGATTGACCCCCTAAACTATTCAAGGATACTTGTGTCATGATCACATCTGACAAGAGATGAAGATAGAAAATTAGTAAAGTTCTCAAGAAACAAGAGGTCTTCACAGCTTGCAGGACAACAGTTTGCTGAAGGGATGGCTGGTGTTGAACTGGAGGCATCGCAAACGTGTTTGAACAGCAGCAACAGTTTTACACGCTTGAAAGATCAAGCAGAGGCAAGTAAAGGCTGCTCTTCTGCTGTAAAGAAGTATTCATCAAAGAACCCTGGTCACACTGAAGAACTCTGTTACTCTGACGGGGTCAAACATAAGGTTTTGTAAGATATAAACATAATGGCATCTTCCATGAGGACTGGAAGATTTGATCTTCTGTATTATTTGTTTCTGCTCCTCTGTTTCCACATTTTGAGTTGTAGAAACAGAAAAACCACTCTGAGGCAATGGCACATCAAATATTAACACATTTCCTGTTCATATTAGCATGTCTTCCTGATGGCTCTTTTCATTATTTCTCAGAAGAGGTTACTCTTGTTCTTGCCTCCTTTACGTTCTTTAAAAAGCACATATCCCAAATTTCATGTCTTTTCTCAAGACCCAGGGCCTTTCATTTTCTGTTTGTAATTATATTAGTGAATTTTTCTTGTTTGGTTAAAGAGTACCATAGATCACTGCAGGAATATAATGAGTGTGTCCTTAAATTCTGGCAGAGATCTCTATTGTGAGCAACAAAAAAATTTAACTGTGAGGAATGGGAGTCACAAAGAATTTAAAGTATTAATAGTCTTCACTATGACTGCCAGTAGAAAGTATTGTTTGGTAGATTAATATAAATATTATAAGAAAACTACACCACTTCACACAGAAAATACACTAGAGCACATATATGTTTTAGTATAGTGTAGGAAATTTTTACTTATTTATTCATACCTAGATAGTTTGTATCTGCTTCAGTAGGTAGTATTGTAATATATTTCAATGCAATTTCCAGATCTGTGAGCTTTTAAAAATAATTTTGGAAGTGGCACTTTTCCAAAAACTTTTTAGTTCTTCAACAGTGAAGAAAAAACTATCAATAGAGAGAACTTTTTTAGAAATAGAAACTTCAGTTTATGGAAGCCATGTGCTTTAATTTCTTCTCATACTAATGTGTGGATTCATAATTTGGAGTTTCCGACTGAGGTACGTTGGGAGTATATGAATACCTTTAATGTAAAATAGTGATGTGTTATCAGTATTAAAGTGACAATTGTTTTGCTTTTAAAATGTTTCTACTTTCTGCAGTACACCTCTTTTAGTAGAGTCTTTGAGCTTCATTTCTCATTTAGGAGGAGGCAGGTTTTGCACTGTGACTAACTTTTATTATTCTTTTCCAGAACAAATACAAAGGGTAGTGGTTAACAAGGCATACCTTCTGTGGAAACTGTTAACAAGTGAAGAACTATGTCTCTGTCCTCAGATCTATCCCACTTAATAACATTTTCCACAACAAAAAGGAGGCAAAGGAACACGTTCTTCTTGGGCTGGCAGGTGGCACCAGATTAAGGGGACAAGCTGATGGTCTGGAGAGCAGGGCTGCCATCCAGAGGAACTGGGTCATACTAGGGGAATGATCTTGTGCAGTTCAAAACGGAGAAATGCCTAGCCCAGCCCTGGGAATTCAGGGGCCAAGGCAATAGTGCAGGCTGCACATCCTCAGCAACATCCAGCACTGTAGAAGGAGCAGCACAGCCAGGAGGTGTGCTGGACCAGGGATGTGAGGACCCACCTTGACTTGGCACACTTTGGACCACACATGGATACTACCTCCTCTGATTTAGAGTCCCCAGTTCAGGAGAGACTTTACCAGATTGGTGTGAGGCCAGCAGAGGCCCATCAGAAGGCTCAGGGACAGGAGCACCTGCACAATGAGGCGACCCTGAGGGACAGGAATGCCTCAGCCTGGAGAAGGGAAGGCTATTAGGGCACCTCTGAGTATCCTTCTGCCCATGACCTGCATGTTGGGTAGAGAGGTACAGGCTGTTGACAACCTGTTGGTATCATGAGAAACAGTAGGCATACATTAAAATATGACAAGTTCAGACTGGAGATAAAGGGAAACCCTTTTCCTAATGGAAACGTCCGAGAGTGGATCAGGTTTCCCAGAGAGTCAGTATGCTCTACATCCCCAGAATTTTTGAACACGAGGCTTGGGAAAGCCCTGAGTTCAGTCTTCTCAGTGGTGGCTGGATAGCAGACTTCTGAACATCTTTTCCATGTTGAAAGGAAAATAACAACACCTTCCTCCTCCCAGAAGAAGCAGTGATGAAAGGATTGAAGAAGGAACTGTTTCACATCGCAGCTTTCATTTTTTGATAATAGTCAAGACAGAGCTTTCACATCAACACTTTTCAGTGAATGCCCAGATGAGACAGGAGGCTCCACAATTGTATTTGCTGGTTCAGCCTTGTTCCCTGAACAGTTTGAAAATTAAGTGCATTTACAAAAGGAAAATTTTGTACATAAGAATGTACTTTGATGCTTTGAACTACATTGGCATTTCTAAGCATCATCTTTGTGGAACAATACAGTTGGATTGTTGGATGAGGGTTGTTGGATGACTGATATTTGTATTGAGTATATGCGAATAATGTTACACAAAAATACTAGATAGTTAGTGTTAGTTTCATGCACAACAGACAAGTATGAAAGAAAAACATTTGGGTAAAAGCAAATATATAAAATAGAAAATTGATATTCCTTTACTTTTAAAAGTTAATTGAACTACATGAAATAAACCACTTTTATTTTCCATGTAAAAATGATGCTATATGTGAACTATGTATTTATGTATATTAAATGATGATATAGCTCCTAATTAAGATACTCTTTGGTCTCCTACAAAGACAGTTTGACAAGCATTGAAATTACAGAATGAAGTATTTTGTGATATATTATCTTCTAGAAATTCACTTTAGATTGTTCACATAAATCATGCCCTTCTGCATTTGATACAGTACCCTCAGTGCCCAAAATGTGCATGTGTATGCACATATATATATATATATTTATATATTTATATATATGCTGTAAAATCAATCTGTTCTCTCAAGCTGTTGTGTACCTACAGCTCCTGCTGTTTCTTCATGGGTTTTTCTTCAGGTCATCCTGAGGGGCACACGTCTTTGAAACATTATTACGTCTTAAACTTCATTTGCTGTGTTTTTTGAAGTCTTTGAATACAGTGTTAATTATTGCAAAGACATGATTATAAAAAATTAAGGAAAAAAAAAGGAAGAAAAAATAAAGTTGAAGGACTAGATCACTAGGAAGAAAAACTCAAATATTTTCGTGTTTCTGTACTGCCCCAGCAGTATATTGCAAAGATATATTTGGTGTCTGAAGTAAGGACAAAAAATCACAAGGCACCTGATAAGGTGTTTTATCATCTTAACACTTTTCTAGTTGACATTAAAAAAGGGGTTTTTTTTCTTCAAAAGACCAATATTTAAAGGGTGTTGATTTATGTAAATCAATAATTTATCAACTTGTTCTCTTTCTTTGCTGCCAACCAGATGCTTCTAGCTTTGCACTGCCAGACGATGTCAGCTGCAAAGCATAATGGCCTTGTGCTTCATGTAGAAATAAGAACATAAATATTTTAAAAATCTTGCTACAAGAAGTGAGGGGGAGTTAGGTTGGGGGTGAGAGATTTTGCTGGTTTTCTGTGAGAGTACTGCAGGTCTACATATTTTATGGGCTGGTTTTATCAGAAGTGGAGGCAGGGACATTTCAGTCTGATTTTTATCTCCTAACAAGACTGACAGACCCAAGTCTTTTCATGGCAATTTGTTGAAGACATCTGGTGAAGCTTTCTAGGGGATGAACACACAGCAGAGTGTTTCTCTGGTGTCAGTTGGCATGGCAACTAGTAAAAGACTATTCAACATCCATAGGTTTCAAAAAGGTTGAAGCCTAGTTGAAAATCCATTTGGGCTCCTATCTGCAAAATTCTCCTTTTGAAAATGCACTAAACCTAATTTCAGGGAACCAGGCTGAACCAGTAAGTACAATTGTGGAGCCTTCTGCCTCAAATAATTTCCACAGCACAGTATTAATGATTCCAGGAAGCAGAGACCTGAGATGATAGACGGCATTACTGGCACTGTACAAAACAGAATATTACCAGAAGGCTGGTAAAGACTGCTGAAGCCTCGGGGTAGTGCAGGGAAAAATGAGATGAGACAGAGGGGAGGAAAAAATGCTGTTATCAAAGTTTAATACAGTAATTATCATGAGTCACCACAAGCAAATGACTGATTATACTTCCTCTTTATATATTAAGTAACATAAAGTTAATTCTATACAAGGCACTCCACTCCCTACTTGGAAAGATCATATCACTCAAACACACCCAACAGCTACACAATATAGATTGGTTATTTAAAAAGACTGTCATAGGAAAATACTAACTTGAAAAGTAGTATCCACATGTTCCACACAAAAACCCCAAAAAAACCCACCACCAAAAGCCCATCAAGTATATTGTCTTTGATGGATAACTTTGTGAATACTGAGAATTAGCCACCCTGGTGTTGTTGTCCCATAGTTATTAGCCTAATCATTAATATCTGCAATGCCAGTGCAGGATATGACTTTTGATTAAAGATACATTTGGAGTTTGTTTTTTTCTGAAACCCATTCCTTCACAAATACAAGTGGCTTGACAGCTGTACCAACTCTGTAGAATCACTTTCTATGTCTAAAATGGTTTATGTAATGGATTACACAGGAGCACGCTATAGCTGGAAGTTGTAACTGGAGAATAAGGTCAAAGAAAAGTATGGATCATCTCAAGGTGCAAGCTTGGTTATGGGAACATGGTCTTCCTTAATTTCTTTCATGCTGGTATATACGAAATAGGAGCAACAACCAGTTAAAAGAGTCAGTCTAGGACAGAAAACTTCTGTGTATGCTCTGTATAACTAGCACAGCAGGACTGTAGGGAGACCTGTTCACAGGGTGGGGGACTGTGAACACCTAGTGCCTATAGATTCCTCCTTCTTTTCAGAAAAATTAAGTATACTGATACACCATAAAAATCCAAGATAAACACACTGTGGGAAGCTGCTGGTTTCAGTGTTTCAGGGACTATGCCTTAAATCACTAAAATAGGAATTGCTATAGGGTGTGTATCTGTGCTTATATTTCCCTTTTATGCATGATTTTTTTGTCTGCTACTGTACTATATAGGCTATTTTTGAATTTGTCAGTGTGATATGCTTTCTCCTTAATTAAAATTGTTGAAAATGTAAAATAAATTGATTGCTAAGTCTGTGTTCAAAATGCTAAGTTGCAGTACAATGTTTCCCCTTTACCTGGACCTCCTTAGGAAACCAGATGTAAGCCTTAACAAGGGTTATCCAGGTTAAATACTATTGCAGTAAACTGTACAGCAATGGGTAATCTGGCTCTAATTAAAGTTAAAACTTTTTCCTCTTCCCTGCCCCCAAAACTTTGCCTGTGATCTTTTCAAATTTATAGCAGGGAATAAAAGAGAATTCCTGCCAAACCTACTGCTCCTCACCTCCAATTATGATTATATATTCTTGACTGTGATAAAGGGACAAATATGCATGCATTTTTGCATGAATTTAAAACTTGCAGTAGAAGCACAAAGTTCATCTTTTCTTTCACTAATGAAATTACATTTGCTGTCCTAATATTGCTGTTCTATGAGTTGATATGGATTGTTTCAGTGTGATCTCTCTTCAATTAGACATTCAGTCCACAGTGTTTCACTTCACAGTTTTGGATCTATGTAGGTGGTTCAGATGAGATAGATTCAGTCTATAACTTTGTGTTATTGAGTGAGTTCCCTTATTAAACATAAAGTTGGCAGAAGTCATTATTTTGGTGCTTTCTTACTTGGGACACAAATACAAGATCATGTGTGTTAGGAGCAGAACAGTCGGGAGCTTGTGCTACTCTGGTATCCTATTTATATACTTTTAGAAGCAAAGGTGCAATGGCTATGGGTACTGCTTACAAGAGAATCTAGGTCACTTCATTCCAGGAGAGAATGAAGTTTGAAACAGAATTCACAGAATCACAGAACTGTTGAATTTGGGAAGGAATCTCTCAGGACCATCTGACCCAACCTCCCCATGAAGAGTTTCCTAGAGCATGCTACTCAGGATTGTGTCCATACAGCTTTTGAAGACCTTCGTAGATGGAGATTTCACAACCTCTCTGGGTAATCTGCTCCAACACTTGGTCACCCTCACAGCAAAACAAGTTTCCTGATGTTCAGAGGAAACATCCTGTGTCTGTGCTTGTTGCCTCTTGTCCTTCCACAGAATAACACCGAAAAGAGCCTGGCCCATCTTCTGTGCAGCCTCCTTTCAGGTTTTTGTAAACTCTGATAAGATTCCTCCTTTCATATATACCACTCCCAGAGCCTGTGATTAAATTTGATCCTCTGAGGAGCATGCATTTTCTTGCCTTTTAATTCAATGTGAGGAAGCCTGCTTACATTTACATTATTTAGTCCTTTCTGAGGGCAAATACTTAGCAAGCACTCTGTATGCATGCTGACTGAAACCATGCTGAAGCTAACCCTGTCCTAGATGCAGGAAAAGATAATAGCAAGGACTTCAAAAATGTTAGCCTCTGTTATAGGAACGAATGCAGATGTGTGTTTGTTTGTTTTTCCCAATTTGTATTTCTGGGGCAGTAAAATTTGCTTTAGTCAGCAAGAGTTTTGAGCCTTGAATATCTCCTCATGTGCCCTGGCATTTCCAGTAAATGAATGGCGGCCTAAATTGAATCCAATTAGATGTAATTTTGTCCTTTTTGTTTTCCTTCTTGAGCACATAGCAGCATAAATCCCATATCAAGGAGAAAACACCCTATTTTCCCACAAAATACCTACATTCTTTGTCAGGTAAATCAATGCATTATTTTTATAAGATGTTGTACTTTGAAGAAACAAGCACCTTGTTTCAAATTGAATCATCCACACGGAAGGCCGCCCATGGGCTTCAGCCTCCACAGGTATGTGGACAACCCACCTGGAGTAACTACTTTACAGTGCCCTTGGGTAGAGCATCTGTTCAGTTACAGTTCCTCTCTTGATCGGTTCTTATCCTCTGCATTAAAATGCCAGCATGCTGTTGGGAGTGCAGCTCTAAGGAGTGTGTTATACCAGTCTGAATTCCTTGTTAGCTCCAAGAATACTAAAACTTTTGAGAGACACTAATTAAAGAGGGAGGAGTGCAGGGGGGTTAGGGAGAAAGAAAGACATTAAATCATCTAGTTCCATGCTTGAAATGGTGGTTAAACTTCATTTGCCCTTTTTGTTGTCCTTTAATGTCAATACAATTGATTTACTAGATTTCATAAAAGGGATCCTAGTTTTATTCCTTCTACCTTTGACTTTGTGTATGCTGAAGTATAAGATTCAATTGTGATGCAAGCTTTCTTTCAAGAAATGCCTAATGTAATCCATGTACTGGATCCACTAAGTGAAAATTTAAACTAAATATACATGTATTTTCTGGATCTTTATTGTGCCTGACTATATCAATTCCCCCCTTTTTTCATTTGATATATAATTAAATAGGACCTTTAAACTACTCCTCATATGTGTTACTAAGAATATATTAGATACCAGTATACAACAGATTTAATCTTTTGAATCTCTCTTTTTCTAGGAAGACTATATGCCACAGATATCAAATTATTTGAGTGATATTCTATGGTATTATTGCAAAGCCTAGATAAATCACCTGTAGGAGGTTGGCTACCTTTATCTTGGTTTCTGTAATTGTAAGCAATGTTGCTTTATCACTAAAGAAATAGCAGAATGGTTATTATTTAATTATTTAAACATTTCTGACATGATAAATATTTTACAGATACATTAAAATTATACATCATCTTTAGACAACTTAATTTTGATTGGCTACTGATTAATAACTGAATAAGTAACTGGCCTTCAACATAAAATATACAGATTACTTAAAATTAATTCTGTTTTCAGAATATCCATTATCTAATCATGTGTGATTTAACAAAATGATTTAGAAGAGCAACCAGACTTAAACAAAATTGACCCTCCTAAAAATCCTTCCATTACAGATGGTGATTTCTAACCAATCACGGCAGGGAGAAGCTATTACTTTATTCTACAAATAAAGGCATACTTTAAAGGTTAAATAAAAGTGAATGGTATAACTCACTCCAGTGAATTCTTCCCAGCTTACTCCCCCAGATGCAACTGCTCTCCATTTTAAACCCTGACTTCATTTTTAATTAATACATATCAAGCTGTTCTTAACCTGTTTTCAACACAGTACTCCCAGTCACACTTTAAACTTCAGATATCCTTTAATAAAAATAAGCTGTGCTAAGATTTCAGACAGCTCAGGCAGTCACATACACTCATTGTTTTCTGCTCCAAATCAAAAAAGTGTGCTATATAGTAAATCTCTTTTCCCTGTGACCATTCATAAAATGTTAACTGCAAAGCTTAGGTTTGATGGACTCAAAGTGCTGTGTGATCACATAGGCTGTACTGCAGCTCTAAAGCTTACAGCCAGGCCCAGCATCAGACACTGGATGAAGTGAAATTTTACCATTGAATCTGACAGCTTTTGAGGGACTAGATCATGCCAAAATCAGACAGAGTCAAAACCCTCACTCCCCCTGTGGATTTGGCTTTAAAATTAGGTTGAGGGAAAGTTTGGGGCTCTAAAACAGAACTGAAATATCCAAACCAAACAAAATTAACAAATCCTTCCATCTGTAGTCGTAGAAATGGCCAAACTAATCAGGTTTCTTTTTTATAATTTTGACTGGTGATCTGTCCCTAACAACCACAAGGAGCTTAGTATTTCAGTTCTGACTGGGATCCAGTATCCAGGTCTTCTTCAGCGTAATTTTCGTGTCAAAGGATACATCTACGTGGCAGAAGCTCTCCAGAGAGACCAGAAAATCAGCTAAAGTAATGCTAAACAGTTATTCAGATCCACCCTAAAAATACTCTTCATCGGTACTGATGCTGTTTGGTTTCTGCTTTTTCTTTTATATGTTCTCTGTACTCTTTGCGCATATATTTGTAGCTCTGTAGCCTACTGTATTAATAGCTAGTTTTTCCAGTACCTTTTCATGGCCTTTCCCTAGGCAGAAAGACAAAACAAATTCCAGAGCTCCAAGCCCCAGGGGGGTGCAAGGCCCTGTCCTATCTTGGTTCTTCCTGGGAACCAAGGCCCAGAACAATTCTGAGGTACATCTTCATAAACAAAGTACAGCCGGTGCTGAGAGGGGCTCCAGAGAAGGGGCTGGACCTGGGGGGGAATTGAATCACCACTTGTTCTCCTTATTGGTGCTTTTAATCAATTATGCTAATTTCCTAAAAGCTATAAATATGTACTCACCCCTGGAGGAGGGGCTTTTATGGACACCTTTCCATAACAGCTCCTGAAGACCTTCAAAATAAAGATCCCCTTTTATATTACCTCCTTGCTAAAATGATCTCGAGTTTCTTTTCCAGGCTGGGGGAAAAGGCAACAGTACATTGGCCTGTCTCTCAGGGAACTGGAACTCAGGAAAGTAGGCATCTGAAGCACTTAAAAGCCTGGAGCAGTAGAGGTGAAATTTTGCATCAATCTCAACTTCCTCAGTTTCACTAAAGGTCTGCTTAGGAGCAGAAGTCCTTCCCTGGATATTTTAACAATTTCTTGACCTGGAAAAACAGCATCTCAAAATAAAAATGTTATGCAGAAACCTTTGTTATTGTCATTGAGGAAACATTTATTACTGTAATTGCTACTGCTATTAGTAATAGGTTTTATTTAGTTATGCAAATATGTTATATTTTATACACAGTGCAACTTGATATGAAGCAGATGCTTTTAATTGCTGCAAATGTATGAGATACAATTTATCATGATAATATATATTATTATAAAATTTTGTTGAAATTTCACGAGTATAATTCAATTCACTTTAACATTCAATGTTTCAAGGTATCCCCAAAGTACCTGTGTTTTGCAAAGCAACAGAAAAGGATAGGTGAATGCACACTAAGGATCTTCAGCTGTTGAAAGCTAAAACAATTAAAATGAAAACTAAATATAAGATTTATATTTTTAATACGTTTAGGCACTGTAACAGCCTACAGAAAGCTGTGGCAAATTCATAATCACCTGAAGCCAACTTTGACTTTATTTTTTTCCTTCCACTAGGCCCCATATGTGATATAATGCTCATCAAATGATGATTCTCTGTCTTATACAAGGCATGAAGACAAGTTAGGTATTGCTACCAGTCATTATTACAAAAATACAAATTTATTACTAGAAAATATTGTTTAATTAATATAATGTCTAAATTCATGTGTCTGTGGTGCTATTTAAGCCTTGTACTGTAGTTTGTAATTTGGACTTGGATGTCTATTTTGGCAATGAAGTTTTGGAGTGATGTTTCTAATACAGTTCCTAGGGCTTCTAGAGAGTAAGGGACATAGACAAGATTTAGATTAAGATTAAAGATGCTGTAGATTACTTCTAGGATTTAACAAATATGTGAAACAAATTTTCAGTGAAGGTATTGATAAGATTAGGTCTGGGTAAAGAAATTGTTTCATCTCAAATGTCTTCGAATTCTTCTCAAATGTCTTTTAGCTTCATCAATCTTTGTGTCAGAATCCTGAAAGATCTGACATTGCATATTCAGGAAGTCAAATTGTTCAGTAAGCATATTAACTTTAGGATAAGTTTTTAATATAGAGAAGTAAACATCATGCTTACTAAAAAGAATTTAAAAGTTAATCAAGTAACAATAAGCTTAATAGACTGATCTCAATAACACTTCTCAAATTTATACATATATATATATAAAACTAAGAATAAATGTAGGGAGATAAACAGAAAACAGGATGAAATGCAAAACATCTTTGTCAAAGGTTGATCATGTCAGATTAACCCCACAGTTCTGAGTTTTAAATGGCAGTTGACAGAGGAAATATATTCTGTGTAGTCAGTCTAGATTTCACTAAAGCATTTGATAGGGTGCCACAAGGGAAATTACCAATTGAATTTGATAATATGGGGCTAGTACAAGAACTTTTAAAGTGGATAAGAAGAGCTAAGTGGGAGGTGATAATGGATTATGCTGTGAAGGGAATTACCAGCTTGAAAAAATGTAATGCCATGAATAACCTGTGCACCAATTTTGAGACTAGTCTTGTTTAATACGTCCTCTAATGTCATGGACAAACCCATATTGTTAATGGTGTTTTCTGACAGTAATTTTGCAGGCCATCATCAGGAATCTATTGAACTATCATAAGAGAAATATAGCATGATGAATAGTATGATGGAGATGGAATTATTTGCATTGTCCCAGGAAACCTGAAGACATACATATTTTCAAAGGTTGATTGCACTGAAGAAGGTGTAGAGAAAAACAGAGAGAAATATGTGTATTTTTAAAAAGTAAGAAGTGCACTAAGGATTGGAATTGAGACCAGCAAGACTGACAGTGAGGACCTGATGGCCTTCAGTGCAATTTTTTTTGGGCTATGTAGAGTCTGGTCTCACAGGCTGAAATTTTGCTGTTGTTAGACTACATTAGATGTTCTCAGGAGCACATATTTGGGTTTGATTTCAACCTAAAAATCATCCAGTCTGCACACTCTACATAAGTCTCAAAACACAAACCAGAGCACACTGAGAAGGCACAATCAGTTTTGTTCAAACATACATCTCATGTCTAGGAAAATATAAAGAATTTGTCTTATTTGAATAGAGAAAATTGCATTTATTTCCCTTAAATACATAAGAAATTAAATGCAGCAGCTTTTTTTTTTTTTTTTTAATATATTCATACAAGGAAAAGTAGGTACAAAACAAACTAAAAGAAGAATCTTAAACTAGATGGAATTTTCTAATTATAGAAAGGTAAGGTTAAAGTAAGTTCAGAAGAAACAGGTTTTCAAATCATATAATGAATCCTACTTTAAACTTCTGTGAAACTCATCAGTCATAACCTCTTAGAAATGGAAACAGAATTTTTAAGGACTTCATTGCAGCAGGAAGACACCTAAGCAACCTGCCTCAGATACTCTTTTTTTATCTCTTTTTTTTTCCTTAAAGTTAATGTAGAAGAATGTGAAGATGGGTGAAAGGTAATAAGTATTTTAACAGCTGTGTTTTTTCCAATTTTCTCCACCTGAAAAATCTCAGGTTTGTGTTCAGTTCTGATGTGACTTGGGCACAACGTAGATCATACTCTTCTATATTGAAAAATTCATTTGCAGTAGAAATTTTTGAAGAAGTCAAGCACAGTCGGCTGTCCTCAAACAGCTGAGTCTTTTGGCCTGTTGAACTCTGTCTTTCTAATCATAAAAATGTTTCGGTTATTACTTAGCTTATATTACATTGAAAAATCTAAGTTTGTTACATTGGGGGAGCAAGAACTGAAAGATTAAAAAGAAAAAACAGACCAAACTCATTGTACTGTTACTCAGGGGAGGAAAGATTCTTAGCCTGAGAGAAGAGTGACAAAATTCTATTCATAGGACATATTTGTCTTGATATATTTGGAGGTGAATATACTGATAAGAGGGCATGCAAAAACTTTATCTGAGCTATCTGAAATGTAAGAGAAGGCCCATGAGTATATCTACTTTCCTAATACATTATCGATATACAGTACATGCATGTATATACATATTGAGCATAATAACTGTATATATCTACTATGCATATTATTGCAATGCACTTCTCTTTGCTGTGGTCAATTTATATTTCATATCTTTTACCTAGGGATTTGTTCTTGGGAGAAAAGGACTACTCAGTCCATTAGCTGATCTGAATTTATGATGATTAATTCCTTGATGTTCAGCCATGACAGGAATTACTCTGCTCTAATGAGTAATAAATGTGGATAAGTCATGTGTCCCTATGGATTTCTTGGCCAGAAATTGCATTTAGAAGAAGGCTAATTGTCTAAAATTTATCCAAATTCAATACAAATTTTATTGCCACTAATTGCCTTTCCAGGTTTTGTAACATTAAAGATATTTAAATGTATTTGTCATAGCACTTCTGTGAGTGTGTAACGCTCAATACTAGAAGCTACTGCCATCATATTTAGAATTTTCAACAATTTCTGTAATTCAGTACTAAATCATTACAAGTAGGAACACAATTTTCCATTTTTAATACCATAGAAGATCATGCTTTAGAATTTTTGTTAATGTCTCTGTCATAAATCGTGTCTTTACTACCCTTGTTTTGTAGTTCTGACATGCTTTAATTACCATGGCAGTGTCATAAGCAGGAGATACTGTAATCAAGTGACACCTGCTATTGCCACTAGAGCTGTGTCAGAATTACTAAGATAGACTATATTTTTCAAGTGTTTGCATGCCAAATGGTATAAATCACTCTAAGGTTGAACTATAGTACAGAAAGCTTCACAGCTTTAGGCTCTGCATAAGTATTATGCGGGGCGGAGAAGAGATTATTATTATAGCACTAACAATGCATTCAGGATTGACAGAACGTATTGCTGTACCTCTGTCTCTGTTCCCAAGATGCAGCTCCCAAGGCCCTTACAAACACTGTATTTCACATAAGTGCTATTGTTTAGGACAAATGTTTATTGTAAAAATAAAAGCTACAGTGTGCTTAAGAAAGATGGTTCCATTAGGACATAGGATCAACGTCTGTTTGACAAGTATATTCATTGCATACCAGAGATAATGTGGAAAACCTATTGTAGGAAGTCTGTTACAATTAGGGTCACAAATGTTCTGGAATACACTGAACTTAAACTTTATGCTCTTGAAATTATGCTTTCACTCAATTCTACTGCATATTTCTGTGCACTTCAAAGAAAAAGAAAGATGAAAAAGAAAGATGAAAAAGAAAGATGAAAAACAATAATGAAAACTTTCCACTTCATGTTTTATGCTGCGTTAAAAATATCAATGCATGAAATTCACTTAGGACAGGTTACCATTTTTGCTACTGCTTTGCTATCCTGTTAAAATCAGGTGGTTTGTCTTGGTTTTCTTTTTCAACTGGCAGTCTTTGACTTAGCTGTACAAATAATTGTTGCTGGACAGAGCTGACCAATTGCTGACAATTTCTTGCAGAGGTCAAAACTGAGCCCGGTTTCTTGGTATTCTAAACTCCTAAACCAAGGGCGAGGGATTCAGCCACTGAGAACAAGGAATGAGTTTCTAGAAGGGACACAGCATTTTTTTTTAACACATTTGGGCTGTGTGTCAAGATCGCCCTTCTCTCAGTCAAAATTATGATTAGAGTCCACATGGTTAAGTGAAACTGGAAATGATAAAGAGATCAATGACTTTCAAAGTCAAGAATCCCATGAAGTGATCACTTAAAAAGCAGTGAGGAACAGAGTGTTGCAATCCTCACATTGCCGTCCCCATGAAAGAGGTGGGCAGAGGCCGAGCCACTGATAGAACCTTTCCTTCCCACTCCTGGGTTCTCACACCCTGATGAGTGTCCTCTCAAAGTTCTCATTTCCAGGGTATGTGATTCTTTGGGCTGTCCTCCACTATTCATTTGTGGCCCTATTTGAGGATGGTGCTACCTGTACATTTATCTATCTCTGAGAAATTATCTTTGTCCTTGCTCATAACTTCTCAACTAAAATCAAAGTTTAGGTGTAAGTAGTTTCACCATGATTTTACCAAACTGTTTTGCTCAACGGGGGTTTGTTCCAACCAATGAATAAAGTTTATTTTAAAGTATAAGACAGTCCCTACCTGGTCCCATTGAAGTAAAAAGTATTTTCTTGCTTGCTTAAGAATTTGAGCTGCTGAATCTTGAGAACGAAAGACAGAAATTGAGCACAATAACTGTCTTCAAGTACGCAAAGGCCACTGTGAAAAGAAAGAGATAATTTGTTTGCTATGTCTGTAACAACTAGCACAAAGAGTCAAAGGTTTGTATTTTGTCAAGATAAAACGTGGGATGTGAAGAGAAGCTTTGAAATAACGGGGATGGGAATAGATATGGGCGTAGACACAGAAGGTTGTGGGGTCTTCATCATCTGAGCATACTGCTGTAAAGTGATTTTATCTTAGGGGACATAGCCTAGATAATCTCTCCAAGCTTCTTTTACATTTTTAAATATTTTTTTCTTTCTGAAACTGGAAGACATAAGAGTTTAGAGATATATACGCAATAAATGGTACCTAAAAGTTCTTGAAATCTGGGCATTTGAGCCAAATATTCACGAAGTGTCAGGTTTTCCCAATATCTTAATTCCCAAAGACTTCTGATCTTTCCATTGATGAAAAATGAGGCTTCTCCAATTGGCTGATAGCTGACAATGTGCAGTGAGAACATTCAGTTAAAAGTCGTTGTCAAAATATCTCAATCTCAGTGATGAAAAAGGCACAGGTGTGCTCTGTGTAACTGTGGGATGAATAATAACTATCCTATTTATAGTCTATTTTTATACTTGTTTAGAATTTTTCAGCCAAGGTTCTCTATCAGACCACATTATTGTTATTTCTAACAATAATGAACTTGTAGTATTTCTAATCCTTTGGCCTTCTGCTTGCAATCTGTTCAAAATTGTGCCTCTTTTTTAATTTATTACTGTTTTTGCTACTCTCATATTACCCTTTACTTAGGCAACTGCATTGACTACTTCTAAGCTGAGAATCAACTTCAAAATTTTATTGTTAACATTAAAGGCTCTTCAAACCTTTTCCCCTTTCTATTTGTGAAATCTGGTTCATGTTTATGGCCCCTCTGATAATTTATGTTTGGCTTCTGACCTGTGTCTCCTCCATCCCTACCATTTGCTGTGTCAAAATATCAGGCTTCTCCTCAATTAACACTGCTATTTTGAAACTTTTTTCCCCTTTGTAGAGTTCTGTGGCTGAATCTTTTGGCCTGTTTATCTTAAAAGTAAACCATTTCTTGTGGCTTTCTGTGAGAATACTATTGAGAGATATATTTTGTACCTTATTGTGTCATTTTTCCTTTGTTATTTTGCTGTACTCTGATACTTAAGGGTGAGATGTTTTTGAAAAACAAATTAGTTATGTTTTTTAATACTCAGCATATGCTGTTGCAGTTTTTATTATCCCTAGATGTAATTGAATTCTCAGTCGTGATAAACATGTATAAAAAACATTGTAATCCTGGAGTTCGAAATGTCTTGTCATAATACCTACAATACTGAGAATTCAGGGATGAACAGAAACTAGAGAGGGGAAATGAAGAAAGCTTAACATAGAATCACAGACAGTTATCAAGAGGAACTATCACTTGAGAAAAAAAGCCCAAAACTTCACAAGCCCAATGTATCATCAATAAATGTAACCACACTGCGAAAGGCAAAAAACGAAATAGCATTTAGTATCTAAGTGATGAAGATATACCAAGGAAAAGTTAAAACAAAATGCTAAGAAATCTTATGGATTATTTAATTTATTTTCATCAATCTCCCAGTTTTTTCATATACCAGTTTACATTCTACCCAGCTATCATTCAAGACTGAAAGTTGCAATTTACTGGGTATGAGTTCCTGGATGCAGTTTTGAGCAATAGAGATTTGTGTGCTTTCTTCAAGAACATGAGTAAAAGATGATTGTTTACCATAAAAAAAACTGTGTCAGCTGCATGCCTTACTCATGCTTCTGCCTGCTTTGCCTGTGCTCATTCCTTGGAAATGCAGCTGTCTGCTGACAGGTATCATGGTGGCTTCTCCTGATCCTCCATTTTAACTCTTTTCTAGGATTTTTAACTGGTTTGGTTTGGGTTTTTTGATTTGGTTTAGTTTGGATTTTTGTAATGTGTCATCTTGGGAAGCATAAAATTCAGTTTTCTTTACTGAAATATTGTTAGACTGTGTCAGCTTGTTCAACTTACTTTTCTCTCCCTTTTTAAAAAAAAATAAGTGTTTTAAGGACTTTACTCTGTGCTATTTTCAAGTCATGAACAACTCAGTTTACCCTCTGCCATGGTGTAACTCCACTGGGATCTTTTCCCACATGTTATCCTGAAGCCACTTCAGTTTCAGTTTCTGAAAAATGTGAGGTACCTTTCTGTTCCTGCAGGCATTTTGCACAGGGAAGGATAATTAAGTCTGATCCAAAAAATACTGGCCACATGTAACCAACCTAGCAGGAACAGTGCATAGCCTAACTCCTGACCCACAAGAGGAAAATGGTTGGAAAAAGGACAGTTTTTCTGGGCCAAAAAGTCACTGTCTCTAGTAGAGTATCAGATTGTGTATTAAGCAGAACAATGGTGTACAAGTGATCATGGCTTAGTGTCCCATGTCCTCACTCCCTGCGCATCTGCACATTGATGCAGGCTTATTCTGGACTGGTCCCATGAAGTGCCAGTCAGGGATGAGAAAGCATGAGGTTTGCTCTTGGGTGTTTGCTTTTGTCCACTTTGCATGTCCAAAGACAGCTCTGTGGTGCAGAACAGGGCAAAGTCAATGGGAATGGAAAAGTTGCTTCAAGATTTTGCTCCCCATCCACACTGAAACACTAACATGGGCGATCCCAAACTGGGGCATAGATTTAAAATTTTAAATAAGTAATGACCAAGTTTCATCACTTAGAAATATTTCTTAGCAAACTTGATTTTCTAGCTTTCAGTTCTGTTTTCTAAATTGTCTTTCATTTTGAGAAGTCCCAAGACATACCACAAATGAATGTATCAGAAAGCAGGCTACACACTGGAAACCCTCTGAGATCTGAACGTTTCATGAAGTCATTTGGTGGTGCATCTGAATCTGCTGGAATGCACTGGAGCTTATGGATGCAGCAACATCTTTCTTAAATAAGTCATAGTTCACAACTCAGACCACGTAAGTAACACACACTTCCTCTCTTGGTAGTGAGACTATGATCATATGGATACTCTCTGAAGGAAAAATCAAGTGTATTTTACATTTTCTGAAATTGTTGATAAATCTACAGAATAGGGCAAGTGAATATAAAAGGTAAGGAACATGTGAACAAATAAAGTAATTTTTATCAGCTCTTGAATAACCTTGAACAGGCAACAGTAAAGTAAATGTTTAATCTTTTTTTCCCAGTATCTTTGTTTGTAATTTGGTCTTGTTGAAACAGTTTTAGTGCAGAATGTGATTTTTTTTTTTAACATGGGAAAATTTTGGATTAATGTTATAGTTGCTCAATTTTGTATGTATTTCAGGTCTCTAGCTTGGATTACATACTACATAATCCAGATAAATTTTTTCTGAGTCTTCTCATTTAAATTGAGGTATTTCAAAAAGTATTCTACTTCCTTAAGATATAAATTATACTTCTGCCAGAAACCCCAGACTGACTGCACAGCATACTGTATTAAAGAAAACATAGAAAATCATGGAAGTAAATCAAAGCATATTTGCATAACTTTTGAAAACTTTGTTTCAAATCAGGACATTTATTTATCAAAACTCTTCCTAATTTGAAAATATATTTTTTCCCTTATTCACATTATATAAAATAATATGAACAGGTCAAAATTAATATATAAAATGAGAATTCTGGTCTCATTTTACATAATTTTTCCTGTATATTCTGCAATGTAAGTAAGCTAAGAAGTTGGAGGATTGCAACTAATTTCTTAAAACTAATTTAAATATTCTACAGTAATGTGAGGTCTGATCATAACTTCCACAAGACATCTGGTCTGTTATATTGAATATACTGTTCCAGTGTGTTTGGTCACACACAGAGATCTGGCATGGGACAGGACTGTCAGGATTGTGACAATGGGTTTGAAAGCTCTTTGTACACTTGGGAGCTGTTCACCTGTGTGGAGCAAGTACACAAATACAGAAGGCTGAGTAGATACAATGATTTACATGACTTAGATATGAATTTTTTTTGCTTTACAGTGCTGCCAGTGGTGCTGTAAATAAGTTTCTGTCACAGAAACTTTGTAAGAAAATGTGGTGATTGGCAAAGAAAATATCTCTGTTATTACCAGATTTAACATGAATGGGTGGCTTTGAGTAGAAAATAGTCTCCACTGCAACAGTTAAGTAAAAACAAATACACAGTCAAGTTGCTTGAAATGTATTCTGGTTCCCTGTCATTTTCCACTTTAATCAAAAGGTGAACTAAATAAGTACTTCACTCTAGTTTGAGGCTGCAGATAAGCCCTTGTTTTTGATAAAATCTGAGCACAATATTGAATTTGAAGCCATATTGTTTAGTATATTTGACTGAACCTTGTCCATTGACATCATTTGTGCTTATCTCTGTCCCAATTTTCTAATCTGTTCACTGAGCTATTTACCTATTTTACAAAACATTAAGTCTGAATTAAATGAGGCAGGATTTTGGCCTTTCCTTATATGGTTTATGAGATGAGAAAGACAAAACAATGTTTTCTCCTGGTACCAACTTCATCATCTGACACTGACAAAAAATTTCCTCCAAGTTAAATCCACATTCCCAGAGGAAGGATGATGCCAAAAGCTTTCAGGGAAACTATCAGACCATCATTCCTGCACACTCTAGGTAGCTGTGGAGGTGTAGGAACTTAGGGGCAGCTCTTAATATCTGCCAAATCCTTGGTGACCTTCAGTTAAAAACACTACATCCATTAAATCTTCTACAGCTATCCATATGCAGATCTCTGCAACCACTGAGAATTTAATCTTGATAAAGATTTGGAGAAGACAGATGTTGGATTCACAGTGATACGTGGGGTCCTTCCTGACACTCAGTGGACAGCAGGTTGGCATGCTTCCCAGTGAACCTTAGTTACAGCCCTATGCTATCCACTTCCTTATTAGGTTTCAATGGTTTCATTTATGATTCTGGAAGATTTGTAGAACTACTGAAGCAATGATTCCTACAAATGAAAAATAATATAGACAATACCTGAAAGAATGCTCTGCCTTCTTTCCATGAGAGATTTTCCAGAGGTGCTAAAGGAGTGTTGTGACCATTAGTCCCACATTCTACAGGATCTATTAGTCTCTGCAGAGAGTCTTTCCTCTTGACCATGTCATTATAGCAACCTTCTCATACTGAAGTGTTTCATACTGAAATGGTTGACTTGCATGCTTAAAATGGAGCATCTGATTTTTTTCCATATGTCAAAGAATATCAAGTAGCTTAGAAAATGTTATTGCCATCTGAGAACAGAAAGATCTGAGTCTTTTCAGAAATGCATGGATGCTTTTTAAGTAAATATTTTTATTTTATGGAATGCTCATCTGTGTTAAAAAAAATACATTCTGATATGCTGTATGTTCATTTGTTGTCTTTGATCTGAGGCCTTTGAACAGCAGTCCTCAAAGTGAAGTAATTTTGGCTTGGGGTGAGAGCCCTTGTTGTACGGGAAGATAATAATGAACCTTGTTACACCCACAATTGCTATCACCAATGGAAAAGAGTTTGGCTGGGGAGCTGAATCATGGCCCGTGTGTCCCCGAGATGTCTGATTGCAGTAATGGCAATGGCTCCAGGTGACAGTTAGCAGCTGGCACAAATTAAAGAAACGTTTCGGTGTCTGAATCAACTGCTTGCAGCAAAGTGGTGTAGAAGAGCATGTGCTTCCAACTGTGTTGGGCCCTATTATTGATAATTAAATCTTTCTCACTTTTACCAGATAACAAGCTGTTATCTGTTATCTTCCTGAGTCTGCAGACAGTTTCATTTGGTAGCTCAGAGGGGTGAATTGTTGTATCAGAAAAGGAAGAAAAAGAATTAAAATTCTGATGATTTAGAAGTTGCTATTCACTGTTCCAGAATTGATCTACCTGAAACCAGGAAGTGGACGTGCTCAGTTTGCAGTTCCAAATTTCTGCTAACAGGATAGGTCAAAAATACTTCTACTTATATGTCAGACCCACCATTTTGTCCTTCAGTTTGTAGTATAATCATGATGTATGTAAAAGAATCCACTATCTCCTATCCCATCTATCATAACATATATTATACCATATCCATTAAGCATTTTTACAGCATTAAAAACCTGTTAAAAAAAAAAAAAGTATATGGTCGCCAGTTGAAAGTGAGGCCTTGAGCAGCTCAGAGTAAAAGGCAGAGAGGGGGTGCAGGAAGGGATAGGGGCAAAGTCTTTAGTCCAGGCACTTTGTCACTGAGTCAGAAATGAGGCTTTGCACCCTTCACACAGGAGCCTGTTTCCACGATGGAAAGAGATCTAGTGTGTCACCTACTCCACATCCAGCATGAAACAGGATCTTGTGTACACAAGAAGCTGTTCTGCTCCTCTGTGAAGCCCCTTTGAGTCATGATGTGCAGAAAGGAATGGGTTTCCTGGAAAAACAGTGTTTTCCAGGTAACTCCGCAGAAGTCATTCGCCTGGATGTTACCTCCATATATTATAATGAAATTTAAGTGCCGGGAAGTGGTGTGGTTTGGAGGAAATAGAGGAAGGTGCTTTCAATCTTAAATAAATTAGTATCCTGAGGAGTCCACACTACCTAAGAAAACAAATAATATAATTGTATTTTTCATCCATTTGTAAATTCTGAATGGTTTAATGGCTTTTAGTGCAGTAAATCTAGATAACTTGCTTTGCCTAGTACCTTTCAATAGCAATGCTTGCAAAAAAATTCACTAATGTCACAACTGGATTAGTTAAAAAACTGAATCCTTGTGAACATTTTTGTTGGGAACTATATGCCACAGATACACACATAATTTATTGATGATCCACAGTAACTTTTTATGTGGTTAATTTAGCCTGTGGTTCTTACCTAAGCCCTGAGATGACCTTATATTTGCCATGTGTATCTAAGACTGCTGACATATGGTGACTGAACCCGTCATGGCTTCAGTTTGATTTAGTTTACTTCCCTTTGGGGGTGAAGTAACCTAACTGAACTACTACCACCTTAGGTGCATGCTCACATATTATCTCAGTTCAACTAATATATTTTGATGTGATTTTACTTATTTTATTAATTCAGACTAATACTTTCCAGATGTCTCCATATAGACAACTCTTAAGTAAAACTTACACTCCATACGGTTCTGGGGTTTTGCCTGTGTTGTTGGGTTTTTTTCAAAATTCTGTCTTTGTATTTCCTCTTTCCAAATGTGGACAGATTCTTTGTCAGTCTCTAAGGTTTGCTTCTTTCATAAATTACCCAGGTGTCCACATTTCCCTTTTATCTTGAATAAGCATGGCATACAGTCTCTGCTAGTTTTGAATAAGTGTAAAAACAAAGGTTACATTGTTAAATTGGAATGTTTTTGCAAATGTTCTTGATAAGGCTGTGCCAGGCTCAGCTCTGTGTGATCTGCCGTGCTCAATCTAGTTATATGGGGAAAACATCTTTCATTTTAAAACTGAGTTCTTCTATACACATGCTAGCTTTTGAAATTCGTGTTTGTGATCAGTAAAATCATTATCTTGTACATCACAGATCTCTCATGTGCTTTAATACATATGTGTATAAGTTTGTATGTAACAGATCATAGAAATTAAGTCACCTTTTAGGTAGAATTTGTTACTGTATGCTAACAAATGCTTTATCACATATTAAATTTCTTTTCCTACACTCACACACCTCTTCAATACATCGTGAAATTTTCTTTTTCTTGTAATCCTATTGTTTACCTCCCTTTTAAAAGTGTCCAAATTTTTTTCTATATCTCTAAGGATTGCAGCTGAGGAAATGTGGGCTGCTGCTTGATGAAATTTAAGGTTGTTCAAAAAAAACAAAGAAAAAAAATTATCAAGAATAAACAAAATAAATTATGAATGCTAACCACAATTCCACAGTTTTTCATATTTTTCCTCATGCTCCAGATGCATACTCAGACATTTTTTGGTAAGGTCTCATTATTATAGCCACATACATACGTATATGGCTATAATAATGGCCCTAATACATTTCACAAACATCTCCACCTCTAGTATCCACCAGCACAAAGCTGCCTGTACATAAAATGTTGGAGAAGCAGATCTGCTCGACAGGCTCACAGGGAATGAGCTCCTGCACTGACACCCTGCATGCTCCTGTGTGCTCTCAAGGGCACTCCAGCACTGATGAGTCTCCCAGGGGTCTTCAAGCACTGGTAATTTGCTCAGTCACTTGAGACTGACACAGAGCTACCTGCTTGACACGTCTGTGGGACAAACGCACTTCAGAGACTGAACAAAATAGCAAAAAACACATTTATTAGCCATGTCCTACCCCATATGTATAGCACTAGAGAGGTATATATGCCAGCTTAAAGATGAAATAAGAAAAAAAATTATTTTGTCACTTAATTGCAAGAATAGTGTCAAAAGATTCTAGAAATAAACTAGGTGTGAAAGGAAAGTCCCAAATTGCAAGCAGAGAAATGACAAGGACCTCCATTTTCCTGACAACTTCCTTGGGGAAAGGGAATTGTTCTAAGGATGGGTTAGGCAGCGCTGACAGCTTGTCTGTCTGATTTGTGCAAAGCACAGTGCCTCATTCATCTTGATTTTCTCTATAATTTTTTTTTCTCAGTGAAGTAATTAACAAAAGTGGTTATTTCCATATAGTAGTGGCCAGATGATTTAAAAAAAAAGGAAGGAAGAAATTTTCATTTTAAAAGCAAGAGACCAAGTACAGCTAGCAGAATATGGAGTAAATTAATCCCTAAGAAATACAATTTTGCAGTTAATGTTACCCCAAAAACTATTTGTTTATTCAAATCCATGATCTTGTCATATTTGTTTTCTTCCCTGAACACTTAGCAAAGCTTACCAGTATTGAACTCTGGGATCACAATGTGCTTTTTAATCAAGTAATTAACTGAAAACAGAACAAGGAAATTTTGAAGTTTGTTTATTTTTCTGTTAGAAAGAAAAAACAGTTTACTTTGAAGATAATTTGTCGTATATAGTGATTTATAGCAAGCTTTGAGACTGTAGACATAACACAGTAACTGCTTGTAACATCCTGACAGCAACTTTTGGTTATAACGTAAGGGTATGGATATTGGACTGTGCTAGTTTCTGAATCTGGAATATTTGTAGGACTGTATGTACAAATATCTCATTAAGTTCGTTCAGCAAATGGATACATTTGAATTAATTTCTGATCTTGTTGACAACTCAGATTCCGGGTGGTATTTTCTCTGAGTCCTTGACTTTGGAACTTGATTCTTCTACTGATCCCAAAAGTTACATGGCCCTAGGTCACTCTCCAAGACAAATTTACTGCCTTCTTCTGTCTGAAGAAATCCCTTAGGAGACAGTTGGAGTCTGTACTTCCATTGTGAAGGATTACGGGGTTCACATAAGATTTCACTGATTTTTGCAGTTTAAATATATGAATCTAAGAGCTCAGTAGCTCGTTTTACAAATCAATCAATAAAAAATAATTTTTTTGAATTCATATTTTAGTGAGCCATGACTTATTGTCAGCTACTTGGATTGATCTGACAAGTGGTTGTAATTTATTTTCTCTGTAGTTACTCTCTAGCTGAAATCTAAGTCCTCTCTTATTAGCAGGATAGAACTGTTCTTGTTAATGGTTCAATCTAATAGCATTTTGTTTGCTTGTGCTGTAGGCTATGTGTTCATTGATGAGAAGAGATTTGTAACTTCTATATAGAGCTAATTGGATTTCTTGATTATCTCATTGAAGCTAACCAAAATGACCTTCCCATGAAGTGGAAGTCTGAAAGATTTTCTTTCAGAAATAATAGTCTTTTCTTCCTGATAAATATTTATTGCTTCAGGTTGGCTAAATATTCCTTTTTCTCTTTCTTTTTCTCTTTTATCCCTGAAGGAAATCTGCCTTCTATTCAGAATTACATCTCTACAGTCACGCTTTCAATAAACAAGAGTGTTTCTGGATTATAAGTCATTTGCAACAAAAAGTAAGATCTTGAGTGTATGAAGCAAGTGTTTTAAGGGGATTTTATCCTAGAAGGTGTGCTTCAAAAAGCTGGTTAAACCAGCCTCAAACAACATTTATAAAGCAGGAAAGTATTACCAGTTAATGTAATAGATGGCTTAAGACACAGGAAAAAACATGGAAGGGGATTTTTGAAAATATTTGCATTGGTAAAATTGCATGGAAATTAATTATTGAGTTAAGTATATGTGTAGCTAGTTCATTTTGGTAATCCCATCATACATGACTGTTGCAGAATTATAATTTAGGAAAAACTTATTCCTTTAGGTTGTTTAAACCTGAACCATGAAAAAAGTCATCAGAAACCGTCCCATCCACCTCTGTAGCACTGATGATAATAATTTTTTTACTAAATTTTTCATGAAACTTTTCCTGTGATGCTTTTACATTACCTGTTTAATTCAGCTTTTTCAAGTTCTGCAATGAAAAAGTCCTTCAAATTTATTGTCAAATGTACTCATCTCCATGAATATGTTCCTCAGAACAGGCTGACCTTTATTGCTTTCAGGACTGTCAGGAATGGTCTAAAAAACAACTTAAATGAATGTGTAATTTTAGGAGTGTGTTCACATGCTTGGATTGCGTGGCTCTGTGAATAGCTGACAAAGATCACCAGCTGAGCTACCCTGACATATCCCAGGAAGGAGGTCACTCTGTAGCAGAACAGACACGAGCTGTGATGTTGGAGTTGCTGGTGGTTGCTTCCAGACTGGTCTCCTCTGGGCTCAGGGCCTCCCTGCCCTCAGCATTGTTCAGAAGAACAGACTGTGTCCACCAGACTCAAACATTTTGTGGTGCTTTTCCTTTGCAAAGAAGCTAAACCTTTGCAGCGACAGACAATTTGAAAATGAGAGAACAAAGGGGAGAAAGAGTGCACCTAGTCCATTATATCTGTTGTTTATTGCAAGAAGGTCCCTAAAGCTTTACAGGAAATTCCAATTACCAACCTTGCATTGAATGTTTCCCCACGTATAGATCAGCAATACATGTTCTGCATACTGGAAAACTTGATTTCTTGTATTTTTTCTTTCTGCAACCTGGGCTGTAAAAACCTATTTAGTGATAGATTTTTTTTTAACATAAAATGCTATTTAACACTATATTAATATGCATTTTATGGGTTTTCCCCAACTGCACAAGATATCAGTGAAAAAACCAAAATGAAAACATATGGAGTGGCCAGAACCCTTCATACAAAACACTCTGAATATTTTAAGCTTCTTTTTTACAAGTACCAGGTTATTTTAAAGCACGGGAGAAGGAATTAATCCTTCGTTTAACCAACTGTATTTGCACTTCCTTTGCCACAAATTTGTTTTTTAATTTGCCAGCAATTTGTAATGACAGGATTGTACAATTCCTTGAGACCTTTAAAATAATTCTGTTTTTCCATCCCATTTTGTAATTTAGTGAACTGTTATTGATTACAGAAAGATTTTTTTGGCATCACCTTTTTTAATGGCATCCAAATATCAACTAAACTGGCACCTTCATATGGAAACATGCCCTTCTTTCAAATATATTGGAGTGGAAAAGAAACAGTCTTTTATTATTTAACTGATTATACACATTCTACAATACTTGTTTACAAATATTGGTTTTGTTTCTATTGCTATTTTGCATTCTGAATCTCTCCTTTTCCAGGTTTCCATAGCAACTCTTGTACAGCCTGATCATTAGAAAGAAATTCTCTTTAATTGATCTCCTAATGTATAGCTTAATAGTAACTGTTAAGCAGTCTTTTGTTTCCAGGTCATATTTAAGGTTCATACATTTGCATAAAAACATCTCATTAGCTCAAACCAATCATTATTAGTAATTTTCTTCCTTTAGTTTTTTAATAACTAAATCCTTCATTGAGGTTTTACAAACAGCAAATATTTATAGCTTCTAGAAAGGGCTTTCTCAGTGAGCCTGGATGCTTTGTTTCTGTGAGCAGCAAGAAAATTACAGAGCTTCAAAATTTTGATCACATAATACAAAAAGAAGGTGTCTTTTTCTCCAATTGAAATTTAAATAGACCATGCTAACTACAGGCCAGAGGCAATATTTAACAGCAAAGTTGCAATATAGTACAAGCCTGTACAAATGTGAATAACAATGTAAAAAAAAGCCCAAGAATAACAGTGAATTTCCTCACCACCCCTGGCACCATGAAACACATGAAATTCTTGGGCTAAATTGTGTTGTCCATGGCATCCTTACGTGAAGCAAAGTGAAGATATGTAAAAGTAAGTGGAAATTGCATGTAGACATAAATTTTTATTTGACAACAAGGCAGCCAATTTGATATCTATGATTGCTAGATTAAGAATTGAATATAACCTTCTGCTCCTCAGCACATGCAATTGCAGATCTTTATGGATATGAAATGAGTTTTACTGATGATCCACTGTGTATATGTACCTCTGCAAATAGGCAGCTTACTTCATCTTCTTGTGTATGGAAGAACTGAAGCATAAATTTGGGTAAACTGAAAAGAAAAGATTTTCCAGTGAGAGGAACTGGGGGGAATCAGCTTTTAGGAGTACAAGGATACTTTCTTTTTTCCCCGATCTTCTATAATAGGTTTCATACCCCACTCTAAAAGCAGTTAATATTGAAAGAATAGTTTAAAATAATATCATCAGGCCAAAACGCATAAATATAGGTCACACCATCATGCTAAGCTCCAGAAAATGTAATTAGCATGTGTAACCTTTTCTTCTTTTCCCCTTTTCTTTTTTTTCCCTCTGGCATCCTTGACCCCTGTGTGTCTTTATAGAAACTCTAATAGCATTAACATTATGCTACGATTAAAAAGTTAGACAGCACAACAATGCTGCTTGACAAGATATTTTTACAATCCTTTTTGATGTCATTCTGTTGGGATTGAATGTCCTTTGAACTCTTGCAAATTAAGTGGATGTTCAGTGGATGTGTTCTCATATGGTATCTCTTTGTGTTATCTGTTAGGTCTCCTCTGCTGTTTGCAATGAAGTATTGGTTTGCATTTATCCTAGCATCTATAATTTTGTTAAACAGTAATTATTCATGCATAGCATGGATTTCAGAATTTGGCTTAAAACCTGGATTTACTATCACTTTTCAATATGTATGTTTTAAACAATGTCTCTTTTAAACAAGTTGTATGAGGTCTATGCAAGCTGAGCTGATAAAAATGCATGAGCTTCTGTTTCCTGAACTATTTTCATCAATTAACATCAGGGTTTAACCATAAACAGGAACCCAGCCCCCAGCATACTAGTAGTGTAATGTCATTACTGGTTGTATCATATTGTGTGTGCCTCAGTCACACTATACAGGCATAACAATAAAAAAGGGATAGAGACTGAAAAGTTCTGAGTAAATTAAAAACATGTCCTCTAGAAGGACCAAAGCTTTTAATAGGGTAAAAAAAAAGGCATAGTCATAGCATGAAGTTTCCTTTCCATAACAAGGAACCAGATGAAGTGCACAATTTAAGTCGTGTATTTTCAGCTAGAAAGAAAAACTAATGAATTTTCCTTAAATCTCTCTAGCTTTTAAGTATAGTAAGATGAATAAGAATAATCAATACTGCAAACACCCTTTCCTCTCGAAGAAAAGAAAAAGGAAAAGCAAAAAAACCAAAGCAACAACAGCCAACAAAGAAACCACAACAACAAAACCCCTAGAAAACAAAAAAAAAAAAAACAAAAAACCCCAAAAAAAAACAAGAAAAGAAAAAAAGAAAAACAAAGACAAAACCAACAAAGCCAAAACAAACAAACAAAAAAAAATCTAAAAAACCCACACAGAATTTCTGAAGAATGTCACAGGGAGAGATGTTATGGAGTGCTTGACACTAACAGGTTCCAACAAGTCAAGAAGTATCAACCAGGATTAAAGTACACAATAAAAGAACCAAGCACCCTGGTGACATTTATATTTATGAATTCAGAACAGGAGAACTGTAGTTAAGCCACAAACAGATTTTCATGCTTAAGAAAAAGATGCAAGGATTGAAACAGAAACTGAAATTGCTGATAGAAAGTAGTAAACCCAAGTTAGGTTGTGATGACTGTACTGTTTCACTTTGGCATACTATTAGAAACAGGAAAGGTCCAGATAATTGAGAGTATAGTTGTGGAAAAGGCTGAAAATAATGGGAAAATGTGGAAATTCAGAGTAGCATAACAAACTGAAGAGAAACAGAAGGGAAGATGTTTAATTTAGATACCTGCAACAGCTATTTTGCTGTTAAGGAGATGAGAAATGGATTTAGATATTGATTAACTTATGCAGAGTACTAGAGAGTTGTAACTCTCAGAAAAATACATTGGTTTTTTGATGACAAATTTTATTGTGCTCAAGAAGTATCTTGTTAATAGGATGTTATTAACCATTCAAAACCCAAGATTTATGTTGTCTTCCCTTGGTCAGGGTTTGTACATCAGGACACCATTTTCAACTCGTGAGCTCAGACTGTTCTTCTTTTTCTTCCCTGAATCAGTTGCCTATTGATACAAAATATACAAATTCTTATCTTTTCTCTCTGTTTTTTGTGATATCTTGTGCTTTTCCAGTGCACAATTCATCCTCTGCATTGTAGACAGACCTAACTCAGACTTTTTTCAACAGTCATCAGTTTAAGTGCCTCACAAACTTTAGCGGCTTAATTTGTCAGGTGAAAGGCTATTACTTCCATTGTACAAATGCTAAGCTAAGGACCAAAGAATTATTTTCTCAGAGAGATTTCTATTTCTTGGAAGCTGAATACAGATTAGAGTGAAGAATGTTGATTTCAAGATCTGAAAGAGCAATCTGTAGTGGGCACAGATTTTTTTTTCTCTCTGTCAATTTCCTTCTGCATTGTACCTTCCGTTTTACCTGCTCCAAACAATCCCTCCTCCACTTTTTCTTCTTTTTTTTTTTTTTAACACTGCCTCTTCCCTGTAATCTCATTTGCTTTTATAATCTCTCCTGTTCAGCATTTCTCAGGCCTAACATCTCATTTAAAACCTCCTTACTCACTGAGTTTTCTCTTAGCCTAGTTTCACCATTGAAATACACCATGACCTACCCAGGCTTCATGAGGACTGTTGAATATCCTTTGTTCCCTTCCTTGGGCCATGTTTTGGGACTGAGGTGTGAAAGAAACCACTGCACAGTACACCTAGTGATTCAAGGCAAATGAGCTGTGATAGGAAGATTACATGGCAGAGTAGAAGGTACCTTGCAAAGTGGGAGACTTCACAGAAGATAGAGCAGGCTGATTTTAGGCTGCCTATTTATCTGATAGTTAAGGAACACCACAGTCAAGGACATTTCCAGAACGGTGTGCAAAGCAGATAAAGTGGTAGCTGATATGCAGGGGTCCATAGCAGCCCTAGAAGTGCAAGCAGGAAAGGGAGATGCTCCAATGCGAAGTGGGAATCAGGTCTTTTGGTATGTCCTATACTGCTTGTGCAGCCATTTCTGTCACTGAAAAACACTGATTGTGAATGATTCTGTACTGGGCATAGTCTACAGGGAATGCCATGGGCCAGGAGTCTCTCCTGTCACAAGTGAACTCTGATAGTTGTGGTGGCGCTATAAAAGGTGAACAGGCTTCACCAAAGGTGGTAAGAGAAAACAAATGGGGGGTCAGCGGGAGGGACACTTCAGAGACTACAGCCCAAGGCCTTGTATTGGGTCTGCCTGAGATAGAGTTCATTTTTCCATAGCAGCCCACAGAGTGCTGTGTTTTCTATTGGTAGATCAAAGGGTGTTGATAACACACCAGTGTTTTGGCTGTGCAACACTGTCCCTCTAACTTCCCCTCTCAACTCTATCAAGGGGCTGGGAGTGGGCAAGATCCTGGGAGGGGACACAGGATATCCAAAGGGATATTCCATACTGTGTGAAGTCAGCTCAGATATAAAAGCAAACGGAGAGAGGAAGAACAGGGAGATCATTTGTTATCCAACGTTTGCCTTCCAGAGCTACCACTCTGCACGCTGAGGCCCTGCTTCCTGGGAAGTGTCTGAATATCACTCACTGATGGGAAGTACAAATTAACTTTTCCCTTTTCTTATGCATGTGCAAATTTTAGCTCGTTTTTCTTTTTTTTTTTTTTTTTTTCTTGCTATAATAAACTGCCTGATCTCAACCTACTAGTTGTTTTCCGTCTTAATCTCTCCCCCCTGTCCCACTGGGAAAGGGAGTGATAGAGTGGTTTGGTGAGCACCTGGCATCCTGCCAAGGTCAAACCACTACAGGCCCCTGAGGACAAAAGGGAAGACATGAGTGATGCAGAGCAGGAGTTTTCAAGGAGTATGCTACTTCTGGCAGTAAGAGCAAGGCTCCCCGTGCCATAAAACATTTGCAGATCTATGGCATCGAGAAGGGCAATTTTGTTCTCTTGTGGGAAAATCCAGGGAGACAGCTCTGTGGACTCTGTTGGGTTTGCAGGTGAAAAGAGGCAGCAAATAGTCTTTGCTTTTGGTGACTCTCGTGGGGAAAGGCACTCATTTGCTAGTCTGGATTATCTTCCAGAAAGGTGCTAATCAAAATTGCCGGGATAAATAAGTCTTGGATCTCCTTTTAAGGATAAAACATGCAGGAAGAGCTAAGTAATTATAAATTTATTTTCACAATATTTGCTTAGAATTATAGTTAGATAAACTTACTGTCTACAAATACTGAGATTTATACTGAGTGAGCTGTGGAACATAAAGGAATGGATATAGCTACCCAAGTTGTAACTAAGCTCCTCCCAGTAAACTGTGGCACAGCAAGAATGATCTAGTAATTATATCAAGCCAGAACAGCCTTGTGTGTCTTTCTTGCCAATTTCTTCTCAATCCAGTGAGAGAACTGTGTTTTAGGACAAAGTTGGTATTCCCAAATAGCTCTAACACCAGGCTTTGCTTTCTTAACAATATACACTCTGAAGTCCCAACCTTTGAGATGGAAATTGTAAACCACATAGCCAGTTTATATACACATTAAAAACTATCACAACAAAAAGCAGGAGGCAATCTCAGTGGCGGGTGTTTTCAGTTTCTACTTCCCTTCATATGTTTATATCCAGAATCTTCTTATCATTAATCCTTCCTTGGAAAAGTCTTTGGACATCCTACCTCCATGCAACTCAGTTGCATTGCAACTTTTTCTCTTAGCCTCCCTACTTTTCAGTTTTGTAACATCTGCTACTACATGAACAAATTAAAGGGAATTACTATTTCCCATATATGGATGTGACCTCTGCCACACCATTCAGACTGAAGCTGAAGAATGGACCTACTTTATTTATTGATCTCGGTGTAACTGGGTGGTATAACACGAGTCAGTTACAAAACTATCACGTTTGCTTCATGGTGTGTATATTTGTGGGGATGCAGTACAGATATCAGAGTGTGACACTCAGATGCTCCTTGTTCTATCATCCTGCTGAAAGTCAGGGTGTTTCCTTAAAGCTTAGTAATAAGGGAATGGAGTAACAGAAGCACATGAGACAGCTATTTCCACAAAAATTGGAAGGAGGAACTTTAGGACGGGTTATACTTGATGAATCAATATCTAGACAAACTGAGTGGTAACAATACTATCAATGAATAAAAATTTTCTCAGTGCACAACTGCATGCAGAATGGGAGAGAATGGGAGAATGTGCACAATGCTAGAATAATCTAACTGAATGAATGTATTATTCCAAGAAGTGCTGACCTGAAGTAGTGACTTTCTTAGCTTTTTACAGAACCTAGATCTTCCCATTTCCTATTTCTCACAACAAAATCTCAATAATTGTAGTTTGATTTTAGTATAGACTGGAATTATTTTTAAATTTCTTCATCCTTCTTTCCGAATTTCAGAAAAGACTGCAGATTTGAAGACCCAGAAAAAGCACACAGTTCCTGTCAGATAAGAGAGAAAAGACAGAATGTTCAAAGGATCATACCAAAACATGAAATTTGTATGAAACATGTTATAATGTATACAACTACACCACCTTTGCAGATCCTAACAGTATAAAGAACCAAATCACCTAAGACACACTTTTATATTCACTATCATAATGAATTTCATTCAAATTACTGCCCAAAACAATGAAAACAATGTATAAATAAAAGAAATAAATGTCTTAATTAGCTAAAATAAAAAATATGTAAATTTCTGATTATCTTGAGTGAGAACAAAATAACATACTTGAAAGAAAAAAAAGAAATGTCTGTTCAAGCTAATGCTCACAAAATGAAAAAAACAATATATTGAGAAATCATTTTAAGAGCTGGAGAATATCTAAAGGGAGAAAAAAGACAAGAAGCAAGTGTAGTTAGAAGCTTTTAAAAATATCATAATTATAAATTGTAATTTAGAGTATAATATGACAGTTCTGAAAGACTGAATGAGAACAAAAACGAGAATAAAAGGAGAAGGATGGTGGGAAAGAGTCTGTGATCACAGAAAATGCCACAGTGAGAATTTGAAAATGAGAGCACAGATGAATCAGAAGACTAAAGTGAACAAAAGAAAGGTGAGAGATGTCAATGAATGCAAGGCTAAAATTACATTTCCTGTAAGGTTTTGTACACACTGATACTGCTTAAAGGAACAGCTTAGAAGACCTTCACATTTAACAACCAAGTCTGAAAACACCAAATGCATCCAATGTATATTTTAAAAATGACAGTAAATATCCTGTATGTTGTGCAAGAAATACCAGGTGAAATACCATTTCATACACTTCTGTATTATTTCGGTAAACCAAAGATAGTTTGTGGTGAAATCAGATTTTACAACCATAGATTTTAAAGTAAAAAAAACCGTTTAGACTTAATAGACTAATTAACTTAAGCATAATACTTGGGATACTAAAGCTGCAAAAAAGCAGATCTTCAGCCCTGTGTTTAGTCTGATAACTCACAAGGTCATCCTGTAACCTGATAGGGTTGAATTTGTAGACTACTGGAACATTGCAAGAGCCAATAATTGAAATAATTATTTAGTACTTAACTTATGATAGGTTTTATTGCTTGGAAAGTCTTAAACAAAGGTATTTACCAGTTGGACTGAAAACTGGTGCGTTGCCTCCTGTGCAAAACCTTTTGAGGGAAATAAATGGGGAACTATACCTTGACTCAGCCTGACTTAATGACATCTGATTTAATAGAAAACCTGCTAGTAGAGAAAACATGCTAACTGGTTTTAGTTGTTACTGATTATGCAGAAATTAGTTCACTGGGACCACAGTTCAGATAAAAGAAAAATATTGGATTGACAAAAAAGATGTGATATTTAAACAATGCAATGAATCCTTTCCACCTTTAAGGTTTTTACATAATTCTATGCAGCCCAAGATCAGCAACATGCTTTTTAAGTCAGGATTAAATCAAATGGAATCCAAACTAGAGAAACCTCACTGAGACTGTTCAATTAAAATCTTCAGATTCGAGCTTTTGCCTAAAGTAAGCTCTTATTTCTTGCCTGAACAAAATATGAAAAGCACCTAAAAAACCATGTACTTTCCAGGGACAGGGAGCTGATTAGAGTTGATTATCCAAGTCAAGAACAATTAATGCAGCAACCAAAACCATAGGTAATTTTTCCCCTAATTTGCCATATATAAACAAGATATTTATAAGCCTTTTACAGACTATAGTACAGGTAAAAGCTGAATTTATGTACATTTAGAAAACATTCATTCTCTATGTAAAAAACGTAAGCCAAAGTTGGACTCCTTATACTAGAAAGCAATCAGGTTTGTTCTGCACTCCTGTTCTAAAGGTCTATTGCTGTTAAACTGTAAGTGAAACGTAAATATATGTATAATATAAATCCATAATGTCATTGGAAATATGAATGTAGCATTGAATCTCATCTAGTAAGGTTTTTGACTGACAGCTCAAGCCAGAGTTACCAATCTGAAACAAAAGAAGAAGGAGAAGAAAGAAAATCTGGACTGATGGAGCAATCTTGCTGCTATTCAAGTCAATGTAACACTCTCATTCAAGTATGATCAGGCTCCCTTTGTGCTCTATACTAAGTACATAGGACTCACCATCTTAGTACAACAGGGCTTACCTGAGAGGAAGGTGAAATTTAAAATTTTTCTTGGTCATTAGGCTTAAGGTGATCACCAGTATGGTCATTATGACTGTGTTTATAATATCAGTACAAGGGATTTTGGCAAAAATTACTGTTTAAAATCTGCGGATCTTTATTTTTCCCAAAATTTTTTAAATTACAAACTGAATTTAATTTTCTTGCATTTTAAGTCTCTCACTACTTATTTTACTATTACCTTTACTTCATAGCACCACTTATTCTGAAAAGGATAAAAACTATTTTTTTTGACTCAGATATTTACTGGGGGTCTATGTAAACAACCTTTTACCAATTAAGCATTGCTTTTTAGTTTTCTTAACAGCTTCATATTTCTTTCCAGGAGAAATCCAGCTGTAACAGGTGTACATTCTTACAAAAATGCCTTCTTTTATAGAGATTGATTTAGTGGATTCACTTATTGAGGCGTATTGCATTTGCATAGCAAGGGCTTGGTAGCAAGGAGGCCCTGGGAGGGCTTCTGGGAGAAGATGCCAGGAGTTGCCTCCATGTTGGCCAGGGCCAGTGCAGCCAAGATAAAGGAGTGAGAATAAGTGGGGCACATGTTCATAGTCAGTGAAGGAGGGACAGGAGGTTCTCCAGCTGCTGGAACAGAGCTTCCCCTGTGCGATCACGGTGAGGCAGTTGTGTCCCTGCAGCCCATGGAGTCATGGTGGAGCAGAGATCCACCTGCAGCCCACAGAGGAGACCCTTGGTAGAGCAGGGGGATATTTGTGAAGGAGGCATGACATTTGTGAAGCAGGCCTGACAGGACCTGTGGACCCTGTGGACCCCTGGAGAGAGGAGTTCACTCTGGAGCAGGTTTGATGGACAGAGCTGTGACCCTGTAACTGACCCATGCTGGGATGAAGAACTGTAAGCCATGGGAAGGATGCACATTTGAAAAGTTCATGGATGACTGCCTCCTGTGGCAGGGACTCCATGCTGGAGCATGAAAAGGAGCCTTTCCATGAGAAGGAAGGGGCAGCAGAGACAACCTGTGATGATCATAATTCCCATTCCCTGTCCCCTGCACGCTGTGTGGGAGAAAATCATGAACAAAGTTGAGTACAAGAAGAAAGAAGGGTGGGAGGCAGGTGGTTTTATATTGAGCTTTTATTTCTCACTATTCCACTCTAATTAGATTTGCAGTACATTTGGTTAATTTCCCCAAATCATGTCTGTTTTTCTCAGGACTTTAACTGGTGAGGGATCTCTCCATGTCCTTAACTCACAAGCCTTTCACAACAACCTCTTTCCTCCATCCAGCTGAGGAGGGGAGTGATAGAGGGGCTTTGGTGTACAGCTGGCATCCAAAAAGGATCAATCACCCACTCTTGGAATGAAAAGACATGTCTAAATAACCAGAATATGGGAAAGTTCTCTCCTTTCTGCCTTCTATTATTGGAAAAAAATTGCAGGTCATCCATACCTCTTAGAAACTAGTTAAAAACCTACCTGACAAATATTACAACCCCTTTCAGTGTTTCTTGCAGTGCTTTCAATTCTGCTTCAGGCATGCACAGAATGATCACAATTTGTCCATCTCTTTCTTGTTTAAATTAACTAGAACTAAAAATAGGAAGCAGTATGTGCCCTGATTAACCTAATCCGGTCAATATGCTCAGAGTGCAATTAAAACAATTTATATTTAAGATGTGTTTGTTTCTGTTAGTATAACAGAAAGGCTCAAGAGGGTGTTTAGCTCAGGGTTAACTCCCATCTTCACAGGAAGTTTCTCAGTCTTATTCCTGGCACCCCAGCAGTCCTACAGATTGCCATAACAAAACAGAGCCTTTGCAGACAGTGGTTTAGGGTTGAATGCAGCTCCAAACATGCAGATGAAGCATTGGACTTTTTCTACTCTCCACTCTTACAGCTTTTCATCTTTCAGGTAAAGAAATAATCCTAACAGAATTTAATCTTCTCCTGTTGGACAAGTGTGCTCATACTTCACCTCTTCCTTTTTTTTTCTTCTTGCTATTTTTGTCACTTTTGTTTCATAACTGTTTTTCTGGTGCATTGCGACTGCATCAGGAAGAGAAGAAGGGTTTCAGTTGTTCTCTCCTACTCTGTCCTTCATACCCTTCTCTCCTACTCTTCTAACTAGGCTGAGGAATTAATTGTGGACCACTGTGTGAGCAAATAAATATATTAAAAAGCTAAAGCCATGATGGCGAAGGTCAGACATCAACTGTACCAGGGGAAAGAATGTGCATGCCTGCATCCCTACTTTAGGGACCAGAACTATGAAAAGTGTTTTGGGGACTGCCTATGGTGGTACTTTTCTAAAGCCAGTTGCCTGTCCATATAGACCTTTATGAAATTACAAGTTTAACTGTTATTATCTTCTCATGAACTGAATAGCAAGTATATCAGCATATGATATTTTTATTTTCATTGTCATGGCCAGGCACAGAGATGTGGGACATTTGTCTATATTCCTCTCACTGGGAACCACATGCAGTGCCCAGTGCACATAACATCTCTGCTCTGTACTTCAGGACAGCTGCCTCTCTCCACAGGGAGGTATATGGATTCTTATGTTAGGTTAATGATGGTTGTGTCTGTTCACCAATGAGAAAAAAGCTGAATTTACCTTGTCCAGTGAACCGGTGTCAGATTTTCAAAGCCACAGAACCTTGGAAATCTTCTTGCTGTACTGTCAGCAAACAGAGTGGTCCTTTACTTTAAATGCAGTGAGTAGCATTGTCTTCTCCCAAGATTTGCTTCCAGATGTAAATACTGAGACCTCAAACATTACCTGTTTAAAGGCAAAGTAGGTCATTATCTGCATGCACTGAAATAAGGAAGAATTTGAGTTTCACTGCAATTTTTTCCTTGAGGAAATACCGGGGTCTTGAAAAATAACAGACATTTCAGCACAAATAGTGAAGTTCCCTTTTAAAACCAATTTTAATAGAGTTGTGGAGCTTTTGATGCTCAAAAAGGGTCTCCAGAACTCTTCCTATTGAGTTTAAATACATTGAATTTCATAAAATTAAATAAACTCATAACATTCATCCTTTTAAATTTATAAATTATATTTGGTATAAAAATCCAAATAATATAATTTTAAATTTATTTTTACAATACTTTGAGAGTGATTCTTATGTGTATAAATTATTATACTAATTTACTCAGATAGCAGCTTAGTCTCTGGTGAACACGCTTTGTTCTAAGTCCTTTAAAATTGAGGCAAATTCTTTGAAGACTGCAGCACAAAGCAATGAGTGCTTCCCATACCCATATAGCAGTGCTAAAAATCTCCTTTCAGGTGGGATGCAGGCTTTATTCTAAAACATATGTTTTGCACCCCAAAAATTGGAGAGTAAAATCATTAAACATTCTGAAATTACAGAGCTGACCTTATGAAAGACTCAATTTTCACAAGATTTATTCTAAGTAAAATGGTTTGTTTATCTGTAAAATATTATTAGAATCTCTGAATAAAGAAACCCCACTTTTACAGATTTGTAAGATTCCATATTCAGTTAAAATCTATTGTAAGTTAAAGGAAACGGAACACTTTAGGAATATTTCAAATGAAAATGTTGTCATTGTGAAAGTATTAATAATTATTATTTATAACTGTTATAACTACAGTCAACGACAGTTCAGCAGCTCAGGTCATTCTCAAGTAGCCCCAGAGGGATTCAGGGCAGCTCAGTCAGCCGGGCAGCCCCAGTGATTTGCCTGCTCTCAGGGATGCTGCCTGGTCACACACAAGTGGGAAGAGGCACTGTGCAGCCTGGCTTTGCAGCACCACCCGTGTCTGCAGGCTCTGGGCTGCACCAGCACAAGGGTAGCTGCAGTTTTTTCTCCGGCCTGTGCCAGTCAGTGTCAGGCCCATGTCTTTACTTTGTCATGGGAAAGCACTGACCTCGACAAAACCAAACAAAACAAACAAACAAACAAAAAAAACCAAACCCACCCTCCATTTCCTTCTCACATTTGCTTTGAAGAAAGTTATGTTTGGAGCAGAGGGAGGAAGATGTTCCATTCACTGGAGCACCAAATTCCCCTCTTGATGTGTTCCTTCCTGGTTGTGATAGGCATTCTGAATAGGATTCAAGAAATTCAATCTCTTTTTAATCCCAGGGTTTGCAACAGAGCTTTCAAACAGGTTGTTACTATTGATTCATACTGCTTACTCTTTTGCCCCTTTAACAATAACTGCTAAAAAGCACATTCACATTCTTATTTAAAGAAAACATAGAACCTTAATCTTTCTTTAAAATGTTTGCTTAATACTGATTTTATTAGTTTGGACAGTGTTGGTTTAATTCTAAAAAGTAAAATAGAAATTAGGACATTACTGCAGGTTTTATGACCTAAAGGATCATATAATAAAAGTTATTTTAGTTTTTATCTGTGTTAATATAGATATTTTACTCTCCTAGACTGCTTGTGTTCTTCCTTCTAGTGTGTCAACACAGGACTGGAATGGCTTTCTGGGTGACCGAGTCCACTTGCCTCTCATAACAGATATTGTTTCTTCACAGTTTTTAAAGAGCTATTATAAATGGCTTTGTTTTTTCTTTTTTATGGTTTAAACTTTTTTATTAAGGTTTTACATATTATTTTAAGCCTTCATTTGGCTTGTTAGAAGGAAATGCTATTGAATCTGTTTGAAAGAAACTATCATTTCCTCTGAGTAATAAACTGCTACTTGGTGCAAAAAAGTAAAAATATTTAATCTTTTATCCCTTTGCGTGGCAGTCTAGCTCCTTCTGATCCTTCTTACAGTCTAAGATCAAAATCTCCAGGTCTTCAACATTCCTTTTCAGCTGATGCTACCTTTTCATATAGGAGATCTTGTTACTCATCCCAAAACCAATTGATTTATATTTTCCAATATTTTAGTCTCTCAAGATCTGTCAGTTATGACCAATTGATAGCTACATATGGCTTTTGCATTGATAACTCAGTTTTGCTCATCTGTAAGTTTTACTTGTGCTCCTTTCTAGATTTTTTTTCTTTTTAAATGTCATTAATAGAAATAGACAGATCCCCAGGATACTTGAACTCCCCAAATAGCCTTCATGGAACCCAGTAGTTCCTTGTCACTAAGCCTTTTTGTCCTTTACAGTTCTTCGTCCACCTTACAATGAATTTCTTAATCCCTGCACTCTCTAGATGAAATAGTAATTTCCTATGTGGCCCCATATCAAATACTTTAGTAAATCGAGTTTGCATTTCTTTCTGTAGAAAAAAAACATTATCAGAAAAAGATATCAGATTAGTCCTGCCTTAATCAAACCTATGTTGCGTTTTCTATTCTGTCTCAATTATTTTATTCCTCTTTAAAAGCTAAAGCCTAGCATACTACTGAGATCAGACTAATCTCTTCTTACCCTTCTCTTTCACCTCTGCTCCTTTATACCAACTCTTGACATTTCCTGTCCTGTAATCTTATGGCAGTACCACTGATTTGATAGATTTCTTTAAAATGTTTACCCCCTCCACATTCAGATCTCAGAGGTCAGTGTAGTCAGCAACTTTGGTAATGAGTTCCCTTAATTTATTAAGGTTTGCCCTTTTGAAACCCAAGTTCTCGTTCCAAACCTACTATAATTTAATTTAAACTGAATCAGTTCACCATCACTCAGTCAGACATTATTTGTACTTTCAGCCCTTTTTATAGCAACATTCTTTAGACCTTTTTCATGTATAGTAATATCATCTTTTGCTGGTTCAAGATTTAATGGATTAAGAATGTAATAACAATTAAACACAGAACATCTTGCTGTAGTACAGATGCTACCTGCTCAAGCCCACAGGGACTTTAAAGGAGAAATTGAAAATAACTGCCACAATATTCCACCTGGATGTCCAGCTCAGCTCTGAAATAGTATCAGACTGAAAGGAGTGTGAAGGTGTTTTGGTTTCAGAAAACTCTTTTTTTCTCTAGATAAAATGGACATAAAGAAAAATACATTTGTGTCTGGAACAAAACCAGAAAGGACAAAGTCAACTTTGAAACTAGTTTTTTCCAGATTTATCTCTGAAAATTAGACAAAGATATGATACTACCTGCTCCTAACTATCTCCTTTCAGTCTTCTGTTTAAAAGTGCTCACTTATAGGAGTTTTGGACTGGTTTTAAGAATAAAAGGGAATTTCTCCAGAATGCTTCTTCTGCTTGGAATTTTCTGATTCAGAAGCAGAGTTTTGAATTTAATATCCCATAGTGGATTTTACTCACTTGGATATATCCAATCACTTATCAAATCCATGTACATTTATAGGACCTGTAGCCTTCTGTTGCAGGCTGTGTTATAGCTCAGCTATATTCCATCAGAAACATTTCCCTTCCTTGCACACACTTGGTTGCATTTGATACCTGCCTGGGGAGGTGCAGTGAGTAGCCTCTTGCTTACAGTTTTCCAGGGTCACTCAAAAATTTTTGGACTATCTTGTCCCTCTGTGATCATCCCTTTTCTCACATGAAAAGTTATCATCTTCTCTTAGGTACTTTCTGCTATACAAATTACTTATTCCACTTGAGTTTTCGTAAGCATGTACTGCACTTAAAGAAGCATACACAAAGTTTTCAAAGGAAGGGAAATAAAAAATATTTTCTACCAGAGCGATGAAACATTACAGCCAATATTCATTCTTTTCTCAGTAAGGAAATGGATATTTGAGAAACACAATTATTAGTGTCTTTTTTACACCATATGCCCTTATTACTGTTATCTAAGGTCCCTGTGAAAATCTAGTTCAAACAAAAGCCATGACAGATCAGCTGTGTTTCAAAAAGATGTAAACAGAAAAGTTTTGCAGGTGCAGTGCCTCTCAGGAAACAAATATAATCACAATACCAGTCAAACACAGTCTCTCCTTAGCATTCACCTAAAATTAGAGCTGGTCCAAATCAAAAAGCTGGCATAAACAAAACATGCTTTACCAGGCTCATCTACTTTGGCCTACGACTTGTACCTCAGCAGCATACAATAATCACCGATGGCACTGGATAACTTAATACACTGCTACTAATACACAATCTTTACAGAAATGTTTTAACATTTCATCCCAAACTACTCCTTTTCTTTTGATGCAAACAATTCCACAATAGTGAAAAGGCTCGGGAGAACATGTAGCAAGAGTGCCCAGGTGAACCTCTGCATTACATTTTGAGAAAAATTCTCAGCACAAGTGTTTGAGCTAAAACTGAAGTGAATGAACCAAAAAATGGCCCCAAGCATCTTATTTCATATAACTATGAGATTACCCCTTAAGTGTTGCATATGTGCGGGATCTCAAATTTAAAACTAAACCTCCCATAAGACAATTTTCCTAGCCCCAGCTCCATGCCTACATGCTGGAATTTGAGATACCAAGTGTATAAAATTTAACATATACATTTAAAGAGCAATATTAGCCCATGAAAAGAAAATAGAAGCACACTTTATTGGAAATGAACAGGTAATCTGTACTTGGAAGGTTACCCCGTTCTTCAGTAGTGCCATGCATAAGAAAGAGGAGGTGGCATACGAAGGACTGTGCTCACAGTAGCAGGGAAATTCCTAGACTGATGGAATGAAGCTAACTTTGAGTGCTGAATTTAGCAGGAATGATTTGTTACCTTTCAGTATAAAATATTCATGTGTTAACTATGGGCAATAATTAGCTCAAGGCACAATTAGTACAATAACTTCCAGTAATTTTGGTCACTGAAGCCCACATTTTGCCCATAATATTTAATAAAATATTAAAAAGTGTGACTACTTTTATATAATCATCTTTAAAAACCACACTAAGTTATTTTAATCAATATACTTGTTTTAAGTAAAAGCCATTTAATCTTCTGACTTATGCATTAACCTTCCATTAAGTATTAGTGAAGAAGTTAAATGCACCTTAGTCAATAATGCTAATGCAGGAACTGTTGTATTACCTATGGAGAAATGCGTATTCATATTATGTTAAAGTGGCTATCCTTAACGATTAGCTATTATATGTCAGGAAACTGATCATAAATTTGAAATATTCTGTAGGAAAATGAATTATAATGTTGAAACTGAGTTCTCTGTACTGTAATAATTTTGAAATGAGGTCATCTACTTCTCCTGGTCAGTGCTTTTTAAGGCAATGATATTGAAGTGATGAAGATACCCTTGATGATACTTTGACCTCACCTTGTGGTTTCACATCTTGGTAGGTAATAAATGAGACTGGTAATTGTACTATACTAAATGAAAATATATGAATCTACCCACAGGTATACGAAGAAGTTGTTTTAGCATAAATTCTCATTGCTTTGTTTCTACTTAGAAATACCTAAATGTACCACTAAGGTCAGCAAAATGTTGCAGCTATGCCAAAAGATTTCTCTGAGTTTCAGCCTAAATAACAGTGTCAAACTACCTATTTATAGATCTTATTCTACATGACATTTTCTACCTTTTTCTCCCTTAGGAGATTTTACCCTAAACCAGTTTGTCCTGCAACATACGTTTTTACACTAACCTGGCAAAATGCTTTCACAGTGGGATAGTACCTTTCCTCCTGTTCTTGTCTGCATATTCTTGCTGTTCTACTTCTTTCTGTGTGATCTGCTGCTTCTGTGGGTACTGGGTGTGCTGATTCAGCTGCCTGATTGAAACCAAAACTTTTTCTTTTTTAAGAAAGAATATTTTTCACTTGGGTCAACCATCAAAATCCATTTTTCCTTAGTTTCCTGGTAGCTAAGGCCAGTATGAGGGAAAAAAATTATGGGCAGGGAATTCAAGAGAGTACATATCTTTTTTCAGTAGTCAATTTTTATTTTAGCTTTTTTTGTGACACAGAATAGTACCTACATAATATATAGTGCAAGTGATCTCAAAGGAGACAGAAAAAAATTCCTCAGGTGGCCACTCAAGTTATCTACAGAAATATGTTATAATACAGACTGTTACTTTGAAGAAAGAAGGGGGAAAAAAACCAAAAGGCGAAGTACACACACATTTGCAAATAAAAAAAAAATTTTCCCTGTCTTTGAGGATGGGCATCAGCAGTTCTCAGGATATCACTTTTTAAATAGTTGAATTTATTCCCTCATGTGTACTGCTGGCTTTTTCTGATCGTTTTCAGATCTTTGTTGCAGCACTGTAAATGATTATTCTGCTTACATTCACCTCTGCTTGTCCTTTTTCTATCATTTGAGTACCTTCTGCTGACTTTACAAAACCGTGTCCCTGAATCCTTAAAGGTACATTTGGTACCTATGGATTCAGTACATTTGAAGAAACCCAAGATCTCAAAGGTAGAATTTAATTGGTTGTTAAATAGTAAATTATAAACACAGATTGGCATTCACATAGAAAGATAATAATATAATAGTTCATATCAAAACACTGAGAAATCTCTCTTCCAAATTCTAAATAAAACAAGTTTTTTGAATATTTCTGAGTTTTAGAACTTCTTTCTGACCCCATAGGCCTATCCCACTTTTCTGTCACTATCATCCATCCATACTTTAAACTAGAAAGAGATTTAAATTATTATATAGAACATTCACACAATGGACTGAAGATCCAAAATACCTTCCAGCTTCTTTAAAAATGCCAAGATTTTCATTCAGTGATCATTAAAATAAAAAGCTAGACAAGTCTTCCTTCCATATCTTCCTTACCCAAATACCTAGCGTTTGCTTTCATCTGAGGGCTTATAATACTTCAGAATTCTGGGGTGATCAATATTGAATGATAAGCTCAAAGACAAGCTCTGGCTGTGGTCACTATGGTCACTAGACAATTGCAGTTGCAGGCTGCTTGGAAATGCCATTACATTCTTACAACACATAAAAGTTGCTACTGAAAGGTATTGGCTAGGCATTTTGTTAGTGAGACAGTCCTATGAAATACTCTGTCATATTATAATATTACTCTTTCTTCCATAAGGGAAGAGTTTGACACAAACCACTGAAATTGTTATGTCGCTAACAACAGCTGGGAAAGAAAAACAACAGATTCTCAGTATCTCCACAGTTACTTGAAATGTAATACCTTAGAACAAGTAGATTGCTAATGTAAAATAGCTTACCCACCTTATATTATCTTAAATTGCGTTTCTGAAGAAAGCTGGTATATTTTTCTTTATGTGTAAAATCCATTTTATCTTGGGGCAATATGAGACAAAGCACATTTGTTTACAAATAATAAAAAAAAAAAGCTTCCCAAAACCTCCTGTGCTGGAAACATAATATGAACTGAAACTCTGTCACTGTGCTAAAAAGACCACTTTTCTGTAAAACTGAGGTATCTCTACTAATTCTCTTTTCATTTTAAGTTGTCAGTTTTGGTATCAAAGGTATATCATCAGAACACCTATGTCAAATACCCTCTTCACTCCATTATCTGCTTCTTTCTGATTCACTCTATCTGAGTTTGATGCCTTTGTTACAGTTCTGGCACTTGAAATGTTTCTTTGGTGCACCTCTTTCAATGGGTGAGAACATTCAGACACAGCATTAATAATAAACAGACCATTATCAGCTTTATCGCTCCTCTTGACTAGCTTTTTCATCTATGATTCTTACTCTAATGAAGTTTCCAACTTTTAATCTTCTAGTAATCCATATTTTAAAAACTAAAAACTCTAATTAGGAGGTCTCACACTTAGGGTACCTATTTTATCTTCTCCCTTCTTAATTTATCTATGGATGTTCTTCATAGTCCTTTCATAAGAGTGTCAGTCTAATTCCTTCAGGTTTTTTTTCCCAAATACCCTTTATGCATTTCACCTCATAAATATCTTCCACATCTTCTTTTCCAGAAACTCTTTCACACACAGGTGTTTCTTCAGAGTCTGCCACATCTTTACCTCTCTCAGCAATATGTGGTGATGACTGATGCATCACTGTATGATACCACTATATCTACCTTTACGCTTCCTTTTAGGTTGCTTATTTATGCCTTCATGAGTCCTCCCACTGCTGATTTATATTGAATATGAGTTTGTTTCATGCAGGAACACATCCACCCCCTGTAGCAGTGAAAAACTTGTTGAATATCATTGGTCATCCCAGTCCACAGAACAGGAATCCATCTCTCTGATCACCACGTGTAGCAAAGCATTTTCTTGCATCCATTAGTAAATGTAAGCGTTATCATAAAAACAAAATCCCAGCACTCATAATGTATTATGGGAAAAGATAAGAACATTTAAGGTAACTGATAATGTCTCTGATCCCTTCAAGAGTAAGAAATTCTGTACATTAACTGTCTGATCCTGTGTTGTAAAGAACAAGGCACAAAACACAGAACACAATTCAACAACTGAACTGAGCTGAATCTAACACCAAAACATATCAGATTGGACAATTTCATCTATCAACATCCACTTCAGTTTAATTGCCTGCCCTGGCACTCCCAAATTCCTCATCTTTGCCAGCAATCTTTCTCTTATTCTCCCCAGTACTCCTCAAGACCCTAGCTGAAAACTCCTCTTCGTCTTTTCTCTCTTCTTCCAATTCATCCAGTCTTTCAAATACCTTTGAACATTTTTTCACTTTTTTAAGGTGTAGATTTTTTTACTGTTACTACAATGAAGTCTTCTATCTGGGCCATCATTTATATCTTAAAAGAAAATCAAACATTACCTTGGTCTTCTCAGAGAAAACACTTCTGTATATTTCAACCCTTGAAAATAGGTATTGTATCTTCTTGGTCTAATAGTTGGCTTATACTAATTATATTCTTTCTCCTCTGTTCTAAAACATAAAATTTAAGACTATTTTATTTACATATTTAAATAATAAATGGAATAAAAGTGTGTCATCTACTTGTTTAAACTTGATCTTACCTTTTAATTTTTCAGTTATTCCAGCCTCCAAACTTCATCTACCTACTTGTCTGGTTTTTTCCACCACATCACTTTGAACACTAAGTACCTTGTTTTCATGAGCTTTTCAGTCCTTCCTTCAGTTTAGCAGCTGAGAAACAGCTACTTCAGTAAGAATGCTTAAAAGAAATTTATTTAATATTAAACTGATAATAGGTGTAATGATCTTACCATGAAAAGAAAACCTATGCAAAAAAAGACAAGGCCTCTTCCTATAACCGCATCAGATAATGTAGTTGACAGTCGAGGCCAATTCTTCAAGAACATGAGAACGTGTGTCCCTGAAAGCTCATCTGCTTTTTTTTTTTTTTTCACTGTTCTAATGTTAAAAGGAGAATTTATGTTCATTCAGAGAACGCCGACTAAATATTTTCAAATTGTGTCTGTGATTGCTGCTGTCTGTTCCACCTGTGAGTTTACTTACTGCAAAGCAACGTCACAGGTAGTTTTTAAAACAGACCTTGTCAAAGTGATACAATAACAGAATTTTGTAACTTTGCTGGAATCTTGCCTCTTTAATTTTTTCTTCTTTGTTGAAGGGAAGAGGAAATGGTAAGGGAGGTAGGATTTGCTGCTTAGTTTAATCTGGTATTTACAATATATTAAATTTCATTACAATTTAAATCAGAAAATACTTGAAAAAATCATATAAGTTTTTTTTTCTTTAATTTCATTTTGTTATTTTTCAAGTCATACAGAATTTTACATCTCCTTGTGATGGAAATCTATCATATATACTTTGAAATGGACAAACCCAAACTTCTACTGGTATGGAATTACTTAAAATAGGAAATTTAACTCCTATTTTAAAGAAGTTTTAACCTTTCTATTTTAACTTGCTAGAGAATAAGCTTTTCTGAATAACAGGCAGCAATCAAGTTGTATCAATTAATTTCCTATTCCATTACCACAGAAAATACTAAAAAAAGTTCAGATGTAAACTTGCTGGTATGCAAATACTTTAAATTCTTCTTGTGCCAGTCCTCTGCTCACAAGAGGTAGAGAAGAAGCAGCAAGAGCTGAGTGAAGGCCAACACAAGGTGCTGGCTAAGCTGCTCATAAATACCTTTTCCCAGGGCTTTTCCAAGTGTCAATTTCCCAATAGACACATTTTTGTCTCTAAATTTTGCAGCTGTTCAACCTGGTGAAGTGGGCAATCGGAAAATAGACAACTGATCTAAAATAGAGAATTTTAGATGCTTATGCCCTTTAAGAGGCTGGAAAAACTGTAGGGATTTGACAGAGTGATTTACCTGCACAATTTTAATTCCTAAACCTTACTGTCAAAATCCTAAACATTCATCTTTAATATAATTCCTTTCACTTTAAAAAATGTTTTTAGTATTCCTTCCTTTACACGCTTGGCATGAATTTTAATGACAATTCATAATATACCAAAATAATACTTGAAATGTCTTAGAGTAACTTTCATTGTACACTTTGGGTAGTTGCTTTGACTTGTAATATAAGCTCTTGAAAAGTATCCAGTCTAATCAAGCTTGACTTCCTCAAAGGTCCATGGATTCATTCCATAGGCTTTAAACACTTATTTCAGTACCAGCGCAAGCACCCTCTGGAGATTCAATTACCACTGACATTCTAGGAAAAGTGTGCAGTAATGAAAAGCACAGAAAACACATCAAAAGTAATGTTTTGAAAACATATTTTGAAATTCAAAAGAAAGGGAGTTCATTATCAGAATCAATACATTTTCAAAAAAATCCAACCCAAGTCTTTTCAAACTTTGGATTAATCTTCTTGTGATTGAACCCCAGCCATTAAGTAAGTACCATGTTGCTGCTCACTTGCTACTCACCCACCCACCTTCCCCACTGGGATGGGGTAAAAGGAAAAACATAAAACCTGTGGGTTGAGATAAGAAGAGTTTAACAATAAAAACAAAGTAATATATAATTACAATTAATAATAATAATAATAATAATAATAATAATAATAATGACTGTGAGAGACAGAGCAATAAAGCCCCAGAGAGGCGAGTGGTGCACAGTGATGCGGTTACTCAGCACCTGCTGACAGATGCCCAGCCCGTCCCCCAGCAGCACCTGGCCCCTCGCAGCCAGCTCCCCACAGTTCATATCCTGGCCATGTGGACCTGTGTTTGGAATATCCCTTTGGACAGCTGGGGTCAGCTCTCCTGGCCATGCTCCCCCAGCCTTTGTGCACCTGATCACTGCAGAGCACAGGACACTGAAATGTGCTGGATTTAGGGCGAGCTCTACTGAGCAACATCCGAAAGATCTCTGAGTCACCAGTATGATTCTCACACTGAATGCAAAACACAGCAATGTACCAGCTACCAGGATGAAAATTAACTTTATCCCAGCTTAAATCTGTTCATATCCAATTTGAAAATAATAAGGAAATTTTAAATATAAATTTATATAAATTGTATAATTACAGTGGGTTTGATTTTGTCCAATTTAGGAATATTGATAGAGGAAAATAAAGACAGTATATATCACTAAAGACCTAGGAATAGCTTCTACATGCACAATGTTGTAAATTTTTTTGTTTTCAGCTAATATTTTCTCCTTAGTTATGGTTATTTTTATTGACTGGCAATGAGACTAAATGTAATGCTGGGAAATGTAGAGAAAATTTGTTTATGAGTTCAGCTAATGAGATGTGAAGTATATGATGTGAATGGAATTTTTTTCCTGCATCTCACTGCATCATTGCAGAATTACTGAGAAAACAAATATAATCCTGAAATTGAATTATAAAATGACATAAGTGGTTCTATATTCTCAAATCTTAGAGTGTCTATACAGATATGATTGAAAAGTATAATGCATTTTTTCTTTATTCAAAAACATTTTCTCTTTCTGACTTTTTCCCTTGCCTCTGCGTCCTAAGTAGGCTTTTGTTGGTAGTGTCTCTAAATCACTAATTTTCTTGTGCTTTAGAGATACTAAGCAAGAATTTGCTATTATAGAGTTCCAACAGCTCAAGTAGCTTTCTGTTTCCATTTCATTCCAATTGATTTAATGAGGGATCTAAAGAAATAATTTTTTGTATATACCATAGTATTAAGATGAAGACAAACGCACTATTCAACTTCCGTAAAATCAGTTGACGGGCCAGATGTAAAATCAATTAACTCTGGTGAAGTATAACCTTGTATGGCTTGCTATAGTCTTCATTCTCAGCAAGACGAACCTGGCCTGGTTTTAGCAAAGTGTTAAAAACAAAGTTATAAAACTCAAATGATGAGGCAATCTGCAGAAGTTTGGAGCTCAGACAAATATTTGAAGGGTCAGATGCTTATTGCACTTCTCCAACCTAAGAAAATCTTGCTTTGATTAATAGCTCACCATTTCCACATGGCTTAAATCTTCCATGAGGCATCTTCATTTTCACCCTTTGTGCTAATTTCTGTTCTTTGAGATTTTGGGGGGGTGGGGGTTGGGGAGGGTGGAAAGTCACATGGTAAAGTTATCCCTCTCAAAATCAGCATACAGATACCTTCAGCATTTTCATCACCTACTCCCTGTGACCCATTCATGCCCTTTAAGCATGTGGGTATTTCTTGCTCATTTTAAAATAGACCTTTTTCTGTGGTTGAAGTTTCTTGTATTTCTCTTAGAAGTAAAATTACACTGAATCCAGCATAACATTTTCTCAATTACAAATTGTTTCATTTGATCATACTTTTCTTATCTGTAAAATGTCTGGATCTGAAATATTTTGAAAGAATAACTGTAATAACAGTCATCATCTCCTCCTACTTGAATGTTCATACTGTGAGATTACTTAGTATCTCCTTTATATGAAATGTATAATTTTCAGGTCCTAGTTCAATATGTGTCTAACCCAAAGTGTGTGAATTTTCCTGCTGATGATAATGGAGAGCATTAATTTTGTATTCTTAAAGATGGGTATCTCCATGGACCCTGCCTTGAACTTCACTCTCATTTAAATCCCTCTGCTGATTTCAGGAAAAGCAGAAACAGGTTTATTAGCAGGGAGTGTCCCAGTGAAAATAAATGCACTTGCTTTTTTCTAAAATAAGTAAAGAGTGAAAAGGTTTGCAGAACCACAGCACTTCTTGCAGAGAACTCTGGAAAGTTGACCAGCATTGACAGAATTGCTGGGTTTGCTTTTCTTTTATGAAAGAGAATAGGCTTACAGACAGAAAAGGTGATTTATGTCCAGGATTTTCCCCTTCTGTGGTCTATGCTGGAAATATTATTGACATCCAGAAAATTGTTATCCATATTGCCTATTTTCTCCAAATGAATTAGAGAAGATAATAAGTAATAAAGATTATAGCTCTGTGTTAAGGAAAATAAAATTGAAGCACTTCTAAACTTTAACACAAGAAAATATACAGTGTTTTTAAAGATTTCTAAAGCCACTAAAATAAATGTTAAGAAATCAAAGCAAACATGTTTATCAGAATACAATTTGTACATTTCCTTGTAAAGTATTTAAGACCTATTTTTCTAATAACTGTCTAAATTATAAGAGAAGCAGGAACCAATATTTTCTTTTTCTTCTTTGTTGTTCAGAGTAGAGATATTTCTTGATACTTCTTTTAGAACTTTAGTCAACAGATCTAGGAAGAAAATATTCATATTGCGAAATGCAAGAAACTTTCCTTCTTAGGAAATAAATAATTCCTCCTTTACTAGTTTAAACTATAAAAGAACCATCTAGATTATTATCTTGTACCACAGACTTCTATAAAACTGTGATTAAGTTTCTTCTCAATAATTTCTACTTTCATAAGTTAGACAAGTAACCACTAGAAAAATTAAAATTCCACCTGACATCCCCCATTCATTCTTGTTAGTTTTGTGGCAATTAAAACTACTCTTTTCAATTTAGGAAATATTTTTTTATTCTAAGAAATACTTTCAGCCGATATTTCATCAAGATTAGTAATTTTTATGCACATGGTGCATTTGATAGTTCAAAATGGATAGGTCTTTATTTTTCCCAACATTTGCACCAAGAAAATACTGATCTAACACGACATCAGTGTATTATGGCTGCTACAGATGATTCAGAATATAAATTTTTTTAATAAGTAAGACCATTTAATTTTTTTTTCCACAGAAACCAACTTACTGATCCTTTTTGCACTAGTATAAGTAGATGAATTTTCACACTAGCTTGTGGAAGTAGCTCTGTAAAGCAATAGTGAATCAACTTACAGAATTTCTCCAGGAATTTGAGAGTCCTTATGCAAAAATAAATTTCTTATTGACTTCAATGGGACCATAAAAGATGTGCTTGCTCTTCCAATTTTACTGTGAAAAGAGAAAAAGATGACAAAACAGTAATGTAACACTCATGGACAGTAAGCAATAGAGAAAGGAGGAATAATTTGTCCATAATTCCGTTAGTCAATAAATCAACAAATGCAGGAGGAATTTCTGTGTATAAAGAACTAAAGCTGAAAGGAAAGCATCACTGCCAATTAGACTGAGAAACCTCATGTTTGTGAAAGAAATCCAAATTTTAAAGGCAGGTTTTGTGACAATTATTACTAAAATGTGGGTTTGGAGAAGGGAATAAATTTTACACTATTATTTTTATTTTAGCATCCCATAAGGGGAATGACAATAACCCCTTTTTATTAAGAAATGTACAGTTTCCATCAAGGAAACTTTTTTTTGTAGGGATGTTTCCAGTTACACACATCCATAATTTATAAAAAATAAAAGAAAGCCTCCTAATACATAATCATATATTTGACACATTAACACATTCACTAATAGTTACTATCATCCTGCATACTGGACACTTCACAAGGAAATATTTCAAAAGCTTAAAGTACAAAATTCTTCTTGATATAATAAACCAATCATATTTGTTTAATTAATGCATATTGTTAATATGAATACATCCTGTATGCACATTAACAATAGTTTCAGCATTGTTATATGATTGGTAGTCAAACAAAAAAAGCCACCCAAAATGCAGTCTAGAATTCTCATGAACATATAAATTTATTCTCAGTATGGTCTTGCTATTTATGTCTTGATTATATGCAAGTTATTTAATGGTTTATGTTTATTGATTGTACTGGAACTCCCCATTTCTAACGCTAGTAGCTGACACTTAAAATGTCTAAATACCTAATTAAAATATATCATGACATGTAAAGATTTTGGAATTCATTGCTCTCTCAAAATTCCATGGTAAGCCAGGGAAAATGATATGTTTTAATATGCTTAGTGTTATTTAATTGAGGAATTATCTAGATAATAAGGAATGGTTCCTTTAATGGTGTAGTCAATAATAACATCAAAAGTCTTATTGATTATTCTTGAACAATCGCCTGCAGCTTGTACTTATTTCTCATACTAATAAAACAGTTTCAGTGTGTACAAAACGAAAGCAGAACATCATATTTTTTCCCTGTGAAATATTTATGTGTGCTAAAAATAGAACAGAGCTGCACCTACAAGTGCATCCATCTTTCAGACTAAATCTTAATTAAATAAGTGTGTGAACGAGTAGCTCTGTGTGCTGCTGTCATGAATACTCCCTGTCAGAACATTTCAGATATAGAACTATTATCTATCTATCTACATATATATTTTTTTTATATTTACATATCAATTTTTTCCTTTTTTTCCCTCTTTGACGATGGGCAGATCAAAATGACACAAGATCATTAAAACCTGCTTGGGACAATGGAGGGATTTCAGATTTTTTGCAGAGTGACAAGAAATAGGGAAATGACCTGAATGTATGCAATGCTTAAATGTTGTCAGATATTCATCATATTTATATGCTTTGCCTGCCTCTCTGCTCAGGGTGATTTAATACTACATTAAAGTAGAACCTGGGAGGACATCATAAACAGCTCTTGTTTAAAGGGCATTGTGAAGGAGAGCCTTTAATCTGATTGATGAAATAAATGGAAAGTAATCTATCCTCTATTCAACAGCTTGTTGATGATATGAAAGAATTCCTACCGAAGCAAGCAAAGCTTTAAAGAGAAAGACCTCTTTCATCCTGTCAGCCTCTCATTTTTAGAAAAAGTTAAGTTTTTCATCATGGTTCAGGGGAGTTCTTGTAAAACGTTCATTGAAAATTTAAGAGCAATTACAGTGTCAGACAGCTAGAAAAATTGCTTTTACTGAGTGAGAGTTCTCTGACAGATGCATTGTGGGAGAATTGATTCTTTCTAAGGGATAAGTGAATTGTCATTGTTAGTCTCTTCTCATGACATCTAGCTAGATGTCATCTGCTTTGTAACAGAAGATTTGAATCAGACAACTGTACTCAACACTAGACAGTGTCTAGATTAGTTCAGCAAAGAAATAAGCCTGTACTCTGCATGGCATCAACCGAGCTTTTAAAGATTATGGATGAGCAAGGGTTTGAGAAAAAAGTTTGAAAAATCAAAACCAAAGCTTTATAGCCACTTCAGAAAGCCTGGATGTTTAACCTGTAAGGAAGTCTGTCAAATCCTTGAGGAAACCACATAGAGAAAGATCAATAGAATACCTACTGGCTCCATTAGCTTGATGTAAAAAGGGGAAGAGGGAAACCAGCTCTTCCACAAGAGGAGCTACATTATTCCAGGGATTAAGCGGGATCAGTTCTCTTGCAGAAAAGAAGACAAGAAAAAGAATGAAGATTCTTGGTGGGCCAGAACTGGAGTGAAAGGGCTTGTCAGGTAATCTAACTGATGATAAGAGAGCAGTTTATTGAATAGGAGGTGTCTCTAATTAGGTGCTCATTAGCATAAGGGTAGGTGCCAATTCTAATCTTGAGTTAGCTGTGGAAAATAGGCTGTCATTCACTCTGCAATCCCTGAGTTAACTTCTTCATGCTATATGCTTGCTGAATCCAGTTCTCATTTTTATGTGTTTTTTTTTCTGTTTGGACTGCAGAGATGCATTTGGTGTGTATTAATGTCATTGGCATTTTCCTGAAATAGCACTGTCAAATTCATTCATATTCACAGTATTAAAATGTTATATTGTTTGAATGTAGTGTGCATGCATGTGGTTAAAAAAAAAGTGTGTCATTTTAGACATAATAATATTTCAATCTGAAAGCTTCACTTCAGTTTCTGAAACTGATTTGACTGTAAACTTAGATTAAAAAAAAAAGGAAGCATCTATTCCTACTTTAAATAAATCCACAAGTATCAAATTATTTTGGAAATAATCAGCTAAAATATTCCCCATGGGGAATATTCATGGTTAGACCACTACATTCTTCACCAGCTCAAATTTTGGTAATATTTTGTGGCCAAGATTTAGTCAAAATCAGGCTTTTATATTTTGCACTCCTTATTCTGTGCACTTTGTATGTTTGAAGGATTGAATATAGACTTTAATTTAAACACTCAGCATTTCTTTAGTTTCTCAGGAGTTAAGCAGTTATGCATTTTTAGTTCTTTACATGTTCAATTATTTAATCCTTTACTATGAATGACATTATCATTTAGACTTAAATAAACTTGCTCCCTTTTGAGGTTTTCTATTTATTATTATATATCTCCTGAAAGGTTTGGTAGGATACCCTTGCTGTTTTAAGTGGAAATAAACATAATTTTTCAGCTTTGGGAAGTATAGGCCTGAACTAAACTGTGTTTCCTTACCTAAACATGTTTAAAACATCATAAGAGTTTATGTGCCATTAAAACATTCTTTTGAAGCTGTGGAAATGCAAACTGTCAGGGCATTGTTTTCAAGAAGTCACTGATGCTAAAAATCATTGACCTGTGCTAGTTTCAATACTGTTCCTGACATTTTTGCTATTAAGATTCAATAGATCTCTTTATCGATGTCCATAAGGTATTTGGATGAATCAATAATGATGATGGAAAGCAAACTGTAATTCTATTTTTAAAATGCTGCTATATAGAGCAACACACAAAATTGATGCAAGTTCTTAACAGTTTTTCTTCCAGTGCTCTAATGTTTTGTATTTCCACTTCAGTGAGTGTCCTTAGATACTTTGTTACAAATGTAATTTTCTGTGTTCTGATCTCCTAAAGAAGTATTTTGCTAAATTTATAGAGTGGCATATTGCTCATAATCACCAAATATTTGACAAACTACAAAAAATGGAAGTTTATTTTAATAATTCTTTTCAAAGTGAATAAATTTTTAAAAGTGTTTTCTTATCTAAATGTATTTCTGCAATTGTTAGAACTGTAAGTATGTGGGAACAGATAATAAAAAAATATTGAAAAAGGGCATGTATTTGTAAATAATATATAAATCAACTGTCTTTTTCAGTTTCAAATTTACCTTAAGGAAAATTAGGCATCAATTATGTTTTGTAATGTGTAATAAATTATATGCAATCTTGTAAGCAAACTGATTTACTGATTCACATTAGGAAAATGATCCAGAATTCAGTAAAGCTAATGTGAGTCTCCTCTGATTTCACTGTATTATGACTGAGCCAAATCTAAAAGTCATGAACAAGATTATTTCTAAACACTGCTTTTTTTCCTCACTGCAGATATGGTGTTGCAGTTAGGAGAGAGGGATTGTTTTGAGATTTTGGCTTGTTATGTTTCTGAAAGCAATGCCTCTCTTTTAGCTGTGAATTTCTAACTTATAAAAGGCTGTGACACATACAAGTGCTAAAATATTTACCTATAGCAGAATAAAAATGTTCAGTAAAATGGGTGTTACTTGCATAAAATTTCAATACAATTCAAAGAATTTTGGGTTTGGGGTATTTTTTAAAGTATATCTAGATGAAGATCTATTTATCCTAAACCTATTTTCAATAAAAATAAGGATAAAGTAAGACCAGTGAAATAACATCTTACAAACATAATACATAGTCTTTAGGAAATCACAGTTGAGAAATTATTTCCTTTATTTATTTTTCTCATTCACTGGTAATTGTACCTGCAACATCTCAGCTTTGGGGACATTGTTAAGAGGAAAGATATAAGATGAAATCTATTTTATTAAATACAATTGAAAATTTATTATGCATCTTCCCATTCATGACCATGCATTTTTAATCAGTTATGTCTCGTGAGGATTTTTTTTGTTTTTAATTGATCTTGTTTCAGACCAGATCCTTGCTAAATATGCCAGAATAAACCAAGTTTTGTTTTATTTTGTGAGAGTTTCTTTTTAGACAGAGTTATAGTGATATTTCTTTACTTCACATAGCAGTTTCACTAATTATGCCTAGATGGACTCGATATTTCCTTTCAGAAACTGTCACAGTCCTGGTATTTGTTTTCACGTATCATTGTGTTATACAGTTAGTGAAATTATTTACTCTATATCTATCAAGTAGTTATCAAATACTGCAGCAGAAACACTAACTTTTGAAAAGCAGTCCCTGTGTGTGTAATTGCTAAGAAACTAAAGGAAGTTTATGAAATAGTTAAAGTTGGAATATATGGTTTCATTCTGGTATTTAACTGCCAAAGTTGAATGTGATGGAAGGCATCTGTGGCTGTGTTTGTGTAAGGTTGTCTTTAGTGGCAGAGTGTATTATCTAGTGTCACTTTATGAAACTTTCAGTGGTACAGCCTTTTTCTTTTCCAGTATGTGTGTAAGAATTACTTTAATCTTTTTTCTCTATGAGAAAAGATAAATATTATCTGCTGTATATACCTGATGAAACACTTATCTTTTTGATAATTAATGAACCCATTTTAAGTCCATGTTATGCTATCCATCTTTTGTGGTACTGAAATGGATGACAGTGTGATTATGTCTTTGAAAGATAAGTAAATGTGTGTGCTCTTAGATCATCAGGCTTTTAAAATACCAGGAAAGTAGAAGTATAGCAAAACTGGGAGTATTCCTTAATCTTGAGTTATAATACAGAGTGGTTTGCACTTTCATTTTAAAATGTACATTTTCTTGCACTGCATACACACACCAGATTTCACAGGCCTCTGCAAAGGTTTGTATTAATATTTTACATTTCATTTATGACTTTCCCCTGTATATCACAGAACAATATATACACAATATATTGAATATTACATGATTGAACATTGATTTTTATACATTTGACATAAAAGAAAACTCACTAAGAAAGGAATAAAGCCGTGTTTTGTATGAGAATTCTAAACACTATTACAAGTCAAGTTAAGCTTTAAATTATGTTTCAGCGTTCTTGTCAATATAAACTGGCTTACAGAGACACACTTAGAATTATAATTGATGGGTTTCTCAAAATACCTTTGTCAGTTAAGAAAAGTATAAGCTTTGGATTTCATTATTATAAAAGTATATTTTTAAGAAGTCAAACAGATCCTCTTGAGTGTCTTAAATGGTATAATTTTGGCCGTCTGTGTTACAATATGGAATAATGTCCAATTATCTCGTTTATCACAGCTTCTGAAACAGCTTACACTATAAATTCTGTTTATTAAGGGCAAAATTATACTGTCAGATTCACACATGCTTATCTTTGCAAAGTGACTTACAGACCACACTTTACCGTTTTAAAGGAGGAAAAAAGAATGTAAATTGGAAGAGGTCAGTGGACCTCTGTACTCTTGATTCTCCTGTACCCCAGTAAAAAAGCTGCTGCAGCTTGGCGGCAGTATATAGCTACACGTAGGCAGAGAATTTAAACTAGAGCCAATCCAGGGTCATTTCTTTTAAAATTATGTCTGCATTTTCTGGTTCTACATTTCTATAAAACAAAAGTCCATGCCTCAGAAGATTGTTATGTTCTAAGACCAGCCAAATCCAAGCTTGGAGATTATATTTAATATTTAAAAAAAAAAAAAGGAAAATTGGAGTATTAAATGACCTACAGCTTCCACAAGGCCATCTAAAAATTTAAGGAGCAACCTTTTCATAAGGTTCCTCCACTGATTATTATTTTCTGATTCTTGTTTCTGCATTTGAGAAAGTGGCAGAACATTCTTTGTGAAGGCATTCGGAAACTTCTGTATCCAGATTAATCTTATTTGTCTTGACTCCTGGTTGTTCATCAAAAAGATAGTACTTTACAGACAGTATATGATCACAGGTATATTGCTTTGGTACTTAGGACAAGGAGTAATTAGGAAACACATAAAGTTGCAGTCATGTTTTCTTAGATGCATACATTTTCATGAAATATGACTTGTGACGATCAGTTGATCATCAGAGTAATTTCTATATCATATTATCAAAGAAGGAATAAAAACAAACCTTTGTTTGTGGACAAAAATTCCTTTTAGATGTTCATTTGTCTACTTAATTCCTTAGCCCATTTAAAATTACAGTGTATTATTTAACTAACCAATACGCACAAATACTTGCATGTGCCAGTGGTTGCTTCTTCCCTGAGCTAAAACTATGGTATTTGAAAAAGAAATAGGTGATTGATTTCAATTCCTTAAGAATTCCTTCCAGTTTCCTAGAAATTAAACTCTCAGAAAAGATAGTTAATTAAATATTTTGGATGAACATTAATGGTAATGCAAGAAAATTTAGTTTTTACAAAAGTTATCTAGCGTATCTCTATTTTATGCCAAATTGGCAGTTCAAGTTGTTTCCAGGTATTCTCTGAATTGATTCTCTGTATTAATGGCATCCTTAAAAGATGGAGCAGCCTGACCAGGACTTGGCAAGACCAGAAAATCATTGATTTGCTTTGGTTCCTCCACCAAACAGGTCTTTGAATAACACATTACAGTCATTAATCTTTCCAGATAGTTTCTATTAGAAATCACTTCTTCAATATGCACAGTATTTGAAGATCAGTGACATTTAAATTTAAAACAGAAAATAATGGACTCTGGTGGTTATTTTCTCTGTGTCCAGTAGCAGAATAATTAGCCTATTTCTTTGACAAATATTCCTACATCTTCCTACAGAAGCATGTGCTCTAATATGTAAAATAAGTCATTGTCAAAAGTGCTAATCATTCATGTTTGCTAAGCATATTGTGTTTTAAAGTGACAACATTTTGCAATTGTACATATTCTTCACAACAGCAAATAACCTATTCCTAGAAATAGTGCACAAATCAAAAAAAGTAATCACTGAGCTTCTAACTGAGTGAATCTCTTTCTCTGGGGATACATATAAACCATCTGGCTGCAATCCTGCACAATGTGCTCTGGGATGACCCTGTTTGAGCAGGAAGGTTCAGACAAATGACCCACTGTGGTCCCTTCCAACATGGCCCATTCTGTGATTTGTTTATGTATTTATCCAAGAAAAGCTCATGATGACTACATCTTTTACCTCCAACTCCTTAAGTATATACTGTGTACATGGTAACTGAATTCAACTGAATGTGTCATTCATATGATTTCTGGAATACTAAAAATTTCTTCAAGGCATAAATTGCAATTATTTAATGAATTTATTTTTTCTTACATTTTCCGTTATTTGAATATTCTGTGTCAGTAAGATTCCAGATATATGAAATCTTAAGCTAAAATTCTGAGTCACATTAAGACAGCCTAATTGAAATTATTGAACCCATGGAGTGAATGTGTATCTGCTTATCAAGGTGTGCTGGGAATTGGGACTTCTGTGTAGGCTGAAACTTTTCAGAATTTACACATGGTTCTGTCACTGTGGACCTCTTTTCTCAGCAAAAGAGGTTTCATTCTTGATTCTAAAAACTACATTTGTTGTCATTTTTCTATTTCTGAACTGTTACAGTTGGGAGCCCCTTGGTGTTCTTGATTGCAACCTTTAATCTCTTGAAGCACACGATGTGACCACCACTATCATGGCATACAATTTCAAAATAATCACTATTTATTAATTTTTAAAATTCACAAAATAATTATATTAACATCACATTCCATGCTCTGATGTGTTTCATTACTATTTAGCCTTTTGAACAAATAAAACAGAGGGAGGGATTTTGTTTTCCTCTTTACCATGCATAGTCCTCTTACTCTTCTGGACCACCAAAGTATTGCCATAACACTTGCCCAGAGTACAGCAGTTCAAAATCCAAAAATTGACTGTATTACAGTATATCAGATCAGTTATCAATCTACTAAAGCTTAGGTCACTAGCTGTGACTTGAAATAGCAAACAAACAAAAATTCTTTTGCACAGGTTTTGTAAATAAGGATACGTATTCCCAGGTGTTTGTGTTTTGCCTAAATCTAGGGGGTTTTCCTCTTTTTCCTTAGCTGTAAATCATTTAAAACAATTGCATGCCTCATGTTATTGCCTTTATGATTAGGCATGGTTACTCAAATTAATATTTAGCAATATAATAAAAATAAATATTAATAAGAAAATCTGATTTGAAGCATACTCATGCCCAATATACACACCTTTTCAACACATGCTGAAACACCGTTCCATACAGATTTGTTAAGAGATTATAAATCTTTCTAAAACTATGTACTACTCAACCACAACAAAATGCATTAGAGACATGAGTTATGCATTTGTTTCAAAGAATACCCTACATCATTTATATATACATAGAGTGAGTGAACACAAGTGTCCATAAATAAAGGCTAGCATCAGCTAGATGTCCCAGCTAGATGATACACCAAACAAAATACTGAGGAAAGTACAATAACAATGCAAAATTTTTAAAAATTTTAACTCAATGAGATGCTATGCAACAGCATTATGGTCACTACATGAGCAAAACCCATTTGGCTACCAGGCACTTGTGTGTTTTGTTGCTAGCTTGAATCAGGCAAAAGCAGATCTTTCACTCACTAATGCAATACCTGTTGCTGTACTACATATATGACCAAATTGCAACTTTGTTTATCTATCAGTTTCACTAGAAGGAAAAGTGGAAAAAGGAATAAATTAGAGTTTCAGGAAAACTAATTATACTGTCTTAACCAGAAAAATAAGGGCAGATCAGAATGGCAAGCAGAGAAAGGACTTTCACTTTCTATAAATGGCATAAAACTGAACTAAACAAAAACTTTTCATTATACCCTCTTCCCCACTTCCCCTTCCCCAAAAAATGACACTAATTAAAGCACAACTTGCTGTTTTTTACCTTATCAGAAACTTGGTGGGTTTATCTATGATTATGATTAGTCTCCAGCTCAGCAGATATTTCTGAATACCAGAAAGTTCCTATTCCTGTTTCAGTTAAAATGGAAAATTCCTCTGAAAAGTCTGTATAGAAATACTTTGATTTCCGTTTTAGTTCACTTGTCAAGAGCAAAGAGAGTGTTGCCATTCTTGTGCTTTAAGGATGTGAGGTGTCACATCTGACAAGCAGAAATAGATTGGAAGTAAGTCCATTAATATATCTAAAATCATTTTGTAAGTGATCATTTTTAATATACACGAGGGAGTTACACCTACACATCCAGGGAAGAATATACTCACTTTGAATGTGGCTCATGTCCCACTTCACTGCACATAAGTCCTTTCTCATTTAAATTATTTCTCCTCCAACATTTTTTCTCCATGCCTGAGTTTTTTTAAAGCTCAGTCCAGCAAAGACTTTTGACCAATGTCAAATGAAATTGGAGAAAATTGTGTTTAAAATGACAAAAGGTCTAACTCTGAACTCTTTAGTAGTAGTCTACAAGTTTATTCTCTGGCCCAGAAGTGACAAATTCTCTACAAAAATCTTGACATCTCCAGTGCACAAAACCCTGTTCTCTGTGCTTCATCTGATATATATAACTTTGAGCAAGTCACTTCATCCTTTTTCTTCTGTATTTAGATGTTAAGCTTTTGGGGAAAGAGATTGTCTTTAAATACAAATTTCTCAAGGGTCCTCCAACCGCAATTATGCTTTAGCTCCAATATATAATTTCAGTACAATAATCCATAAAAATATACCAAATAAAAAATAATATGAGTAAGACCTGATTCCAGAATTAAGAGAATCACCTACCTTTAAAGGCCTGTAGGCAGTGGCAGCACACCCATACTGAAACCTTCTGCCTCACAGTAATGAGAGAAAAGAGAGAGATGGAATTTGTCCCCATTTCTATGAGGTATGAAGTGCAACCTGGCCTCACACAAAATTGATGTGCCTCTATATAGGACAGCTCTCTTTGCTATATAAAATACTATAGCTATTAATTCATTAATCTTCTACATTCTGCATTTTTAATGGGATTCATATTGATTTTTATTACTGTTGGAGAGGACCCATTTATAGAGCAGTGGGTTCAAAAGAAGAATGTGGTTTGAACAGGACAATGAAATGTGAGAAAATACCCTGAACTGTCCTTTGCCATTCCTAGCAAAAAAAGACAGCGTTGTCTCCCTGGATCTTCTTGCTCAGCTCCTTTATGAAACTTTATGTTTGTGCTAACTTCTGTTGTTGACCTTGGAAATTTACTACATGCATTAATGAGTATTGTGCAAAGGAATTACTCCCAAAGGCTTCACTTTCTGACTTTTCTAAGCCTTAATCATTGTTTTCCCTTTATTTCCTTTTCTCCTGTCATCTAAAGGTTTTGATGTCCCCTTGTTAACCTTTTCTTTCAATATAAATTTTGTCACATATTAAATATAGGCTAAAATTTTTTCTAATGCAGTTGCGCCAATTATTGAGAAAAAAGAAATGCCAGAATTTTCTATCTATGGAACTTTTGGTTAACCTCCTACTATGCATACATTATATGCAGTGCTTAGTTTCATTAGCACATTCTAAATTTTCTTTAAGAAATTTGGGGCCATTTCCTGTGCAACACTGAATATTCTCAGTAAATTAAAAAGTGTTCATTTTATTCTAGCGTCATTTCTTATGTATGATCTTGAGAAATATTTCCAGCGTTCAAATTCTGCTTTCAGAATACGGCTTTTTAAACTGAAAATGATTGAGTTTGGGAGGGATGCCTAGAGGTCATCTGGTCTAGCAACCTTGCTCAAGCAGGGTCACTCAAAGGCAGTTAACCAGGTTTGTGTCCAGACTGCCTTTGAATGTCTCCATGAATGAAGAATTGACAACCTTCCTGGGCAGCCTTCACAGGAAAGAAGTGTTTCCTGATTTTCAGAGAATATCTCCTGTGTTTCTCTCTGTACTTCTTGCCTCTCATCCCTACAGTAGCCACCACTCTTGAGCCTTTGTCCATCCTTTCTGCGCCCTCCTCTCAGGTGCATATATACATTAATGAGGTCTGCCCTGAGCCGGCTCTTCTTCAGGGTGAGCTGTCCCAGCTCTCTCAGTCTTTCCTCATACGAAAGGTTCTCCAGTCACTTTGCTTTTTGGCCCTTTGCTGGTCTCTCTCTGGTACATCCAGGTCATTTTTGTGCTAAGGAGCCCAGACCTTCACGTCAAACTGTGACATTTGCAGTATATGAGCCTTTACACATGCAGTGGAACAATATAAGTGACAGTTTTTCAACGATTCCAACAGCTGCCTTAAACAGAGTTCTAGCTAATACACAGGACCTTGGTAATGGTTTAAAGACAGAAGGCAATTCAAATGAAAGTAAAGAATAAAGTTCATAACTAAGAAAAAAAAAGTAAAGAAAAACCACAAAAGCAGCAGAATAAGATCATTAACCTGAGTAATTATGGTTAATCGATAGGCAAGATCTCATTGAAATCAGGCCGTAAAACACAGCATCTTACTGAAAGAATTTATATTAAAAATTAACTGTGAGGAATTTTTTTCAAATACAAGAACAATAAGTATCAGACTTTTAAAAAATCACCATGGTTTTATCAACAGAATCTAGAAATCAAAATGTAGTAGTCAAAAACTTTGGGAATGAAACCTAGAGACAGAGTAATTATTAGAGAATGATAAGCAGAAAATGTTTATAAAATCAGAATGATAAAGAAGTAAAACCATTTGCAAGTGAAAAAGAACAAAAATTGCAGGAAGAAAAGATTGTAGAAACACAATAGTCAAAGAAGATAATGAAGGAAATCTAGATGCATTTATATCTCACATAATATTTTGTTGAGAATGTGTCTAGATAAGATAATTTGGCTCCTGCTGTATATCTATTAATAAACACCAGATTAAATAGATATGTCTAAAGTTATATATTTAGTGCCTAGTGTGGCCTGAGTGCACTTTACAGGAAGGAACAGTAGAAAAAGGAGAAAAAGGGAGGAAAAAAGGAAAATAGAAAGTGTTTCTTCTAGGCATAGTCAGTTAGTAAGGTCAAATAAAGTTTACTCTAGAATTTGTAAACAACTAACTAGCACTATCCCAGTGTTATTAATTACTATCTTCTAGGATGCCAGATTTGATTTCAAAGAACAGAGAAGGAACCTGTCAAAATAATGGTCTGAGTGAGGCCACGTTGAGGTCTGCATGGCCAAATGGCTGAAAGTAATCATTACTGTCATTAACAATTTAAAAGTTGTAATAAAAGAACAGACAGAGAGAGGCAGTTTACTGGACAATATTAGGATTCAGAAAATCTCAGCTGAGTGGAGAAATGTAAAAAATATACAAGATAACAAAAAGGCAAGATACTACAGTTGAAAAGTCAAATATATACAAAAAAACTGAGAAGAAATGGTCTTTCAACACAATCAGATCAAAAGTCCTGTGTTGGCCAATATTGTGATGCAACTTTAAAAAAAATCTTTTGATGAATTCTTAGCACAATTGTTACTGTAAGAGCTGGTTGGTTCAGTTTAATGCTGTTGAATCATCTTTGATTGTGCCTGTTCATCTTTAGTAACTACAGTTTAAGGCAATAACAAACAATAAAATACCAGAATGATGAATGATAAAATGCTGCAGAACACTGAGAAGGAAGAATGAAAGATGCATTAATTAATAGCATTTTCTCCTTTTTTGATAGGGCCATATTCAATGAAAACATTTGTTGTCCTTCTCTAAATTGTTGCTGTTTTATCCTGCTCTGGGCATTTAGGGAAGAGGAGGAAAGCTTTGTAATTATTTCCAAAAAGGCTGATATTGAAAAAGTGTTCTTTAGACAAGATCGAGTATTCAACCCCAAACGTTGCACCTTCAGGAACGCGATGAGAAAACAGAGAGTTGTAATGGAAACTGCTCTAAGTACAGCAGGTGTTGTTAAATATCTGCCAAAATAAAGTATTTTATGTATCTCAAAATGCAATCTGTATTTTTAATTGCTTTATTTATTTTTCTGCTTTATTTAAAAGCAGAAAAAATCCCTCAGGCATCAGCTCTTAAAATTACTTCCAAAGGGTTTTAATAACCTTATAATAGGTTTCCAAATCACACAACATAACTTAAAAAGGTATATTCCTCTACACTCTGTAACTGTCCACCTTTTCTTCATAATTCATTTAATCCATCACTTAAAGTAGCTCAAAATCCTTTAAGTCTATCAAATTTGAAAAGGTTCATCTGAAAATAATCCTATCTTCTGAACTCTTTTTCTTAGCAAATGTCATCAATGCACAATGCATTCTTTTTCACAATTCCTATATATATATAAAACAAAATATTTGGAATGGTAAGACACTAAAATTTCCCCATTTTCAATTGAATGAAATTCCACTTCCATCCATAACTGAACGTTTATTATAATCTATCAAACTATCTCTTATTTTAGGATTTGTTAATGTCTATCATAGATTTGATGGTAAACCAAAATTTTCTTAGTTTTTGAGACATGCCTCTTCATTATCATTCAGCTATATATCACAGAGGGGGAAAAAATAAAAAAAAAGAGGCTTGTGGTTTCATAAAGACTGTTCCTTAATCAGGACTAACTTTTCAAGTAGTACTCTGTTCTACTGATAGTAGGCAAGCCTGGAAAACCCAAGGATGCCAAATTCTCTTGACTTTCACCTCAAAAAAAAATTACAGATGGTTCAATCCAGAGACAAGATTTGCACCCGATGTGCAGAGCCACTCAGAGCAACATTGTCTGGAAAGCTCCTTCTTGGAAAATACAGTGCCATAGAAATGCAAATGCTGCACGAAAGTCAGCCAGTTTCCCTTGTACATTCTGAGAATATTAGAGCAATTAGACATTAGAAAGTGTCTACTAACCCCTGGGATGAAAAGTTCCATTTTGACATTTTAGGAATGGAATGTTTTCAATTCTTTCTTTGAATTAAATATCAGAGACCTAATTCTCCTAGAAAAGGTCAAGTGAGATGGCTGGTACATGCTAGAAGATCTTAACATTAAAAATTAGAAAAAATTGTTAAAGCTAGCTATTTTGTCATTTTAGCGACAAAATTTAGCGCTTTCTCCAAATATTTTTTCCATTCTTTTTCTTCATGTAAAAACATTAAATGTTCAGGTTGTATTCTTCTGAAACAAATTAGTTATTGAATGTTTCTAAATCCTTAGTGAAATAAAAAGATCTCAGAAATTGAAAAATTAGTTGAGACCAAAATACTTGAAGTGAAGGTATTATTACAAAAACAGCTTGTTTGCCAGTGACTGTCATCAGAGTAGTATTAAAATACATTCATTCATAAAGCTGAGCTCCTCTGAATTACAGCAAGCAAAGATTTTTGAAAAACAAGTAACAGATAACTAAGATGTCAAAACTGTATATGATATACACACTGTCTTACAAGTTTGTGGCAGGTCTGAAGCCCTTTATAGAGTTACAGTATTTTTCCTGAGAAAAATTATTATTATGTTTAGAATAAAAAATATAAATATTATCCTGGGGGGTTCTTTGCTTCTTCGTTGAGGGAATACAATAACACTGACATTTAATGAGGCTTAGTATGGAAATTACCTCATGTATAAACCCTAGTGTATGCATAAGCCAATATAATATATATTTATAGCATTTGCATGTTACATTATATGTGAGGTAAGGGAGAGCCTTTTTTACTAGTCTTTTGAGGTTTAAAGCCAAAGCACACTTTCTTTGCTGAATTTTTAACAGCTTCTGAAAAAACATGTATGCATAGTCTGTACGAACTAGAGCCAAATTAATCAAAATTTTGAGATTTTTCACATGGAAAATTCATATAAAATGGCTGTAAATGGACAGCTGAATAATAGAAATTCCTTAAATGTAACTTTTACATTATGAATCTTCCTCTCTTTGCAAGAAGACAGGACTGCAGCTTCGTTTGCCTGCAGAAATGTACCCATTCCTTTTCATGCTGAAACACTCCAGCAAAGAGATAATATTGTATATAGCACAGTTTGGTTACAGCTCTGGGCCTGGAAGATTTATTTTAAATATCAATGCCCAAAGTTAAACATCTTGATAAGCATTTAGCTACAAATCTTCCATTAAAACACATCCACTAAAACGGACTGAAAATCTCAGTTCTGTAGACAGCCCTCTGATTACCTTCTTCTTTCACCTGTAGACTATTCAGATTCTAAAATGGTATTCAATGTGCAAAGAGCAAGCCCTCTCTTCACAGTTTGGTGCCATACGCAGAATGTTTCGTGAATCAAATTTTACAATCTGAACTGAGTCACTTTGAAAACAGATAAATCCAAAGGCACTCCAGGCTGTCACTGGCAAGCATTTTGACATTAGCTTCTCAGACACTAAAGTCTCTCTCCCTGTGCACACCCACAGATCCCCCAGACTTGGAAAAAACAAGCAGGGCAGATCCTGCATGGCTAAGAAGAGGAGTTACAGGCTTCTTCCCCAAAACCTGATGGAGACATCAAAGATTTCCAGAGCTGGTTTGGACAATTTATGCTAGTATGACTTGAAAATATAACAAAAGAAATAAATTTTGGTATCACTTCTCACCATTTTCTCCAAATCCAAAAGTTTTGTGATTAGGAACTTATGAAGTCCATGAGATACATATTATTTACTTACTTTCTCATACCTCTCCCACAGTATTTTTCCATCCAAGATGGGTACATCTTTGTGATAACCAGGTAATCAAAATATTGACTGGATGATCAGATTAAAAAGGCCACACTGAATGGGAGAAAGGCCTGAGTAATCTTCTATTACTTATAGTTCAATTCATTAACCAACTCCTTTAAGAAGGATCTTACTTCTAGCAATCTCCTGAGATCCCTTCTAGCCCCAAGTCCAACCTGACTTGTCCTAATAGCAGGACAGCTATTGGGAATATAGGGAAAGAAGCTTCTGTTTTAGACTTCACAGTGTTTATTTATTTATTTATGTATTTTACATTGTTTTAATTTATTTTACTTTATCTTATTATTTTATTCAGTTTCACCAAGGTTGTTGAAATCATTGGAGCATGATCTAGACATGTTCCCATACCCAAAGTGCCTACCTAGCAACAGGGACAGAGACTCATTTTCTCAGTCTTCTCTACCTAAATGAAATTTGAATTATTCCCTTCTTATACAATACAACTCCTCCTAAGAAATTGTTTTGAGTGGCATATTTGTTCCCTGGGACTGGAAGGGAAAGCCACCCTTTAGATATTACTTGATTTTGAGTTACTTCCTCAGGTTAATATTGCAGTCAAGTTTAGTATATAGGAAATATTCTTTTGTGATTTATTTTTAATGTTTCCTATACAAGAAATGTTGTTTGCTACTTAACATTTATGCTAGATACTATCATCTAAGTCTTTAAGAATAAGACATTAAGCGAAAAGGTTCAATCACATTAATTGTGTCATGCCAAATTTTGTGAATGAATTCCTAAAAACCTGAATTATAATCTTATGCTCTTTAAAATATTTGATATTTTTCAACTTGTGCCCCATCTTCTATAATTTCTTGTCTTCTGGTAAAGCACTGTACCTTTAACTAATTAATAAGTCGTAAATCTTATCTATTTTTTTAACCATACAGTAGTAGGAAAAAAGACATCACAGAACACATCCTTCTATTCCATAATTTCAAGTAATAGTCTGGTCATATGAATATGATATAGGAGACAGAGCCACCCCCAAGGACATGACTCAGCACAGAGAACAGAAATCCAGGATGTCCAAAACCTTTAAAAAACACCACAAAGGGAAATCTAGCTTTTTCAACTGCTGCAATAAACCTTAATAAGATCTCTCAATATTTCTTTTTCTGTCTGGCATTTTATCTAGATTAAAATCTGTTGATGTTGCCAAATAACATTATTAGAAATTTTGCTTAGTGTGGAAAAATTCAAATTTTTTTTCCTAGCATGTAAAGAGAAAAAGTTAGATGTCAAATTTCTCTTCAGATAGGCTTTCTGCATTTCAAGAAATGCTGTTAACTTCTTAGCCATGTCAATGAAATTTGAAATAGGAAAGCTATTTTGGCTTTCTTGGGTCAGTCGTGCTGTAAAACACTACTGCTAATTACCAATATTTTTAAGTTTTGAAAGGCAAAATATTCAGCTTTGAGTACTCATTCCTAACGAATACTTCTGGTTTAAGGATAGATAGATAAATAATTACTTTCTTAACCTTTGTAATAAGGAAAACCTTTCATGACATTTGTTTGCAGTCCAGGGTCTGTAAATTTAGAATCTGAGTTTAGCAATATTTGGACTCTGTAGACACAAAACAGTTGTGTTAGTCTTTAATTTCTAAACATTTATTGAAAAAAATAACACTATTCCATTGTTTTTAGGTTTGGATACATCTGCATTTAAGATATATGTGAATTTTTGAAAGGAAGAAGTACATTATTTTAGTTAATGAGTAAATCCTGTGAAATCATTAAGTTTAAATTAAAGGATAAATTACTGTGTAAATGTATTTTAAAGTAATGCTCATTTTTGAAACTGGATTAACGAATTCCACATAACAAAATCCTGGGTTTATATTTTATAATTCAGAAGAAGGAAGCTTTATAGGTGAAATTTCCCACATGAATGTATTTTGTAAATATATTAATAGGTGGCAATATCTCACAAACTAGAAGTTGAAGTAAAATATGTGTTTATAGTAAAATGATTACATTATTTAGGGTGCTCCTCTGCAAATGACATTGAAAATCGGACTGCATGTATTATATATTGTCTCTGTCAGATCACTCATTTGTGTTGAGGATCCCAGTATATACTAAATTACCAAGAATAGGTTTATGTGTCATATTATCAAATTTATATTATCAAAGTACACATGTGATTCTCTGTGATTTGCAAAGATTTGCCATGGAATCGTAAGACTTAATGACATCCATAATCCCACATAAAGTTGCCTAATACATAATTATATTGGATGAGCCAATTGAGAGGGGAGGAAACCTGAGATAGGGGTGTAAATTGACTCATCCTTTTTCATAACCTGTAGTGCCTCAGTGTCACAAATAATAGAGAAGCAAACCCTTATGGGAAATTGAAACCAGAAACTGAAATTCCAAGCCTAGGTGAGTTTAAGCAATTAAACATATTATTCAAAAAGAGTTGCCACTCAGATTTGTAGTTCTCCAGTTTGGCTTCTTTTGGCACTGCAGACATAAGTGATATCAACAGCTGATGCCTCAACAGACATGATGTTTAAAGATCCCTCTGCCCTTTGTCTGAGGAAGAAGTCGCTGGAAAATCAGTGAATATAAAAGTATAGGCAATAAACAGCTAAGTGATATAGGGTCAAAGTATATCTGTTGAAAGTATTTTTTCTGTGCTGGGTTAGAAGAGATACATGTTTTTCCTTTCTTTTGCGTAAGATAAAAAAGTGCATATCTGAGAACAATTTACTTCCCATCCTGAAGTCCATGAGGAACTTCTTTGGTATGAAGTCCTGGCTTCATAAAAGTTAGCAATATAAATCTCCCAGGCTTTAAGAACCAGGGTAAACATGGTAACACATAAGCTTAGATTTCTGAGTTTTGTTATACTTCACGAGCATGGAGAAACAAATTGCTATCCACCATTAGTGTTTGCAACTGTGCATTTCTGAATGTTCTTTACAAGGTTCCTGACTCTCAATACATTCATATATACTTGATATGAATTGTCATGCAGCCTCAGTGGCAAAAATAATCCCTCCCAAAATAATGCATCTCATTGATGCAGATGAGCATCTCATTGAATTTATCCCAGTGTGCAGAAATACATTGCACCAATGCTCCGTATTTTACAGAAATAGCCTTTCAACCACAGAGCACACTTGGAAATAGAGGCAGTCATCACTGTACTTTTTAAAGAGGAAGAAGAGATGTACTTTTAAAATTTAAAGAAGTTTCCTGTATTGCAAAAATTGTGCTAAACATCTGCACAGCTTGATTTCACAGGGCAGAGGCAACACTTCAAGACATGGACCCAGGTCTCAAGTTTGACACTACAGGGAGAAAGCAGTCCCATAACAGATTATTTCTTATTCTTAAAAGTGAATCAAGATGGTTTGAAGACTTTTTTTATACCAAAATGATTTGTCAATTTGTTTTTTCCTCACCTATTTTTGTGCAGATCAGAGAGCTTGGTGTTCTGACCTGATCTGGACAAGTGATGCTCATGTTCAAATCTCTTTTCAATAGCTTCAACAACAGAAAACTCTTACAGCCAAGAGCTACTTTCAATTTGAAGAAATAATGAAAGTGAAGTAGTTTTAGGCAGAGCTGAGTCACTGCAAATGAAAGTAGTTTAGTTTTCTACGTTGTTATATATGCTTAACTGAGAAGAGCTGAGAGTCTGAGGATGGGGTTAATGGACACAATATAAGGAAGACAGTGGCAGACTTTGGACTGGAGACAAATTCACTGCCAATGAAAACTGCTACTGGTAGTGTAGTCTACACAGAATGCTTGGCTGCTAGCTGACAGTAGTTGCCTGTGCCAGATTTCTGTGTTGGAGGCAAGTGTGGACCTGCGTACTTCCGTGTACATGGAATAAATACAAAGAAGTAAAAGCCCTTGTTGTTAAAGCAAAGCCGGCAAATATTTTTATTTTCTGGAACTGTTCTTGCCAGGGCCTGAAAAACAGCTGTGCATAACGAAGCGCCTGTACAAGAAAAAGATTGAAGTGATAAAAGAAAACTAGAAATAACTGAAAGGAAGTGTATTTTTTTGTCATCTTTAATGTTAGTTTTTGAAACATTTTTTGAGAAAGACTCCCTCAACAGTCTGGAAAATAGCAGAGTATAGAGCTTGTATCTGAGTTTTAGTGAAATTTAATAGGAGAAAGAAACAGTACTTGAACTTGCAGTCTTTTTTTCTACCCTGTGAAATGACAATTGGGAAAATATTTTTATATTCAGAGGTTAAAGTCACTCAGCAAACTGTGTCACACTATATGCAACACAGAATTACAGACTCTGTATTTCTATTTACCAATAAAAAAAAAGGTATTTTACAACAACTGCCACAAGGCTTCTGGGAAAAAACAGAGTACAAAGTGAAAGTGCTCGTTTCCCATATCATCTTCATTCCCATGCCACAAATATGGGTAAATTTCTAAAACTGAAAAGTCAGATCTCCTCTGGATTTATGAACAATTTGATCCAGAAACCAGCAAGACATAATTTAATTTTGAAATTTTTTAGCATTATTTTCCTTAAAACCAACAAGGTTAGTGATTTGGGAGTACATGTTAAAAACTGGAAGCAAGTAGCTGTATCTTAAAATACAATCACATGCCCCTATACTAGTTTGATTCAGAAAAAAAGTTATCAATACATATATGAGGGATGGTGCTTTTTTCTTTTATGAGGCTGCTCCGTTAAACACCAGTTGCAGCAGCCACTTATGACCACATCACTCATATATGTTTTTGCAAGCACTATAATTGGCAGGCAGACATCACTCAGCACATAAATACCAGGCAACAGGGACTGTTTTATTGTTTGGCTGATGCAAAGTACAGCTGTGCAAGGTTGACAAAGCCAGCATTTCTTTGTGACAGTTCATTATGCAGATTCTTAATATTAGGACTAATCCTGAAGCACATATTCAATAGAAACTTCTGCAGAGTATGTGCCAAATCAGTAAACAATCCAGGTTCAAACCAGTAAACACTAGGGTCTGAGCAAGCTCTTTGAGGACCACAGGCAAAGCAGAGCTGAATACTCTGAATTGCTGAAATCACCCAGTTGAGGGACTCTTTACCACCAATGGCACAAACACCAGCAGATATAGAAGAAAAATAAACCTTTTTACTTTGCAGCTTCACTAATAGTTCCTAATAATGTCTGTCCAGGCTCCACAAATGCTGAGTGCCACCTGAACAGGCTGCAATATGACAGAACAGCTGCAGTTGGTTGCAATCTTTTGTGATAAAATTATTTTTAAAACACCAAAACAACCAAAACAACCAAAACAACCAAAACAACTAAACAAAAAAAAAAAAAAAAAAAAAAAAAAAAAAAAAAAAAAAAAAACAGAAGACCCCCCCAAAAAAACCTGTACTGAATTAAATTCCAGAACACTACTAGAAGAAATTAGGAGATGAAGAGTGGGATTACTCTTCTGGCTACAAACATGGTTCTAACTGGAGGAACCAAGAAATAAATAGAAATTATCATGTCAGTAGAGTATCATTAGAATGGCTTTAGAGAGTTGCATATCGTAAGTTTTTTGAAAGAAGAACTCTTCAGCTTATTTATGCTGATTTTATTAGTCTTATTTACACAGTGCCATAACCAGTTACTCCAGCTAGTGTAAAAGAATGTAACTAAGAGAAAGTTAAATAATGTTTTGTGAAATTACAGGACACCTTTTAAAAATGTCAAGTTTTGTGACTAACTTGTACAGAAAATACAGCTTATCTCTTATTTCACCTTAAAATATCTTTTTTTCCTCTACCATCAGATGATTTTATGCACATTCATTCAATTTATTAGTTTATCTTTTAACAGTGGAAAGACACGTTTCTCTTTGGTGTGCTCATATATACATAGATACAGCAAACATCATTTTGAAACATAAAAGTGGAGACAAAAACATCAAGCATTAAATAGAAACTTCTACAGTACATTCAACCTTGAAAATAATAGAGGCTCAGGATAGCACTGTTCACACACACCCTTAAACCAGAAAGTGAGACCAAAAAAACCAAGAGTTTGAAATTGACACAAATGATATGTTGTAAGAACAGGGATGGCAAAATGTTCTGCCATGGACTCTTGTTGTGGCAAGGAATATCTTAACAAGGATATGCAAATTATTCTAAAATATGTGTTCTCAGAACACACAGAAAGGGAAATACAACTAAAAGGAAAAAAATTGTAGCAATTAACAGGAAAAAGAAATCATGTCCTAACTGCTTTTATAAATAGCCTATGAATTTTCTCTATTAAGTCTCATCACTACGTCAAGTATTTTTTTAAGAAATAAAAAGCTAGCTATAACCTTAGACAGTAAAATACTTAGTTATACTTTCTTCTCTTATGGCATCAAATACATTAACAGGTTCTAATTCACTAATGACTTTTTAAATAATTTGTCATTATTTTGGTGACATTTTTTTCTACTCATAAAATGAGCACATCCTTAAAATATTCTCATATGTATTATATATTGTTTAAATTATATGCATCTGTAAATGTTTTCTTTCTAATAATTTCAAACCTTTAAATTTTCAAAATTCAAATATAATATATGAATTATCCTGGAATTTACCTGTAGTGGCAAGGTTTATCTGTTAGCAACTAAACTGAGTTCTATGAAATCCACAAATGGCTTCTCTGACCAACTTGTGCACATTGGTACCCCAGATAAAATATTTCAGATTAAGAGTGAAGTGACAGAACTACAGGAGGTGCCCAGTAAAATGGAGAAATGGATATGGATGTTTTTCCTGTGCTGCATCTTCCTGGAAGTAAACATACAAAGTCTGGTGCTTTCCCATGAACAAGCATTTCATCCATCTTCAGCCACAGAACACAGAACATATATTTCTCCATAGTATGTGAATTTCTCAAAATGCCCATTATTATGCTGGAAAATTTTCCCAAATGGATTTTTCATAGAATTATATGATACCTTATCTTTCTTGAACACCTCAGCAGTGAGAATCCCTCTTCTAATAACATCTAATAATTAATTTCCCTGTAAATTTGTCATGATTAATGTTACTTGATCCTTTAAATTCTTTTTTTCCAGGATTCAAGTAAAGTCTTTCCAGTCAATGTCTGCATGTTCATCTTCCATAGAAGAGCTCACATTTAGTGGAAGATCAAATAAATTCCTTTAATGTTTTTTTCCTGTTAAGTGCAAGGTTTTTGCTCATTTTCTCTCCTTTTCCTGCTTACAGTAACATCACTTTGTGTTGGGGAAGATGAAATAAGAAGGCCTTATAAATATGATTACCTAGCAAAAGATGCTGAGAATGTAGAAACTGTAAGCAAGATTGAAATGAAGACAAGCTTTGAGATACCAAACCCCAGTTCCCGAACAACTAGAAAGCAATGGCGTGGCTGCCTGCAGGTAATCCCCCCTTTGATTAAACAATACCCTCTGCTTGCAGACAGGTCCAAGGGTCAGAGCAGACCCTACCAACCTGGCAGAGGGTCCAAAAAGCAGCTTTTAGAGTTTAAAATATAACACTGTATGGTAATGCAACAGTTCTCATAGGCTGCATGCAAATGTTATAAGATTTGTAGTTTGTTCTAGATTGGTTAATGAAAATAGAATATTCAACATAGAAGATGATTTATTGTACTGTAAGCGAAAAGCTCGCTCTCTTCTTCTTCAACTTCTCTTAGCTCTCTTAGCTCTCTTCTTTTTACTTCCTTAAATCCTCTCTTAGACCTTCGCTCTCAACTCTCTTAGATCCTCGCTCTTAGCTCTTCTCTTGTCTCTCTGACCTGCTCCAGGCTGCGTCTGGCAGCTCTCAGCAGGTCTCTTACATTAACATTCTTTTACAATAAACCTCATGCTCTACAACCCGACTTCAGAGATCTCTCGTCTATCTCGGCCGTCTGAAACCGACCCACAAACTCTACAACTTTGCCTACCACAACAGTCCTTTAAAAACCTTCCTGAAATTTCTCATTCTAATTTTATTCATCAATTCTTGTATGATAAATATATGAGCAACTTATTGCATGATAACCTTCTTGTGGATGGTTCAGAATATTTTCAGTGAAACTCAATTTGATTTAAGTTTTCTCTTCTGTCAAACGTAATTATTACACAGTATTAGACTCTTCTTAGTGTTTACTTGAAAAAGTTAAAATTCTGTAGATATTTCTGATTCCAAAGGAAAGTTTTATTCTCAGAAAAAAAAACCAAAACAAAACAAAACTACATAACAAATGATATATAACAGAAAACTTGAAAACACCATTCATCTTTTTAAAACAGGACATTGGTAAGGCTTACTAAACCTTATTTCTTTTTCTTTAGATATATATATTTTATGCAGAATTATTTTCTTACCTCCTAATGCCTCCTTATTTCTCTAAGCTCTTTATAGTACTGACATGCTGTTTCTTGGCCACTTTCTTTCATTAAACTCTATAGCCAATACATCACCTTGATAAAATTCATTTGTAACTTGAAGCAATAACTTTGAATAGTGTGTTTCTACTAGAACCAGTTCAGATGGAGCCAGAAATACACAGGAACACAGGGGAAACTTTAAAAAAGTAAAAGCCTTAATAAGGGTTTTAGAATTTTATGAAAGATTAAATGAGTTCCTTACAAGGCATAATTTTTCACAATTTAATAACAACACAGATGATTTTCATATTTTTTAAAGGATTTGTACTTGTTCCTGCAGATTACAGTCGTACAAAATTACAAATGTCTCTAATGAAGAGGTGTTTGATCGCTAAAAGGTGGAACTCGTTATGCATTAGGTAGATTGAAAATGGTTTTTGCTCTAAAAAAATTCAGGATTTTTATTATAAACACTGACCTATCAAATGTTTAATTGCAAAGAATTAGGTAGTGATCTGAATAGGTACAATTGCTCAAAGCTGATTAACTGGCACCTGGGCATTGTTCTGACTGGTTTGCAAAGGTTCAAGTTATATCTGACATACTGACTGAAGGTAATGATATATGCTTCATTCACCAAAGAAACAAATGTTTTGTTTCCCTGCTCTGATTCCCTGCTTTACAGATACCTGCAGTGGTATAATATGCACTACTACTATTGTAAAACAAGAGTTTATTACATGGCTAAGTAAGTTGATCTTTGTAAAAGTGCACAAGTGCATTGAAATAAAATAAAAACTACTTAATCCAATCTTCTCTCATACAATTTCTTTCAAGGAGAACAGACACAGCCTGTTAAAATAACAAAGAATGTAGAGTTTCCATTCACATTCACAAAGTGTCCTCATTCAAACCCCCACTCTAAAGCTACCTTTCCTCTCCTCTCATTTTTCTTTGTGGTGGAGAAATGTGATTCCATGGAACCAACAGTGATTTTGTTTTATGTTAACTGGCAGAGCTTTTCGAGCCTTGCAGACCTGGTGACACTTAAATGGCCCACACTTTGGATTGTCTTGTTGTGTGGAAAAGGTAGATAAGGGGAGGAGGAGAAACATAAAACAGGTGGGCAAGGGCAAAGTGGCATTCACAAACGTTTCTTAGATCAGAGCCAGGCTGAGGATCATTTCTGTGATAAACAATTGCTGTATTGAAATTACATCACACAAGGTGTTATATTACTTATGAAGTCCTGAGAATTCTGTAAAACCTGGCAAGTACATCACATGGATAAAGGTAAGATCTTCTGAACTTTTAGCCAGGAAACCAACAGAAACTAATATAGTTTAATGGTAATTAGTCTAATATGTGCTGCTTGTAGAACTGCTGCCAATAATACCATGTAGTGACTATTGTAAAATGCCAACTTCTCTGGCTTCCCTGTTAGGGATTAGGTGGAAGCTTTTAGAACTGTACTTGGCTTGATATTTAGGTCCCTCTTGAAATGGCTTTATAAGTTAATTTTACAACGTATGAGCTACAAGATCCCGAACAATGTTAATTTTCTATTTATATTTTCCCTTGCACCAATATTTTCTCTATTGTCAATTTGAGATCCCACAAAAAAATAGCGTTTTCCTTCTGATATCAGTGTGGTGCTTTTGATATATCCCTGACATATTGATACAATCAGATCAGAAGACTAAAAATAAGATCTAAATAAAAGTTTGTATAATGTCTATGTTCAGTGGCAAGTCATCATATTACAGTAAATTTCAGCATATCTGAATAATTTGACTGAAAAGTTTATTTCAATTGCTTGAGCTAAAGTTTTGTGTGTGTGCCCCCCTTCCTTTCTCTGGTTTTCTATTGAAAGAATCAATTGACTTCCACCCTAGTTCATATTCTATTTTTTCATTGTTAGCTTCTCTCTGCCTACACGAACAGCGTTAAAAGGAGAGGCTCTGCACCAAACTCCAAGAAAGGGCTTCTGAATGTGATCTAAGATGTGGGTTTGTGAATGAGTGAGAAAGGGGAAACAGACAAGGTTGCCATGGTTCTTGGATGCTGAACTTCTTTGTGCCAAGTTGAGAGACTTGTATGTCTGGGGCACAGGCTTCTGCTATCTTTGAAAAAGTACAGAGTGTCTTGCATGTACTGCACCAGACTAAATATGCCTCAATACGCACAGTTACTCCTCCTAAAGTTTATGATCAAAAAAGTGTTAAGAGGAAAAATAAATTGAGGCATAACAATACATTGAGTAGTTCTCAAAGGCTGTACCACTGAAGGTCATAAAATGGCTAGATTTGCTCACAGCCACACTTTTTCACAGTCCTTTTAATTTGGAGCCAGGTGAAAAAAAATGCAGATTTGTCTGCAGATTTTTTGCTTGTTAACACATGGCTGTGCAATCATCAGTGCCTGTAGTTATTTATTCCTGTATTTAAACATCGTGTTTGTATCACATACATACAATAATTTAGAGAGAATTCTGCTTACATTGCACTTCATTTTTGTAATGGCAATGATGAGGAGCTTAATTTTTAATGAACTAAACACACATTTCACAAAAGAAATTGTTATTTCAGTTTTAAAAGTTCTTTACTCTTTTTGCATTACATGCAGAGACTACTGTCAGGCAATACTTCAAACTTCAGTAAGAGATAGTTTTTATGAGATACTAAAACAAAAAATTCTCATTTGGATTTATCTCCTAATCCTTGTCAAATTATACCAAAAATATCTCTATAAATGATGAGACTGTGACTAACACAGTAAATTATGTATCAGGTTTATTATTAAACCTGATTATCACTATCAGTAGTAGTAATTGCAGTAGTAGTATCGGCCAATTTTTTATTTAGCCCTATTTTTGAAAGCAGTACCTCAAAGTACCCACATGGCATGGCGATATACAGTCTTTTCTGATTTAAGGTCATTTCATGAGGTTTTTGATACTGTTAGATCTCACGAATAGCTCTTTTGTACAGATCACCTGAAAGAAAATCACCCTGACTAATAACTAACATGACCTAGCAATTAGTAAGTTGGCAGCTAAAGCATAACTGTGTTTATAAAGACTGCCTAACAAATAGCATTCTTAATAAAAGTGACTCAGATATCATCAACTACACTGTGTAGTATGCCTCCAATAATTACCCACTTGGTAATTTTCCTTACAGAAAAATGTTCTTTATTTTTAAAGGTATTTCATATTCAGTTAATGGATTGAAACTAATCTCACATACTTACCAGATAGGGTTTTAATACTTTGATTTGTATGTGTACACAGGCAGGTGGGCATACACACTCAAACACAACTGCAATAATAGTGTATTATACTTCATGAAACAACTATAAATAAATATCACCCTACAAATAAGATGGCTCACAGGAACTGGGAGTTTAAGAAGCATGAATAAGGATGATTCTCCCAATGGAAGCAGTGATGCACACAGCCCTGAGATGGGGCAGTACACTTGGCCATGCGTGGGTTCAAAAGCTGAAGTGCCTGCAGCATATGGCAGCAGGTAGATCTGCATCACAGCCAGGGTGAGAGTTTACAGCCTGGTTCACAGTATGCTGAGGGCAATCAGGAGAAGTGAGGCATCCCAGAGGGGCACCACAAGCAACTGTAACCCCTTAGGGCTGGGCTCCCAGCCAGGCGGGGTCCCTCTTGGGAGAGCCCAGGCACAGTCCCTCTTGGGAGAGCCCAGGCACAGTCTCGCCCCCTCAGGAGCAGGGCTCGCTCAGCCTTGGCTGCACCGTGTGTCATGGCAAGGAACAGTATTGCAACCTGGCCCTCAAATATTTATGACTTAATTATCATTTAAAGTGTACTTTTAGGAAAGCTAACCATAAAATTATGCATTTCAGTGCTAGTTTCTGGACGAGCAAGCTGCTATAAAATCACACATCTCTCTTTCACGCTTCTCTGGATTAGCTCTGAATGCAAGGAAGGGAGAGGGAGGTATTTCTAGTGCTGCTTCTGGGACCAGCGTCAGCACTTCTGTCACCACCCCCGCCATGAGTAAGCAAAGATACTGGGAGCGCACACTAAAAAATGGCTTTGCTCCAAGTAGCACATTTCTTTCAAACACACACTCGGGGCTGAGAATATTGAAAAATGGTTACAATGTCTGGTTAACGTTTTGATCACCTCATATGGTCCCATATATAGCTCCTTTCTTGTGTACATTGGTGGCAGCATAACAAAGGCTCTCAGAGATCCAAGAGTCATTCATATTCATTGTTTTTCCCATTGTCTAACTTTGATTATGCACAGTTTTCTTAAGAGAAACTGCTAAGCAGCAATCATTCAAGGGCGAGTAGACACAGTGGGGCCACTTGTGCAGGTTTTTTGCTGGCAAAGTTCCTCTTGAAATCAGGTGAAGGAAGCAGTTGTTTTGTTTAAGAACTGAAATCGGTTGATTTTTGAGAAGCCAGACATTTTGTCTGAAAAGATGTCAAGCAGGTTAACTTTGTTGACATTAGAGAGTTTTGTCCTATGTGATAGGCAATTTCATTCAAGTACAAAGTGCAAGACTGGGCCCAAAGTCATTTGAAAGCAATAGATCCTTTTTCCTTGAACCTTTGATTGTACTTATTTTCATAGTTCTTAAACTTCATTGTTCCAAAAATAAAATAAAACAAAACAAAATAAGAAAGTTTTAATTTACCAAATATGATCACATGATAATGTTTATATGTGGAGGAATGTGTAGGGATTTGAGCAAGGCAGGTCAGAAATGGGCACAGCTGGGCAAAGATCTGCATCTCAAACTGAGAAGTAAGAAGGAAATGCACAGGCAGTGGAAGCAGGGAGAGGTAACATTGAGGGAGTACAGGGATATGGTCTGAACATGAAGGTATGGAACACCAAGGCAAAGCTGGACAATTACTTGGAATGGGGAATGAACAAAAAGGGATTCTGTAAGTTTATAGACAGAAAAGAAAGGCCAAGAAGAGCGTATTCCCCTAATAAGCAGGGGTGAACTGGTGCTGATGGATTCAAGAGAGGCTGAGGTACTCTATGAGTTCTTCACCTCACTCTTCACTGGCAGTCCGGCTTTCCATATCTGTCAAGTCCCCAGATGTCTGGGTGGGTATGGGGAAAGTGAAGTCCTTCCCACCCTAAGCAAGCAGCAGTTTCAGGATCAGCTGACGAAACTGGATAGCCACAAGGGATTGGAGGACACATATTCCTGAGGGAACTGTTTGATGTTGCTGCCAAGTCACTCTCTTTCATGTTTGAAAAGTCTTGGTGGTCAGGTGAAGTTTCTGGTGACTGAGAAGAATGGAAGACCAAGGGAACTATGGACCAGTGAGCCTCACCTGGAAAGACCATGGAGTAGATCCTTATAGAAGATATGCAAAGGCATATAAAAGATGAGAAGATGATCCAAGACAGCCAGCACTGCTTTACTAGGGGCAAATCATGCCTGACCAATCTGGTGGTCTTTTAATGGGAGACAAGGAAAGATCAACTGATGCCATCTACCTAGATTTCTTTGAGGCCTTTGATATGGTTCCAAATTATATCCTTGTCTCCAAATTGGAGAGACATGGATTTGATGAATGGAGTATTCAATGGAAAAGAATGGGCTGGATGGACAGAGTGAGAGAGTGTAGTCAATGACTTTATGTTCAGGTGGCAGCTGGTGAGGAGTGGCGTCCCTCAGGGCCTTGTGCTGTAAGCGCTCTTAAATATCATCATTCATCATGACACAGACCATGGGAATGAGTCCACCCTCAGACAGTTTGCAGGTAACACAAAGCCAAGCTGTGCAGTATACACAAAAGAAGCATGGGTCGCCATCCAGATGATCCTAGACAGACTTGAGAAGATATAGAACCTCATGAAGTTCACCAAGTCTGTGTAAGTTGCTGTGTGAGGAAAATCCCAGACGAGTACAGACTGTGAGAAGTCATTGAGAGAAGCCCTGCCAAGAAGGACTTGGGGGTTCTTGTGGATTAAAAGACGGACATGACGCAGCCATGTGTGCATACCGCCCAGAGGGCCCACCACATTCAGAAGAGGTGTGGCCAACAGGATGAGGGAGACAACTCTACCCCACTGCTTGTGCTTGTGAGACCTGGACAGCTGCATCCAGCTCTAGGTCCTGAACACAAGACAATGATCTCTTAGAGCAGATCCAGAGAAGGGGCTGCAAAGGTGATCAGAGCATGGGAGCATCTCCCCTATGAAGACAGGCTAAGAGAGTTGGGGTCATCCAACCTGGAAAAGAGAAGGCTGTAAGGATACCTCATTGCAGGCTTTCACTACCTTAACATAGGTTACAAAAAAAGAGGGAGAGGGACTTTCTATACAGACAGGTAGTGACAGGAGAAGGGGCAATGATTTTAAACTGAAAGAGAGCATGTTTAGATTAGATGTTAGGGAGAAATTCTTTACTCAGAGGTTGGTAAGGCACTGGAACAAATTGGCCAGAGAAGTTGTGGATGCCCAGTTCCTGGAAGTGCTCAAGGCCAGGTTGTAAGGCACTCCGAGCAACTTGATCTAATGAATAGCATCCCTTCCAAAGGCATGGGAGGTTGAAACCAAATAATCTAGCTAAAGGTTCCTTTCAACCCAAACCATTCTAGGATTCTATTATTCTATGGAATGGATATTCAAAATTAATCAGTTACTTGTCTTCTCTAAGATCATGCCCCCTGATGAACTCAGAAGTGTCCACTAGCAGAGTTTGAAGAATTTTTGTGGGCTAGTGGTACGATGCTTTCCATTAAAATAGAAATCTGGCACTTAACTACTTGAATCACCAAGCAGTTACCCTGAGAAACATGGCTAACTGTGCTTCTGAGTGGCAGTGGCTGCACTGTGTTTGTGGAGAAGGCCACTGGGAAACTGGGGAAAGGAGCTCAAAATCAAAACTGGACCAGTCTAACAATCTGCTGTACAAATTCACAAACATTTTGCTTGCTGTAATAATGGGTGAAATGGGAGCAGAAATGAATGGCAGCAGGCACTGCCTATGCTGACTCTATCACCAAATTAAAGTGGGACCAGCCAGAAGCTACCTACATACCTGTTGTTTAGAGCTCCTCGAAGGGTTACAAGTGAACTCTGTAGACCACCATCCCCTCTATCAGAGGAAAAATGCATCAGCTACCAAACTAAATGATTATTTCAATCCTTACATCTCAGCCTGCTCACTTCCACAGTTTCATAAGGAATCAGTGACAGAAATGGTTACAGAGCCTCGAATTCTTTGTCATCAGTTGGTGAAAGTCAGTGGAGCTTATAGCAGAGGATTTATAAATAGTTTTATATGCACATACACATTAATCCAATATAATATTAAATAATTAGCTGTTTCTTTAAAAAAAACCACAGAATTTTATTTTTAACATTGTTTTACATAAGAAAAACACACATCATCTGCATTAGTCTTATTTTTGTAGGTTTTAATAATCTAGAAAATAATTTTATTTTTTAGAGTAGAGGTGTTGTGTTATAGCATAAATTTAACCTTAACCTTAGACAAGCTGGTCAATAGCCACAATGTGTGTGAAGCAGTAAAGCGTTACATAAAAGGGAACATTTCTACCTGAAATTTAATAGCATGTATTGATAGTTGTTGGACTTTCCCCCGCTTCTTTCTAGTAAACATACAATGCCAAGGTGCTTTGCCCAGGATGCTGTGAGAGGGATTAATTAGTTTTAAAAAAAGAGAGTATGGAAAGAGACATCAAAACCTTTTATGTATCAGTTACCTTCTTGAGACATCTCATCTTCCTAATAGGGATATAGAGTGAGTGTAGAAGTAGTGTTTGAAAGAGAGAATCTGCAAATACAGATTTTGTTAACAGAGTTTGTTAATAAAATGTTATATTTTTTCAACTATATCTTTTGCGTGAAGGTCAGGAATGTCTCTTGCTAAACATGCATTTTATTCAACATGAAAAGATTTTGGAAAGAAAATGTCAATATCACTAAGCTCAAAGTTTTCAACTTTTTTTTCCTCTATAAATATACTTTAAAATATCCACAAAAGGTGGTTAAGAAGTTTGCATTTGTAATTTTCTTTAGGGAGATTTAAGCATCCAAGAGTCTACAAATCAGAAAAGATTTATAGTCACACAGATACATTAGCATCATTTATTTTTAGATTTTTTTAAAATTGATTAAGCTAACCAGAGCTTCTATAGACTTTGGATTTAGGTTTTTTTATTAATATCATTTTTGTTACATGATTCTACAACTCCATGTAGTATTCTATTTGTAGCTAGTGCTCTTAAAATTAAATCAATTGTTAGCAAGGGTGATAAAATGAAATAGTCCATTTTTTTACTATTCTGAGTTTTGAGAACTCATAGCGGCAAAAAAGAAAATTAAAATGTACCATTTTGATTTTCTTCTCTTTGTAGACTAATCAGAAAAGGAGAAATAATCATGCTCTTAAAAACACAAGAATTAAGGTCTTTTTACATGGAGGATGCTTTCATACATCAAAGAAAATATATCCTGCAATGTTGTTGGAACTATAGAAAAATAAATTATATAGGAAAGTTTTGTTTTTCATCACTTTCAATATTTTAAAAAGCATTATTTTCTCTAAAATTATCAAAATTTAACATTAATTCCTGTGTCTAAATAAAATCTAGAAATCTACATTCTTTCAAATGGATGCTTATGTTGCTAGCAAGTAGTGACTTTGGGAAAAGAATCAATTATATAAACTCTGCATGCAATCTCCATGCAAACTTTGCAGTGAAAGTCATTTTCCATTTCACTGTCACTGGCTGCTCTGTTTTTATGTTTTTTCACCACAGCTGTGGTACCTTCACTTCTATTCCTGGTGTTGCACTGGGAAGATACTCCTGATTAGACATGTCCTTCTCCTTCACTGTAAATAAACAAGCTTTTTAAAATCCTGATGTGCTTACACAGCATCCTCACAGTTGTGACAATCAATTGTGGAGCAGTAGCAGGGGTGCCTAACCAAACTGGGAAGGGGGACCATTTAAGCTACCACATGTCCTGGAAGCCTTGGTAAACCAGAGAATGAAAATGGAATTTTCTTTTTAGTATTATAGTGTATATAGGTCTGTGTTCTCTTCTTAGCTTTGTCATCAGCTCAGGCAATTTCAAACCTGACCTACTGTCCTTACTTACATATTGGTTTTATGTAAAATTGGATTAAGAGAAATGTAAATTAGAAAAGCTGGTTCTTAACAGGCCTTCTCTCTTCTATAGTACAGGATCTTCAGTGCCTCCATAATCTATCTGCAAGCCATTCCTGTTTTAAAGGTAGCTTAAGGCACTAAAAAGTGTGGGTAGAGGAATTTAATAGTGTATTAAAATTATTTTAAAAAACTAGGTTTATGCTAGTTTATATTATTGAATAATGAAATGTGACATCTCAGAAGATGTTCAATATTTGTAAGAAGTTAGCATTGTTCTGTGCACTTTCCAAATGGATCTATTATGTCTGAGAATCCAAGCTACTTATTTTAAGTGATAAGTGTCATTTGGCATCATGTGTCAAAGAAGTACCATGTGCTCCCCGTCTGCCTTTCAAGAAGTTACAAATGACACCATTCATCTCATCACATGACAGACCTGTTGCTTCTTATCATTATATGATGTCTGCCTGTTGTAAAAGTGGTAGAGATCCATTTCCCAACATTCTCTTACTTGTATGCCTGGCTTTAAATTAATGGGGAAATCTTCCGGAGGTTTAAAAAACACTTAACAATTTCTTCTTGAAGTCTATTCTGTTTATGCTGTGACCAGATATCAAAGCAGTCTAAACACATAAACTGCTTTGAAATGTATTTCACTTTAGTTAAGTATAGGCTAATGCCTTTCTTTATAGGTTTTATGTATTTTACTACGTTGAATATGGGAGCGTGTTTCAGAAAAGCCTGAAAAACAAAAACATGAATGTGCACATGGAACACTGTAGCCATAAGATAAATAATTGAAACATGTTGGGAAACTCTTTGTGAGATATAAGTGAATTCATTGTGCCCACTGGGATATTTACCAGACGAAAAGTGTGACAATGACAGTACCCTCGTTGTTTGGTACATAATTTAGAGTATACCTAATGAATATTTCATGTAGTATCATTTGTGTATGAATTGTAAGGCATGTATATCAAGATTCACTAGGGGCACTGTCAAACTCCTCAGTTTGAAATAAGCACTTATAAATTACTTAAGGTACTGTAGGAAAAAGGGATTAGTGTGCAATCTTTTTAAAGCAAATAATTATGTCCCTTCTTGGGGACAATAAGCAGCTTCGCTTAGTAAAGGAAGAGCACTCTGGAACAAAGAAAAATAAAATGCTCTCACTTTCACATTAACAAGCAACTTCTCTTCCTAGATACTCCCTAAAATATTCTTAAAATACATGTAATTTTTTAAAAAGAATGACCATAAGTAATTTTCTCTAAATATGGAAATTTGTATTTTATGAAGTCAGGGGAACCTTGGAAAGTATTTGTCAAACCAGTTCAAAAAGTACAACTCATTATTTATACCAATAGTTATGCATCTCAAAAACCTAATTGAGAATAATTTTTTTTAAGTAACAGTGAGGGTGGTTTCATAATTAAACTTTTTAGCTACAAATTTAGTAAAAGTAGACTGATTTTTCAGTCTTCACAGTTATCAAACATATTAATGGAGCTGAAGTTCATTTCACAAGTGATTGTAAAAAGATCAAGAGTATAAATACATTAGTTAATAAATTGAGAGAGAAGAATTCAACCAGTACCAAAGTAACGACTCTTATATCTTTCTAAATTGTACCTAAAATTTAAAAAAAAGTATATATCTACATCTGAAAGCCAGTATATACCTACATCTTCATGTATCCACCTATTTCTATGCATATATCTGTTTAAATCCTTTTAAAAGTTGTATTAAAAATTCAGTTCTTGAATCGCTTCAACTCATCTTGAAAAATACTCTGGTCTTATAAGATCCTGGATATTTATCAAAACCAGTTAACTTTAGATGTTTTTAAAGTGCCAAAATTCCTGAAAATTTTTCATAATTGCAGTATCCATATTTAAAGAAACCTGTTTCCCCTCTATTTTCTGCAAAACAAAGTTCACAGCTTTTCAGGTTTCTGCAAGTGCCTGTGAGGATGCTTTGCATCTGTTGCAGAACAGAGATCCATAAAACTATAGCTTTATGAGCAAGGCCTATTTATATCTGCAGAACTTGTTTAAGCCTACTTTTTAATTCACTTTTTTAAAATTTATTTGATACGCTATGCTTCCAGCAATGACAAGAACAAAACCTTATTACCATAAAACTAAGTGTGCCTTTTTCATTTTATTAATTAATAATAGTTTTAGGAATTCTCTATTTTTTCATGTGAAAACATCAGTAAAAATGATCACTGAATTTTTTTTCCCAAAATGTTTTAGCAGCTTAGTTGTAAAGTAAGTAAAAAGGGATGTCTCAAATAATCGCCACAGGCCAAGATTCGACAAAGCATGTTCTTGGTTTAAAGTACATATTTAAATCTGTTGACTTTATGGGACTCAGATATCTGCTTAAGGACATGCTTCAGTCAATGCATGGATTCCCACTGGAGTCTCTGGCCTTGCTCTTACAGTTTCAATGATGCCTCTTGGGCACAGTGCCAATAAACTCAATCTTGAATCCACTCAAGTCAAGAAGAACCCTTGTTACTGATTTCACTATGTACAGAATGAGGCCATGTGCGGGGAAGTGCAGCTCTCAGGTAGTGCTCGTTACACTGCAACATGCTTCGTGCTTTCCTCTTTCTTTTTTTTTTTTTTCTGTAATCAGAGATGATAATTTACAGAGAGGGCTGTTGTTTTTCTTGCTTTCTTTCCCCACAGTTTTAGAAGGAGGGAATGTCATTCTGTTTCTGACTCTTGAGGTTTCATGTGAATCATATTCTGCTGTACCTGGAAATCTCTTCTACTTCAGTTAAACCAACCCAAGAGGTTTGTGGGAGATGGGGGTCTTTATTTTTGTTTTATAAAAATTTAAGTATTTATTATTTATTATTTAGTATTTACTATATATTATTTTTTATTATTTATTATATTACTTATATTTTATTTTTTAAGTTTAGAATGCATTTTAAATAATTTTAAAACTTTTTCCCAATGTCACTGGAACTGTCTATAGAGCTAGCTTGAAATTGTAACAGTAGTTTCGGCATGTATATAAAAAGTTGTGATCTCTTTCATTTAAAATGAAGACTTCTGTATATTCCTTGGCAAAGTAGTTTGTGGTCTTGCTTTTTGAAAATCCTTTTTTAACCACAACTTTTTAAAATTTATTTTGCAAATACGTCATGGTATGAGCTTGCAGCATCCAAATCCATTCATTGGTGGGATCTTTTATGATAAGGATTGAATTTTAATCTCAGTTTTTTACGTTGAGTTTTCATCTCCGTATCTCTCTCCTCATTTATAAAGTGTGATAACACCTTCTGAGAGGTTTATATGAATTAACTAGCTGGAATAGATCTGTCTATTGTGTTAAATTCATTTGAATTGATTCCAGCTTTTTTTAAAAATGCAGGTAAGATAGAAAATTATCATCATTAGTTCTGCATGGTAACAGTCAAGTTCTTTGTGCTCAAAGAGTTTTAAACTTTAAAGACAAGAATCCAACTGTGTGCTTGTTTGTGTTTTAAAAAGGTTTTTCAGACTGTCTATTTTTTTTAAAGCAAGCTAAAAGTAGTAAAATGGCTAGTGATATATCCAGCATCAGAAGATACTGGAATATAAAAGCGCTGATCAAGGTCAAGGATTTTAGCTCAAGGTCGCTGAAATCTAATGCCTTCAAGCAACCCAAACCTTAATTTCCTGAATGATGAAGGGCTGGGAAATACTGCTTCTGAATATTGTAAAGAACCATTTAGTTTTTAACACAAAAAAAGTATTTATTTTCTCACTATGACTGCTATTGTAAATGTCACTACATTCTCATAGTAACATTATGTACGAACCAATACATGAAGTTACTGTTTCTTTGACAATTTTTATGCGTTTTAAAAGCATGAAGTTTAGCTCTACTGCGAGTAAAAACAACATGGCTTTAATAGCATTATGAGAGCAGTTAAATAAACAGAGCAACATTGAAACACTTGACATAAAATTCTAGGAAAAGAAGAAATCTCATTCAAAGGTGAAAATACTGAGTGGAATAAGAAGTAAAAGAGTGTGAAAGGATATGCAAATGTATAGTAACCCTCAGGTTTATATCTATGGGAAGTAGTCTTTAATATCCAAAACTTTAATGTCATAAAACTTCGTGAGGTGCTGCCTAAAGTTGTTATCAAAACTTCAGTGTATTCAGTGACCCAAAGTTTCACCTCACATCTTCACAGCAGTGAAAATGCTCCCTCTGTCAAAGTTCACACAGTGGAAAATCTTTTCCATTCCACACACGTTGGAGGCCATTTGCACTAAGTCTCTATGATATGTGAAATAGCTGTTTGTGCTTACTGTAAAATGGGTAAATTTTCAGACAGGTTAAATCTTACTCAGGGATTCTGGAAGCTGTCCTGAAAAACTCTGTAAATGAAAGATGTCTTCATTTTCTCAGGGATTTTATAAACAGCTAGGAGGCCATACAGTACCAGAGAAGTAAAAAGTAACAGAACACAAAAGTATAAACACTACATATGTATCCTTGCTTAATCTTTCGTGAGATTCCTGTACATGTTTTCTCCTAATTTTTGAATTTTTTTTCATATTTAGAGACATGTACTTATTTTTGGTGAGCTCCTGAAGTAGTGCAGTATAAATTCAACAACAGTGTTTTATGACTAATACAAATTTCCTTTTGTAACTGGTCATCTCACAGATATGTTGGATGCCTTCTAATTACTGCATTTAAAGTCTTTCATATGGAACATCATAAAGTAGTTTACATGGGATAATCTGACTTTTTGAAGTGTTTAATATCTGGGGCTGCGAAGGATAATAATTGGAAGATATTCTGCCAGGGTCTGAGTCAAGTTAAAAGGGAATTAGTGATCATCATGAAAACAGTGCAAACTAAGGGTTTTAGTGATCTTTAGACATGGGGGGGAAAAAAATGTGAAACACAAAAGACAGAGGAATCTCAGAGGAAGCTTCTGGCCACTTGCAACAGAATGTTAATAGCTTCATGTCACTTTAACTCTGACGGCTCTGAAGTGAAAGGCCACTAATCTCTGTTTGTAATGTTCACAATTGAAGAGAAAAAGTAAGTATTCTTACTTAAGCCATGGATAAGCATTAACAGTCTGGAAATGAAGGGAATGTTCTGTAACTTATTTTAGAGTCAACAAATACCTCCCCCAAAAGCCTTGGAAAATGTGTATTTTTTTTTCTTCTGCGATAGCACAGGTGATTTAAATGGAGCATTGGTTTCAAGTGCTTGGTTCACAAGTCACCATCTTTACACAGAAAATGTTGGCCTGCTACAAATTTCAGGTGAAAATTATAACTCATGTTTACTAGAATGGCTTAGGAATCATCTGAGTACAGGCTCTCCCAGGGTGTATTTGTCTTTCAAAATGACTCAAAGTCAGGAAAAAGATTAAAACATTAAGTAGCCACAAAAGGCAAGATTGCTTAGGATCTTTTTTTTTTAAATATACAATGTGGTTTATAAGCAGTTGGGATTTTCTTTTTTTTATATTGTATATGAAAATTCTAGACATAATAGATGCTCTCTAAGGATTTCCTGTCCACTCTTCACTCATATCCCTTAAGATTTCTAGTAGAAATCACTTCTGTACAGCAACACATTGCACAATTTATCTAAGAGTACTGCATGTGAATGGCCAAACTCTGCTTTTGTCTGAGAATCTATCAGCAAGTGAATATCCTGTAAAAGGAAGTGTATTGCTATTTTATTCACTTCAATATAACATCACCTCTAGGCCCAGAAGCAGTCCAATTGTTACATTGATGAGCATATATTTAAATCAAGGTGATTTTAGCTAATGATTTTAATAATAGCATTTTTAATTAATCATCTGAGAATCTAAAAACATATAATATTGTTTTTAATCTTTCTTATCTTGCTTTGTTTTCTTAAACTTTTGCTCTTCCCACTCATGCCTAATCAACTACATTCTCATCTACCTCTGAAAGTTTACTATATTCATACATATAAATGTAACTGCAGCAGGCATATATAGCTGTTTATTAGATAATGTCAGATCCCTTGTTCCTTGGATTTATATTTCTGTTACTTGATATTACCAGCAGATAAATCTCATAATTATATCATTAGAACAAGAAGTTTATCATTTTTTAAACTCCAAATGGATATATTACATCTAAGTACATACATTTGAATAGGCAGCAGTTAATAAACAAAATTCAGTACACTCTTTTTTCTTGTCAGAAAGTCACATGATAATTTCCTTTTTTTAGTGATTAAGTAATGATTTTTGACTGTTGATATTTTAGAATTCTAGCTGGATGAAAATTAAAATTCCATTAAAATACATAAAAATCATGTTATGACATTTTTATACGTATAAAACAACATTACATACACTTTATATATATAAGATGCTTGTGTTTGTAAGCATGTTTTTCTGTATTCATATTTTAAAAAATGAACCAGTTTTAATGAAATTCTACATACTTTTTGTAATCATTGTAATTTTCAAGTTCCAGATGTAATAGATCGCAACCAACCAACAAACCAAAAAAAACCAAACCACAGAATGCACAAAAAACCTGAAAAAAACCCCAGAACAACCCCAAAACCAAGCCAACAAACAAACAAACAAATAAAAAAAAAACCCAAAATACACACACATACACTAAAGTCAAATGCAAACAAACAAAGCCAACCCAGTTTTCCTTGCTTTCTTGGGTTTGTTATTTCTTTTACCTTCCATGCATTTTACCTTTCCATGCATTTGCATTCCATTGCAAATACTGAATATGGAAAAATGTAGATTTATCTGCAGAAATTACTATCATTTCCAGATTAATCATTTCAACAAAAGGTTTTCTCAGGGATTAAGTCAACAGCTTTTGTGAATTTCATGACTTTACTTTCTTCAAAACTATGGCAATACATAGGCATCCAGTATACTAAATGAATTTTTCCATAAAATATAATTATTCAAGCCAATTGTAACAAACTTATAGTTTCATGCAGATTTAATGTAATTTTCATTATTTTATTATTTAACTAAACATATTTAGTTAAATAATATTAAATATATTAAGGTTTACTTAAAAATATAGTTTAAATAAAATAAAACAGTGTTTTAAAATGTTCTCTTTCTCTGGGTTAGACAAACAAATAGTGAACAAGTTGTTGTGAAGTGGAATATTCGGGTAGTATTTTTTTGTCTTTCACTGAACATTCCATAACCAAAAGACGATGACACTGAAAAATTTGCTACCAAATGCTAAAGTATTTATTAGGATATTAGTCTATATTTTACAGCTTCCTTTTACATGCTTCTTGTTTAGCTGGTCAGGACAGTTGCTTGCTATGCAATAGTAATTTTTCCAGACATTAGAAGAGTGGAGAGATAGTGGGATAAATGCTTGAATATGTTGCCCATGTTTGTATTTTGACAAGAATTGTATTTTTTACCCAAATTATACTTTTTCCTTATAAAATGGTTTTATCTTCCTAGTTATGAATTATTTGAAGTCCTCATAATCTTCAGTCAGAAAGAATTCATTTAGTATAGTGTATGAAAAATTGGACGTATTTTATAGCAGCATTGCTATAATGATTTGTTAAGGGCCGACAAATCATTCACACTTAAATTATTATATCCAAAATCTATGTACTGCAACTGCTCTGTAAGTTTGCATGAAGAGAGTACTATTATGCTAAATAGCAACTGTATTCACTTAGCTTGATTTTGACAATTATCCATTTAAAGGGTTAAATTTCAGAAATAAGCTAAATTCTTTTATTTGTTCAGATTTCACTTATTGTTCTTTTTTCCTTTCAGTCCTCCTTTGCTTCATTAGATGCAGTAATATCTCCCTTGCCTGTGACAATTTCCATTAATATCTCAAAGGCAGCTATTAAGTATCATTACAAGAGAAGATTACAGAAGGATACCACATACAATAACACTGAAGATAAAGACAATAGTCACATTTTCATTTGTTTCTTTGTTCTAAAAATGTAAATCAAATTCCATGCACTTTCAAGCATTCTTAGCTCTGCTTATACTTTCAAAGAGCTCTGAAAAGAACAACCTTCATGGCCAAATAAATTAATCTGTTAGGATTACCTCAACAAAGAAAATACTGCTCCTGTCAAAGATTTTTTTCTGCCCTGTGCCCCCTAGAAGAATAACTATCAGGAGAGAAAAAGAAACTATTTCAGGTATATATATATATATGTATTTTAAGAAGGGAATTTGGTTAAAGATGTATTCTAATAAAGCTCTTTAAAAGTGAAGAACCACTCATAAAATGTTCTGAATTAAATGTCAGTCTGTGACACCTTCTAAATATTTGGTCAATCAGCTTTTTGAAAATTATCTAAACATATCTATGGGAATCTAATTATAGCTAAAGGTCATCCTAATTCTAACACAGTGAAAGAGAACTGAAATCACAAAGCTCCTTTACTGGAAATTTTGAAATCCTTACACTATGAATCCTCTGATCCAGGATGAGTTGTATGTCTTAAGAGAACCTAACATGCTTTTATTCTTTTCCTGAGGTGGAGAACTGAAAAAATGGTGGTAAATTAATTGGATATGGATGTAACCTAATTCCAAATAGGTTTGGATGCACTGTGATTGGGTGTAAGTCCTTTGTAGGTAATGGGAAGAGATAGTTATCTCAAGAGCAACTTAAAATAGAGGAACATCAAGCCTGTCAGAGTCTCAGTGCCCAGGAAGGTCAAAGAAGAGATTATCTAGAGTACAATCACATGGCACAAACCGGCAACCTTGGGATCAGACCCAGCCACCACGGGAATAAGAAAGGTTGATCCTGCCTGTGTAGCCTGGTCTCCTTCTATGACCAAGTGACCCACCACGTGGATGAGTGAAAGGCTGTGAATTTTGTCTACACATATTTTAGCAAATCCTTTGACAATGTTTCCCACAGCATTCTCCTGGAATAGCTTGCAGCCTGTGGCTTGGACAGATGCACCCTTCACTGAGTTAAAAACTGGTTGGATGGCTGGGCTGGGCCCAGAGAGGGGTGGTGAATGGAGTTACATCCAACTGCTTGCCAGTCACAAATGTGGTTCCTCAAGGCTCAGTATTGGAACCAATCCTGCTTGCAGGAGTGTTGATCTGCTGGAAGGCAGGAAGGCTCCGCAGAGGGATCTGGACAGGCTGGATTGATGGGTTGAGGCCAATGGTGTGAGCTTACCCCAGTTCTGGGTCCTGACCTGGAGTCACAACAACCCCAGGCAGCTCCACAGGCTGGGGCAGAGTGGCTGGAAAGGAGCTGGGAGTGCTGGTCAAGAGCAGCTGAACATGAGCCAGGGTGTGCCCAGGGGGCCAAGAAGGCCAATGGCATCCTGGCCTGGATCAGCAATGGTGTGGCCAGCAGGAGCAGGGCAGGGATTGTCCCCCTGTGCTGGGCACTGGTGAGGCCACACCTCGAGTGCTGTGTCCAGTTCTGGGCCCTCAGTGCAAGAAAGACATTGAGGGGCTGGAGTGAGTCCAGAGAAGGGCAAAGGAGCTGGGGAAGAGTCTGGAGCACAAGTCCTGTGAGGAGCAGCTGAGGGAGCTGGGGGTTTATCCTGAAGAAGGCTCAGGGGGGCCTTATAACTCTCTACAACTGCCTTGAAGGAGGCTGTGTAACAGTCCACCGCTTGGGTGCCCACCCGGATTCGGGCAACCGCAGGCTGACACGATCCGGAGTGCCCCTGACCCTTGGAGGGGTGGGACTCTCTGCAGGGTTCAAATATGACCCTGCCAGTGGGCTGTTCACTTGGCAGTTGGTGCGCCAAGAGCAGGGGTAAGCGCAGCTGACCGCTGAAGAAAGGCGAGAGGGACTCTGGTATGGGTATTCTGTGCAGGTTTATTGGGGAGCCTAGCACAGAGGGAGCCCAGGGACCAAACCCCGAGCACCCCCTGACATGCGCTTATAAGGGAGAACAAGAACCAATCAAACGAGGGTCCAGGGGTGGAGTTAGGGAGGGTCCAGGGCAAGCGGTCCAATAGGGAGAGAGAGGGGGAGGAGTTAGAGGGAAGCAACAAATCAGCAACCGAATAAAGAAGAACTTTCTAGAACAGGAGGGGTAACTGACAAACTGGGCGGCCAACGGGAGAGACTTAAGCATAACCGCCAAAGCCTGGGCTAAACCACTGTCTCCTCCATCCCCAGGGGGAGTTCTCTGGTCCCAGGAGCCCTCCACCAGGGCCCCCCCCCCCCCCCATCCTCTTTGGGACCTTCCGAGGCCTTTGGGCCTTCAATGCAGTGGCTCACAACTGCCACAGCTGTGCCCAGGGCTGGTCTCTTCTCCCAAGCAGCCAGTGACAGAATGAAAGGAAATCGGCTCAAGCTGTGCCAGAGGAGGTTCAAGTTGTACATCATGAAGAATTTCTTCAGGGAAAGAGTTGCCAGACATTGGAGCAGAGTACCCAGGGAGGTGGGGGAGTCAGCACCCCTGGAAGTATTCAAGAAATGACTCAGTATGGCACGTAGTGCTATGGTTTAGTTGATATAGTGATGTTTGGTCAAAAGTTGGACACAGGAACCTTTGAGGTTTTCTCCAACCTTAATGATTCTATGAATCTGTGAGTCTATAAAATCACAACCACCTCACAAAGATATCTGACTTTCTCTACCAATCTACTGGGAGATAGCGTGTGCCATAAGAAGAAATATAGGATTCAAAAGTTAATGTGCTCATGAACAATTTCAAGATCTCTGTGAGTAGACATGGGATGTACCAGATATACAGTTGGAAAATGTATATGCAGATATCTGAAAAATAAAATCTCTGATATATCATCTTTTGTGGTAACAGAAAATGCATTTTCTCCACAATGGAAAATTTCCACAAATAAATAGTATTTTTGGTAAAGCTGCAAAAAAAGGATGGTTTTTATATGGGAGGTTGTCCTGGGTTAGGCCAGAGGGGTCAAAATCTAGGAAGTGATCTGTGCTGCAGGAATGCAGGAAGGAATACAACTTCCTTCCTGCGAGAGAGAGAGCCAATAATCAGGTAGTTTTAAGAATTGATAGGTAAGTAAACCAATTAAAAAGTTGGTCCGCCTTCAAGGAAAAAACCATATATAAGCAGAGACTCTCTGACGCTCTTCTTCTTTAGACCTGCTGCTGCTGTGTAGAGAGGAGCATCTCCTGCTTCTCTCGCTGGTGAGGCCCAAGCGCTTCTCCCCTCCCCCCCCCCCCTCCTCCAAAGGAGGGATGGTGGGGGGGAAGGGAGATTTTTACGGCAGCCGTGCCGCTGCAGCCGGGCAGGCATGGGGGAAGAAACGATTGGAATTTTCAGCAGATCCAGCTCAGCCGGTGTGTCAGCTACACAAGAGAGAGAGCCGGGCCAGGCAAAGACCGGGCCGGACTCCATCCAGCTCGGGCCAGGCCCTGCCCTGTCACCCCGGGCCCAGATGGCCCTACCAGGCCAAGCCAGCTTGGCAGAGCCAGGCAGAGACTCTTGAGAGCGTCTGGCATCCAGCTCAGACCTGTTCAAGCAGCCCGGCAAAGAGCACGTGATCTTCACACTGCCGGAGAGAGAGAGACAGAGATTAACTCTCTCCATGCCTGGACTAAACTCACAGACACCCATCCTTCCTCGCAGAGAGAAGAACGAGTGAAGACATTTACATAGTGCAGCGCAGAGACTTTATAGTCAGTGAGGAAAGCAGAACTGATACCTAGAGGGAGGTGCATGAGAAGTTGCTTCAAAAGTGAAGCTGAAAACTCTTTTGAAGAACCATGGTTGGAGACTGAGCTAATAAATTCTCTGTAATACATGAAGATATAGTCCAAAGGAGGATGTGAAGTTCTTATTGCAGCCAATAAACTGAAATACTTAAGTACAAACAAGTAAGTGTTGAAAAAGTACAGCCTGATGAGAAACTAGAACTAAGAGAGAGGAGAGGCTGTGACTCAGAGCCCTGGTCCCGGGGAGAATGATAGAGAACCTGAGTTGTCAGGAGAACCTGTGCTGCTAAGCACAGAAGAAAAGATTTTTCTTTGTTGCTGCAATTGAACTGGGCATCCTTAAAACAGGTACCCTGTGGACTGTTCATAACCCACCCAAGTGGCTGTGGGAAGGCTACTGGTGTAAGAGAGATCCACCATTAAGTTGGACTTTACTCCGGGCGGCGGTTAATGGTGAGGCAGAAGACCCATAAAAACTGTATTTTTCTTACAGAAGATCCATAGTGTAAGCAAAAGAAACTTCTCTCCCTAAATGAACTGGAACAAGAGCTGTTTCTAAAGTAGTAAACTGACTAGAAGTCAAAGTGTTGTCTTTTGTATGTTGTCAGAGAGAATGAAATGGAGAGTGGGGAAAGAGGGGTAGTCTGAGGAGTTTGTTCTAGTTTTTTCTTGAGTTTTTTTTTTCTTTTTTCCCTTTGTCTTAGATATATTAATAAAACTTCTTTGTACTTTTTAAAGTTTGAGCCTGCTTTGCCTACTCCTAATCCTTGTCTCACAACAAGCAATCAAGTAAATTTAAGTAAGTGTGCTGGCATTTAGCCACAAACCTGAATAGGCGAACTAAAACCACGACAGAGGTGAAATAAGTGACTTTGAAACCCTTCAGTCTGCCAAAGCAGAAATACTCATTTTTCATAATTCAACAATAATCTGATCTCTTTTGATATCAGGTAAGCTAGAGCTATACTGTTTCCACAGGTTTGACTTTTGGGTAGACTGTGTCTCCCAAGAGAAATTTTTTCTTTTTCTTCCAGCCATTGTGATTCAGTGTGGGAGTACCTTATCCATCACACCACAGAGAGCATAGACTGATGCAAGGATCTGCCTCTCAGAAGGAAGTGGTTACATAACAGATGAAAATAATGTTTCTGAATTTACTTACAGATTTTTGTGTAAAAACCTCATGTGCTCGATCACTCTGATCAAGCTGAAGAATGGAGAATGAGTAAACGAGTGACAACATTAGGTTTTAAAAGTCTTGGTTGAACAGCAAAATAAGTTGCCTGATTTTCTGAAGTGCTAAACATCCAAGAGCTGTGACTGAACCAGCAGTTTTATGCTCGAGGTAACATCTGTCCACATGTGACATATGGACATATGTTATACCTCCCTCAAGACTGTTCTTCTGGCTTATGTTCCTTGCTGCTCCAGGCAAAGTGAAGTTGACTTTTGCTCTCTTTCTTGCTGCAGCTCAGAAAGAATACAGGTACACTTTTTACCATAATAAGATCTTCTGTATTCTCCTTCCACAACAGGAGTGATCATTTTTCCTAGAATAAGAAGTAGCTAGAAAATCATTACTATGTTATATTTGTTGAGATAGGTGCTTTTGTTCTCTCATCAATGATGATTAGTTAGGTGGAACTTCCTTTCTGCTCTTCTCAGCTGCTGTCAGACCAGTATCTCTTGACCAGCCCTATAATGATTTCAGAGCCAGAAAAATTCTTAGCCAAATGTAGATGAAATCAGCCTCAGTCCTCTAATAACAAATAGTTAGCATTTTTTAAATAGGTTCAGCCATTCATTAGCAGTTCAGAAATTGAAGGACTACAGTGTCAAAGATGCCATTTCTACCTTTGAGTCCTTAAATAGTCTTGTGTAGAATTACACCACCCACACTGTCAGTACTATGGATAAGATGCTTTCACTTAGAGTACAAAGGTGAGCACTTAGTGAACAAAGGTTTATTGCTTCTTTTCACTGTGTATGTAGTTGTGATAGAAATATCACTTCATACAAATTTTCAGTTTCAAACTAGAATTTAATAGACCGAGGTCTGCAGTCAGTAATCAAGAATCACTTAAATAGTTGGATAAGCCTACTCATTTTTGCTTCTTCTCCCACTGTCTCAGCTACTTCTTTTCAACTAAAAAAAACCCCAAACCTCAGGACAATTCAGCTTTCTGTTTTAATTACAGAACCTAGTTTGTATCAATTAGTATTTTAAATAGCAAGGTATCACTGAACATTAAGAGATCTCTCTCTGGGAAGGACAGAAAGACAGAAAATACCTTTTTTTATTGTTAGATGCATCAGGTCAGCATGGAGCAGTCTCCAGTTATTTTACCTAAGAAAGTAAGGCATGGGATGAACAATAAAATGTCTGTCTCGTGCCCAGTTTTCACACTGTAGGAAATCACCATGTAGTTCAGACACTTTGTTCCAGCCCTGCTGGAGGACAGACATTCTGTACTCTATTTAGGTGACATATAAGTGGAAAGTACAAGGTTAAATTTGGGTAAATTATGAATTTATCTTTACAGATAAATATTTTCCAGACACATATTTTTTTCAGGGCTTAAAGTATGCTACAGAGTGCTGGTGTGCTGAGTTGATCAAATCCATCCATGATGTTCAGAGTTTTTGTTAAACTCACTCATTTTAATGGCTTTGGTTTAATATGCTGTAGTTAACTTCCAATGTTGCAGCTTTGTTTTCAACTGAGAACAGTGATAATAAGATCCTGAGATCCTCAACTTCTTCAGTAGTTGAACACTTGTACCTCTGTGTTGGGTTAACTTTGGCTAATGGCCAAACACACCTCCAGGTACTCTCTCACTGCCCTTCCTCAGTAGATCAGGGAAGGATAAAAAGGTCATGGTTGAGATAAAATCAGGGGGATCATATACCAGCTGCTATCACTGGCAAAACAGACTCAACTGGGGCAAAATTAATTTAATTTTTTACCAGTTGGAATAGATCTAGATGATGGGGAATTAAGGCACAAATTAAAAAACACCTTCCTTCCACTTCCACCTCTCTTCACGGGCTCAACTTCACTCCTTCATTTGCAACTCCCCTGCCTCCCCTCATGCAGGGTGCAGAGCAATAAGGAATGGGGCCTATGGCCAGTTCATAATAGTTCCTCTCTGCTGCTCCTTTCTCCTCACACTTTTCCCCTTCTCCAATGTGGTGACTTCATGGGCTGCATGGCACTATCTGCTCTGGTGTCTGTAGCAGTGTCTCTCCCTCCATCAATGACTTTGCTGTTCTCAGAGTTACTTCTCACCTGTTTTGTTTCTCCTCATTTCTCTTTCTATCTGCTATTTTTGCCCTTTCTTAAGTATATTTTCCCAGAAGTGCCATATATATGACTGAGGGTCTCAGCTGTGTCCAGTGGTGGGGTGCTTTGGAGCCAGCTGAATCCCCTTGTGTCAGCATGGGATAGCCCCAGCCTCTTCCCTCAGGGGCCAGTCTGGTTGCTCCTCGCTGTCTACACCTGCTCACAGCCATGCCATACATCCCATACAGTCCTATTTGCCAAGACACTGCCATCACCAGCAGACTGCACTATATGCAGGGTATGGACCTCTCTGCTTTACTCTGTATGTTATATTGCCTCTCTGTTTAAACTGGTCTTTATGTCAGGAAAGACAAATTCAAGGAATAAAATAATAGAAACTGAACAAGGAAGAAAAGCAATAGATTTGAAGGTCTAAGAAAATTGTTATTTTCCTTATTCTAGCAGAATACCCTTCTCAGTTTTACAAGAGGATGAATCTTCTGATTCTCACCATTGTCTTGATCATCTCTTTGGTCTAACTCTGTCAGTGACTGAACTGTGCACCCACAAAAACTATTTTTATCTTGAATTTGTTTCACTACATCATAGTTTAGCAGTCTTGCACCCATCATCTTCTAATAGATGAAAGAAAATGTAACAGTTCCTCAGCCTTCTGAGCATCTTCAAGGAAACAACCAACAAACATCACACTAATGTATCAAATACCTATATTTCAAATCCATTGACTTCTTATTTTGGCAGAAAACACTTACACATGAACCTACCTTCTTTGAGATATGCTCAACAATTTTTCAAATACTTATATCACTTATTGTCTTTCATGTACCAGTACCTTACACATATCATATATACAGTGTCTGCTCAAAAAACAAACACTCTGGTGTCTCACAGTAATTCAGCACTCTGAATATATTTCTAGTAAATTATTCAGGATTTCATGTAGATGTATATAACTTTAGCAGTTTCTCTTGGCTGCTCAGCACTGTTGTAACTCAGATATTTGGACATGTGCAGAAGCAGAACTTTGTGTGTTTTGGAAGCCTCAGTCACCTGCAGAGCTTGTGGATCCCTGTGAGTTTTGGCAGGGATTGTTAATGATCCAGCACAGGAACTGAATGTCTGCACTGCTTTTAAAGCTGAGATGTCAACAGTCCTTTCCTTAAAATCTGATCTTGAATTCAGTCATACACTTAAAAGAAGTATATTCTGTGTGTCCTCTAACATGGAATATTGTGATTAAAAACAGAAAGGGGGGAAAAATTGTTTTCCAGGGCAGCATTGTAGATTAAAATCCAATCAGACTGAGAAGGTCAGGTTGAAAGAAAATAATGAGAATTACTTTTTATCCAAGGTTAAAATAAGCTAAGGAATTTGATTTGGTGCTACCAGCCTCTATATGACAGGCAGAATCCTCCAAAAATTAAATTTCATGACCTAACTGACACATGTGGTCATGGTATGGTTTGTTCATTCTAGAAACTTTGTCTTGTTTTGGGGAGAACAGGTTTTAATGAAAATATTATCCATACTTTCTAATTATTGCTACTAATTTGTAAGATGGTATGTATGAAACTAGACTTATCACAAACAAGTACTTGCAAAGTTTCCAAGGACTCAATTCCTGCAAAGAAAAGAAAGCCACCTGCATTTGCTACATCATATCTAACACATACCTTGAAATTATCTGCCCAAATTATACCATATCAACCCTATAGTTCAAAAAATAGCTGCATTAAGTCAAAGGTTTGATTTCAGATTGTTATGATCTAATTATTAAAGTTCTTTAGAGATTCCTCTGCCCGAATTAAGGTACAAGCGAGACCATATGCCAATCAATAGTATGGGTTTTATTTGATAGTAAATATGAGAGAGAGAGAGAGAGAAGAAGAGAGAGAAAAGAGGGAGTAGGGAGAAATAAGAGAGAGAGAGAAGAAAAGAGAGAAAAGAGAGAGTAGGGAGAAAGATGGGGGGGACAGAGAGGGACAGGGACAAAAAGGTATCACCACTCTGTGGGTCCCATTGGTGTTCTGGTGTCCTCTTCAGCTGGTCTCGGTGGTGGAAGTCCCCCAAAAGCACAGAGTGCCATGGGTTGATATACACTCAGGCCAGGTGGAAATGTCCAGGCATGTCCCCCTGGGGGAGGGGGCAGCCTCCAGCAGCAGACTCTGCCTGCATCACGTGCAGTCCTGTGGTGCAAGGCGTCTGGGGAGCACTTTGGGGGGTCTGTGATGGATTGTGACTCCCCCTCAGCTGCCTCTCACGTGAGAGTCCCGTGGATGTGGCTTGTGGGGTTGGGGAGGCTTCACAGCTGGGCCAGTTTGTGTACTGGAGGGTGCGTGTGTATTGCCTCTGACCAGAGGTTACGCCATCCTCCTTCCCCTTTCAGCTGGGGGAGGGCTGTGCAAACTTGGCTTCTGTGAGCTGTGCTTTGTCCCCCACCCCAAACTCAGCCAGAAATGATTCTCAGTACAGCTGGTGACTTCAGCTTCTGTGGACAAATTCCTTTCCCTCAGACTGAGATGATTGAACAAGAGGCTTTTCCCTTTATCTAATCTCAGCAGTTTGACTCAGTCCAAAGTCCCAGTCAGGTATCTTCAGGGAAGCTTCTCTGATCAAAACTTTATATCAATGTTTGAGGCATGAACTATTTTCAGTCTCTGACACAGATGCATTAACTTGGACCAAGAACAAGTATCCTGCACTCATCAAAGCTATTCAGATCTGTTTTAATGTAAAAGAGGAAGAAATTGTGGCTCATAATTTAATGTTCAGGGCTTGTTCACATGGTCCTGCTTGCTGTCAGAGTGCCCCAACTGCAAACCCAGGGCATTTCATAGAATACAATCCACAGGTAAAGTATAATTTTTGTTGCTACAAAGGTGAGGAAATTATCAGTTCAAACATCATAGACTTTAGTTCAAACACCTGAAATACATTTAGAAGTTTAAATGAAATCCTCCTATTCTCTTGAAAACCCCTGAATTTTTTTCACTAGCTTGTAGCTAATACTTCAGGGAATATTGAGAAAGAAAAGAAAGCAAGCATTTTCTCAAGCATAAGTATAGACTGCAGACTATCACTGAAATATTAACTTATGATTGTGTTTTGTTAGGTGCATTGCCCAGGAAGCTTTTTGTTTATTCTCATCAGCTTGCTGTCCTCTGTTATTATAATTTACAAGTGCGTAGGCAATCTAATAAATCCTTGTTTGAAACACTTCAGAATCTATTGGCAGTTTTCAGCAGTAGCACAGTGTGGTTTTGCTCTTGCATAATTGCCTTTAGCAAGTACTAGGGAAGAAGGATTTTGAAATTCACATGAAAGGAGAGACTGATTAGAGTATGCTATTTATGATGATAGCATTAAATTTCACTGTTTTCCTTCAAATTCTCAATAGAGATGGTCCTTTTTATCAAGACACTTTCCTAATGTATTAACTCTCTCTGGTAACATAAGTCTCAGAAAGGCAACACAATTGTATTTAGAACCATGTCTTGTTGCCATCATTTCAGAGTGTGTTGAAATAACTTTTCAGGAGTAAATTTAATACTATCAATAAGGAAAATATAATGTTTTAATAAATAAAAATACAATAACTGACAGAAAACAACAGAAACAGAAGGAACTGAAAAAAAGTGACTCAAGATAGGGTAACTCTTCTGATTTCATAATAATTTTCATACTAGTACACTTTATTTTCCCAGATATTACCTCTTATCTAGAATTATACACAACAAGATAATTAAAATACTAATTTGTGTGTCTTAATGCAAATAAATAAAACCAAGAATCTTTTCTCTGAAAAGTTAAGGAGTTTTTTCAATACCATGTAGCCACACAAAATTTGATTCCAGAAACATATATCAAAAATCTAATATTAATATGTAAATTTTAGCTATGTATGGCATAACCATGATATCACACTAAAGTCAAAGTAACATAACCTTCACGGACCAGGACCCACAGGAAACTAAGTGAGGTTTTTTCAACCTTTTTATTTAAGGCATATCATTGTGCTACATACACAAGGATGGAATGGCATCTCAGCTTAGTATAGTATCTTGCCTGCAAGACAAAGAGACAGTAATAAGGAGAAAATATGAAGCACAAAACATGTAAAAAAATAAAACTAGGAACAAGTACAAACCAAGTCTAGCAGCTTTTTGCTGTAACAAGGAATAAATTGCAAAAAATCCAGTAAAAAACCAATTTTTTAAAAATATATTTTAAAATATATATTTTCTAATTTGAGATTTTTAAAAAAGAGTAAGACATAAATCCATGCACCAGCTATAAAATTCACTTGTAAACCAAAGCTTTTCTTAATCTCACTAATGTCAATTCTAATGCTGTGTGTCTCCCTCACAGACAGTAATCAAAATTAATAGCTATTTTGTCTTGAGTTTCCCCAGCTTCTAATTGTCTCATCTAAGTAGTAACTGGATTCCTATTTCTGTGACGTAGTTTAAGAAGTGGGGGATTTTTTTTCAAAATAGGAAAGCTTTTATGTTTACTTTTGCTGCAGCAAGTGTCTTTTCAAACATTTAGGATTCTTGTTTTCTTGTTTGTTCCCCTGTTTCACACAGAGAAAGGCAGCAATGAGAAGTAAATCAAACAGACAAGAAGCTCTGTACTTGTCAGAGTTTTGTTTTATACAGACACATTTATCACTTTAGGATAAGCAGTGTTCTGCACATGTCCTCAGCTAGTGAAGGCCAAAGCAAAAAGCTGAGAATGGAAGTTTTCCTCATACACAATCCTGCCTCTGCTGCATTTTCTGCTGGCTCCAGGGCTGCTCTCTCTTTGGTGGTCCCACTCAGGGCATCCCAAGGGCATTGCACAGTTCACATATTCGGTGCATGTAACTCAGACATGTGATCAGGGCCCAGAAATCCCTCCTGACCTCTGTTCCTTGCACATGTGACATTTGCAATTTTTTTGCTGTTCCTTCTCACAGTTTTTTCATAGAAGTTACACTTCAGGAAAGATGCTTCATTTTCTCTGATTCAGTATAGGTGGGTCAGTCAAAAAGTCATCACGGTAGTTGAGAGAGACCACAGACTTGTGAATGTGGGAAGGATTTGAGAGGATAAATTGCTGCATTTTATGAAAGCTGAAAGGTGAGAGTTGGAAATTTAGAGGATTGGGCTTGACTAGAGAGAGTGACTGTGTGCACCTGTGGGAAGACGGACCTTAATTATGATGAAAAATTCTCAAAAAGAAGATTGAGATTTTTTAATGCTACGTTGATAAGATTCTTAATATTCTCTTGTCTACACTGGCTGTAGGAGGAGCTGTAGTCTCCAGCACCTGTTCTAATAACATTTTTCTGTATTCTTCTGTTTTCCCTATCTAGCTGTTCAATACATAGTTAGACATATATACTTATCATGTATAGAGTTATTAATTTGCATAGCCATTTAAAATATTTCTTAACAAATTGCTCCTTGCTTTTCAAAACACATGAAGGAAAAATGAAATAGGAAGTTTGTTTTCCTGATGTCCTTTATCATACACCAATATTTGGTTGGCATTTCCCGAGAAAACACAATTCTCTTTTACTGAAGATATCCCCTTGTTTCCATTTTCATACACATGGTGTAGCCATAGATAGCATGCTCAAGGCCAAGACAAAATAGTAGGAAAAGCCACAGAATCACAGATTGTTAAGGGTTTGAAGGGACCTAAAAGATTATTAAGTTCCAATCCCTCCTACCTAATGGGCAGGAGCATCTTCCACTAAACCACAATGCTCAAGGCCTTATCCTACTTGGCCTTAAAGACTGCCAGAGTTGGGACATCCTTAACCCCCTTGGGCCACCTCTTCCAGTGCCTCTTCACCCTTGCAGTAAAGAATTGCTTCCTAATATCCAGTCTGAGTTCCCCTCTTTCAGTTTGTAAGCATTACTCTTTGTCCTGATGAAGAATCCCCCTCCAGGTTCTCTCTAGGCCTCTTCTGATACTGGAAGGTTGCTGGGGGTTCTTCACCTTCTGAAAGCTTCTTTTTATGTTCTGAGTTTGCTCAGCAGATCCTTATCCATGGGGGCCTCCTGGAGTTTTTGCTAGATTTCCTTCTTTTTGGCATGCATTGTTGCTGAGCTTGGAGGAGGGGATCTTTGAATAACAGTCAGCATTCTTGGGCCCCTTGGCCCTCCAGGGCTTTCTCTCATGAGACTTTACTGAGTAGATCCTTGAAGAAGCCAACTTTTGTTCTCCTGAGGTCCAGGTTGCTGCATGACCTCCTCATTGCCACAAGGATCTCAAGCTCTACCGTCTGGTGGTCACTGCAGTAAAGGCTGCGTTGGAGCATCACCTTCCCCACCAGCTTCTCCCTATAGGTGAGAACAGGCATCACACCTATCATTGTTGGCTGATCAATCACTTATATAAGGAAGTTGTCATTGACATATTCAAGGAAACTCTGGGATTGCTTGTGCAATCACTGCTTTCAACAGCGTGTTTGATATTTACCCTCAAAAAATTGTGATTTTTCAGTTTAGTCTTCATTACAGAATTCTAGTTTATTGAAGAATCTTACACAAGGTCTGTTATTCACTGCAGAGTTTTTCATATCTATAATAAACATCAGAGGACTGAAGTGAAGCTTCTCTTTTCCTTCTTTTATTAAGTATTTTAAGGAATTTCAGTCTTAATTAATTTGTGGCATCTTTCTCTCATTGTGCAGGTAATACTAAATTCTACCTCAATGCAGATGCATCTGCTGAGTGTCAGGACATGTCAGAGCTAGGATAAAGCTAGTTGTTTGGATGCTGAAGCATTTTCTGAGCCTTGTCCCTAAATTGCCTTTCCTATTGCTTTCACGGAAGAGGACTGTAGTAGTGAGAAAATTGTATTTTTTCTGTTCTCATGTGAGTGGTTTCAAAATTGTTATTACTATTATTATTATTATTATTATTATTATTATCATCATCATCATCATCATCATCATCACCATCATCATTTTCTTCTTCCTGGATTGTTTCAATATAAACAAGAGCTTTTTAAGTTAAAAGGAATTTCAAAGCTTTTAATTTTTGTTGCAAAAGGTGTAAATGCAGTAATGAGCATCATCCTTTAAAAAGCATGAATTTTGAAGAATCAGGACATAAAGACTGAAATATCATGTTTGGCTACTTTCCTTTTAAAGTCATCAGAAGGCCCATTTATCTTCTTATTGAATAAAGCTTAGCAATTGTTCAGATAAACTGCAAAGAAATTAAAATTTGTTTTAACATATATTATGTTGGAAATAAGAGTGGTCACAGACTAATACTTGCATTGACTTAAGCTGAAATAATACTTGGTTTAAGGCTTTTGATGTCTCACTAAGACACTTAAAAGTACATTGGCAAGGAAGAATAGAAGTTGAGAACTGCTAATTGCAAGAAATAAGATTTTATTCCTGCAGGCACAGGTATGATGATTGTTACAAGAGATCTCACATATTCCTTGGTTTCCTGAGACATTGTTTTAGCCTGAGTTAAACCGAGTATCTAATTGCCAATTGCAATGCATTATGTTTATATAATATGATACTTATTTTTTCCACTTGAGTAGATAAAGTGGGTATCTATTTATATTATCATGATGTTTGAGTCAGTAGAGGCTGATTAGTTACATTGAATGCCAACAAAAGCAAATGCAGTCTCCTGAATAAAAATTGGCAGCTTTCGTGGCGTGTGAATATAAATAGACAAACAAGAAGAGAAATGTATTACTTTACCTAAAGTCCTGATGTTCTTCTTTATGGCCTATTCACACAAATAAAATTGCAAAAGGTGAAATTCCACAAAATTTTTCTTTTTTTCCTTTCCCAGAGAATGAATGTTCTTGGCACTGCTTAACAATAAATAGAGAGACACATCCCTTACGTTATTTCCTTTTAGCAACGTACAGACAAAGTGTTACTGTGTTTGATCGAGTTCGTTTGGGTGAAGAGGTTCTGCTTTGGATGAGCTGTGTTTTCCACTAATGAGTATTTTCTATATATTGCTTCTTATGAAGAATTGATAACCTCATAATAATCTGTTTTGACAGTATTTTTCTAGAAATATTGTGTTAAATATTTTTAGACATGAGGGATCATGGACATATGGATATAGTGGTGTGCGCCTTCTCTAATTATATGCATTATACAATTTGCCATTGTTGGAGACTGTTGTACCATTCTTCATTCATTTAATAATGCTTTTGCAAATTGGCAGATAGCATTTGGGCTAAAATACACACAGAGTTTTTGCAGGAATAAAACATGCTCTGCCTTTTCTCTAGTGTGGAGCAATTTGTCAAGTAATTAGCCAACCTAATTAAATTTTTGTAGCACTAATCAAACGAATATGCTAAAATTTTCTTTGCACAGCCAGTTTGCTGTCTGCTTGCATTTAACTTGATGGTTTGAAAGAGGCCCTACTATGTCTGCCACTCCACTTAATCACCTCATTTGCATTTTATATTGGTAAATCAAATAAAGCACCAGTGGCTTTTAGTATGATTGACTATGGTCAGGGCTGTTCAGATGGGACTTTTTCACAGAAAATTAGGCACATTTTAATATGAGTGAGTCTGTGCTTTCAACATTCAACAAACTACATTCACTCAGCTAATTAAAAGTGCTTGTTGCTTTTTGCCAATGTATGATAGATTTATCCAGCTGGTGTGTCCATTTTCTTTTGCATAATTTCTTGATGGAAGTTTTTATCTTTATACATAATAAGATTGTCTAAACAACACTTCAAACCAATTTGCAAGAACTATATAAATAATATTTTGCAGAAGCTATTTACTTTGAAAGAAATACACTTGCTGTTCAGCAAACTGATTAGGTTATATATCGTTTCTTTTATATCCTTCTAGAATATAAAGCCTTGCACTATGAAATTTTCAGATTCTGTCTTCACTGAGCCAGAACATATCACTTTCCTAAAATTGTGGAAAAAGCTGCTCAGGAGTATACCTAACAGTTCATCAGAGCAGAGCTTGATACTCCTTTAGATTAGGTCAAAGTTCAGACCCCAAACTTTACAGATGAAATTTTTAAAAAGTTAGAAAAAAAATATTTGTATACAGAAGTGAGGCTTCCGTATTCATTATTTGAAGGATTCTTTACCAACATAGAGCATTTCCAGAAATGGGAATGGAAATTTTTCTTTTTCTTCTTCTCAAGGGTCAGTAAGGACACAAATATCAAAATGCATTGCCTGATCACTTGAAGTTCATAAATGTGCTAACAATAGATGGAAAATGAGCTTCATCAATAGATTTCCAAAATAAATCCATTTTTCATTAATTGTTTTGGAATAAACTAACAAGGTCTAACCTGATGGTAGGGTAAAAACCCCACAAAATTTAAGACTGGATGATAAACAGCCTCTTTTTTCCTAAAAGAATTGTGTTCACACAGAGAGAAGTTAATTTAACAAAACACTTCAAATACAACTTATTACATGGATGTAAAGCAAAATTTTCCAATGTAAATGGCAGTACTTTTCTCTTAGATGCCTGCAGGGCACTCAAATATTCTCTCTTGTTAATAGAGCCATGACAGAAGTAATTTAAGAGGGGGAAAGAGGGCAATCGTCAACTGTCATAGGTATTTGTTAAGGAAGTATATGTCTAAATCTTCAGTCATGTGATTAGTCTCACTGACTGAAACTAAAGGCTCATATAAAGAGGGATGAACTTCTTCCATTAGGTTGTTTTGGATGGGGGTGGGAAGGGCATGAAGGAAAGTGCCAAAATGTATGATATAAAATAAAATATAGGAATAGCAAAGAGTTATGTAAATGTATGAAAACCATTGTTTGCAGGTGTTTAAATATAGACTATAGAATGTTGTACCTAACTCAACGGCTTAGATACCCACCTTATCATTCTAAGAGTCAGACTTAAAGATTAAGTTTGCATTTATCCCCATTACTGGTTGCACATTTTAGTTCATTAAAATTATTTGGAATGTTGCACTTTTTTAAAATGCTTCTTAAAATCTCAAAATCTTAGAAATTAAGGGCCAAGTTACATGCCTTTCCCTGATGAGGAAAAGTGTCCTTGAATATGGAAGTCATGATTTAGCTATGAAAAATATTGGAGGGGGAAAAATGGCTCAGCAGTGGCCATAGAGACCTCAGAAGAGAAGCTTGAGCTGAGCCCTTGACCCACAATGTACAAATGTAACAGATGTCTAAGTACCATAATGCTGCTTTAATTAAACATAGTCCAAAACCTACTTGCTCTAAGCTCATGGGGATTATTATGATAAGAACTTGGCCTTGTTCTGGCCAAATTCACTCTGATCCAGAAGAAAGGCAGTAATGCTTTGTGTATTTTGACACCAGACTGGAATTTATATATTACATCGTCAGGTACAGATCATGTACCTGGGAACACCAGGTAAACTCCTTTTCCTATGCCTTATCACACCTTAGCTGATTTATTGTGCTAACCTCTTTGGCAAACTTACTTGAGATCTCTTGTTTCTAATAAGATATTCTAGTGCAATACACCACCTTGAATCTGATTTATACTTATATTTTATGTTCTCATTTACATCTGTAAACAATCTCATTTGAAAAATCCTCAAAGACACACAGTCATCTTTCTCAATTCTTAGAGAAGAATGCAAATAAACAGAATCAAGCTATTAAATTTTCTTGATTTGATATTCCAACTGTCTGGTCTTTTAATTGTATTTTAATGAATTTAAGTTCAACTAAATGTCATATTCAGAATATGAATACTTTAATCACACTAAAAATTCATTCTCAATATCTTGAGCTACTTAATAGCACGCTGCTATAAATTTAATGTTAACTGGGACATATTATTGTCAGTTGAAGACTGTAGGTTATCTCTGATCTAAAGAAAAAAACAAAAAACAAAACATCCAATCTATATATTCTTTCCTACTTTCAGAGTCAAAAGCATTAAATGCAGCATTCACTTCAACTCCAAAAACAGTGTTGCTCAATAAATCACAAGGACTTGTGACTTCATAAATGTTGCTTTGTTAATCAAAGAAAAAAAGAATTGACATTTCTTATTTTATCAGATAATTTATATAATGTATATATCCCCAGTTTGTGAATCTTATCCATACTAGTCTGAAAGCCTAGCTAAAAGTTGTTTTTATTTTGTGTCAAAGTTTTTTGAGTTTAAAACCTGAATCAGAAGTCTTTATTCGTAAAAACTGCTAGTCTTTAAACCCTGATTCTTGGGCCTCAAATTTACTATAAACATATAAATGAGCCACAAATACATTTTGCATAATAATATGACATTTCTTGCAACTCCCTGCCACTAAACACATAAATACATGTTAGAGTAAAGAAGATAGATTTCCATGTCTTAGCATAATTTGGAAAACATAAGAATCTCTGTGAATTTAATGTCATTTTTTTTTCTTTTATGCTGTACAGAACAATTTAAGTCCTGGTATTAATTTTCTATTATTCACTTTATTCGTTTATTGTGAATTGTGAACTCCTCAGGAACTTTAAGGGGTCCAGACTTAAAGCTGGACCTTCAGCTAAAGCTCTTCCTGCATTGGATTAGAAGATCATGCTTTCAGTGAGAGTCTGCTCCCTTCTGTCCCCATGAAACCAACCCTTTAATCCAGTTTTCAGTACTGATTTCTATCTTTCCTAACAGCTGAGGATATATTTGTTTGTTTTGGAGAGTCTTTTGAGTTTATGTATGAGGGGAGGGAGTTAAAATTTAATTTTCTCTGCCTCTTACCCTATAATCTGTTTCTGACATATGTCTGTGTGGGGCTTGAGCTGAGCTCTCTTCTAGCTGTTTAGTGAATTATTATCCCATGATTACCAGTGAGCACAAAGTTTGTATTAGTAAAATATTATAGGTCACAGTTCTGAAATGGCTGAATGGCATCACCTAGGTGGTATAGAGAATGTATTTATCGATGTTTCTGTTATCTCCGAGACCTGAATGTCCACCACATGTGGTGTGCAGGACAAACCAACTATTAAATGAAACTCTTGAATATGCCTGTATTATTTAATGTCTGGAGGAACTTTCAGAAATGTAACCTGTCTTGTTCATTTAAAAAATGCACACTTATTAACAACAGATATATTCCTTATCAAAATGAAATTTAGTCTCCTTGTAGGAACAATATATGAGAGAATTTTGCTCCTAATCTTTTTCTGCCATTCAGAAAAAAATGCCTCCATGCTGATACTCAGAATAATAATTGATTTTAATATTTTTACTACAGATTTTACTTGCAATCCAAACACAAGCTGACATTTGCAGTCAAATGCAAAAAGCATAATTGCTCTGAGAGTCATATACACTTAAATTAAAGGTATAAGCCAATTCACCTTCATAGAAGTGAACTTCTGAAAATTCTGAAATTTTCTTCTTAGAGGAGTAACTTGCATTGCATCTTGAGCTATGCTTACCACTTGATGAGAACAAAACCGAGAGGAATTTTATGCAAAGCAACAGGGACTGGCTCTATATGCCAAATGGCACAGTTTAAAATGTATGTGTGCTACAGGCGCACTGCAGCAGACTCTAAGCTGCATCAGCTGATCATGCATAAACAGGAACCACAGTAAGCAGCTGCTGTCAGTCCTAAACAATAGCATTTTGAGCAGTTTATTTAACTGAACTAATTCTACAGAGACAACAGGTTTCTTCCTATTGTTACCAACTAGCAGTGAAGCAGAACGTCAAGCGTGTCTCTCACTAAAGGGCTTGTTTGGTCTCTTTGTGTGGTATTTATAGCATGGTCTGGTTAGTGTCAGTCTTCACTTTATTGGTATTCTCTTAAATCCTGAAATTTTACCCAGACTATTACTAATAAACCCAAATCTTCTCATAGAAGAGATGTATATTTTCCAGCAAGTCCTGTGAAAACTTCTGTTTTACTGTGTTGTATTTCATTCCAACTCCTTTTGCATACTACAGTCTTTTTCTTTTTTATTCTTGATTTGCCTTCCAAAGGAGGACCTAGCCTTTTCTATAGACATTTTTAACATATTTTTGTTCCATAATTTTATTGCTCATGACAGTCTTTGACATACACAGAAAAACATGTTTCTTGCATCAGCTATGAAGAGAAATGTAAGGATAAGCCAGCATGTTCTTATAAGCTAAAATAATGTTTGGTATCATTGCTGCATCAATAAAGAATTTTTCTACTTTTAACATTCTTATTTCTGGACAATAATTATTTTACCTGAAACACGAGAACAAGATGACGCACAGCCCAGTCCGATGTGGCAGAATCTGCTGTAAAAGTCATAGTCAGCTCCTGAACTGATCATAAAAAGTGTTTTCAGCAATCTTTTTTCTTCATTTTCAGTAATTTGTCAGTAAAGGGTTCTTCTCTTTCCTTACTTGCTTGTACATATTTCCTATGGTAACTACACTAAGTCAGTAAATTGGTGGAATGCCAAAAATTTTTTGCACTTTTTTTGTGCAAATCAAATAGCACTGAATTTGTTTGGATTGTCAACTAGCAGGCTTATAAATGGCAATACTTTGAAAAATTGTCATTTCTGAATACAATTTTGATATACCACGTACACAAAAAATATTTTATAAGGGAACTTAATATCAAAACAGTACTAAGAAAAAATTAAATTAAACAATTTTTTAAAATATTGAAAAATATTAAAATATAAAACTAAAAAATATTTTCTGTCAGAAAATTCCCTCCCTCTCCCCAAAACAAAACTTTGAGGAATCAAACCGATCAACTGTTCATGATAAGAACAACTCTTTTTATTGCTGTGTTTCAGGAGTGCCCAGAATACATGGTGAAACTGGGATGAGAGATCAGCACAATGTGGGCTCAGGTGTGTAGAGGATACCCTGCTCCTTTACTGTAGATGGCTGAGCTTGGAGAATACCTTAGTAGAGATGGTTAGCTCTTGGCTCTCAGTTGTACACAGCTCTTAAACAATTCACGTGTTCCTCTACATGTCATGGTGCCTCCCACCAAGTCTGGACCAGGGAAGGCCATGAGCTGAAACCTCCTGCAAGGGCAGTGGGAGTCAGGAAGAATTTTTTCACCTAACACTGCCCTGTCTTATTGAAGGCCCAGGCCAGGACCCTCTATAACAGAGTAGAAACATGGAATTATATAATCATTCAGGTTAGAAGAGACCTGGTTACTTTATGTTTAAGAACTGCTCTGGGATTTCATCTGTTTCTCAGCACTCCAGGGTGTGTTGGCTTATACCCCTGGAACATGAAAAATATTGGTATGTAACACCACTTGGGAGAATTGGTTATCCTTCACCATGGTGTCATCAGTTATTGGTGAAGTTCATCATACTTGTATTAAAATCCTGTGGAAAGTTATAAGTTTTATGTTTTACTTTGTTTCGGTTTTGGTTTGAGGTTTTTTGTTAAAATACTTTAAAATCAATAGCATCACTCTTTCTCTTAGCTGCTGTAAGGAAAAAATTTCTTCTAATTTGGCACCAGACCAATTATCTTCTACAATTATCAGATTCAGACTTCCTGAAAAGTATGCAATCTTCAATTCTAAGAGTTCTACATATATATATAATTCCATTTAAATGCATAAAATACTAAAAATCTCCTAGTATTGATATAAAGTATTGTTTGGTATTCTATGTTCTGGTATAATAAAGATCTTATAATTCTCTTGCTTCTAAACCAGTGAGAACTGTTCTGACAAACAAAATGAAACCAAAACCGAAATGAAAACAAAAACAAGTCAGAACAAAAAAGTTCAATGATAATATTTATTATTAAACCTTAGTGATCTTACCACTTTTTTTTTTTTTAACAGCAAAGCTGAGTGCTGAGCACCTGGGACAAATGTAAACTGTATGTGAATTTTCCCATTTTCTTTCACATGTTTGGCACGTCTTCCCACAGACATGCAGTCTGTATTCACATGGCCATTCAGCTTTGCTATTAAGACATTCAGATTTCATTTTAAGTTCCTATTTAATAAATAATTTTTAATTCCTTGCAGATCCTACCTCACACATATACAAAGAGGAGTAGAAGGCGCAAACCAGCCTTTATTTCTTAGCTCTGGCTGCACAGAGTGCAAGGGTGCAGGTGTTTGCTGGGGTTCCCAGGAGGCAGCTGCTGCAGAGTGTGGTGGCTCTGTGTCACAGCCTGGCTCTGACCCTGGTGCTCCAGCCAGCAGCAGAGCACCCAGCTCAAGGAGACACAGCACCAGGCAGCAAACTGAAACCAAATTACAACATTTCAGCAGCCTCGCCTGAAGCTAAACAGTCGATTCCAACTCAATTGGAAGAGTTTTGGCAAAGCGACCATTAACCTACTTTACTGTTTAGAAGTTCTGTATGTATATACGATGAATGTTTCTCAGCCTTAATGTGCTCTGATATTAATAATAAGCACTCTAATTACAGAACTTTTTAAGAAAGAGGCTTCTTGTTTCCCTTCTCTGAGGAAAGGCAGAGGCCAACAAATGTAGAGATAATGAGATAAATCTTATTTACTGTATATGTCTTCTCTCTTTAGAGAAGATATATTTGTGATCACGCAGCCCCAGGCACAAGAACAAGCCCATAGCTCCTCTGAAACCCTTCAGGTGTGGCAACCAGCAGGTAAAGAGGAAGGCAAAATTGCATGCCATGCAATTCACACACTCTCCTACTGAAAACAGTGTTTGTTGGATTAATACTATAATGCACTGGCATTATAATTGTCTGCAGCAATGCAAGTTATCCTACTTGCAAGTTGTCTTACTGATGCAGTCAGCTGAATTAGTCCAGAAGAGCAACATGTTAACATTATTACCTGTCACATGTGTTTGGAGCCATTAATACAGCTGTACACAGTGCAGATATATCTTGAAATATTACTATAGACTCTAGTAACAGCAGAATGATACCAACAGCTTTTAATGCCTTGTTCTGGGCTTTTTAAGAGAAGACAAGAGAAGAATCTCTGACTAATTTCGATTAAGACTTAACCAGTAATGGAAGTGTTTGCAGGATATTTTTGAACTTTCACATAAGTCAAGAGGCTGAGATGAGCACAGACCCTGGCAGAGCCTTGGAAAAATCTGTTTACTCATGTGTTATATAAACCATTCTCCTCTCACTAAAAGTGATGTCCTGCAAGTTAAATTTAATTGGAATTTAACCTCAGAATGCTGAATCCAACAAAATAACTTCCTCCGAAAAAAAGACACAAGGTAAAAATACAGAGGCAAATATCCCAAGGTGAGCCACAAAAATGTATTTACAACATACATAGAAGAGACAATAACTATATCCATGAAGACAGCATGTACACAAAAAATTCCTTTTTTAAAAAGGACATTGTTTATAAAGAATTCCATATTCAGTATTTTCTAAGTCCTTTTCCTTTATTTCATCTCTTTAACTAGAACTGTTTACAAGCACAACCCAAATTTCAGAATCATTTCTGTCACTTGACTGTCCTGTCAAAACTGAGCACTGCTAAAAATAGGAGCTATTGAAAATTAATAGAAGAAAATCATCCCAGAAGTTCTAAGCAAGGTACTTTTAAGTTTAAAGATGTGATACAATAATTTAAGCAGTAATTATTTTTTATTTAGCATTCCTTTATAGCAGTTTTTCTTATTAGCAAATAATCTTTTATGTATTTTTACTGATATAAGTGTATGAGAGCTTTATTATTATAGTATTAGTCACATTTGGGACTCTAGTTCATTTTTACTGAGAAAAGTGCACTTCTGAGAACAATTGTAAGTCTCCTGATCATAAAAATATCTTAAAAACACTACTCATTAGGTTTGATTTTTTTGTTATTGCTATTCTTTTCTTTGTATTTTTTGAAGATTTTTTTGTGGGTGTTTGCCTTTTCACTTCTCAGATTCTGAAGGGCACTGTATTTCTTTCTCCTATTTTTCTTCCCAGCAGTAAATGACAGAACAGATCACAGGGCTCTGTATTTATTGTGGGAGCTTTTTAAAGAAAACTGATTACTTTATGACCTGAAATAAAATCATGAGTTGGAAGCACTGGAAATGCAACCTTCTGTGCAGCAATGTACTTCTTGCATGGGCATATTTTCATCACAAAAAACACTGAAGTCTGAGGAATGACTTTTCATCTGTCTCAATTGCAGCTTTAACATTGCAACAATGAAGCATCTGCCCAGATAAAAGATTTTGTAGACACTGAGCCTAGTCAGTTTTTCCTACATTTCCTAGTGCTACCACCCTGGAAAACTTAAAAATTTGATGTAGCCCCAAACATCAGATTAATGAAAAAAATAAAAGTTATGCTGTTGTTGTCTGTTTAGTACTGTTTCATTTTTAGTGTACACTTTCCCATGTCTTCTGAGTCTTATATCATGTGCAAGAGTGTTTGCCTAAAACTACTGGGACTAAGAAATATCCCAACCTCTGACTTCAACAGAATTTAGTGTTTCTTAATTTAAAATTGATAATAGAAATTGGAAGACCTTGTTATACGGCTTCTGTTTGGCTTTTTGACATTCTGATGTTTGTATGATTAACACGTAACACAAATAAATGCACAGAATGTTACTCCAGCAAATTCTGAAATAGAAAGTCACATTAGCTAGCTAAGCACATATTAAAATAACTGAAATCAGAGAGATTTGTACTGCAACTTTACCATTTTTATCTGAACACAGTCTGAGGTGATGGTGGTATATCCACACCAGTTGCTTTTATATACGGATTATATTTGGGACAAAGTGCACTGAACAAATATATACATATATGTGAAGCTTTATTTTACTTAAATTAAGTATAACAATCCATCAAATATACTGTAAAATTAAGAAAGAAGAGACTGAAACTATTTACCTGTTTAACTCCCTGCAATAACTAATGCGGCTGTTTAAATAAGGAGCTTTATTTAAGACATGGTTAGATAATTTTGTCCTGTCTTGTAGGCTTTTTACACAGACCTTGAAGGAAAAGAACTGTGGGTTTCAGATGTGAATTTTGTATAAGAATTTATGAAATCAGATGCTTCCATGCTCACCAGAGTCTAGGGTCAGTACGAAAGGAACATTAAGGTTTCACTTGGCATATGAAAAAGTATCAAGAGAATAGTAAAATATGACAATGATGATTTTCAATATCAATCAGATATTGAAAGCTACTAGGCAGCTAATTTATATTAATAATCTTTTAGAATAGCTTTAAATATTTTAAAAGCAAAATAAAGAGGATGTAAACAAACACTACCTTTGTCTATTGCTCCATTTCAGGTACCTATCAGCATAGCCTCTGAAACAATGGTAAAAAGACAGGAGACATTTGTTGGAGGTTCATCCTATTGTTACTGTTCCTATTATTCATTATATTAATATGTAATTGTAATACTATCATATATTAGTAGTAGTAGCAATACTAATTGTAATACTACTACTAAAAATAATAGTTTCATCCTCCTCCTATCTTCACGATTCCTGTGGTTCCCACCCTCTTCTCAGTTCTTTCCTTTCTTCTTTGAGCTTATTTTCTTCCTCCTCTTCACCTTGCTCTTGGCATCAGTAGCTGTGGGGAGAAGAGGAGGTGAGGCAGACAACAACCTGGGCTGTGGAAAGCTGCCCAGGGGGCTGCAGGGACCACCTCTGAGAGGCACCTCTGACCAGCTCTGTAGAGGCACTTATGGATTAAACACATAGCCTTGAATACAACCTGCCAGTGAGTGGCTAGCAGTGGGAAACCAAAAGTCCCTGCTGTCAGTGACTGTTCCAGGTGAGGCTGCAGGGCATTGTGGTCTGAAAGGATTTTTGTACTCTTCAGCATATAAGTGATGGCTGAGATGTAACGAGTCAGTGCAGCCTGCCTGTCAGAGACCTTTTGCTTTTCTCTCTTGATTCTGAAAAATTGTGTTCTCTCTGGACTGAAAGACTGCGGACTTTATTCATAACAGTGAGATCATTATCCTTCCCTACTGATCTCTCCTCCAGCACAGCCTTTATCAGCTATTTCATTGTATCTTGAATGAACTCTACCATAAAAATAAATAAAAAAAGATCTCTGAAAAAGGTACATACTTAAAGCTGGCTGTTTAAGGAGCTCTAATATTGCAATGGCTATGGTAATAAAGTGAGAAGCAAAAACATGAAATGCTGTATTTGCACCACCTTTTACAATATGCATGCTATTTATAAACCTTGACTACATACAATGTCATCTGATGCAAAATGCAGATTGTTAAATTTTATGGTCCAGATTCCGTTCTAAGATGCATAAGCAAATCCAAAGTAATACCACTGTTTTTCCTTTCTCTAGATCTATGTCAATATAAACCAGCAAAATCTGGGTCTGTATATTTTAATCACATCCTAGTGAAGTTGTTTTTTTTTTTTTTTTCTGACAACACAGTCTGCTTTTTCATCCATTTTTCTTTTATACTGCCTTTACTCTGTTCAAATAAAAAGTACATGGCGGAAGTGCAAACTGTACGTTGGAGACACGAAATGGACAGCTGATGTGTCTGCCTCAATATTGGACTCTGCTGATACCTTTTACTGCATCTCTAAGGAAGACGTAAAATAGAACGGACTTCTGTATTTCTAGCAGAAAAGACATTTGTATGACACTTATGCTCAAATATTGTATTTATTTCTGATACTTATGTAAAGTGTGCAAGTTTATATGAATGAATATAATTACAACAATTTTTGTGTATGTGTGATTCTGTTTATTAACCACTAATTATTTCTTTGTTGATGTCTGTTGTGGGTTAGTCAGGAGGAGTCAAAATCTAGGAAGTGGCCTATGCTGCAGGAAGTGATACAACTTCCTTCCAGAGAGAGAGCCAATAACCAGGTAGTTTTAAGGATTGATATGTAGGTAAATAAATTAAAAGTTGATTCACCTTCGAGGAAAAAATCATATATAACTAGAGATCCTCTAAGCCTCTGTCGATTTTTGCCTGCTGTTCTGAAAGTGAAGCAGCTCCTCTGCTTCTCTCTCCAGTAAGTCTGGGCCTTCTGGGCCTTCTTCACCCCCCACCCCCCCCAGAGAGAGGGAGAGGGGAAGGGAGGTTTGGAGCAGCGGTGCAGCTGCAGCCGGGCATGGGGGAGGAACGGGCCCGGGCTCTCGGCAGATGCAGCTCAGCTGACATGTCAGCTACACGAGACAGGGCCAGGCCCCTGCTCCGGGCCAGGCAAGGACCGGGCTGGCTCCATTCAGTTCAGGCCAGGCCCTGCTCTGTCACCCCGGGCCCAGATGGCCCCAGCAGGCCGAGCCAGCTCCGCAGAGCCAGGCACAGAGACTCTGAGAGCTTCTGCCATCCAGCTGGGACCTGTTCAAACAGCCCGGCAGAGAGCACGGGATCCTCACACTGCCAGAGAGACAGAGAGGGATTAACTCTATCCATGGCTGGACTAAACTTACAGACACCCATCCTTCCTTGCAGAGAGAGGAACGAGTGAGGACATCGACATAAATGAAGCATGGAGACTTTAAAGTCTGTGAGGAACGCAGAACCAATGCCTAGAGGGAGGTGTATGAGAAGTGCTTCGAGAGTGAAGCTGAAAATTCTTTTGTAGAACTATGGTTGGGACTGAGCTAATGAATTCCCTGTAATATATGAAGAAATAGTTCAAAGGGGGGATGTGATGTTCTAACTACAGCCAGTGAGCCAAGTTGCCTGGGTGGAGATGAGTAGGTGCTGAAATAAGTGCAGTCTGATTTGAAGCTTGAGCTAAGAGACAGAAGATGCTGGGAGCTGTCCCTGGCCCCAGGGAATGTCAGAGAACTTGTGTTGCCAGGAGAATCTGTGTTGCTAGACACAGAAGGGGATTTTCTTCACTGCTGCAATAGATTTGCTCATCCTTAAAAGGGTACCCCATGAACTGTCATGACCCCCCAGCAGTAGCTGTGGGAAGGCCACTGGTGTGGGAGGGATCCTCCACAAGAAGTAGATCTTTCCTCCCGCGTGGTGGCTGGTGGTGAGGCTGAAGACTCATAAAAAAACCTGTATTTTTCTTACAGAGAATCCATGGTATAAGCAAAAGAGACTTCTCTCCCAAAATGAACTGAGACAAAGACTATTTCAGAGGTGGTAAACTGACTGGAGGTCAAAGTGTTGTCTTTTTGTGTGTTGTCAGGGAGAAAGAAATGGAGAGGTGGGGGGAGGAGGGGTGGTCTGAGGAGTTTGTTCTGGTTTTTCTTGTTTTTTTCTTTGTCTTAGGTTTATAAATAAACTTCCTTTATATTCTATGAAGTTGAAGCCTGCTTTGCCTATTCCTGATCCTCATCTTACAGCAAACATCAGGTAAATTTTGGTAAGTGTGCTGGCATTTGGCCAGAAACCCGAATAGGCAAACTGAAAACCACTACAATGTCAAACTAATTAAGAAAAATAACTAAAATAATCAGCCTTCATTTGATGTCCTGCTATGGTAAAGTGTAATGTTTTTTGCAACATTACACTTGGAGAGTTTACACACATTTGCCTGTTTTCATTTGGCAACTAGTTTCTTGATGAGCAAAAATACTTACATTATAAATGTGTTACTCCAGCAAATTCTCATATGCCCAATACAAATAAAACTTGTTTTATTTTCCAGCACAGAAGTCATGATATTCAAATGAGGTGGGAAGGCTGACCTGGCCTTTGATGCTGGATGTACTCAAAGCTGGATGCCTTTGAGTACAACAATACAAAATCATTTCAAACATTCGTGGGATCTGAATGAATTGAAACACTCATTCTAGAAGTATATAGGCTTCCATCAAACAAAATAGTTAAGCACATGGTAAAGAAAGTAAATAAATGATATTTATTTTGGGGAAATGGATAGGTTACTTGCCATTAGTGGGACTATTTAAGCTACAAGGGTCTGATTCTTTTTTTTAACTAAAAATCCCTTGTTCCCATGTAGCAAAGGAAAACAGAGAATTTTTTGGGTGATATTGTCAAAAAGTAGGACCCATTCCAAATATGGGCCAGAAGCAATTTGTGGAGTATTAGGTCAATCAGCTGCTTAACTTCTTCTAGACCAAATTCCTGACTGCCTTCAAGACTGACTATCATGTAGGTGTTATGAATATTAGATTCATGTAGGTATGGTTTATGCTGGCAAAGAATGCACTGCGTGAGATCTGCCTTGAGTATGACAATGCTCACACTGCACTGATGTGCAGATTAGTAGGAGACCATTTTCACTCACAGACACCCAGAGTTTGCTCAGCCCACACTAGCAGCCATCAAAGGGGCTCGGTGGGGACATGTACACATTGGCTCTCAGAGGGGTGAGCTATGCATCTTACAACTCTCAATGACAAGAGGATTTTGGCTTGCAAGGTCAAGGAGGTTGGCCTCCTGTGAACTGGAGCAATAGAGAACTGGGTCATGACCCTGTAAAGATTTCTGCACATGCTTACTTTCAAGCATGTGATTAGGGCCATTGTTTGCAATGGTGCTGTTTGCATACCCAAATTTAAGCACACACATAATCTTTTGCAGATTTTATTTTTTACTGTCTATGGCTTGAAAAATATTTTGGAGAAAAGTAGTATTTTCTAGATCCCTTTTATATTACAGTCAGATGTCTTTTAGTAGCAGCAAAAGTAAATTAATTCAAATCTATGCTTCATTCTGCATCAGTCTGAAAAGGAAGACCAGAAAATAACTGTAGTTAAGGCTTTAAAATCTAAATTCCAGTTTTTAAATAGGCCATAAGTAAGGCTTGCTGTAAAACGCACCTTATAATTTGTCACTATCTCCAGTTTCAGCTCTGAATAGATGCACCTCTGCATTTACTTGGGTGTCAAAGGTCATGGCCAAGGTACTGTGGAAGTGTTTTAAGAAGCTTGGTTAATCTTTGCCAGCACTCACCCTGGCTCTAGCTAATGTTCAGAAATACAATTTTCATGTTTATGCAATTAAATTAAAAGTGCCAAACCTCGGTCTCAGTGTTAATGGAAACATATAACAAAAACTCTTTCCCTTCACTGAAGAAAAAATGTCTATAAATTAGGAAATAAAACTTCTCTAGTGGAGTGTTTTTATTTTTAAAAAGACAAGCTTATATATTTCCAAAAATATATAGTTGTTTATTTTCCAAACGAGCTACATATTCTTGTGAAACCCTGCAACTGGTTTCACAGAATTCAAAGTGGGATTACACAATTTACAAGAAAAAAAGGAAGAAAAGAAAAGTAATACATTTTTCTTTGGCAGCAAAAAACAAATTAATGAGTTTGGGATGTGGTTCATAATCGACTTCCAGAATCCTACATGCACAAGCCCTCTGAGAAGTCCTCCTGTGCAGCCTGTGTAGGCTGTGCAAGAATCTCAGGACCCCCCAGCCCAAGTTCAGACAGCGATTGAACAGCAGTTCATTGCAGGACTGGACCTTTCCTTTGTGGCAACACAGTAACAATTTGAATTGGTTAGCAAGTTTGTTAACTTTTCACGTATGCCCTGATAGCAAATATTTGAACTTTTAAAGACGGATTAATTCTACTTAAGCCAATACTTTCATGCTTCAAGCCTTAAGTCTGGTTCAGCACACAGACAAATAAATATTTTTGTTAGGTCCCTACAGAAAAGGTAATAAAGAAAATTTGCAAATCACAAAGTAACTGAAAGATTAAACACTCTTCTTTGCTACATATGCAAACTGCTATGATTTATAACTGCTGGCAGTGTTAGAAATATCTAATTAACATATTTTTAGTGTGATTAAGTTAGAAGACTAATTTATTTCCATCACTTTCTTTCAGAACAAGCCTAAATAAAACTTTAAGAAAAGGACATAATATAGCAAAGTCAAAAAGAATAAAAGCAAAGAAAAAGAATGCATTTTGTTTTAAACATATCACCTGGAATGAAGTAGTATTGCATGCATTTTTTGAGAATAGAGATTTGAAAAAGGACTATGGGTATATTTTTTATGACTGAATGAAACTTTAATAGGGAGGAGGTTAAGGAGTTAAACTAAAGTAACAATAACACTGCAGTGAAAGAGGCGTGTTCTTTTTCGTGCGCATTGTTCCCCCTCAGAGGTCTGTCACTCAATAGAATAGATGTACTGTGACTCATGGGTGGCGATGTACAGCCTAAGCTTAGCCTGAATCCTCTCCTAAAGGCTGAGTCCTGCAACCAGATCCTGACAACATCCCTGCAGCACTATAACATGTTTCACTAATATGAGCTGATAGGATTAGCAGCAGGCAGCAATTACAAACTCTTCTTTGTGAGTCCTGAAGAGTTTTGATTCCTGTGTCAACTGATGCTGTATTTCAGATTTCTTTTGTGGTAAATCCTAAACCTGGAGTATTGAGATTAGATTTACACAGTCCAGGAAAACAAAACAATAAAGGATAGTAAATTGTTTAAATTGAAGTATGTCTATACTGTTTTATTACAAGCAACGCACACACATCCCCCTCCAATTACTAGGACTATTCACAGGCCATAATGTAGTTGACTGGGAATACTGCTAAGGACACTAAAGCAAGATGGTTATCAGCACTTCTGCACCCATTTCCTAGTCTAGTATCCAAAGCAGTTTCAAAGTAAAGGAAAAGCTTTGGAGTCTGACTGACCCTGAAGAGATTTTTATCCAGGACGTAAAAGTGTGTTCTCATGTAATGCTTTAATATAGGAACTAAGTAAAACATAAAAAGAAGTAAATAAACAATGCAAACATTCAAACTCACTTGGTCAAGGCTGCGTACCTACTGCAAATAAAAAACATGAACTAAAACCAGTGGTGTTATTTTAAACCCATGTGCATATTCACTAATATGAAAAATATTAGGTTTTATTCCATCAAACAGCATACTTAACCTTATATTAATTGAGTTGTTTTCTTCTGATAGACATGTATCACATGAAAATAATCTAAATACCTTCTTTATACTGGGGGCCACAAAGATGGCTTCTCTTGGAGTGGCTTCCCCAGATGTCTGCCCTCACTCAACACCATGGCAGGTGAGTCTATTTCTTTCTGAATTACTGATATCTGGATCATGAAAGCTGTAATTGGTTATAGCTGTGTGTGACCCAAACAACTGCCTATGCATCCAAGAGCTGGGACAGAGAGCTAAAAATTTCGTCAACCAGTCACACCTGTCAGTGACAACCCAAAGTAACATTTATTAAACTAATTAACTGCCTAATGAGTGCACCTGTAAGTGAAAATGGAATGAAGACTTCTTCAGATTTTCATAAAGAAGCCTTGCTGAAACCAAATGAAAGACGCTACTACTTTACAGCTCCCTGCTTCATTCTCAACTGGCTTGGTAGGAATTGAGAGCTATTAATGACATTGAGTTTGCAAAAATGTGTCATATAGACAAGCTGTGGTACTGAGATGCAGGTATATATTCCTTTCTGCTGATTATGTGACACAGTCATTACAGGGTGAAGATTGCCTGGGACTGTAGCAATTTATCCCTCTAATTCTGATCTGCTGATAAAATCAAACACCTAAACTTGAGGACATAGTCAAAATGAGGACACATCCAGTTTAATTCAGTATGACAGTGTAAGAAATTATGTGAAAATAAAAAACCTCCCATTAAGGCAACACGAGTTTTATACAGACCTAGTACACATTGGTTTTAGAAAATTAATTCTAATAAATTAGGAAGTAGGTCTTTTGAGACACAAAATATCAAATAGTGCATTGCAGTTCTCTGAATGTCTTCATGTGAATATTAGATGTAGAATCCTAAAAACTGTGTGAACAGTGCAAAACTGCTGTAAACAAAAAGATTAATTTTCTTGCATCATTCACGTGATTTATGTTCACGTTCCAGTCTGTCACTTCAATAAAAGTTCCTAATTTTTTTAGAATATAACAAAAACTAAACTTTAGTGTTTTAGCATTCTTGTACAATCTATCCTTTGTAATTTTCACTCAAAAATGATGAGTGAGTTTGCAGAATAGTAAGATGAGCTCCTACCTTTTTTTCAGGTTCATCAAGCAATAGAAGTACTTCTGAGAAAAGGCGTATTATAACTTGTGACCTGAGTACAAACCAAAGGATTTAGCCTGTGTTTTGGATAAGTGAGAATTGTTTTACCTATATATATATAAAGTCAATGACACTAGTTCACAAGAAAATCTGTAAAAAGAAATCTCTTTATATATTCCAAAGCTTGTAATTTTCTCTCTCAGATGTATAAAAAGGGAAACTTACTTGGCAGTAAGTTTCTCTTATCTATAAGGCTGTATTCTTTGAAAGCTGGCACAGTGACCTCAGTGATCAGTTAAAATTATAAGCTAAAGCTAATAACGCTGATTCCTTTATATGCATTTTCATTTTAGAACTTTGCATTAGTCTCGCTTTGTACCTAAAATACATGAATCCGTCTATGTCTGTCTGCATATCTGCCCATTTATCATGTGGTATCTGTTTTGCGACAAGAACAGTGACATTCGGAATGCACCAAACATACTTATCAGAAACTTAATATGGCTTCCACATAGTGCAGGAGTTTCTGGGACAAACAAGTTGCTCTTGACAGTTTGGATGTATGAGAAATCTGTCACAAATTTTCCATTTCAAAAGGAAGCCGTGACATATCTTGTTGCGTTTCCAGAAATGGAACAAAGCAATACTTTATGGTGAAGAGATGGATGTGAGCCAACAGTCAGTACCCTAAGGTGAAAAGTTGGACCTGCTTAGCAGTTCTTCAGTTTTCAAGCAATAGTTCTTCAGTTCCAAATAATGAACAAGTGAAAAAATAAATAATTCCAAATAATGAAGAGGTGTGCTCATCTCTACTGAATCCTTCAGTGTGCTCTGGGCAAGGTACTCTCTGAGAATAACATAAAGAGAGCACTTGGTATAACAACTGAAGAAACCTGCAACACATCTAAAGTAGCCTCCCATTTCTATACAGCTGTAAAAGCTCTGCAGTAAGCCCCTGAAAGAGAACATTTATGTGTTTTATGTTAATTTGAAATGCTTGAAAGCAGTCAAAAGAGAAGCTTAGTCCTGAAGAAATCCCAGCTTTAAATCCCCCTTAAGCCAGGGCATGTCTATGATGTTGCCTTTTTTTTTTTTTAAACAACTGCAATTCTTTTGTTACCTCTGAGATGTTAGGTACATTTCATGCAGATTTGTTTTTTCATATCACCTTTTAAGGGGTGAATCAAAATTTCTTCAGCATCCCTAGAAATCCTAATAGTCTTGCAAGCTTCTCAGCCAGAACCTAATATTGTTCTGCTCTTTGTGTATGGAAGCTGCTGTCCCCATGAGTCTGTGCAGGGTGAGCATGAAATGCGGGTGGAAGCCCTTTATAGCACGTTCCCACTTCACTTCCCAGTCCTTGCCAAGAGTCTCTTGGCAAGACACTTTTGGCAAGGGCTCTGAATTTGTCAGATTTTCAGATGAAGCAGCAGTGGCCAAAAATGTCTTAGTTCTTCCCTGTGCAAAATCCAAAGGAATCTAGTGTAAGGTTCTTCCACTTCAGTGTTGAGATCAAGACTGGAGGCTTATTCTGCAGGAACTGCAAACTGCACTGGCTGGAGACCAAGGCAGTTTTATCTTTTCTCTCAGATAAGTGTCTTTATGCCCTACATCCCTTTTGTCCAGGGCTGTGAAATTAGGAGAGATTATTCTGGAATGATCTAACACCCACTGGAAATCTGAACACTGAAAATTGAAATTTCTGTTAGTTTGTACAAAAATACTGTAAATGGGGCAAGGGTTACTGGTGGTGGGGTGGTTGGTGGTAGTGCTTGTCTTTTGATTCAAAGTTGTTTGAACTGGGGGGAATGTTTTATTTTTTTTCTCCTGTGAAGTACCAACCATATTAACAGTACTGCTCATTGAAACTATATTAGTAGTGGAAGGACAGACCTGTCCACACACACATCCTGCTGAATTCAGCTGGCCAGTAACTCCTGAACTCAGTAGCTGACTTTATACCAATGCGAAGGTTAATGAACTGTATTCCACTCCTTTCCAAGAGCAAATGTCAGCCCTATAGAGGTTCATTGCTCACCAGAACTCAATCTGGAGTCCTAGTCTGGCACAGAAAGACTAATAGACTAATGCATTAATTCATGGAGCCTCTCTGCCCTTAGACTGGTTGTGCGTTTTTTAACATGAACTATAGCAGCTATGGCATTCAATCATATCTTCATTTACTTTTCAACTATGATTTCAGAATGCATATAAAATATTCTATATCCTGATTATTGCCATCAATATAAATATAAACTACTATAGAAGGGCAAGGGAGGAAAGAGGAAGGCTTTTGGATTCAACTAATAAGCATAAATGCAGAAAAACATGTACATCACAGCTGGCTGAATCCCTGAGCAACTAATTAAAATGAAGCCTTGTTTATTTTTTCCCAAGAATGATCTGGTTTGGCAATCTGCCAGCTATAGGTAGGTGAGAGTTTGACTGTGTTTTTTGCATAAAGGATAATTTGTGCTTAGTCATACATAACCAAAAGTACTTTTTTGACCATTCTCAGAATATAGCTATTCCCAAAAATATTTAACATAACTGGACAGTCTTACTGATGAAATAGATAGTATAGGTAAGGTTATATTTTTTAAGATGAGCATTTATTCTCTATATGATGGGAAATAAGCTATGTTAGATACTAACCCTGCAACACAGAAGATTTAGACTGTTTAAAAACTTTTTTTGTCGGCTAAGATGAGAGGAACAAATTGCATCCATGGTATGAAGATCATTGGTAAGAAAAATGGAAAATTACTAACATTTTGGTGTTACTTCTCCACATCCCAGGAAGCAGACTTCAGCACATGCATTACAGAAAGTATCTTGAATCCTTATTCCTGCTGAAGGATATTAGTCACTGGCTGAAAGCAAGGAGGGCACAGAGAAAGAATCAAAACCTTTCCAAGGGATGTAGCTTTAGGACTTCAGTGTGCAGCAACATCACTCAAGCAAAGAGTTGATCTTAGCATATGGAAATTTCAGGTCACGGTGGAGAAAGAGTGAAAATTAAAAGAATATATACAATAAGTGTTTCACATGATGTCTTGGCTACTTTACTTCCGGTGACATTTTAAAAATCTGAAACATGAAAATGAAACCAAACCTCATTTGAAGTAATCATGTGAAATTTTGCACTTTAATCCTTTTACTTTCAGAGAAGCCCACAGCTTCAGTTGAGGTCAAGTCTATCAGCAGCTGAGCAGCTCCCTTTCTGTTATGTCAAGAGAAATACCTTGAGATATAATTACATTATGAATGACTAAAACAGTGAGAGAGTCAGTGGTGAGAAAAAAATATGCAAACTAGCATGTCCTAATTGAATTGTTCATTTGGTTTTCTCTGTTCTATGGTATAAGCAATAGGGTAAATCCTCTTTTTCATCATTCAGGATGAAAGTTTATTTGAAGTTGAAGACTATAGCTGCCTTTTCACAGTAAATTGACCTTGTTCCATGCAGCCAATGTCATAATGCTCTGCTTTATCTAGGCTGAGAGAGAGAAAATCGCAAATTGCTTCTGCATGATTAGTTCTGCCACTTCAAACGTGTTTCTTCCGAGTTGGCTTCCACACTTGCTGCTAGAGATATGTGCCGCTGGGAAACCCTAATCTGTCTCTGAACTCCTCTGATTTAGTAACCCTTTACCAGCCAGTCTCTTAAGTCAGTGAAATGACTCTTGTTGAGAACAATAGAAATGGCACAGAAAAAAAAGAAGACATTAATTTTAGTCAGCTTTTTCTCATTTAGCAGACAGAAGTCCTTTCAGATTAAAGGAGTTTTCACAGATATGTATTTATTTGTATTATTGTTAAGAAAGCATTTTTCTTTTCTTTGTATACTGTATCTTGATGAATAAGTCTTGGATTTTTTTATTTTCTTGAAATACAGAAAGATATTTACCTTTGTGTTACTAAATTTCTATTTGCATATTATCATATAATTAATTCTAAACTCAAATATCTCCATTGTTCTTCATTTTGCTAGTAAGTTCCAAATAAATAATCCCAAGATAGTAAAAGATGAAGAAAACCCAAGACAAAAATGACTGCTGTGATGTACTCTTGAAATTAAAAACAACTACAGAATTTTTTATACAACCAGACAAAATTGCTGCGTGGTGTTCTGGTCAGGAGATAACCATTTAAAAACCACATATAGTTGATAAAATATATATAGGTAGTAACATAGCTTAGAATTTTAGAATTAAACATGGTAATTTTGTGTACAAATCTAGAAAACAAGGAAAATACAGAGCGATGTTAGTACTAGAAATAAGACTGTCTCACTACTAGGTTTCTCTTTGGGCAGGACATCTGTACAGCTGTCACTTTACAAAGTTAAGACACAATGCAGCAAAACATCAGTTTCTCAGACTGTGGCTTCTTCTCTTCCCTGCTGACTCTGCTTGATACCACTCATGCTATATACTTACAGCGAGAGAATCACAGGGAGTATCCACACATGGAAAATCAAGTTCATCTTCTGATATTCAGGATAAGGCCAAAGGACTGAATTGCTTACGTGATCTATTTCAAGTGAAAAAAATCTGAACCATTTAGAAATGGCATTTAGAAATTAATCTTTTACATGTTACTTTACTCTGTAACATGAGCATACAGGGCTGAACTCCGTGTGCTGCACCACACTTAGCCATATTATGCAGTTGTTATTCACAAGGGTTTTATTTTATTATCACTGCAAAAATAAAAGAGTAAAGAATGAAAAACAGGACATGACTGACAAATAATTTTCACCAAAAAAATCTCAAATATTTATATTTTTAACACAAACCAATCATAGTAGTTGATTTCCTCCTAAAAACCCAGAGCCAGTTACCATATTGCTCTATGAATTACAAGCACGTAGTGATTTTTTTTTCCTGGTGAAGTAGAGCAGCAGTAACAAGCTGAACATGACAAGTATTTAAAAATAAATTGCTTGATAAAAAAAAATGAAGAAGAGGAAGATGCCAACTTCATGTGACAAGATTCATGCTGAAGCAGTGTTTTTGGATATTTTTGACCAAAGAAGGATATAACAGTTTAAAGGTGAAAAGGAGTATGGGGAATCTGCTACTTGACAAATAAGTCTACGTATCAAAAGATTTTGCTAACCAGTCTGACACATAATGGCACATGATGTCAACTACTATTAAAGGCTTTACAAAAGATGACAGCCTGGAGAAACAAGAATTGCTTTCCAAGAAAAGAGTTTCTGTTGAATTTTGTATATTATTCCCAAGCATTAGAAACACATCAACAACAACACTGAAGTCAGGAACCAAATCATTTTTACTATCACATGTCTTGTGGACTATGCATAAGTCTGAGTGTCAGGAAAATTTCAATCCTAGGAGTCCCTCACCATTGTGAAAAAAACTTCAGATTTGATATGCATGTCCATAATTATAGCTTTCCATTAATTTCTCTAAGTAAAAGTAAGTAATGATGGAAGTAATGTGTTATAATATGTCAATAGGTTGAATGGAATTCAAAGGACAAATCTAATATAAAGCAGTTAATTTATGAAAATGGTTGATTTAACTATGATTTTGAAGTGACTTCAGAAAAAGAAGTACCTTTGCCTACTGTGGCAGTTGCAAACCTCTAGGCTATGTTTCCATGCAGATAAATTGACTATGTAATTGCCAAATTGTGCAGATTATGACTGTAAACATAGACAATTTCTGGTTAGTAAGATCTATTGAATTAAATTACTTGGGGACTTCCCACTAATTCAAACAAGATTTCTTCAGGTCCTTTCAGGATAAAAATAATTTGAAATTTTTGCATTTTGTAGTGTTTCATCAACAAACACCCTAACTTTTTAACTTAATTTAGAACCTCCAACAGGTTCTTCTTCACAAGTTCCTGGCAGTTACATTTTGTGTATTTCAAAATCAGATAAGGATAGTTTTTAGTCTCCTTGAGGACATTAGAAAAAAAAATTTCCCATTCTCTCCAAAAACCCAAAAAGAAATGTTTGAGCTTCATTTGAAGAATTACAGAATAAACTTCACAGTGAACATCAAACATTACATGCTAAGAATTGCTCAGAGACTTTTTGGTTTTCTCTAAGTGCTATTGAAATGACAGTCCTCAAACACTGAATTCATTCCTGCCTTTCAGTTTACCAAATATTATTGCTATTGCTGTTGTGGTTGTGGTCAAAAGCCTGAGAGTGGGACTCCTTCATCCCTCTCATCCCTGAAAACATGGGCATACCTTACTGGTAAGTCGAGGGGAGAAGTAGGTGCAAAATTTCTGATTGACATTAACTGGAAACAGTGTCATGTCATAAAAGAGAATATACCTCTAAACAAGACTTTGTGCAGTATTAATGCTTTATGACTTTACTAAAAGCTCATTAATTACTTTTAAACCATCCTAATAACAAATCGGTTGTGCTCTTACACTGAGTCTGATCAATGCTTACACTCAGATGTAGTTATTTAGCTAACCACACAGGTGGATTACTTAAGAAGAGTAACAAAAGAGCTATGCAGTCTTTGCAGTTTTTCTCTCTTCAGTAAGGAATACTTAAAGATAAGGTCAAAACATCATTATTTTCCTTACTGGTAATGAAAGTGTAAAATACATCAGGCTGTTGCCTGAAATCTGCCATGGCCTGCAGATATGTGCATCTGAAAATTGATTCAAATAATAACAGAAATAAGAAAAAGGAATTTCAGGGTTAATCATGTTTGTGAGGAAGCAAGTTTACAGTTTCTCTGAGATAAATACTATTCCTGATTACGTGGTAACGGGATCTCTGGTCACCAATGAAGCAATTGCAAAGAATCAAAAGCATAGACTGATTTTTAGTGTTTTTAATGGAAGAATTTCCATTAGCAAGATCAGAAAAGTTCAAAATCAAGAAGTTTTCCTGATTTTTTTTCTGTATTAGAAATGTTATAGCTGGAAGAAGTGCATTCTGGTGTATCCCTACCGTACATTCAGACTTACTGGGGACTTCCTAGGTAGCTGGGAAATGGAAGAACATCTCAGAAAAACTAAAAACTGTCATCTGTTATTAGTACCAACTTGTACATTCTCTGCTTCAGGCTACAGATTTTAATAGCAATAATGTAGTCCCTCCTTTCCTTACATGTGGTTGGTTGTTCAGAACATTCTTTAAAAAAATTTAAGGTGGAATTCTTGTTCTCAAATGAATGAATTGGATTAAGATTTCCACACCTGTACTGAAGCTAAACATAATAATTATTACTTACAAAAATAAGGCTAAATAGAAGCTCTTTTGGTTTGAAAATCCTTTTGTGTTAGAACTTGATGAGGTTGGTTTGGTGGGGTTTTTTTTGCCTATGCTGAAGTTGCTTATTTTCTAAGTAAAAAAACAAACATGAAATTAAAAAAGAATTCTACAGGACTTCCAGCACTGATCTCTTTCTGCACATAGGGACTCCTGTGTAGACCAGTAATTCAAGAATCCATATTCATCTTTGTTTGTAATAGCCTAATAATGTACAGAAAATGGGCATGCTGTTTCTTGAATATCAGTCATTTCATTCAACGGCAGGAATTCAGAAATGTGGGGGAGCAATACCACATCTATTTTTAGGTAAGCAAAAAGTAGCCTTTTAAGGATAGCAGGGTTTATTCCCATAGCACAGTTAGATATTCTCCTGCAGGTAAAAATCCAGTGTTAATGTTAGCTGCCTATTAGCCATTAGCGAGAAGCCTGAGTTGAACATGGAACAGACCTCAACTTCTTCACAACTGATAAGTACTGAAACTTAGTGTGGGGTACAACTTGTTCGGTTACTGTGAAAGATGTCAGGAACAACATATAGATCTGAATCTGGAATAAAAAAATATTCTCTACTATTGAGTTCTCTTTTGGTCCCTTTTTGTGCCAACATTAATAGCGTAAGAACAGTTCCTCTTCTGTGTTCAAGACAGGGTCTTTCTGAATAAAGCTTCTACAGTACTCTGTAACAGTAAATTTTCCCAGGTGGAATTGCATCTCCTTTTCCTTTTAGAAAGTTTGAAAATCATAAATCCATTCAGAAACAAAATTCAAGTGTTTCTCCTGATTTCATATTTATTCCTTTAAAAATTAAAACATATTTGGGAAAAAAAAACACAACAGTATTTTTCAGAAGTTTACACACATAGGCTAACCGACATGTAATTTAGGGTGAAAGAGGACCCAGGCAAAATAAATCTAGTGCTTGTATGTTTTCAGCCCCAGCATCATTACTACCTTTTTTAGATCTCTAGTGATTTCCTTGATCCCCTTTACCAACTACTGCTCTCTTTAAAACCACTGTATTAGGAACTTTAAAGTGCAAGGAACACTTATGATTTCAAATATATCTGTATTTTATAAATATACGTATGACAAACTTTATCTGACATATTCCATTCTTGAAGTTTATTCTAATTAATATCTATATTTGTACTTTTGTCCCCCACATTTACAACTGATGATTTAAATGATGATTACAAAATATTTTTGGCATTCTGGACAGAATCTTGAACCGCAAGGCAGGTATCACATCCCTGTTTATGGAAATTTGGGAATTTTACACATAGTCCTGGACATTTCTGTAGGTACCTTGACTTTTCTGATCATCAGCAAACTTTTGGCTGCCAGTGCCACACTGCCTTGCTGTGCACACAGCAGTGACTGGGGATCAAATCAACACTCTGGAAATCAGCACTCCTTCCTCAAGTGTTAAGTAGAGCGTTTATGCAAACTGAATAACTCTAATAGTGAGGATATCCTCAATGACCTGCCTCCTACTTGCGGATTGAAATTTAGGCCTAAGCATGCCAATTGCCAGATAATGCTGTTACAGGGAGGCTTGTGTACAAACTGAAAGGTTGAAGTGCACCCTTTCAGCACCCAGATCCATTCCCAGCAGGCCAGCTGCCACATCACAGCTGATGCCTGCGGTGACACTGGTGCTGGGGGCTCTCAGCATTTGCCTTCACACCCCAGTGGCCAATGGGTCCAGGAGGCTGCCTGGAGCATCCCCTTCACTGACACGTCCTGGGAAGCTGTGCCTGGCAGAACCATGATCTTTGTTGATGACAGGCAACTCAAATCAGTCCAGGGAGGCTTAAAGGGAAAAGAAAAAAAACAAGCAAGGGAGTGACATGTCACTTCACACTGTGCTGTGGTCACTTTAGCTGAGCTGTGAACCACAGCTCTTTTGAACGCAGAAAGTTGCTCTGATAACCCTGTAGGAGAATGATATGGGGGAATGAGACATGTCTCAGAAATGTGAGACTTTTAAGCCATCGGCATTCTAGGTTTTGCTCCCTGTTTTAACTCTTGGTAACTGCTGCAGTATAGATTGCCTGTGTGCAAAATATAGATTTATCACAAATATGGGTTTGACTATCTCCAGGGGAAGAGGGATCCAAGCTCATGCTTTCAGAGTGACTCATGGTCTTAGGTGCTCTTGGGCTTTGATACCACAAGAAGGCATGTGCTGGCTATTGGCATGTGTTGAGCACTCCACTTCTGAAAACAGCTCACTACTTAACATCAGATACTGGGCTTTCAAAACCATGCTCAAAAATCTTCAATATTTGTATAAATTCAGTTAAACCAAAAATAAATTGATGGCACTGAGACAGTCAGGCCACACTCCTACCCTCTTTGTGTTGTTTGTTTATTCAGGGCATACTGTCATTTTACCTTACAGGAGGTATTGAGGGATCACCTGAAGGATCTTATTTATAAGTTGTTTCTTGCTTTTCCCCCAGTCTGAAATGAAGCAGCTTGTTGCTCTGCAGGAGCTAAATCACTGTGATAATAAATACAACTCCTGAAGGCAATTTAGCCATGGCCACAATGGCTCTGTCTTACTACATAAAGTTCTCACAAGTTTACAGAAGCGGACAGTCATCTTTTTTGAAGAAAATAGTCTGTTTCACAGACAGTAATGGCAAAATGCAGATGCCACCAGAATGAACAATTCAGAGCCTGGAGGGCTGGCTTGCTTCTGTTAGAACCCTAATAAAGTTAGAAAAGCCAACTATTCCATATTTATATATCTTCATTTCTCCTTGCATACTAATAGTAAATTCTGCAGCCTAAGAATCATAAACCAATAAAATCAGAATTTCGTACTGCTTCCAGACTTTAGATTATGCTTCATGCATCAAAACATTATTCATGTTATGAAAAAAAAATCACAGAAAATAGTTTTGGTGTGCTTAAAAGGTGGAAACTGCAAAACTCCTATGTCATTAATGCTGTAAGAAAACTCTCCTGTCCTGATCCGCCGGTATTGATATGCTTTCTTAAAATTAAAAGGGAAAAGATGATTTCTGGGCTGTATTTCAGTCCCATCAATGTATTTCAGCCCCATTAGCAGCTAATTCTCTGATCTCATACATATTACTTATTATCTTTGCTGCTCAGTTTCCACTTATTTTTTGTAGAGGATACAAATACCAAATTTTATTAATTATTTTACAAACTATATTAAACTCAATAAATGTTAGTTACTAGTTTTTATTAATCTCAAGTCTAAGGTATTTACTGTCCCCTGTTCTAGAGTGATGTGAGTTTCTTAAATGTCGTGAGAGGAAAAGCAACAAAATTGGTTACAACTGAAATTGAGCCACATCGGCCTTCAACAAGGTTTGCTGTCTGTCAAGGCACATGCTGGCCTTTGTCATGACTATATCTCAGCACTTAGCAATCAAAAACGGTTTTTATCCTCCCACTACCTCTTTGAGATAGGGCAGGATTGGTGTTATCTCCAGTATTCAGGTGGAGAAGTGAGGTCCAGGTAAACTGAGAACAGAGTCACATCACACATTTGTCCCTGAGTTAAATGTGTCACAGATGTGTGCCAAGACCATCTTGATAGTAAGGGCTCTTGTGCTTCTGAGAACAGCACAGATCACAAAGTCTAGGACAAAGTATGTGACAGCCAAGGACAAAGCCTTCTTGGTCAAGGATAACATACTTCCAGATAAAGCCAAGGCCTGAAAATTGTTAATGCTGAAAAACTCTAAAATCAAACCCACTTCCATTAACACAGTGATGCAGTAGTTCCTGGCTTTCAGTCAGTAAAACAAACCACTGTGACCTTGAAGCACACCTGCTCTCAGAAGGTGGTGGAGGATGGAGGCTGGTGCCTTCCACCTCTTGGGGCCAACAGCTCACCTCAGCTGAGGTAGTTAACAGCCAAGATAGTTCACTTTCAGTGTTTCACCTTTTGCTCCCCTGAAAGTCCTGTGCTGGCTGCCAGAGTCATTGTCCCAGGCTAGATGCAGAGAACACTTCTTCATATTGTTTAGATAATAGGACAAAAATATTTTTTTTTTTCATTAACAAAAACTTTATGTGCTGAAGCAAGATGTTGTGTGACACTTTGTATAACACCCCAGCCTCCTCTGCTTCATCACCTTTGCCACATATTAAGAAACACTGCCCATGTTATTTGAATTCCCTAACCTAATTCTCTCATCCTCCATCTGGGTTTGATCCAAAGCCTATAGGTATTATTCCAGTGTCTTCAATGCCCACTGCATCAAGCTGCTGAACATCTAAACACACATCATTAGCCCTAAGATTATAAACTAAATATATCTGACCCATGTATAAGCCAGTATATTTTAATGGACAAAAGCAAAGGGAAAAAAACCAAAAAAAATGGAATTTATGCTGAAAAGCAAATCATGTCTGATTTTCACTGTGTGTGAATTTGCATAGTGCTTATCTCAGGACTGTGAATAGTGAGTAAACATTACACTGGAGGTTTCTCTTGTTTGTTAAAGACAGAATTAATCAAATACATTATTTGAAAAACCAAATAGAAATTCAGCCTGAGACTCTGTGTTTCATGTAGTCCTGCACCCATTCCATATCTGCAAATGAAGCTTTCAGCTTTGCTGGTATAAATGTGTGAATGAAAGTTCAACAATTAACTTGGTACTGGGGAGACCTTTTTTGTTTTAAAGTTAAACCAATCTACTCATACATAATGACAATGCAGAATATTTGTTTATTCTGAAACAATCAGCCACAAGGAGCTGGTTCACAGAAGTATTTTCAGTGTGCATCTATAAGGATGTTTAAAATGCAAGGTCTTCCCGTAACATTAAAACCAGGAATGTGTAAGGTTTGTATGTGCCTGGGTTTAAAAGACTGCTTTTTTTCCTTTTTTTTTTCCTTTTTTGAAAGGAGCACAAAATGTCTGCCAAGCTTAAAAATAATGCGGATCATGTTTCTGTGTCTGTTAGGTGCTGCTTACTGGGCAGTCTGGCTCTTGTCAGTAATTCTTCAACTGCTTTGCTGCAGTGGAATTACTGTAGAGAGTTATGAATTGGGGTTGGTGGGAGGGATTCTTTGTCCTAGTTGCATTAAAAATTACATCTAATCTTATCAAGGAGCTTGTCATTGTTTCTGGCTGCCCATAGCAGGTACAGTACTGCTTTTGTTCAAGTCTGTTGCTTTACCAAATAAAGGAAAGAACTGCTTGCTTTTCTCATACAAGTAGTCCAAGTGATTTCTGCAGGAATACTTGCATGAGTAAGGCAAACAGGATTTGGCAGTAAAATTGATTAAAAAGAATCTGAATACAATATTCTTCCAGAGGAAGTACATGTTGATTGAAAAGTGTTTAAAGAGACAGGTAAAATGAATAGATATAATTAAAGTTTAGATGTCAGGTATGTCTAATGCAAGTGAAAGCATGAAACAGTATGAAATAACAAAATGAAAACAGCAGCCAGATACTAAAAACTTTTCACTATTTATCAAAAATTAAAACCTTTTTCTCAAATGGCAGGGTTTTAATTAAAAGTTGTTTTTGAAGCCTGTGAGTTTCAAAGCAGAATATCTGGAGAGGTGCATAAATGCATAATGAGTATTTTCCCCAAACTCATCAGAAGTCCGTGTGGTTTCGTTAAAAATTTTGAGCACCCCTGAGGAGTAAAATATTTCTTCAAGTGCTTGCATGTGGATTTTAATATTTCAGTTTTTGTATTCATCTTGAATATTCTGACATCCTAAAACTGCAATAACATTTGCTTGACTCCCAAGGGAGTTGTATGTAAATACAGGCAGACCACAAAAAAAAAAAAAAGGATACAGATGTGATGACTGTTTCTTGCACTGCTTTTCCAGTAGAGGATGCAGTTCTCTATCTCTTTTTGTATTCATCAGATACTTAATCTTTAAGGATTTGTTGCTGAGCTGGCATCATCCATGTTCCTTAGCTGGAACTGCTATGGGCTTAATAATAAAGTAGGTGTCATTAGTATTTATGCCTTAATTTTAAAAACTTGCCCCAACCAGTACTGAGCAAATTATTGACATTGTAATACCAACACCAAAAGAAACAATACCAAGAGGAGACCAACAGTGTCAATAAAGATTCCAAGTTCAATCAGACAGAAATAATTGGTATTAAGGTTTAATGGAAACTCTATTCATGTCATTTTATAAGATGCAAAAGGTAACTTGTTTGAGCAGGCTCCATTAAAATCATGAAAGAGACAGTGAATTAGTCTGAATTGTTTGCAGAAGGGTAATTCATCCCAGTAAAATTTATGAAGCATTTTAAAGTAACCTAGGAGGAACCAAAATCTAAATAAGTTAACAGAATTGAAGAGTCCTGCATGTGGAGTAGTTTTTCTCAAAATTTTAACACGTATATTTCATCAAAATTTAGTGATATGTCTCCTTAGAGATCAAAGTAAGCACTAGGGCTCCTGAATGGCACAGTTAGGCGTCTGCAAATTGCTCCACAGCAATTCTGCTCAGAGTGCAGCACTGGTTATTGGCACAGCAGCACTTACACTAGTGCAACACGTTATTAAACATTGTTGAAAATTGATGGAGCTTTTCTCACTCTTCAGGACCATATCCATAAATTTAGATGCTTGTTTGAGACACTTGTTAGGAGCCTTGATTTCTTTATAATCAGAGTATACAGAACTGTACCTCCAAAGGTCTTCTCATCCCATTATAGGAGTCTAGAATTAGATGGGTCTCATATCAAGAGCTTCAGTTACCAGCCTAAAATTCAGTGAAATTATTTCAAATCTTTTTGACAGAAAGATAATAAAGAAACATTAAGCTATAGGAAGAAATATTCAGATTACAACTGTTTAATAGGAAGAGAAAATAGATAATTTGTGCATGACAACACACAATATTATAAGAAGAAATGACAATGTATTTTTTCTCACAAATACTTCAAAAGTATTTGAATGATGTAGATAATGACCAAGACATATAAACTTGTGGGCACATTAAATAAAGAAGAATGATTTCAAAGGAACCATTTTTGCAAGACATTGCCAAAATAAATATCAAAGTAGAAGCCATACAGAATTAGACATTTATATGGATAATGAGAATTTCTGTAGCTATATCAGATAAGAAAAAGAAGATGATAGTACATTTACCTTGAATTCATGGTATAAACCAACTACCACTTGACAAAAATGGGTTAATAGAGTCTACATCAGTTATTCATAGATGATTTTTGTGATACTCCCATGAAACAGCGATAGTTAATATTTTGTGATGCATTTATAAGACTATATTTGAAATGTTAGCATAGGGTTCTTCATCTGTCTGAGTCTTCACACTACCAGCTCGTTCTAACTATGATTGAAGAATTGTGAGTTTACTCTGTTAACTATACTGCTCTGTGACTGCTAATATCTGACATGTACAAAAGTACTCAGGTTTCTGTTGCTTCTGGCCTATAATTTTTTACAATAGAGACAGAGAGACTCTGTTACTTGTATCCAAGCTGACACCCAAGGTATCTTCAGATCAAAGAAGGCTTGGTTATCACACGTTTAATTTGCCTGCACAAAACAATCAGAGGACTCATTTTTACACATCATGCTAATTTTTCATGTTGTTTATTCAATCTTAATACTAAGAGTGACTTTTAAGTAACTTCAGGTCTCAGTTACACAACTTAATATCTGAGGCTGCGACTCTATTTAGAACAGAAATTAGAACCTCAGTACAGTGTGTATAAACTGTGTTCAGGTAACCATGAATTCAAAACTGTTTATGACTTATACAGGTGTTGAGTAGATATGTCCAGAAATCCAATTTGTGACCACCTGCTCTGTTTATTTATTACATACTCTTCCTAACAAACCCATGCAAGGTCTCACTGCCAACTGCTAGTTTGTTATTTATATCCCCTCATTTTAAACTCACCCAAACTTTTGGCCCACTGGGCCTAGAAAAATGCAGGAGAGTCTGAATAACCTCAAGGGAACTTAACTTACACAGACTTTCACATCACCTGCACGTTTGGCAGTGCCTCCTAGCATGATGTCAGAAAATGAGCTGCAAAAATTCATGCCACTGTTTTGATGTCACAGGGAATTTACCAGGTGTTATTTTTAACAATGTGTCCAAAACAACCAAAGGGCATAAAGAATCCAGAATATTCTTCTACCAAAGGGTCTTTAAACATTCTTAAAGTACTGCTCATTCCTGGAAAGGGGTGATATAAAAATGACACCTCCTTATTCTGCACATCTGTTCCTTATTTATAATAAGTTGGCATCATATCTGCTGCCTGCAGAAACAAAATTTAAGCCTTACAGTGTTTTCTTTCTGTTGGTCTTGCAGAGCATGCACTACAGAGAAGCTGGATCAGCCTTCCTTGCCACTCTTCTAACTACATGCAAGTTTATTTGTCTGCATATGTCACCAAATACACAATCCAAAAATAAGGTAAAGCACTGATGTGGCTGAGGCTCTAATTTTATAACCAAAATTGAAAGATTATTTCTGACGGCGTGTGAGGCAAAAACTATAGTCTAGCTTGAGAACTACACATATTGCTCTACATAACAGTGGAAAACACCATACAGGAAATACAGTTTGGGGGGGATAATTCAAAATCACACATTCAAGAATGTGAATTTCTTAAACCTGATTGATATATGAGAGGAACAATCTTACATTTCAGAAGAGCTGCATGCATCTGAAAGTGTTCTGCCCATAAGAGAAAGCAATGCTAGGTATAGCTTTCAAAATAAAAACAACTGGTCTTTTTCACCAAACAACTGGTCTTGTCCACCTTTTGCTTTTCTTTTCCTTCTTTACATCAAGGAGTTCATCAACAGAAACAAGCACTTTTTCTTTATGCCAGGCAAGTCCCTGGAATGTGTTTTCATCAATTACATAAACATAGATACAAAATCTGCAGTTTAGTCTATTTAGTTCATGTTCTGTTACAGGCCTAGTAATTATTAGCTACTTTTCTGATTGATATTTTCAAGATCATTTTAATAATAATTAAACAGAGCTTTTTAGGTAGTGTTTAATAACACAAATCTATCATAGATAATGTATTCCCCCTGGTATTTAGGCTTGTTGCCAAATACATCCCCTCTACAATGCTGGCTTTGCACCAACAGAGAAAAAAAAAAGAAGTTGATGTTTCAAAATCAGAATTGTAAATAATTCCCAGTATTATATGCTAAAAGAATTGAAAGAAAATTTGCAGGAACTTGTGAGTTTTGAAATTTTAGGATTTCAAGTACCTGCAGGTGAGTTTTGACATTCTCTGTGTTTCACCTTTTTAATAATACATTTAGAATATTCAGTGGACATTCAGATAAATATTCTCTTAGAATAATATTTGTACTTTAAACTATGACTAGCACAAGAAAAATCCTGAACAAAGACATAGAGGGGAAAAAGGATGTAGCTTTAACAATGTCAACACTCTCTGGTCTTTTGGAGAATCTTCTGGACTACTATTCTTGCTTCCTAGACTTTAACCCACCTTTGGTCACAGAGAGATTGGTAAAATGGAGGCTATTACTGAAGAGCAAGCATTTTAAATGAAATTAAATCAACTTGGGCAAACACCTGCAGGCACAGATGAGAGCTCCAGCCCAGTGTCCTTTGTTGGCCAGTGGCAGCCGGGCCTGTGCTGCCCAGCAAAAGGCAGAGACACCTGGTGGCAGAGAGACAGGCTGCAAACGCCCTGGTCACCCACCCTCCACAACCCCCACAGCTCCCACCCACATCCTTTACCTGCCCGCCCTCGGAGCCCGCCTGCTCTGTGCTGCTCTCCAGGAGTCAGTGCTTTCCCTGAGTCCCCATCAGTACAGATGGCTGGGGCAGCTTCCTGTTTCCTGCAAAGCACCTCGTCTAGAAAACCACTGAAATCTCTCTCCAAACTGGCCCCCAGGAAGATCAACTGGAAGGAAACAGTTTGCTCCACTCTCACATGTCTTCAACTAGCAACAGTTCTCTTAAAACATGTTGGGATGGCAGGTTGTTCTTGACCAGTCTCCATGGACTACTCCATCTTTGATGTGGGTGGCTACAAATTAAGCCAAAGGCATCAAGCAAATAATATTCCCAGGAGAAGGAACAAAGAAGCCAGATTTAAAGGAAAATTACATAATCTCTCTCGCTCTCTCTCTCCGAGCGGGCCACTGCACGAACTCTGGTCCATCACACTGTAATGCCTCTGTTCAGTCAGTAAAAGTGTACTTGCCAGGAACACCAAAATATCTGAGGCTGCAAAATGGTATTTTTTCATTTAGAGAATAATAAATTTATTTTGTTTTAAAGTAAAACAACTTAAAATATGCTTATTCAAAAAAAGAAAAAAATTACAAAGATTTACTTTTGACACAATGTGCAAGGGAGAGGATCTTAATACAATTCCGTATTCCACTGGACACAAGATTTACAGCAGTTTGTTTGATTGCACACAGATATTTTCTTTGGAAAAATCTGTCTAAGTGGATCATCAGTGCTAGCAGCCAGAGCAGTGCAGGATGAGGAGCTACCAAACCCAATAGCATTGAAAATTTGAGGGTTCTGCATGCGCTATAATATGTCTTAAGTACAGGGTCATCCTTGTTTGAAGCTTAACAAGACAAGAAAAATTCCTACTGATCCAATTTCCTGCATCAAACTAATTGTTTCATCTTGGGTATTCTGAAACTCTTTGAGTTTTCTTAGTTCTCTGTGTACATTTAACTGGTTGTAAAAACAATTATTGCCTGTGAGACTAAATAAGAGACCTTTACTATGAAGGATTGCATATCATAACAGTCAGGCTATTAATAATTCTTCTTTATCCAAATTCAGACTTTTAATAACTCTAATTTACATGGTATCAAGTTGAGGATATCAAAGCTGAGATCTACTTTGGGAGGGTGCACTAAAGCACGACTGACCCATCCTTCCCAAAACCAAAATAGGAATGCAAGCAATGGCTTTCCCACCATCTTCCCCCAGGTCCTGGACAGACTTGGCCCAGAACTGAGGGAAACATATTTTGTAGTATTGTTCTGCAGCAGAGCATGAAACAGTAGTGCTTTCAAACAGCAGTGGTCGGATCCCAGGAAACGTCTGGGAAAGGATTTGATGAAACAAGGTTTCATCAGGTGGCACTCACCAATTTGATGAGTGCTGAACATGGACTCCTCCAAGGCTCCAGGTCAGAATCCTGCCTGATGGAACCAGTGGTCACAGTACGCCCACAGCCTTTCACAATACCTTATCAGCTGACTGTGTAAAAATAAAAGTCTGCAAACAGAAACATTCCACAGAATAGAGGAAATCCGTTTTTAAAAACAGACTGCACAGCTAGGAAATTTTAGAATATTTAGACTCAGAACATGTTGGTAAAGCTTATATTCATATTTTACAATTACTTCTTGCTGCTTATGGGATGTTTCTTTATTTACTAGTGAATCACTACCAATGATTCCCTTGTGCCAAGTGCCTTACAAGCCTCTTCATTTCTGTGTTGAGCTCAAGCACACATGTCTTCCTAGAAGAAAGCTTAACAGACTAAAGAGACTTTGTGCCTGAAAATCTGCATTTGCTGTCCATCTGGGAGTTAGTTTAAGATCACATATATAGTGTTGTGGTACTGCAGGATTAGATTTTTGACTCTCCAAAATTTCACATATCAGCCCCACTTCAATGTCTGAATTTGTCATATTTCAGAGGATTGAATAGTTGGGAAAACAGCTTGATAGATGGAAGTTTTTGGGGGAACAGGATAATTTAGTTCTTTCTGTATGAACATCTATAGTAGAATACCGGAGAATATGAGTCCAGAGTAATGACTGTTCTGTGCCACTGCGGGTTGTTCTTATTCAGGCAACTCTTAGGGAAATGGGTCAGATTTACTTTTTTCTTTTCTTTTTTCTTTACTTTTTTCTGTAATCAAATAAGTCTGTTCACTGGCTCTTCCAGTCTTTCTTTCACATGTTCCTTCCTCTGATTAGTAGTATCTTTTTATAGGGAGTAGCCCTGAGTTTTTCAGTATCAATGGCTTTGCATGGTTTTCTCTCTGTTTTCTGTTGAAACAGTCGTACAGACCAGTTCACTGAGAATGAGTTTGATGTTATAACTTAGTATATATTTGTTACATACAAGCAAGGCAAAGTTGTCTCCATCCTGCTACAAGACATGGATATGGGGATCTTTCCCATGAGTGTCCCCACAGTTGTCTCCTAACAAGCAAATCAACCTCTTCTAATAACTTGAATCGTTACTATAAACCAGCATTTGTTTCACATTTCAATTTCCCCTCAGTCTTCTAGTTTGGTTCTCAAACCATGGTCATACCCAGCTGTGAGTCTTGTTTTGAGGATTGCTTAATTTAGTTTGAATGAGATCAGCTTGATGAAAATTGCTTCAGGCTTAGAAGCATTTTTGTTAATCACAGAAGTTGTAAGTTCCCATCATAGCTATATGCACATCATTAATTATGGGTTTGCATTCTTTTAAAGTCGACCTAATTGCTTCCTACCTCTACTGAAAATTGTGTAGGTGTCATAACAATAAGAAAATGTTACTCTGGGCTCCAGAGGCTTCAGTATGAATGAAAAACTCAGTCAGCTGAATTCACTGTCTTCCATAAAAGTACCAATACCCCAGAGTACTGCAATTTATACCTATGCTGCAGCTAACTTACATCATGTATTACAGTGGTTTTTCCAGCTTTCCCACTCTCTAAAATCTAACGACCTCTAGCCCTTTTGACTGCAGAGGCAATTTGTTCTTTGTTGGAAGTGATCCCCACTTGAATCTGAAGGTAACCTGTAACAGTGGCTGGGAGATGTGACTTTTCCTAGCCGTGAGTAGCTTGTACTGTGCTGGAGGCACAACCATAACACTTTAATGTCACCCTAATTGCTGAACGACTGTGCACTATTTTTGTGCCTAGAGTGACGTGGGATTAAATTCTCAGTTGAAAAATAATATTTTTTTTTAAGTTGAGGTATTTAAAAAAAAAGAAGAAGGAGACTCAAAATCATGGAAATAAAAGAAGGAGAGAATAGGAAATAAAAAGATGAATATCTCCCAAAAAAAATTTTTTAATGTAAGAAAAAATAAGTTTATCTAAATTTAGAAAAAAAAATAAAAAGAGAGATAAATTACACTTGAATTTACTGATTTCAAAAAGGAAACTGAATCTCAAAAAACAATAACAGGGCAGTGAACTTCTGCACTGATTACAGCAAGTTTATCCAGACTGCAGTTCTCCCCTTAATCTCTTCTTTCACAGCATGTTCTGCATGCTCACCCTCTGTTGGTTTTGCTCCCAATGATTTGCATATCCTTCTTTTGTCAGATGGCTAGAATTACATCCATCACACAACCAAACACGGAAATCCCTCACTATTATCACAGAATAGATATGTTACTAGACAGAGGCTAGGGGCAGTACATCAATGAAAAGGGCAGAGCCCTATCAGATTATTGCTCTTGTTTTATAAAAAGTGGCTAGCTATTTCCCCATGTGGCTATTGACTTAAGAAGAACAGGAGCTGTAGAACCTTGGCTTATGCCATAATCCAGTAGTAACCATTTAGTGGAAAATCTGACAGTTTCTTCTAAATTAGTCTAACATTCCATTGTTTTAAAATTCAGACATCGTGAGACAGTAATAGTCAGCTCATTTGACTTGCTGGACTGATAATTCATACATAATATAGTTGTTAATCTGACAAGCGAAAGCATTGGGCATGCTGATATTGTTCACACACCTCTTTATCTCCTTTGATTCCTTTGTGTTCCATCATCACTGAAAATTTTTTTCCAACTCTATGTTTCATAACAGGAAGGAAGTGAGCTGAAGAGCTATAATGATTTCCATCTAAACTACTCTCTATTTGTCTGCACTACAAAAACTAACATCCCTTTGCCAACATTTGCTTAGGCATTTTTCAAATGAAAGGAAATTATGGGAGTGAGAATACAAAAAAGAAGCAAAATCTTCTTTTTACCATAAAGTGTGCATTGGAAATGAGTGAGTTTCCTACTGTTCAGAACATATATTTGAACAGTAGGAGACAATGAATGCCCTAAGGATTGTCTCCTGCCTTGTGACACAGTAGAGCAATCAGAAGACAGAAGGCTGTTTGCCTTTTGGTTGGAAAAAAATCAGTCCTTCTTGAGAGCCAGTGGCAAAATTCTTTATTTTCGTCTCTCCTGTGATGTTTCCTGACCTCATTCGACTTTTAAAGTTACATACAGCTATCTTTTCCTTTGTGCTTTCTGGTCCTGCAGTTTTCCCTAGAACGTATAAGATTCCCAAAGACAAGGTCTTGCAACAGGGTCTGTCAGTCCTGCTACATTTGGGAAAAAAAATTTTTTACAGATTTGCTTTTTTAACTACACACAGTATTTGCTAATAGAAACATTTTGAAGAACAAAGTGAAATTTAACTGTCTTAAATAATTACTTACCCTTAAAAATCACTAATACATTTAGTTTCTTTCTGTTCATCTTCTAGTTTCTAAATCATTAAACAATGTGCATATCACAGGTTTTGTTTTGTTGGGATTTTTTTCCTACAGCCACAGGAAACTAAGAGCTTTTAGGACTATTTGTTCAATTGATTGACTGGCTGAATGATAAATACTCTAGAGAAATGGTATAAAGCAGTTGTGGTTTAAGAAAAAACTTTGAATCTTGCCAGACATGGTATTGCTGTAAGATTAGTGTAAGTCCACCCCTGAAGTTCCTAAAACTTCTATTAATTTAAGTGCTGCGCTTTATGGTTCTAACTGAAGGCATTTTAAACAGACAACATATTAAAGCTGGGCTGATAGTCCTTTGATAATCAAATAACAGTAAACATTCCAGTCTTTAAAATAAAGTTAGCACATTCTGTTCTGCAGAGACTGAAATGAGCTCCAGAGGTTTACCTGGGCCAGGGTAAATCTACCAGAAAAAGTGGATTCTTCAGTCCAGAGCTCAGGTCATTTTGCAGAATCTGCTTATGCCACCACTGACGTCCTGTCCCTCACACACAGCTAATGAAGCCATGAGCAAAACTGCATTTCAAGCAAAAGAACATCACAAGACCAGGCTGGCTTTGGCCCTAAATATAGGACCCTGAGCAAATTTCACAGGGATATATATTCCTCCTTAAAAAAAAAATTAACCAGGTAAGATAGACATAAAGTTCTTAGGGGAAAAAAAGGAAAAGGCAAAAGGGGAACCAAAGAAATCAAAGGAACAAATACCTTCAAATCTCTGTGAATACAGAACTTGCTTTTCTTTCACAGCTTGATTCTTTGCTATCAAAACCTGTTATAATCTCATCTTTAACAAGTTCCTTATGGTAGTTTGTGAAATCTAATAAAATTAAATCTAAAAAAAAACCAACAAAAACCAAAGCAAAACAAACAAACAAAAAAATTAAAAACAAAACCACAAAACAAACAAAGCACCCAAAAAATCCCCAAACCCTAATCACCTACAGTGAAACCAGCAAATAATCTGGGCATAATTTTCCTAGAAAGAATGATTGTCTAGTTAACTTTTCTCACAAATATGTTCATTTTTCTTCAATTCTCCTTAGACTCAGGAAGAAAAGAACATGACAAAAGTATAACTGAGATTCCCCAATTCTCAACTCTCACCTTGTCCAGAAATTAATTGGAGAAGATTTAGTAAAAGAAAAAAAAGAAGAAACAGAGGCCCAAAGTTCTCCCCCAAGTCTTAACAGCTTGGTGGGTCACAGCAGGTAAGGGCAATTTCTATAGTAAATGGATGATAAACAAATTAAATGCTTGGCATAATGCCCAACCACCTCTGATTCACCAACAAAATGGTTCTTTGTAAGGGGACCAGCTGGGAAAAGCAAGTGGAAAGAAGGTGGATTGAGATCTGAGTTTCTGCCTCTGAACCACGAGGGATCTGTTTTCCATCATACACTCTCATCAGGAAGGAATATTTAAAACTTTTTGCAGTCCTATGCGTATTCATACTTTTATGCTGCACCTATTCATTCATGTATTCTACTCTAATTATGGGTTGACTGCCACTCCAGGAAGATTTTTCAGGCATCAGCCCAGGTGTATTTTACCTTAAATATTCCATCAAATTATTTGCTTGCAAACAATTTGTATACAAAAATAAATACAAGGTTTTAATTTTCAGTTGCAAAAAAGCAGGTGCATAAGAAAACCCATCCATAATGATGCAGATTTCACTATGTCTTCATGGCCTGAAACAGCCAGTTTAAACAGGCACTCTGTTTTAATTCCAGTCATCCTTCAGTACAGAAATTACTTAGACAACTATATCACATGAATGTAAAATTCCTTTATCTTTCTCAATAACCTTAGTTGTTGAAACTTAGTTTATCTTGTTCAATAACCTTGAACAAAAGGAATTAATTTTCTCTGCCAGAATCAAACACCTAAGTAGTTGTAAATCTCAATGAATTAAAATCTGGTGTCATGATTGTTATGGCAAATGCAGCTTATATGTTTCATATTTTTTCAAAAGCAAAGAAAACAGTACTAGAAAGTTAGTCTACCATCTAATGACTGTGACACAGCAAATTGCTCTGGAGCCACTGCAAAGGCCAGCAACGTCCTGTGGTTCATCAGCAAGAGACGTAATATAATTTTTCTACTCCCCTCAACACTTTTCAGGCCACATCTGGAAAAAATGTTCAGCTTTCATGCCCAAGTTCAGAAGTGTCTAAAAAATTGAGAAGGTCCAATTTTTCTTATACCCAAGGAGAACTTCTTATTAAGGAAGTGGTTCTTGTAAAGAGAGTACTTTCTCCTTCTCCATAAATATACACAAGTGTCCTGGCGACAAGACAAAGAGAACAACTTGCTTCATAAGAAATTCTCTTTGGAAGAGAAATATTCCTCACTGTGAGAACAACTGAACCTTGCCCAAAGAAGTATTGGAAATTCTCATGCATGAAGTATTGAATACATGGCTTAATAAGGTCCTGGAAAACTCTGTCTTACGATTTGCATTCAATAGAAGGTTGAACCAGGCTCCCAGAAGTCTCTTCCAGCCTTTTAATTAACGACTTCTGAATGATTTAATTCGTCTTTTTTGGCATTTGTGCTCTATTTTTGAAGATCTTATCTTTTCCCTACAATTACTCTTACTTTCTAAAATGTAGAAAAAACTGTTTAAAGTACATAGAAAGAAAATGCATGTGGTGTATTGATACTCAGTCCCTCTGCTGGATTTGTAAGAGCATGAGAGGGATATTTGGAAGAAAAATGAGAATGTGCTCTTTATCTGACTCAACTGTTCATGTAATTTCCACAGGAGAAACATATAATGAGGCTTTGAATTTAAGCTACACTGCCTCTGGGCTCCCCCCTCCAGTTATCAGGCTGAAACTCGAGTCACATTACACTTATACAAGAGCGGGATTACGTTCCCCTAATGGGGTAGGATTAAGCCAAAGGAGGTGGAACAGCTTTCAAAGGAGCAACTTCAACACAGGGGGCCAAATTCTACTCTCAATTACACACATGTGACTGTCACAGTGATTTCAATGGGGATACTCAGGTGTAACCAGAGGTAGAATGCCTTTGTGACATGGAGCAGATGTGAAAAATCCAAGGGTAGACTAACCATGAACATCTAACTTTCAAACAGTCACTGTATTGTGGCTGGCAAGCAATGGAGCTTTAAATAGGATCATGATCTACTGCACTCAAATGTAAAACTTCCTTCCACACTGAATTCATCTTCAGCCTCTTGCAACTTCTACAAAGTACAGTAAAACTATAGTAACAGACACTGAAAAATGAAGGTGAGATTCTGAAAGGTGAGATCTCTTCTCAAAGACCTTACAATTTCTCTGCTTGCTGAAGCATTTGTCTTGCCTCCAGCAGTACATCCCTGTAGTGTTGGGATGTAATCAGGGCTGTTTTATATCACTCGTTTTAATTCTTACAGCTTTAAAAGTCAATATCTCACTTTTTCTATCTTAGATGATTTTTTCACTTATCTCTGCATTTCTGTTACCATATAAATTAGAAGGTGCAATAAAACAGTAATGAAGGTTCTGGATTTGAAAGATTTATGTAAGTAAAAGAGATTTTAACATGACACACAATATGGATCCCTCATTTGCAACATACTGGGCAAACTTTGCAGTAAATTTCATCAGTGTCTGTAGAATTTAAATTCAACAATATTAATTCAGACCAGCAATTTGCCAGAGTGCTAATAAATTCTATCATAAGTGGCTGAGGTTCAGGCATATTGAAGGCAAGGGAGAAATATCAGTAGAAAAGAAAATTGCTGACTGGAACATTGCTGTCCAACTTGTCTGTCCAGGATCAGCTCATCTGATCTAAAAGACACCATCGTATGCAGAGACTCTGGCTATATTGCTCGTGTTGCATAAGCATGTGAGCAATGCTGACAGAATGAATCACGCCATGGGCAGTGCAGCTCCCCTCACCCCAGAGGGTGAATCACAGAGGTTTGGCTGTGCCTACAGGAGCTGCCCAGTCACCAGAGCGAGAGCACACTGAGACCTCACGAATGGTCATACTGCAGACCATGGAAGAAAGAAAGGGGAAGGACAAGGAGGACTAATCTGGCACTAAAGTAGGGATTTCTTCTAAGTCAAGAATTTAAATGCAGGTCACCCGTGTTAACTTGTATTGAACTTTTTGTTCACTACAGAAATTGTTCCCATTGCATATTTTTTCCCTGAGAAACGTTCGTTAATTCTTTAATCAACTGATTTCACTACCACTTTTTGAGAAGTGACTGCCTCTACCACCTTAGCTTAGTACTGAAAATCAGAAAGGTAATAACAAAATCCAAAATTAGGAACAGAAATACATATCAGTGACACATCTAAAAATTATTATGCTCAAACCCGTATTTGGACCATATTCTTAAAAAGTTAAAAGTCAGAAAACAGTTGCCTCTAGTAATGCTGTGGTTCTATAATTTTCATGAGTCACCAGCAACAACCTTAATCTCTCACTATGCATTAGCCACCCAAACGTTGCATATCTTATCAAAATAATCCAGGAGAGGAGTCAAGGCAAGTCAATTAAAACTGGAACGTAGGGACATGACAAGAGAAGACCCTTAGATTTATGCTGAAGTATCTTTTCAGAGGAACCAGGTCTGGACCTACAAACTGTCCAATTCAGCCCAACTTACATCATTAAACGTAGGATAAATTATTTATCTGAAAAAAAACCAAAATACTGCCTCTTCACTGCATTTTGCAGCAAACAAGAGGAACAATGCAGCTACTCCAGCAAAGCCAGAAAGACTAAGCAGCCTCCCTTTCAGGCTGTGACACAGATGGTCAGATACTCCTGCATTTCACTAACATTTACTGAAGCCATCAGAAACTGCTTCAGTGGTATCATACAAAGAAAACACCACATCCTTTCACCCACATCTCTGTAGCATATCATAGGTTCAAATTTTGATTTTCCTACTAAGTAACAACAGAAAATTATTACGGAATAATCAGTCTATTTGATAATAAAAATAATACAAGTAGTTAAGCAGAATATAAGTCAATCATCTCTTTAGGGGAAGCAGACAATACCTACACAAATAATGTATTTATTATAATGCAGAAAAATAATAATTGAGAAAATTATTTTGCAAATAATGTTTGAATAGTACTTATCTTAACCCTGCTTCACACAGCTGTCACTAAAATTTACTCTACTTGACTGCCCTTTACCATTGTGATTAATGCTAATAAAAAAATCTAGTGGTGTTTTATAACATTGTCAAAAAAAAGAAACCTGCACAGGGCAAGTGCGTGAATAAAAATTTGCAGCACTGACTTAGAGTCATAAATATCACTGATTAATAAAGTGTGGCTTCTGTGATATAATTACTCTTCCCACTGTTTTATTCACTTGGGGCTTGATTGTGGATGGGTGGAGTTAGTGGTATTTCACCATAAGTAGGCACAAAGGTGCTCGTGGGTCTGTTTGGAAAATACTGAATAAACAAATCTAAATGACATTCAAAAGGTGTAAAAATCAAGAACACCTTCATAGAAACCAAAAAACAACATGGACATTCTCTTTGAAACCAATTTAATTTTTCTTTGAAACCAATTTAAATCACACCTCATCATGGCATTCTCTCCGTGTTTCCTAAGAAATGTGTAATATCTTTCAAAGAATGATTCAAAAATAATTTTCTTCTCAGTAGAGCACAGGAAAAATCATAAATTCCAGGTTCATGAGAGATTTTGGTAATGAGAGGACTTGAAAAATAAAATATTGAGCAGTGAAGAAGAAATAAAAGAATTTATGGAGATAGCATTTCTACCATCTGTTTATTCTCTGTCTTTGAGTCAGATGCTGGAGCAGTCCCGTCCTTCAGTACGTACTCAGATGGCTCCTGTTGGCGACTGCAACTCCTAGAGAAGGGGCAGATTTTTTGTATTATAATTGAATTCAAAGATAGAAAGTCTGTGATAATTTGTCAAGAATATGTGTCAGTTATGTCAGTGGCACATTTGTTCTGTGGTCATATTGATTTAGAAGTTTTTAAAAAAAAAGAGGAGCAAAGGAACCTATTTCATTGGAGAAGTTATTTTGTGACATAAATTTAATTATAGTTAAAAGACAGTATCTAAACTGTTAGTTTCGAGTATTTTTTGTTTTCTCCATATAACTACAAAAAAATTCCAGATATGTCAAAATCCAAAAGTTCAAAAAGAGAATAATGGGGTTTTTTGAGACAAGAAGAAATAACTTTAAAAAATCGTATTGAAACACAACATGACTTGGGACTAGAGGAAATTGTCTGCTATCAAGATATTTTATTAAGTAAAATATTGTCCTTTAAGAGTGCTGAGTATGCCATAATCCCTCTTCTCTACTGCTTTGGTGTTACTACAAGAGAAATGTGTTTTAAAAAGTCTGACCAGTGATTGCAAAGTCATGGGGTGAATAATGCAAGTACTGAACAAGGATACATAGACAAATTTTGGTCAAAAGCTGATATAGAAATGGGATACCTAAGGAATTCTGTCCCTGCTCCTAGGTCAGTTGCCCTTTCATTTTCACAACATCAGGACATATGTGTTGACACTGCACTTCTGCCTAGTTTCCTTATGTACATGGAGACCACATCCACCTCTACAAGGAGCACACCAGGATGAGAAGAGAAAATGCCATTATCCTGGCTATTAAAAAGTGATCTATTCAAAAGGCTGAGTTCAATAAAGAAAACAAAAATTCACATCAGGTCCACCAAACTGTTCTCAGTATATCTGTACAGAGTCTGTGTGGTTTATAGTGATAGTGGCCTCTTGTAAATATTTTACTAGTTGAGTTCTAAATGTCATAATTATATCGGTTTTCTTTTTTTCTCCAGTGGGAATAGGAGTGAAAATGCAGCTTTCATTTGAAATTGTCACTTGTCCTAATGTTTTATTGCTGCAGTGCACATGAACATATTTTTGTAGTTAGCACAGAAAAATTCCAGACTGGAGGTAGTATACAATTATGGTCAAGAGATCAGACCCCACATCCTGGGTTTCACTCTTCTTGGAATTATTTTTAATCCAATCATTTATCATTTACTTGTCTTGAAGCAATAGAGTAATTTTTTTTTCTTTTTTTTGATGACAAAACCTATCCCAACTTTTCTATTTTCAGAATCCTATCAGGTTATGCCAATTCAGTTCATGCCTAAGTTAATATATTTGGACAAAATCCTGAATGATAAGAAGGAGGCGTTGCCCTTATCAAGGTTTTTGAAATACGGTTTCCTTAGGAATGACCTTCACTGAGGGTACATTCTGTGCATACAAAGAGCAGAGTCATTAATAAATTATATACAATGTAGGACTTGAAAAATACATACAAGGTAGACAAGGCTTTGTAGTCTGAAAGAGCTGCATGAAACTGTTAATATATGATGTGACATAAAATAAAAGTAACAGACCATACAATAAGTGTTTCTAGAAAATCCAGTACCATTTGAATGGAAGTAAAAATCAAAGGGGGAAGTCAGCATAATAATGTTACCTGCTACCTGTTTTATCAACCATTAGAAGCAAAGGTAGCACAGTTGTTCAGAGTTTGCAAATTTTGAATGCTGAATTCTTTTTTACTTGGAGATTTCAAAGTACAATTCAAGGATAATAGATGAGAATTGTACCCTATACAGGTGATGTAAATATAAATAAATCCATCTTAAAAATATTCAAATCATTATTGATGGTTGTTTAAAATGTTGCAATATTATCAATCAGTCAAAAATATTTAGACATATTTTACTACACAGAAATACTCAGTTTGGTTTCAAGCAGAATGTTTAATCTCTGTTAACACTTGTATAGATTATTGGGAATAAACTGGTATTACATGGGTTGAAAAAAGGGAGATCTCAGTCCTTTAAGGAGGAGAACTTCAATGAAGTGTCAAGAACCATCACCTTTGGTGAAAGAAAAGCGGGGGATGTCAAGTATCTTCACATCTGAACAAATGAGTCAAAACTTTATTTTAATAAGGAGGACAAAGACTAGAAATAGCAAGGACTCAATCATCCTGAAAGTGAAATCAGTAGAATGAAATTCTGTGCCATTCCTTGAGACAAGACCTAGTCCTGATCAAAAACTACAGCATCACGTCTGTCGAGATACTTTTGTCCTGTCTCTAGCAAAAGCATAAGAAAACAAGATGCATACATATTGACCCATCCCTGATAGAGCCTTCTAGAGGCCAACACGGATTTCATTCCTTAGACAATCTATGTATTTCTCAGTGCCCATTAAAAATTGTGACAGTGAACACTGCAGAATTAATAATTATATGTTGCCTGAACAAATGTTACATATTATTTGCTTTTATACCTGCTGCCTGATAAACTGGAGTAGCTCAAGTGATAAATAGATATTTATTCTTGGGCTTCAACTTATCTGATATTGTGGCTAGCCAAATCTGGCAGGTTAAGAAATGGTTAAGAAATGGTGGTTCTGTTATCAGGGTTTTGGTTACTTAGATCATGGCACTTGCTTTGGGAGGCCTGGTCTACCGGGGGCTTATGGGGTCCACATGACAAAGAAAGGAAAAAGCATCTTTTGTCAGGGAATTTCCAGGCTGATGAAGGGGGCTCTAAACTAGATTTGTTGTGGGAGGAGGGCACCTATCCATCCCAATCCTACCAGTCAGATGCCATCACCTGTAATGGACATCAGGAGTAGTTCAAACGTATTTCAGCTGCTTCAGCTGATCAGTCAGCATTATACAGATGGCTCAGATGCCTCTACACAAGCACTCATACTATAGGGAACAAGAAGAGTTAGAGACTTGCACATGCCTCTGTGGATACGATACCACTGGCAACACAGACACATGATGGGATGGCTCCCATAACTAGAGGATTACCATGGAAGGTTGTAGGCTTTTTAGGAAAGACAGGCTAGGGAGACAAGGAGGAGGCATAACCCTCTATGCCGATGACTGTCTGGGAGAGTATGAAGCTCTGCCTGTGGTGGATGAACAGTCAATCAGAAGCTTGTAGGTCAAGATTAAAGGGAGTACAGGGACAGAGGATATCATAGTGCGGGTTCTGCTACAGGCCACCCAATCAGGAGGATGGTGTGCATGAAGCCCTCCATAGGCAGATAGAAGCAGTCTCACACTCCCAAAACCCTGGTCCTCATGGGGGTCTTCAATGACCCCAATGTCTGTTAGAGGGACAGCATAGAAGGGCACAATCTAGGAGGTTCCTGGGGTGTGTTGATGAAAAATTCCCTGTAAAAGTGATAGAAGACTCAACAAGGAGAGGAGCAATTCTGGAACTCATGCTCAGTAAGAGGGAGGAGCTGGTGAGGAAGGTGGTGCTCTAATAGCGCCTTGGATTCAATGACCACCATTTGGTAGAGTTCATGATCCTCATGGCAGTGAAGAGGTCATGCAGCAAGCTGACTGCCCTGAACTTCAGGAAAGCCAACTTTGGCCTCTTTAAGGACCTAACTGGTAAAGTTCTAGGAGACAGAGCCCTAGAGGGCCCAAGGAGCCCAAGGATGTTGGCTAAATTTTAAGGTTCACCACCTCCAAGCTCAGGAACAATGCACCCTGACAAGGAGGAAATCAGGCAACAATGCCAGAAGTTCACCATAGATGGATAAGGAGCTGTTGAGCAAACTCAGAGGAAGAAAAAAAAGAACTTCCAGAAGGTGGAAATACGATAGGTGGCCTCAGAGGAACAAAGGGAAATTTTATGAGAAGCTAGGGGTAAGGTTAGGAAAGCTAAGGCCTAGATAGAATTGAGTCTGGCCAGGTATGACCAGAGGAAGGGTTTCTGTATGTATCTTGCAAACAAAAGAAACAGTGGGGATAATGTGGGCCCATGCTAGAAGGAAATGAGGGACAGGGCTACTCTGGAAAAGTAGAAACACTGTGCCTCAGTATTCAATGGCAAGTGCTTCAGCCACATTACTCAACTAGAGAAAGGCCAATGCAGGCACTGGAAGACAGACCCTTCAGGCATTGTAGGAGAGGATCAGGTTCAAGACCGTCCAAGGTGACCACGTCCAATGAGATTCACAAGTCCTGAGAAAACCAGGCAATGACACTGCCAAGCCACTCTCTACCATCTTTGACAAATTGTGGCAGTCAGGTGAAGTTTCCAGTGACTGGGAAAAGGGAAATATAACCCCCATTTTTAAAAAGGGAAAAGTGTAAGACCCAGGGTACTACAGACAGTCAGTCTCACCTCTGCGCTGGGCAAAATTATGGAGGAGATTCTCCTGGAAACTGTACTAAGATATATGGGAAAAAAGAGGTGATTGAGAGCAGCTGATGTGGCTTTACTAAGGGCAAACCATGCCTGACAGATTTGGTGATCTTCTGTGATGGGGCTACAGCCTTGGTAGACAGAGACAGAGCAACTCACATCCTCTAGTTGGATCAGTGCAAATTGGTTGACACAGTCCCGCATGCCATCCTTGTCTTTATATTAGGGAGACGTGGATTTGATGGATGCGCCACTCTGGATGAAGAACTGGCTGGATGGCCACGCACAAGGTGTTGTGGTCTACAACTTGTTGTCCACATGGAGACCAGTGATGAGTGCTGTCCCTCAGGGGTCAGTCCTGGGGCCAGTTCTGTTACACTTTTGTCAGTGACATGGACAGTGGGATCAAGGGAACCCTCAGCACATTTGCTGGTGACACTGAGCTGTGTGGGGCAGTCCACACCGGGGAGGGAAGGGATGGCATCTACAGGAACCTGGGCAAGCTTGAGCAGTGGGACCATGCAAACCTCAGGGAGCTCAGCAAGGCCAAGTGCAAGGTCCTACACCTGCATTGGGGCAATCCCAGACACACCCACAGGTTGGGCAGAGAAGAGATTGAGATCAGTCCTGTGGGGAAGGACTTAGGGGTGATGGCTGATGAAAAGCTCACCATGAGCTGGCAGTGAGTGCTCACAGCCCAGAAAGCCAAGGCAATCCTAGGCTGCATCCAAAGAAGTGTGGCCAGAGGGTCAAGGGAGGGGATTCTGCTCCTCTGCTCTGCTCATGTGAGACCCCTCCTGGAGCACTGCGTCTGAGATACCCAGCTCTGAGATCCCCAGCATAAGACATGGAACTGCTGGGGTAAGTCCAGAGGGCCAAGAGAGGAGGGCCAATGTCATTGATAAAGACAATAACACATCTCCCCTATGAAAACAAGCTGAGAAATTTGGGGCTGTTCAGCCAGCAGAAGAACAGGTTATGTGGAGACCTCATAGCAACCTGCCAGTATATGAAGGGGGATTGCAGGGAAGCTGGAGAGGCACTGTTTGTCAGGAGCTGTAGTGATAGGGCAAGGAATAAAGGGTTCAAAGTGAAAAAAGAAAAATTTAGGTTAGATATTTGGGAGAAATTCTTTGCTGCAAGGCTCTGGAAAGAAGTAAGTGCCTTTACTGAAAGGCACTGGAAGAAGTTGCCCAGAAAAACTGTGGATGCCTCATCCCTCAAAATGTTAAAGGCCAGGCTGGATGCGGCATTGAGTGGGAAGTGCCCCTGTCCCTGTCAGGAGAGTTGGAACCAGATGACATCTAAGGTCTCTTCCAAACTAAAGCATTCTATGATTCTAGGATTATTTGGACCAATTGTTTTATGGTGGAAGAGCTTTCACTTTCTTTTATAAGAATATTTTAGGATCTATTGCCTTTACTGAAGTGAATTTAGTTTCCCTTTAAAAATGAGTTGGATTTTTACAAGAAACCTCTTGTAATTTATTATTTATTTTACACACAGTACTGTAGTACAGCATTATTTCCTTTAAAGATAAAGAACTATGAGTAAAGTGTGGATTTTTACCAAAACTTCAGCATACAGAAACACAGGCACAGAACCTGTGTATCTGCTAAGAATGCAAATATACTCTACTTTTACCAGTATTTCCAAAGAGAAAACGCATAAATACTATTTTCAATTTTGCAAGGGACTTGGTGCAGCACAGGCTTATGCTCAGTTATCTCTTCCTCAGAAGCATCCAGTAGGTCCTATTTCCAGTGAGGTATTGTATAAGATCATGTTTATAACTCGTCAGCCAATGGTGGCTAGTGAGTCCTCTGTTGCTCTTGCTAAGAGCAATTGTTTGTGTCCGGCCTCAGTGCCCATGCAGATGGCAGCAGCTTGCTGAGGATGTATGGAGTGTAAACTGGCCACATCAGTGTGAGACTGCTCTCTTTCAGTGACTTTCTTACTGTTTCCTTACCTGTTTTGGGACTCACCAGATAAAAGATGCATTCTGCTGCTGCTGCTGCTGCTTTATGGAGCTCAAGCATGATTTCTGTCTGCTGCAGACAGAGGCAGGCAAATGCTGCTTTTGAGGAAAACAGCACTCTGGCTTACTTAATAAAATTAAAGAGGATATCTGTTTTACATTATACATTCTTACAAAAATGACTGTATCAAATAGCTGTGGGATACTTCAGGGTCAAATTCTGGTTTATACCCATCAAATTGTATTCATACCAGTGAAATTAAGTAGTGTGAAAGTGAGAGTAGTAAGTCACTATCTGTATTTATATCCTGAGATATAAAAAAAGCTGGAATATATTTGATTGTGTAGTTATATTTAAAATACATGTTAGTTTGCACATTTGAGTAGACTTGCAGTCTAGCATATCAAGACAAAGAATGACTAGTGTTGTAACACTGGCATAAGATAGAAACACTGTAAGTATTTTTTACAAAGCAAACATTGTCTTTAAATGAGAGCACACAAGCTAGCTGAAAGAAGAAATAGTTAGAGATTTATTTAATATTAAAGAGCAGGAAAAGCACACTAAGTCCACAACAGCCTTGCAGCTTGGGTGGGTTTCACTTGATCCTTAGAAAAGTATACAAAGCCTCATACTCTGATCTTCTGCTGCATAATGCTATACCAAGTGGAATCTCCAAACCTCAGACAGACAGTCTTCCTGCGGGAAAATCCCTAACTTTTCTTTATGATCATGTATCTTGCTAGGGGCAAGCAGAAAGAACATTTTAGTGATTAAGCACAGGATAGATTCTTTCAAAGTGTCTTTGAGGAGGGTTAGCTTAGTCATTAGATATGTAGTATTTTTAAACATCCTGGATCAGCTCTTCAAACTATGCCCCAGCTTCTTTGTGTTGTGGGTGTGGTACAAAAGAAAAAAGCTGCCCTTGCAGGTCCCTGTCGCACCTCCATGAGCTTGTGTTATGTTGTGAATCTGGACAGAGCAGTGTACCTAATCAAGGTAAAATGTGAGAAGAAGGAAAACCGCAATGGTTTCCTCACTTGCATTTAAACCCTGGTTTAGCTGTCAGTGAACTATTTTGTAGCATATCTATTGCATGCTGATGGAAAATGCGATCAGAATGAACTCCTAATCATTAAAATCTCATTATTCTGGGAAAAGAAACCATGACATTGCCCTTCTGCTTTGCTCATCCTTGTCCTTAGTTACATTGTTTCATTTTTAGTGAAAATAAAGCATTTCTTTCCACATGCTGCTAAATATTTGTATTGACCACATCACCCTACCACTATTTTCCATAACATATTATCTGATCATATTAAATAGTTCGAACAACAGTTTCTATTAAAAATCCTGGTGAGATTCTTTTGCACTCTTTCATGCAGGCTTCCATTGCCAAGAGATTTCTCCTAATATTCATGGAGTCAGTTGCATTACAAATTGCAATTATTATCCAAATTATACTTACAATGTGCTTTGAGACAAGTCTACTTGTCTAAAGCTGCTGGTGTTTGACTGACTCTGTAGAACTGAATAAAGCAAGGATTACTAAACTTAATTTGGAGAGATTGCAGTACTTAAGGTCAGGTTCTTACACAGGAGCTGTTCAATTGTCCACACATTGCACTGAACAGTTGCACAGCAAATACAAGAGTTTGGAAATTTCTTAATAAACTGTGGTTTTCCTGATATAAATATGACAAGGAACTTCGGACAAGCTCAGGAAGACGAGACCATCTCTACTAGCACTTGAAAAAGAGACACAACAGTTACAGTCTGTAGAGAAAATCTGTAATAACAGCTGTTACAGACACAAAGAGAATATTTTTGAAAATTAAATAAATATTCTAACTCTAACCTCTAACTAGAAAATGACTTCATGAAGATGGGCACAAAACCTTACCCACGTCTCTCAAATAATTACCTCTTCTTCTACAATCTCTTCCTCATACCCAAGAAGGCTTGGTCATGTACTGCAGGTCAATATATTCTGGCTACATTGGCAGCAGGCAATACCAGAAAATACCCGAGAACTCAGAAGCAGAAACTTGGAAAAATTTGCTGGCAGGCATTTCTTTTCCATTTTTATATTGTGTCTGCTCCAACTTATAATCAGATACTGCAGATGTGGACAGATTGTGCAGGTAGATGCCTGTGTTCTCATACTCACAGGTCAAAATTATGCTTTAAAACCCCTCCTGGAGACCAACCAGTGGCTAGCAGAGCTCTGTGAACACTGGTCTCTTGTTCCCAGCAAGGTATAATGCTTAGTGAACAGAGATAGCACTCCGAGTTGTAGCACAGAGTGACAAATTTGCTGCAACAGATCATTACAAGGACTTGTGCCAGGGCACGGATCACAAGAGCATCTTCATCCATTGATGACAAATGTCTTAGTAGTAAATGAAGGGGAAGTGTTCTGGGGAACTTGCCTTTCGTCTGCTGAGATGGGATCACCTAACTGCAGTCAAAATAATGGTAACAGTCCTGTTCAGCAGCCTGCAGAGTCCCCAGTGAGCAGGGCAGGTACAAACTCTGTTCTACCTGCAGGAAGCTTCCTCCAAGCTGTGGCAGTTCCTTCAGCCTGATTCAGACCAAGCTGTGGCCAGAGAGCTTGCAGTCATTTCTCAGTCTCACCCACACACTGGGCAAAGCATTTGATAGCAATGACCAAGTTAAACAAGGCAGAGATTCACAGTCTCCCTTTTCCATTGTAGAAGCTATACAAACCACTCTGACACTGCTGGAAGATGGAAGCTGTCCAGACCTTTCTTCCTGTGCAAGCTTTGAAACCCCTTCTGACACTGCAAGCATCCTCCACAGTGGCAGCCACCCAAAGAGGGGCTGAGGCATTTAAGCAGTTAGGGCCCCAAATGGGATCCTCAAAACTTTGTTTAACTGATGACCATTCCCAGAGACAAATTACCTCTGTAGAAGACCCAGATTTCTATGCTGGAGTTTCTCAGACACCCAGAGCTCCGCCTGCAGGGATGTCTAGTCTGCTTCTGACAAGTCACATGCCTCAGGCAGAAGCCATTCTCCAAATTATAGAAATAGAAAATTATTACATTTGGAAAAGACATCCAAGATCATTGAGTCCAACCAAACAAATTCAAAGATGCTTTCCATGACAGTGGTTTCAACCTTCAAGCTCTTGATTCCTCTCTCCAGCCTCACCTCCACTGTTGAATAACTTCAGTGAGTGGGATGGAAGCAACCCATGAGACACACAGCAGCTTCACACATGCACAGGACTGCCTTGGATGGTGGAGGGATGCATGGCTTTACCAGGCATGAAGGGAGTTTTAAACCAGGTTTGCCTAAATAAACACTGAAACCACTGATCACTTTTGGAGCAGGTGGAGCTACTGCTCCAGGCATCTTCTGAAGTTAAAAATAATACCTTACAAACTTCATACTAAAAGAAATAAATGACATTAGCACGTGCACTTAAGAAAGGGCTTTGACTGTAAATTCTGAGTGGCAAGGGATGACTCCCAGAAGCACTGGGGCCCATGCCCTTTCCCAGCAGAATCTTCACAAAGAGGGTGCCATGTGCTAAGTCCTCTCTGTATGGACAGAGGCCTGTATTCTGTCATGAAGCATATACATGGATCACATGCTGACTGAGGAGATGGAGGAGGCCCAGGCAGAGCTTTGCTCAAGTGAACCACAATGTCCTTAACACAGACGAGTCTGCAGCACTGGAGTAGGAGCACCTTGTGCCAGAGGAAGGCCCAAGGAGTGTGGGAACTTGGGAGAAGGAGCTGGCCAGAGCTGGGCTCTCGCACAGCTGGAAAGTTCCAGGTCACAGCCCAAGCAATGCAGTGGGAAAAAGAACAGCAATGTATCAAGGCAAGGGCAGGCAGCCACCCTCCTGAGAACAGACAAGTTTCAGCTCCCTGAATCAGATTCCCAGCAGCCACTCTGGAGGGGTTTTCATTAAGAGAGAGAAAGCATTGACAGAAACACAAGCCCAGGCCTCCCTACCTACGCTCTATTTCCACTGTAACAAAGGCATGATGAAGTTTATGGGGGACATCGGATCTCTGTCTATCATTGAGGGATCAGTTCTCATTGTGGTCAGTGCCTCTTCCCACACAGATGTAAGTTTAAGTCAGTGCTATGCTTTGGGAATTATCCTGCCACAACTTTTTTCAGCATATCTCCAAGGAAGAGAGTACCTGTCTAACCATGCCCACCAAAACCAACTCTGTCTCTGTCAACAAGGAGGGAAACATCCCTTCCCAGAGAAGCTCTGCTGGCTCTTTACACCAGTGAAATCCTTCACAAGCCCATGAATGTCAAGACTGTGCCATGAAATAAGGGCTCCACTACCAGGGAATATTGTCAGGGTGTCACAGACTCTGTGAGATGACACAGGCAGACATTAATCACTTCCAACCTTCCTTTTTCTCTTCCATGTTTTTCTTAAAATAGCACTTACCAATCTACTGCACCTAGCAGTTTCACTGACCTAACTGGAATCACTAATTATTTGTTCCTTTTAGACTCCACGGTCACAAGATTTCATACATCCTCTGGCTCTATTCACTTTTACTGCCAAATAAAAAATATCTTGCAATATTAAAAAATGTATAAAACAATGCTTGACTAAAGGCAATTCAGATTAGCACTCCCTCAATAACAGAAATGTGTAAGAACTGGATCAGGTAACACACCAAACCTAATTCATCATTAACTGGTTAAATTTTTATTCTCTGCTTGATCAACAACTGCTTTAATTACTGCCTTTTGTCCAGCAGTATATTAAAATACATATCAAAACTAAAAATGTCTTCTGAAATATGAGCTATAGAGTTATCTTACTAAATTATTAAAGGCAAATAAAACTCTAGTGAACGAACATATTGCTTTAGTGACTATAATAGATAGCCGAGTGTTTGATCTTGCAGAACAAAACTTACAGTTTTCAGTGGGTTTTCCATCCACATTCAGTCCTTGCAATACAAAACTTGCACTGATAATTGCAATGCCCTTACTTGTTATGCTCTTTCATTCTTAATTCCCATTTCCTCTGTGAGGTACTTACTGAATGAAGAGACCAAATTCTCCTGTGAAAGTTGGCAACAATTTCACCATAGAAACAGGAATAAGTGCAGTGTTGAAAAAAGTATTTTATCATAATTTAGCATTTAAAAGACACCAGGCCTTCACTGTATATCAGTCAGTTATTACTGCAGAGTTGTATTAACATCACTGTGTTGGTTTTTTTTTTACTTTTATGGGCTATAAAGGTTACAAAATTGCTCTAAGGATATGTGAGGAGCACAGTCCATTGTATTAGGTACTACATATTTGTGGAAGAGCCACAAGCATCCTCAAATAAATACCTGCTTAAAAGACACAATGATTTCAGAAATAAATATTTGAAAGGCAAAATTTTCACTAGGAAAAAATGTCAAAGTGATGAAGAATAATTTTGATTTGGTAGTTGTAAGAAGTAGTATCTGTCCTTTGTAATCTTCTGGGCTTGTGGTTTGGTTTTTTTCTTGCTTGGTTAGTTGTTTTTTTCTTTTTTTTCTTTTTTTTTTAATTTTTTGGTTTGGTTTTTGTTATTGTTGTGTTTTGGTAATGAACTAGTAAGGTAAATTAAAGCTGCAAGCATCTTTGCCTAATATAATCTGTTTTGGAGAACCAATGCACTGTGGGACTGAGATCCCAAATGTTGAAATTTCACTTCCAGAACTAATTTAATGACCTCCTTTGAAGTACCTCATAATAGTATTGGTACTACAAAGAAATATGATATGTAGCAGTCCTTGCAAAAATCTAAATGTTCTTCCCTTTGCTACTACATAATTGGCAGGATTGCTGACTTTGTAATGGGATGGGTTCAACTGAATTGAGGACACACGACTCTCTAAAAGTCCATTGGGGCTTTACTCAGAAAAAAAAATCAAGATCAGAGCATAAAACAGCTGTGCTTACTGGAATGACAGGCAAAGATGCCTTGAAAACTAATTCATTAGAAGAAAAGCAGTGAACAGAGATTTCAAAACATGCTGCTCCTGTATGAACAGTGGGAGTTAGCTGTGCTTCTAGTTTACACTACCTAGAAAACCAGTAAGATCCAGACTCAATGCTTGACTAAAACATATTTATTTAAGCTAATACAACAGCTTGAGCCTTCTGGTCACAAAGCGCTCAATCCTGATCATCCTGATTTAATTATCAGAACTATCCACAGATTTCAGAAAGTAAAGGCCCAGCTCTGAATAGGTTACTAGATTAACTGAAAAAACTCTAGCCTTACAAGTCAAAAGGGAACCCTGCATCTTTAGAACACTTCAGATCCCACTGACTACACTGTGTGTGAAGTTTGGGATCATTCTGCTGCAACAGATTGGGCAGCTGCCGAGCTCAGAATGAGCCTAAACTTGAGTCATACTGGTAGGGTCAATCCTGCAAAACCCTCCTTACTTCATATCACAAAAGTGAAATACATGCCAATTAGACATTCAGAACTGGTATGGGGCTAATTCCATTAGATTCTGCCAACAGTTCTCTCCCTCAAAATATAATATGGGCAATTTGTATGTAGACATCTACCTCAGGACTTGCACATACCAAATTTCCCTTAGGCAGCAATAAGCAAGCCAGGGAGTAGTTGTTTGAGTTTCCAATATTCTCTACATTCTGAGTTATTAACTCCTGTTTCTGATTCCCACATCAAGCAAGATGCTTTCACTGATGCACCAATAGCTCAATAGAATTTTTTGTCTTATAATAGAAAATTATATCATTTAAAGTAAAATGTGGAAAAAGAATGAGGGCGGTGGAAAGGAAATTACTTTTTTCCTACAAAATCACAACAGTGATTTTATATGATTTTTAAACATTGATTCTATACGATTTTTATAGAGATTCTATGCACTAATTTTTTACCCACATATCTAGGAGGTTTTTGTCACTAGCTTCAATGAGAGTTGGACTTGAGCCTTCAAAGCTATGCATTCCTGCCTCACTAGAGGTTAGCAGCAAATGTTCCACTACTTTCACAGAAGGCCCTGTGTAAACTGGAAAGTTTACTCCTGCAATTTCTGATACACTGGAGTGCTCTAATATTAATTATTTCAGATTACAGTAAGATCTTTAGTGTCTGAGACCTCAGTTTGTGTCTTCAAGTTGGGGGAAAAATATTCGGCCTCCAAATTTTAGAGTATTTTTATGTAACATATCTATTTTAGGGTATTCTACATATCATCATATCTTTGTAAAAAAGGTTAATTTATGGGCTGTAGTTAAAACCTTCATAAACTTTTCAAGTTAATTCCCACCATATTTTACTTTATCATGCACAGTGACACGTCAGTATTATCTCTATATACCTGCTAAGTTTAACACTTTTCAAACAACACCTTGTATTTGTGACAGTTAAAAATAAACACAAAATTTTACCCATGAGAAAAAAAAAAAAAAAAAAAAAGAAAAGAAAAAAGAGGAGTACCAGGATCATGGTTAAGATTCCTTTTCTAGGAAATGTTGCTCTCTTGATCCTGAATTCTGTGAGTTATTGGGAGTTTGAAATGGTTTAAATGTATTTGATGGAAAATTATTCCAAAAGCCTTGGAATATAATTTGCTCTATACACAAGGAAATTTGCAACTACTAAATCTAGAAAACAGCACTTTTCCACAAGCCTCCTAAGCTGCACAGAGAGAGTCCTACCCACTGGTAAATTTCATAATTCCACATTAGCAGACTCAATTACAATATCCACTGCAAATAGCATATCAGTGCATCATAGTTACAGCAATCAGCTCCCAAAATGGGATATCATGGCCCTGAACTCACTCACACTGAGAAACAGCACAGAGTTTGAAGAGGAATTACACAGCACATCAGCTTGCATTTCAGCAGAAAAACAACAAGAGCAGTGGATGGGCTCATGCACTGTTCAGGAATCTGAAAACCCACTATCCAGCCACTCAGCGTTCCAGGAGAGCTTGAAATCTCAAAAAATCCCAAATGAATAAATGGAACGAGTGACATCCAAGCAAAAGATGCCTCTTTCTCTTCACTTTCAAATGCTGCTTACTTTTGAGTTAAATGCTTTTATTGATTCTAACCACCTCAAACAAGCTTTACAGCTTGCAATATTCACAAATCCAGCATGAAGGACTGATACGGAAGGCAATGTTCTAGTCCCAAAGAAGATCTTTTATCTAAACTGACTTCCTCTCATTTAATTGATTTGCTTTGATCATTCCTTAAGGTTAGTGAATAATAGTGAGCTTGGAAATTTTTCCCATTCTCTGCAAAATTTCAGCTGGGAAAAAAAATTCATAAAATTTGTAGTGACAAACACACACGCAGGGTGGAGAGGCTGTTGTGATGGGGGTGGAGAAAGCAGCAGTTCTGACCCAGAGGGGCTTGAGTGTCCACTGCCACATCCTGCTGCAGAGATGGGCCTTCGGTGCCCGGGGGGCGAGCGGGGCACTGCAGTGGCAAGCAGCTGGGTGTGGGTTTGACTGGGCAGCCGGCCGGTCACCCCTGCCCGGCGGCCGGGGCTGGGGGAGGCCGGGCCGCAGCAGCGGCGGCCCGGGAACAACAAAGTGGGCTGTAAAGCCTCCAGGTGGTGGGTGTATTTGTTGTCCTGTCTGGGAGGTGCGGTGGCTCCCCGGCCCCGGCAGATCCTAGTGCTGCTGTGGACATTAAGAAAAGTCTCTTTTGGCTGATTCCAAAACCAGATAAGGAGCCGCCGAGTCACCAGCTATGTCTAGACACCGGACCTCACAAGTCAAACGGCTTGTTTGGATTAGCCTTGGAGATCTACCGACCTGAACAGCCCTCCTAAAGAAAAGCCACAGTAACACCCTATTTTCCTCTTCCCATTGCCACACGAGGTCTGCCCGGAGATAGAAACCGACTTCTGCTTTGGTCCATGTCACTTATTTCTGGAAAATATTCTGTCCTCTCTCTTTCGCACAAACACACCTTACCCCTGTTTTGCCGTACAGAAGAAAATAGAACAAAACAAAAAAACAGAGACAGTCCAGCAAAAATGCTGTTTTGCAACCTTCCTCCATCATTCCATCCTTCCTTCCCGGGGCCACACACCCCAGAAAAGGGCCGGAGCCGCAGGTGGTTCATCCAGCCGCAGCTGCGGCGGAGTGTGGCCAGGCCGCCCTCCGGAGTTGTTGCTCCGGTGCTGCCGATCCCGGGAGACCCGGCCCGGCACGGGGTGCACGGTGCGGACCTGCCGCGGTGAGGCTGCTCGCTCTCTTTGCCTCCTTCGCCCTCCCTTCCTGGCCTATGGCAAGCACTTTTTTGGTGGCCCTTAGCTGCTGCAAGAAAAATTAAGGAAATTCACAAGACACTACAGTGTAATATAAAAGCAGCATCTCTCGGCTGGGATGCCGCACAGAGCAGCATCCAGAGCCTGCCTCGAGCTTCGGCACGGGTAGGAGGCTCGGAGAAAAGTACCTTTTGTTTTTACACGCTTTGCCCCTAGCTAATGAGGGCAGATACCGTGCAATATGGAAAGATCGGGTATACAGGCGAGTTTTCTCCGCTCCCCAGCACCACCCCCACCACCCCGGAGCCTGCCTCCTTGGGAACGGCCTTCTCCTCCTGCACTTCACAAGCCCTGGGAGGTGAGGAGTGATCCTCCAGAAGGGCCGGCACACCGGGAGCTGTTAAGTTTATGTTTGTGGCGCCTGAGCTCAAACAGTCATTCAGTGGCTTGCTCTGTTATCAAGAAAACAACAATCAGGAACAATCAGTAAACAGGATCTCTTTCCAGCCCCTTTATTAACTACTTACAGCTCCGCTAAAGAACGCAAAGCGCCTAGCAGCGGCATCTCTCACCGTAAAACGCTTTCGGCGTTTCGGGCTTGTAGAGAGAGCCAGGGAGGATCAGTGCCCGTGAAATCCACTTGGCATCACGGACCCTGACCCCTCCCCGGCTCCGTCCCGGGCGCTGTGCTGGGGCTGGGGATGCTGCGGCCTGAGGGCTGGCATCGTCTGAGAGCCCCTATTCCTTCCCTGACATCCGTTCTTAGGTAACCTGAAGTGAATTTGTTGATATATGTATGCATACAGATGTATATAAATGCGAACACTTACTGTTGAGGTGTTTAACTGATCTCAACTCTGGAATTCACGTACCCGGCTTCTGCGTCACACTGCCACGTTGATTGGGGATGCTGAGAGCTAATTAACCTGGGTACAAATATTGAAATGAGAAGAGTTTGAATATTGATCTCAGTGTGTGCAAACAAAGTCCTTAGAGAAATTATAGCGGGCTTATTTGATACTATTGAGAGTAGCTGCAGCAAGAAGGAAGCCGGCGGGTCTGGGACTGCTAATCGTCACCCTCGGTCCATACCGGAAAGAGGAATCAGAGCAGGAACCTGACAGAGCACCATAAGGACATGCATTTCATGAAGAGGATCTTTTCTCTTGTTTACACAAATCCTGCTGCCCAAGCTCAGGAAGTGTTCTACCGAAGGCACTAGGAGAATCCGCTGAAAAGTTTGTCTTTATTTGCTTCACGGCGGAAAACGCTCGAAAGTTTGTGGGACCTCACAAATACATGTAATGAAAAAGGGAATTAAATGTCATAGGTGAAAAAAATCCGAAAATCAGACGAGTTTTGTTTAACCGAAGTCTCGAGAGGTTCCGGGATGACCGTGGCTGTAGGGGCCGCAGTGGCCGTGGGGACGCGGAGGCAGCGGAGTGGCCGCCGCAAAAGCGGGCCGACTCTTCCTACCCGCGGACAGGGCTGGGGGTGTCAGGCCCTCTGCGGGGTGCAGGCAGGAGCCTGGCGGTCGGTGTGTGTGCAGGCACATCCCGAGCGGGCTGCAGAACCGTGGCTGCAGAACCGTGGCAGCGCCCCGGCTCCACAGACAAGCTGCTGCCCTGTGTATTTGAAGGCGCAAGACGCTGCGCTGGCAGCCCAGTCCTCACCCCTGCCTCCCGGAGGGCGGCTTATCTCGATGACTGCCCCAGCGGCCCCGAGGGCGCGCCGGGACCGCGGGGCGCCGAGCAGGGCTGGGAGGCCTTTCCCTCGCAAGGACTGACAGTCCAAAGTCGCCCTTCCGTCCTGCGTGGCCCTCGGAGCCGACAGGCATTCAGCCGCCCGAAGGTCCTTCCCGGGGCAGGGGACAGAGGGGCAGCTTTCACCAGCCCCTCGGTTGCTATCTCTCGGGGTCACCCCCGCTCTGCGTGACACCGCGCCGCCCCCGCTCCTGCCACCTACACTTTGGCCTCCCGGCGGCAAGAGGCGAACGCAAAGACCCCCAGGTTGCCCTGTCCTGACTGGTTTCCAGCGTCAGTTACAGGCCCTCCCGAGTCGGAGACTCCGTCTCCAAACTCACCCAAGTACGAGCGACTCCAACTCACACGTCAGACCACCGGGCAGAAATGATACCCCTTCTCCCTCCCGCCCCCCGAAGCGCCGTACCAATCCTCTGATCCTGCATGAAAACACAAGGGTTACTGATGACACAGTTTAAGGTAGATTTCATATTTATTTAAATATTTATCAAGTACTCAAAAATGTATTACACTTGAGCATACAAAATGAATCCAGTTTCTAATCAGGATGATTGAAATCCTTGTATTAGATTTTAACATTTTTTTTAATGTTCTCTGTACTGTCGAAATGGTTTGTCTATAGCTGAGCTTGCTCAGGGTGGGCTGAGATGGTGAGGAGGGAGGGAAAAGAAGGTTATGTTAAGAAAACATTGGGGTTTGGAGTAACTGACATGCAAACCAACTTGTCTTTGTCAGACTGAAAATCTCTGTATATTCCAGTCCTTAAGGGTGTTTTAAAGTGAACCTTTGTCTTGTGCTGCCCGGGAGCACTAGGGAGCACTTGGATTGGAGCAAAAACAACCCTTTCCCATTTTTTTTTTTTTTTTATTTACTTCTTTCTACTTTTCCCCAAGAAATCGCCCACGTTTCTTGCTTTCACCACCCTCTCCCCCGCAAATTAAAAAAGGAAGAAAAGAGGGAGTGAAGAGAGGGAAGTCGACAGAAAATAAGGAACATATTCGTGCAATTTCACAGCAATATCCCCGACAGAAATATCCCCACAACTATTCCTCCTGCAGCATTATTCAATTGTTTTGACAGCAGACATTGATAAATAATGGTCATACTTGACTTGTTAAGCAAAAAGCGTCCCTTTTATCAGGAGCTTATACTTAAAGTACAGGTCACTTCAACAATCTCAACAACGAGGCTTTGGTATACAGCACTTTCTTTTTATTATTTTTTAAAAATAGTAGAACTCAGCAAAAAGCCTGAGCTCTCCGTTCTGTAGATGTCTTAACCTTATGTCTGATCATGCCTAGAGTAATATCACTTTTAAGGGCAAGGGATGGGGTGGGGAAACAAGAGACTTTCTAACGTTATCGATTGAAAGCTAAGGCATCCAACTAGCCCTGATACAGTTGTTGAAACGGAAATTTACAAGCTGGTCGTTAATACTTGCAATAAAATATCACACTCCTTTTATTCACTAACGACCGGCTTTGCATGCAATATTTTATTTCAGGTATTTTAGCTGCTAACCTGTAAATATTTAAAAGAGGGAACTTTGTTCATTATTTAATGTTAATATTATTATTATTATTTTTTCTATTCCAAACGCTTATCTAGTGAAATAGTCCTGAAGATATAATAATTCTACATATGGCGCTTTTATTTCACATCATATTTAAGGAAAGAAAAAGGACAAAAACACATAGAATTAGACATATAATTCAAAGACCACGGTACAACCTTTTCTTTTTTTTTTTTCTTTTTTTTTCTTTTTTCTTTTTTACTTCAGCAAACAAAAAAATAGTCAACTGACATGAAAAGTGGCAAGTCTTCCGATAATAAATAATAAATTACTTTATAATTTTGCAATGCAAGAGCAAACAAAAAGAGGGTTTTTTTGTTTTTACTTTTCCTATTTTTTTACTTTTTTTCCTATTTTTTTTCTAGAGAGTGAGAGAGAAAGAGAAAGAGAAAGAGAAAGAGAGAAAAACAGTCGTTATAACCAATGACTATACACATCTCTGGGGGAGGGGAAGGTTCTTGGGCGGACACATTTCAAACACAATCCCGAGACGCTTTGTGGCAAAATAGAGGTATACCTTGTTGCAATGTTTTTTATAAATTCACCTTTAAAGAGGAATTCAAAAACCTATTTTTAATCGCATCACACTTAATAGGGGGTGGATCTCAACCAAACAAAGTCAAAACCCCGCTACAGGCATGCTAGAAGAGACCCAGGAAAGAACCCCTTGTTAAGAGTCAACTAAAAACAACATTGCAAACCAATGCAGCTCCACCTTCCTGCAAGGAATCTTTCAACAATGCAGGGCTGAATCGTCTCTTTCCTGATGATGGAAAACCTACTGGAGCTTCTTTTGGCAAGGCTATCCCCAATATAGAAACAGCACCATTCGGAATGGGAGGGACCGGATAGAAAGTCCCTCCACCTTGGTTTCTCCCTAAGATGTGCAGTCAAATGAAAAGATTTCCTTTTTTTTTTTTTTTTTTTTGAGATTCACGAGTACAAATCCTTTATGTTTGGAAAAGGTCTTTTTGATCCTCCTCTGATCATTGAAAAGCGCGGGGTTTGTGGTTCTTTTAAGTATTTTTTTTCTAGTAAGGTCCCATGATTGTCTTCACAGTGTTGCTACCATATTACCTTGTCTTTTCAAATATGACTCCGTTCATCTCATGGAGCAGTTCCTTGCTAGGTTCATTACAGGGTTGTTAAATATTCTTTCCCCCTAAATTTCGAAGTCCCAACATGTTCACTTTCCCACTCTCTTCAACAGGGGTGAGGGTAAGGGCAGAAACAACAACAACAGAAATTTGAATGAATGTTCCTCATGCCTCAATAGGACTGGCTACCATGCTGTTGGGTGTATCTGGCAGCTGAGAGGACATTGATGCTACTTCACTTCCAGTAGAATTGGAACCAGGTCCTCCTTCTGAAAAATTAACCTGCCAAAAAGAAAAAAAAAATAAAAAAGAAAAAAAAAAAGAAAAGAAAAAAAAAGAGAGAGAAAAAAAAGAAGGAGAAGAAAAATAAGAAAAATAAGAAAAAGAAGTGTTGCTACAACTGTAAAACTCAAAGAAAAGTAGCAGGCAAAGAAGAACACAAAAATAAATATACAAGGCATGCAGCCAATAGGCCTGATACATCTCCACAGGAGGCTGTGTCACTGCTGGTTGCTCTGTTTAGCTTCCCAATTGACTTCACAGGAACCTTCTTTAGGCCTTCGGCCAAATCACCAAGAAAAAGTAGATTAAAAAAATGGAAAAAGAAGACTGAAAAAATCAAGCAAATAAACAAACTTATTAATGAGACTTTCTTCTCTGCCTTGCAAGAGTGGCAATCCCAATAGGATGTTCTAGTCAATTATTCAGGAGTGCATGTGTTTTCTTGACATGAAACTGAAAGACTACTTTTTTCCCCTTTTGTGCACATACCAAAATAAACCTGGAAGGAGCATCCAGGAGCAGAAGACGTTTGAAACCAGCCATCCTCTTTCATTCGTGATTCGAGGCTGGTGCTATCTCTTCTTAACGAGAGTCTGTTTGATAAAAAAGGTCACACTATTCCATCCTAATGTGCCCTGCTGCTCCCGTTAGTTTAGGAGTAGTGTTGGGAAAAGGCATGACTTGAAGGGTGGAGCTTTGTTAATCCAGAAGCATTTCTTTGGCACCTATTTAGCTGGCCAATTCTGTGACTAAGGCCCTTTCCAGATTAGAGCCGCGCCTTGAACAACCAATGAACAGTCTGTTTCTTCCACTACCCTTTCAGTAACTCTTTTCAGTATCACATAATATGTCGAATGTGTATAAATATTAATTTGTCAACCTAAAGGTCTATTTACCTTTATCTGTATGCAGTTTTGCACTATCCATCTTCCATCCTGCCTTTTCCCCCTTTTTTTGAACTATTTAATACAAAACCTCACTGCATCAAAGATTTTTAAAGTCTCATATTTTGTTAAGGCACAGTAAGTAAGGCAACCAAAGGAGACAATTTTTTCTCCCCTCTGATGGACAGCTTGATTAAAGCAGGAAAAGCAGTGGTTGCTTTAGATGTAAGAGGATGCAAATAGCCCTGCTGCTGTGATATAGTTTCCTGAGCAAGCATAGTGTGCCAGCGAGGGAAACACACTGCAGACTGCAGTTGGGCAAAAAGAAAGGGATTCTGCAGGAGAGCACGATAATAAACCGAAAAGGTCTGAATAGAATGCTAGACTCAACTACAAACCTTTATCTTCCATCACTTGGTGTAAAAAAAAAAAAAGAAAAAGAAAAATAAGAAAAAGGAAAAAAAAAAGCCCAACAGATCAAAAAAAGGTTTACATGTTAATTTTCCATAAGTCTTATTCTGAATCCCTGAATTACAATACACAAAGTACACTACTATTTTAAAGATCTGGTTTTAACATACTTAGGCCAGGAAAATGACTTAAGACTGAATTTCATTTCATAATTCATCTTGCTGTGCCTAAGTATTGTTGGTGATATGGTCCCACATGGGCTGCCAAGTGATGTAGGCATAAGGAAGTGAGTTAAGGATAGAATTTGTTCTAAAAGGTCTATTTTGTTTTGGCTTAAGTTAGTTTATTATATTGCTTGAATTTTTCACCTAAATACGTACTAGCAATTTCCTTTCCAAAGAACAACACTTAATGTAAGCTATATATATATGTGTACAGATTCGTGTGTATATATAGATATATAAAGTTATATGTAGAAGTACATGCTTAAGACATGGACTTTGAAATTTTAATGAAGAGATTCATATTTGTCTGACAAAACAAGGGCCCTGGCTGACACTGTAATAATGTATTTAAAATTCATCCTACAGCATAAAGGCAAAATCAGCTTGAAGTGGGGAGGGGTGAATTCTAGAAACTAGTTTCACAAATGTAAGTACAATTAGGTGACACATAAAGAATACTTTAGTGAACTGCTTTCAGTTTTCTGGAGTGTGCAAGATACTATCAGACCTGAGTCGGGCCTTATCCAAACTCACACTCAACTCAGAAATATCTCTGCTGTACACTAAGGTCGATTTTGCACCAAGCTCTGTGAAATCAATTCAGTTCTCTGCTTTTACAGATGCAGTTATGCCCGCCTTGCAATTTCTGGAAAACCCAGCTAATCTGGGTTGCTTGTCTCTCTGAGAGCATCTGGTACCTGGAGTGAATCGCCCACTGCTCTGCCCCGGGTACCGGCTGGCTCGGGCTGGGAACCGACACTTACTAGTTGCTGAAAAGCAGGTTGGTCTATGTCACTCTGCAATGCGAAGTCACTCAGTACTTTCCAGGGCGGCTGGTAACTCTGCACCTCCACAGGGTTCGCCTGCAAACCACCGTCGTGTCTCTCCGGACTAGCAGCCACCATTGGAGTTCCTGTCATCCCTTGGATATTCTGTAAACAGCCCAGCAAAAGATGTTAATGAGCTTGGTTAGCTTTATTGTATATAAACGCTGAGTCAATAAACTGCTTTCTATCTTATCTATACGGTCGCTTGTATTTGCTTTGTTAATCTGCTGTGAATGTCTTACTCTATTCTACTCTAGGTCAGCCTGTTTCTACTCGCTGCATTTATCACGGTGGAAGTTTACTTTCTTTCCCTTTAATCCTCCTATTCGTCTCAAGGCATACCCCCTCCGCCCCAGCTCTCTTGAACACGAGCACTCTGTATCCAGACTGCCAATGCACGTCTCAAAACGAGAAACGGTTAATCCTGCTCCCTTCTATAGCTCGCATCCAGTCTGGTTTTGTTTTGCGTGACCTTTACTGGATCGTATATCCACGACACGGCAAACCTGGGGTACGTCATTACCGCGCTCTTTCGGAAAAAAAAAAAAAAAAAAAAAAAAAGCCCCAGCCCTCTCAGTATGCCCTGTGGTGCAGGCACAGTGTACAACATAACTCCAAGCCTCGACGAATAGATTGTTCAGGCGAGTTAATAACACCGTGTTTTATTGCATTCCAACAGGGTAAAATGAAACTCCTTAAATTCCACTTAACTAGGCAGCCTTATGAATTAATAGTCATTCTCGGGTCAGTCAATATACGCAGGGAGAGTAACAGACTCTTCTTCAAGAGGACTTACAACAACAACAGCAAAAAAGAAACAAATTTGGCTTAAAATGGAGGCAGACAATTTGTTCTGCTGAACCCAGTGCATTCCACTTGTTTACATCACCCATGCATATATCTGCAGAAAAGAGGTCTACATAAATATAACTCTATATAAATTAACCTGTAAACACTATAGTAATTCCGAAAAATTGGCATTGCATTTGTCTTTTTTTTAGTAAGTGTACTGACAAACATATGCACTTTGTAGGCTATAAAGTGCTAAGAAAAACACCTCTTATTTTATTTTTACTTTTCTTTAAACTATTTTTACTTCTGGAATTACTCCTGTTTAAAAACATGGAAGAGGGCAAAGGCGTCATTTTCTCCTTAAGGAGTCCTTTGCATTTGCAATATAAATATTAGACGAGACTGGGTATTACATCCCATAAGCTCTGCAGGTCTCATTCATGCTACAGAGAACTTCGTCTAAGCTGCTGCATATCCTTAACCCCACAAATTCTGCATACGCTTGGAGCAGCCGAAATCGGCTTCTCGCTGTGGTCTGTTTCGATTGCACTGACAGCAGAAACTAACGGGTAATAGCTAAGCAGTATCATTTTCTTTGTTTTCAGGGAGATCGCAAAAAATCAACAGCATCAAACAGAGCCCTGGGGCTGTCCGTGCCGGACATACTCCAAGGGGTTCTCCCCTTGGGAATTAAGGCAGCATACGGACAGAGGCCGAAGCCACTTACAGTTTTGTCATTGGGTTGCTGCTGCTGAAGTTGCTTCATCATTATGCTTCTTTTTTTGTCCTTGCATCGCTTGTTTTGAAACCAAACCCTGATGACCCTCGGGCTGAGGCCAGTCATTTCTACTAGTTGCTCTTTCATGAGGGCGTCAGGTCTGGGGTTGGCAGCGTAGCAGGTCCTCAAGGTGTGAAGCTGTTTTTCATTAAGGACAGTCCGGACTCGGGTGGTCTTCTCGGGCTGCTTGTGGACGTGCGGTCGCAGGGCTGGCTGTCTGGCAGAGATAGGTTCTGCTGTAAGGGAAGGGGAAGGGAGGAACAGGATCCCCATGAGTAGGAAGCAGGGAGTCTGCAGAGACTATGAATCTAAGCTGGTGGGACAGGGGGAGGTGGCAGGCGGAGGGGCGGGGGGCGCCTGATGAACCCTCTTTCAAAGGCCATTCAAGCACTCAGATCTATCGGAGCTGCTGCAGCCTCCTCTGCTTTATGCGCTGGTGGAGTGACTGACATTTCTGACTCCACAGACAATTAATTTGCAAAAACAAACCACCCCCCTAAAACCCCTAATGACAGAAGCTTGAACCTGTATGAAACTTGACAGGGGAGGGCAGGCGAGCTAAGGTGTATACACGCTAGGAAAGGAGGAGGAGGGTTTTATGTATTTGTTTCCTGACAAATGACCAAAACAGACTCTTGGCCCGAAAATTAGTGAAAGAATTCTTCTTAAATTAATCATAATTCTGGTCTGCTTCTTGTATTGTGAATCTAGCTCATTTTAGCCAGAAGCCGTGATAACGTGCAACGGCTCCCGGCAGTTTGACGCTTCCAAACCAGAGCAAAACAAGCCAAATCCTCTGCACCATGCCAATGGTAAAAGAAAGAACCTATGAGAGCTCTGTATCTCAGAACACGGGAGATGGGATTTATCTTAAAAAGTGGAGGTGCTAGGTGCATTTCCTTATACTTTAGATGAATAATTTAAAAATATCTATCTAGTGCTTTTAATAGGAGAGCAAGCCTAGCAACTCCTGGAAACTGCCAAGAAACGCAAAACTAAGGGTGGCATCACATCAAGAACTCAAAGTGTTCCTGTGATTCTGCTATTCTTCTGTGCGTTGCGTAGCTGTAGCTATTATGTGTAATCTGACCCTGTCGAGGGAAAAATAAAAACAGTACCTTTTTTTTTTTTTTTTTCTAAGACTGTTTGGGTAACAGTGAGAAGTGCTCGCTTTTGTACAGTCTGGTTCCGACTTTTCTAATTGTAACAATACATCAGCAAATGCGATGACGACAGTACGAAGGCTTCAAATCTTATCAGTATTGTACCTGCCGACACACTAAGCCTTTCGGAGACATGCACAAACACGATATAGGGAGCACAATCTCTCTAGAATTCTCCCTGATCAGTTACGGGATTATTTCTCCGTATATATAGATTTGTCTCCTGAAAGCAGCTCAGAAGAGGGAAATGAACCCGTTTTAGAATACGTGTATTTACATATAACTTTCCGGACTGCAGTTACTTGCAGAGCAAAAAGGCCGACCAACCTTGTATTGTCCAGCCTAGTTAGCCTCAGAGACGTGTCCCTTCCTAAAGTTAAGGGTCTCTGAGTATTTGACGAACCCGTCGAGAACTGGAAGTATGAATGAAGTTGCAAGGTGGGGCGACTCTGAAGTTACAAGGCTGAGTTTTGGGATGAAATTCTCATCAAATCACATGAAACGTTTCAAGAAGGCAAGAGTCACTTTAAAAGGCAATTACCGAAGATTAGCTTGTTGACAGTCTTAAATTACAGCCTAAGCGCCAGCCTGTAGTTATGAAGTCTATCTCTTTTCAGACCCCACTTCCTCCAGCGCTCAGAACAGCTTCTCCGCTCGCTCCTGAGGCAGCGGAAGGGTCTGAAAGCGCAGACCTGCTCTCCGCAGCGGCTCGTCCCTCTCCGGCTCAGGGCTGCCGCAGGCTCGGGGAGGGTGATGGAGGAACACTGCACCCGGTGCGCGGTGGGGGCGGGAGGAGGGCAGGCTGGCGGGCGGGGGCGCGGCCCCTCCGCAGGTGTTCCGCCTCACGCGTGCCGCCAACGCGGACGTTTCTCGCGGCAGCAGCCCTGACCGTGACCCGCGCCTCCGCCGCCGCCTCTCCGCGGGCGCGCACGCTCGGGCCCGGCTCTCCACTGAGGCGCGGGACCCCCTGAGACTGTGGGGGTCTCCCCGCCGCCAGGAGCGGGACCGGGCATCGCCAAACCCCGCGGGTGTCCGCGGCGCTGGGCGCGGGCGGTACCTGCCATCTGCAGCGGCCGGGCGGGATGCAGGGGGCTGAGAGGGTCCCCGCCGCCCAGGCTGGCCCTCTCCACCACGTCGTGGTCCGCCCGGCAGAAGAGGCCGTCCTCCCGCAGCGCGAATTCATCGCCGGGGATGAGCTGGCGGCTGCAGGCCACGCAGCGGAAACACTCGATGTGGTACACCTTGGCGCGGGCGCGCATCACGAAGTCATTCTTGCTGAAGCCGATGCTGCATTTGGCGCACTTGATGCCGTATAACCTGAGCAGGGCCCAGCCCAGAAAGAAGGGAGGGAAGGAGGGAGAGCACGGGAGGGGGAAGGGGGAGGGCAGGGAAGGGGCGGGGGGGGGAGAAAGGAAAAGGAAAAAGAAAGAGGTTTTCACTCCCGCTCGTGGGCAGCCCCTGGCCCCGCGTAGACGCGCCACACGCAATCCAGTGCTTTAAAAAGCATGGACAACACAGAAGCCAGAAGAGGAAAGGCATAAGTCGGATCCACTCGCAGTCGGTGCCCTGATCCCTGTACCGTAAAAGGTGGAGTGGACACAAACACACCCGTGGAAGAGAAGAGTTGGGAGGCAGAGGTGTAAGAAGAAACAAAAATCGACCCCCCTTCTTCCCGAGGATATCCGACTTCTCCCTCTTGCCCCAGCGCTCGGGCTGCCGCAGGAGCGGGGCCATCCCTGCCTCCTCACCTGACCTAGCCTGGCCTGGGGCTGAACTGGACTACCCGGCCGCACCAGGGAAAGGCGAGACTGCCGAGGCTGCCGTCCCAGACACAAACCTGCCAGCTTCGCCATATTGTGATACTTTTTGCGCGGAACCCACTCAAGACTTGTGCCACTTGATGTGTGCTCGGACTGCCTTCAGCTTAGCCTCTGGGACCCAGCAGGGGTGACTCCCAGTGCAGGGTCTCCTCCCCTAGTCCCCTCTCACCAGATTAATTTAATACAAGAGTATAAGCATAACACACATGTCTCCTCAGGCTTACTGTACTGTAACTCCTCTCTCCTGCCCCCAACAAAAAGGCAGTTTCGGTGCTCTGGCTCTGCAGCTTGTCTCTACCTCAGCCTCCCTGTCCCGTCTCTCCTCCTCCTGACGCTTTCACCTTGAGCCGGGGCTCAAGCGCTCCGGTAGGAATGAGAGGGCAGCCTCTCGCTGGCAGCCCCACAAACAGATTTTGAGTTTCTGGAGAGGGTGGCGGGCTCCTCGTCTCCCGTGGAAGAGAGGACGACAGTTCACCCACCAGTAAATAAACATAAGAAAATGCTCCAACTCGGGTGTCGAACTGCACGCTCTCGTTTCCCACCGGGTCTTCTTAGCCAGAAGTCCTTGGTATGATCTAAAATTAACATCTTTCCGCAAAAGTACGGGTACATGCACTTAGGCACGCTCACAATCCACAGAGCTGTGAAAGCTGCTCCTAAAACTGAACTAATATTTATCCCCACCAATTTCCTCAGCAGTATACTTCCTTAGAGATACAGTCTGTAATGTATGCTTGTGAGTACACACTTCTTTAGCTTTTATGGCTATGGAAGTGCACTAATCCTATATTCAGAGCTACATATAACCGAATTACACAGTTTTGAGAAGAAAAAACCCAAACGGCTAGACAGCAAAAGAGCAGAGGGATCGTAAAATAGGTGCATTCATAGGTACAAAAGTTGCGGTGGTTGCCGACAGGTTTGACACTTAGAGATCGGCTCATGGTCTAATTCAAAGTCAACTTGCAAGTAATGTACTTTTTCCTTTCTAAATTGTAGCAAACTAAATTTATTCAGTATTACTTAAAAGAGTTGATTTTTTTTTTCTGCTTTAATTTCTCCCGCTCAGTTCTATCAGGAGGTAAGTGAACACATTTCGGTCCAAACGTTTTCTTTCCATTTGAAATTAGTGAAAGGACAACATTTAAGAGCACGGCTCCAGCGTTCTTTTAAAATTAAAGGAAAAAAAAAAAAAGCTCTGGTTTTCACCATTTTAGAACTTGGAGAATAATCTCACTATGGCTTGAAGGAATGGTCTGCTTATAAATTGTGCACTGGAGAAGGAAAGACTCGAGGGTTTTATTTCAATTCAGAATTACACAGAAATCAGAAGATATCTTAGGTGGTTAGGTGAATTGCTTCCCAAACTTTCTGAAAAAAAAAAAATACTGTCCATACCTCAGTGTCATACAAACTTATGATTTGGCAATTCCAGTAGGCGACACTGAAACGGATCAGCATGACCCAGGAGCACAAATAATAAACACAGTCGAAATTCCTGCTTTGGTTTCTCTATAGTGTCAGCATTGGCAACTCTCACATTTTATCAGTTACCAGATTTTAATGTGAGGAAGGAAGCGGTTCCATTATCTAAATATACCCAATTGTTCGCGAACAGATGATGGGCAATTTGATCTGCTCTGTCTAATTCATCAGTACAGATAAGATAAGAAAGAAAAGGCAGTCAGATATCACCAAAGGGGTTAATATTTAAAAAAGATTAAATGTCAGTTATTTTAGCTAAGAAACATTTCGGTCTAGGTTTTAACACTCCCATAAAAGGATCCTCCAGTGAGAAGGAAATTTGGGGTTCGTTTTTGTTTTCCTTTTGCTTTTTGTTTTTGATAGGCCTAGTTTAAGTAGGGTTTTCTTTTTAGGCTTTTTTCTACCCGCGTATTTATTTTTACGGCATAAATGCTTGAAGTGCCTTTCTTTTGAATGCCACTATATCTCTGCAGAAACACAGAGAGATGTATTTCTCAGGTTGTGTTAGAAAGTGATCTATTCCGTTTCGCTCATAATATCTACACTATTAAAAATATTCTTCGTTATCTACGATTCCCCCCTTGGTTAGAAGCACAGGATGCTTTGTCAAAGTCTTCGAAAAGGTCCTACAAGGTCCCGAACCTAGTTCTATTAATACAGATATTTACATTTGAAAAGAAGAAATAAAAAACTTCAGGACTAACTTTTTTCTTCGCAGGTCTATTCATGGGAAAACACGTAAAAACATACCAATTATCTTTTACCCGCTTCCTCACAGTTTTTACTCTTAATTCCTCTTTCGAATTTATAAAATTAAAAAGAAAAAGAAATCCTCACCGAACAATTAAACAACGTAAATGGCGTACCTGATATAATCTCTTTTACAGTAGGTTTTGCCATCCCTAACAAAGCACGTACAGGTCTCGTCCAAATACTGATTACACTCTGCACACTTCAAACACGCCGCATGCCATTCCAAATCCGGAGAAACCCTCAGAATATACTGATCGTGAATTTGATTGCCGCAACCAACACATAGGGAAATCAGACGTTTTTCTGAAATGAAAGTAAATACATGATTGACTAGCCGTTTACTCTCCTACAGAGATAAACACACTTTTAATGTCATTCCCTTATAAAGAGTATTGTGGGAGCGTTGTTTGGTTTCTGCCTTTTTTTTTTTTTTGTTGTTTGTTTGTATATTTCGGGAGAGGGGGTGTTTGTTGGGGTATTTTAAGTTGGTTTCTTTTAAAGAATATTACACTTTTGGATGGTAACTGTAGTGTGCCATCAAAACGTTGCCTCGCTTAAGAAGGAGGCGGAACATATGTTAAAATGCAAATGTGAAGGGTCTTTGGGGTGAAGGTCCTCATTTCACAAACCTTGCACGGAATCAAAACTCCAAACTCCCACGTTGTTTAATTTTTATTTTATTGTTTGTTTGTTTGAATGCCCTGCCTTACTAGGAGAGCACCTTGTGTTTCATTTCGTATTTTAAGAGGCTCTGACTGGAAACGATGAAGCATGGTTGGGTGCACTTCCCACTCAGCCCTTTCCCTCACTAGAAGGGAGTCGAGGCTTCTAGCAAGAACAAGCATCATTACAGTTGTCACTTGCTCTCTTTTGCAAGTCTAATGCTAATACCCCTAAGACTGACTAGGTGCTGGGTAGTCAGCCAGCCTCACCGCAGACTATCACGAGAAGAATTTAGAGCTCCGTGGTTGGAGATCCCATCAAAATCCTGTCTACTCCCCAAACTTTCAAAGAGAGTAGGACCCCAGGCTGTTAACATATAAGGCTACGACACAGCAAGCATGCAGGCATGGTAACAAAGGCACCTTCTCTACCATTCAAATGAAGTTCAGCACTTTAGCAGTTCGTCTGCCTGAGACGATTACAATAGACAGCACATTTATTCCAACAATGGTAAAGATTCCGCCTTACTTTTTGGTGGGTCTCCCATGTCTCCCATATCTGTAAGAGGGTGTAATGTCCACAGTGAAATGGTGTACGGTTTCGTTTTAAGACCCCAAAGTAGGTTTGAGAGCTGTCGCTAAAAATAAGAATAATAATAATAAAAAAAAAGTAGAAGTATTAACAGAAGCAAAAAAAAAAAAAAAATCGAAATCGGGGAAAAAAAAAAAAAAAAAAGAAAATGGCACAAAACACCACCGGCGTGGGAGACACTGTCAGGGCTGCGGAGAGAGAAGGGGACGCGCGGTGAGGCGCGGTGCGGGGCGCGGCGCCGGGGGCGCGGCGGGGTCCGTCCACGCGGAGCGGCGCGGCGCGGGAGCGGTGCGGAGCGGAGCGGTGGCGGTGCGGCGCAGGAGCGGCGCGGAGGCGCGGCGCGGTGCGGAGCGGTGCGGAGGCGCGGCGGTGCCGGACTGGGCGCTGGCGGCGCGGGCTCTGCCTCGCCCTTATCTCTTACTCAAACTTCTCTGCTCCAACTCAGCCCGCTCGCCATTGGCGCGACGTCACGCGCGGGGACGTCACGCCCGCGCGCGCCCATTGGCCGCGGGCGGCGCGGCGCAGCTGCCCTGATTATCATATTTCAGCGTCTGGCGGCGCGGCCGCCCGGCTCGGGTTCGCGCCGCCAACTTTTCCTCGCTCCTTATTTGTATTTCCCTTTATACTTTCTTCTTGTCGCTCTCCTCCATCGCCGGCGCTTATCTCCCGTCACACCTTTCATTTTCCTTCCCGGCCCCGCTCGGGCTCCTATGCCCCTTCCCCCGTCCGGGCTTGCCGCGCCACATGCACCATTTCCATATGGATATATACACATACATACACACACATACCCACACACACATATATATATATACACATATGAATATGCATATATATATATATATATATATAGTTTCTTTTTGTGATGCTGTTAATCCAACCGTTTTCTTCCAGAGCTTTTTATCTTTCCCAGGCGGGTGCCACGCTCTGGTTTGCCAAGGCGGAGATGCCCTGAACAGGGAGGGTAGAGTGGGTTCTCTGGGCACGACCCCAGCTATGAGGTGGGACTGTTTACGTTTCTCCTTCAGCTTCTTTCTCTTAAATTCATGGATAAAATCTTCAATATTTCTGTTAAGCACAAGATCGAAGAAGGTACAAATATTTACCTTCTATTGTCTCTCAAGAACTTCTGTCTTTCCCCAGAGAGAATCCCTTAAAATTCTTATTATTAAAAAAAAAAAAAAAAAAAAAAAAAAGGGGGGGGGGAAGAAAAAAAAGGGGATGTAGGGGGTGGAGAGAAGACGTGGACTTGCTGTCGGAGCGGACCTGCGGCGCTGCTCCCTGGAGGCGATGCGGGGAGTCCTCATCGAGAGCCGCGGCCAGGAGGGGTGCGGTGCGGTGCCCGTGCCCTCTTCTGCGCAGTGGTGCACAGCGCCCCTCGGATTCCAAAGGGCGGGTATCTGAAAGTTTCCCAAACCAGGCAAAATATATCTTAGAAATGGGCACTGATTTCTTTGTGTGTGTTTTCAAAGGATTCCAGTTGGGCTACTCGGTGCCTGTCCTTCAGTCTGTACGCCGAACTGTACCCGTTCCCGAATGTGTCCACCCCAGGCACTAACGACACCCCCCTCTCCAGACCCGGATTTAAGCGTTCCCTTTGAGTTTGTTTAGATCCCGTTTTTGTCTTCTGTTCCATGTGGACTGTTACACCGCCCTCATCAACGTAGGGTAGAAGTGCCCTCCAATCACTATTCATCAGGAAAATATACTTGTTTGCAATGTCCCATGTTTTTAAAAGGCAACCGAGTTTGGGTGTAAGAGAGGCAAAGCCATATTCGTGCAGAATAATTTTCCACGAGGAAGTCTGATTGCAATGAAACAGCCACGAAATAGTTCTGAAACTCGCATTTGTTATTGGGAGAGCTACTAAACAACGGACCTTCTTGGATTCCTAACTTTCTTTGCAAGATGTTTTCCTTTGAGAAGCTGAGGGGGCAAACACATCCTCCAGGTTTATTTCAAACAAGAAGTGGGACCCAGTGTTGCCGCTTGCGGAGATAACGAAACTACCCTGAAATGATCTCAAGACAGTGTCAGGAGGTAAAGATACGGTTGTAAACACGCGCACACAGTTGATTTACATATTCGACGTTTAAATAAACAGTGTGAAATGCAACTCTTCTAGGTGACCACTTCCACACCTAAGAAACTGGCGATATACCTATACATGGGGGTGTTTATGTACGTGCACATATATAAAAGACTAGGTATACGTATAACTATGGAATACCTAGGCAATTAGGTATCAGAATAAAAGCTTTGTTAGCTGAGTAATCAAAAAGCATTTGAAAGACTTCTAAGCCGGGCAGCTTCGGACAGCTTGGTACGTGTTTGGGGCAAACCGTTAGTAATGGCCAATTTCACCGAAATCCACGGCTGCAGTGTCGTCTCTGCGCCGCTCCCGCCGGGCCAGGTCGGGGGAGCATGGCCGCACCCGGTTTCTGCCCGTGCCCCTGCCACCCCCGCCGCTCCCGCCGGGGCGGCGGTGTGCTCTGCGGTGCCCGGAGGAGAGGGTCCCTCCGCGGGGCGTAGCGCGGTGCCCACCCGGCCTCTCCCCGCGCCCGGGCGCGCAGGCAGCGCGGCGACCTCTGCTGGCCGCGGGGCGAGCGACCGCGGCCCCGCGCGGTGGGCGCGTGTCGGACCTTTTGTGTCTTTCCTCCCTGTACGCTGCAAATGTCATCCTCTACCGCTCCCCGAGGGGCATGCCAAGGCCTCCTTCCGTCTCCCACCCCACCACTTCCCCCTTGGTGACCTCGTCCGCTGCGAGCTGGAAAAACCTCCGAGTAATTACAAAAAAAAAAAAAAAAAAAAAAAAAATCACCCAATGTCTGAGAAAAAAAATATTCCAAGATTTTATGAGACGCGAAAAGCGAAGGTGTTTTTCCGTACTGCATCCTATGCATTTTTTTCCCCTTGGATTTTTGTACATATTTAAAAATTTTGACCTGTTTAAAGTACAGCTCCTCCCGGATTTGGAATAACACTTCTTATTTTTCACCGTTACACCCTTGATTGAAAATAATTCAATCTGGTTGTAATTCTATTAACCCCCATAGCCTAACTTTTGGTTTAACTACTGCTTCTGGGAGAGGTGACTGCATTTTAAGCTTGATCTTTGCAAATGATGTGCAATAAGCGAGAAACCTGTCTCCGCCCCACAAACCAGGATTGGGAAGAAAAGGAAGGCTTTGATCAAGGGTTTTTTCCCCTCCTGTGCTAGTGATTTGCTTACTGTGTATTCGATTCGCGCTCCCAGTAAGGCGAAGCTCTATATTTAGCCGGCATCAGAATCGGGTTTAAGGGAGTGGAATAATGAGTGGGACTGCCAGTTTCAATGAATAAGGTACTTAGAGAAAAACCCTGGTAAAGGATTTCTTTTATATGATATCAGTACACACGTGAATGGGAAGACGTAAACCGAGATTTGCACATACACGAGACAGTTCCGAAAATACCCCCCCCCCCCCTTTATCGTATTTATTTACTTTTGGGATGGGGGCTGGGAAAGCCCGCTAGAAGTCGGTGACTCTACACAGTAATCAATAGCTTTCATCACGTTGAGGGGCTCAAATGAGATTATATGCATTCAAGGGAAGGGAACGGGGGCCAAAAAAAAAACCAACCCAAAACCCAAAAAAACCCAAACACAACCCCCAAACAGATAGTGACGATTAACCCTTTCCGTCCCGCAAAGAACCGTTATAAATTCTGTCCTGAGTTTGCTTAGTGGCGAAAATTAGGACGGCTTCCCAGGGGAGACAAAAAAAAAAAAATCAGCTTTGGGAAATGATTAAGGAGGTATTGCTGGTCTCTGAAGAGAGGAAGTGAGTTCGGTAGGGGCTGGGTGATATGCCCTTGCTAGTGGCTGAGGCAGTACGGGGCTGCGGCGGCCGTGCGCCGGGTGCGCAGGGGTAGCAAGGGCTCCTTGCCCGCCCTTCCGGGGCTTGTCGCGTTCACCGTCCCGGGTTCAGACCAGGGGACCCGGCCGCAGGAGGCAGCGGGTTCCCCACTCCGGTCGGGAGAGCTATTTTTGTCCCACGGTATGGCCGTGGCTCAGCGCAGCCTCGCTGATCGGGCACGCAGAAAGTCCTCTTCAGTCTGCTCCGGCTTAAAACTTGAGGAGTTTTGGACCAAAAAAATGCTTTGGAAGAAGGGTTTGGATTTGAGGTTCCCAGACGTTCAGTTTTCCCCTCGCTATCTTGAGGAACGTGGTGAGGAGCCCGTGCGATAGATGTGCCGAGAGGGGAAGAGGTTTCGCACAAGGCTGAAACTGGAAACAGCTCAGCGGGGAAATCAATCACGAAATGAATTAGCTGCTCCGGGGTGTAGGCTTTGACTCATCTAGAGGTGTGCGATCTTTAATCTTCAAGCCTTAGCTACTGCATGTGAGGGAGAAGTGTACCATAACAGCACTAAATCTATCAAAACAGAAGAAAACCTGTCAGTGGGCTTCTGCACGCCCAGGAAACCTTCCTGACTTTTAATAATACAATCAAGCTTATTAAATCCCGCTACTGCTTAATTAAAGGAAAAAAAAAGGGAAAAGAAAGAAAAAAAAAGAAAAGTAGAACACAGCATCCTTTCTCTCCTAGACCGTTCCCGGAGTTCAGTAGGACACAGAGTGTCTCCATAGGACTGGCCGGCATTAACGCATCCACTTTTTTTTCCAGCCAGAAGTGGACATGCTGTCCTGGGTAGCCTAGACAGGGGAGTAAGGTCTTTGGCAGGTGGGGAAAAGGGAAAATAAATCCCGGAAAAATTCTGGGGAGAGGGAAATCCCCCAAAGATGTTATGGAGGTGTGAGAGCACGGGTCGGGCCGAGGCGTGGAAAAGCCCAGTTTGCCCTCAGCCGAGTGCTGCCTGGCCTTAGCGCCCGCAGCCCCAGACGCACATGGGGAACGAGGCAGTTCGGGGATGTTTATTGCTTTAAACTTTCCCCTTTGTTATCTTCTCCGTGTCAGGAAGTGTTCGAGGACAGGAAATACAGCGGCGATTTTGTCTCCGGGGTGAACAGAAATCTCAGGGTAGAGAGGGAGTTTCAGGCCCACTTTCAAGTCCCGGCTCTGGTGAGTCCCGCCGAGGCGATTGGGCTCTTTCGTTCCCCTTGCTGGCCCTGGGAGCTGTGTGGGCTATGAGGGGGAGGCAACGACCCGAGCCCAGCCCTGAGCCGCTCCCAAAGGGCGCCCGTCCCACGTCGGGGATCAAACTGGACAGAGAGAGGGGATGCAGAGCAGTGGAAGAACCCTGTCCCTCACGAGTCTGTCCTGCCTTAAATGTGCATAGGGGACACCCCAGTCCTACCCCCTCGTAAACCGGATTACTTCCTTGGGAAATTTTCCTCTCCAAAATACCCTGCACCCTATCTTACTGCTGGTAAAATGGCCCTTCTTCACATCCCAGGAAAAGAGCCCACAGCCCCGTCTCTGGAGTGTGGCTTTGTAAAGGAAAAAACCCCAAAACCCCACCCTCCCCCCCACCTAACAAATTAATAACATCGTCCTGATCAGCGACAGTAACCATAACACGGCAGCAGAGCAGCAGCCGAGCGGGCGCGGGGGGCCGGCGCTGTCGGGGCCCGCGGCCCCACCAAGGTGGGGAGGCTGCTCGCCCCTGGCATGCCTGAGCCCGGCCGGAGGGCACTGGGCACCCCGGCACATCGCGCCTGGCTGGGAGGCAGGCAGCGGGCGGATCCACTCCGCTCCGCTCGGCTCCGCTTCCCGGCCGAGCAGCTCCGCAGGGCGCCCGGCTGTACGGGCCGCCCGCCCGGGGCCGAGGCGTGGAGGCGAAGGCGGCGGGAGAGCCGCGAGCCCGCCCGGTGCCAGCGGAGCCGGCTGCTGTCCGAAGGGCTCCTGCCGGCGGAGCGAAGGCGCCTTCTCTCGGACGCGGCGGGGCGTCCACCAGGGCCACCTTTTGCCCCTGCTTCGCTCGCAGCAGCGGCTGCAGTGCAGTGTCTCACCAGCTCCGAATTCCGCCGTGCGAAAGAAGGCATTGCCTAGCTGTCTTTCCGAGAGTCTCGCTTTCCTCCCCAGCTCCTCGCTGACCTTCGCAACGGGGTTTCAGGCGATAAAAAAAAAAAAAAAAAAAAAAAAAGAACCACCCCCCCCCCAAAAAAAAAAAAAAAAAAAAACAACACAAACACCCTCCAACTAGATCAAAACACCAGCAGCGAGCACCAAGCAAATGAAGAAATGTAACAACTGGAAGACACTAAGCCTGACGATTGGTAGTCCTCTTGTCTGACAGGTAACGATTTACTTTAGACTCAACAGAGGATATACCACTCGTCTTTGGTCATTGTAAGGTATATTTATTGCTTCTTAAATGAGCATAATACAATTGACAGCCACAACCAAAACCAAGAAACATTCTGTGCATCTTAAAACCAAACACAGAGTTATCTGCATGGAAGTTAAAGAGGTTGGGTTAATCAGCTGAAGAGAGTCAAACCGTGTAAACCAAAAATTAAGTCTGGTTAAACTGGGTATTATTGCCTAGATCCTGCAAATAAATATTGCAAAATTAGCAGCCAGAGAAGCAGTAGGGAGACCCAAAAAGGAGACCAAGTCTAAACAGGGAAAAATTAGAATTCAGTCAGATGTTGGTGTGTCCAGATGAATATCTCAACCACATACAGTTTATTAGACTTCTGAAGAGAGGTTGCCTAACTACAACAGGAGAAAAGAAAAGTCAAATCAAAACAAAAACCACTGAAAAGGATTTGCATAATGCTAACACTGCAACTTTCAAAACTGCAGACATAAACTTGTTAAAGTGGCTACATACAAAATAGGAGAATCCTAAGTGATAGGTAGTGCAACCAGAACATTAGTGGGATGAATTAAAGATGGACTGTGACCCTTTGTACAATATTTTCTCATGCATGAAGGCAAAAGCAGGGTCTGTGGAGGGGAGTTTTTATGTGTTGTCCACTGTTCAGTGGTCTCTCTTTTGAACAGGGGCAAATAAAAGCCATCAATAAATCATAACTCTTACATTAAGAACAAGCATGCACAATATACTTACGGCTTAGCATTTTTTCCTGCTAGTTCCATCCATTACAAATGAAGATGAAAGGAATATTATACAATACAGTGGTATTGGCTGCTGTTTGTATGTAGATAGAAAGTAAGTCAGAGTATTAATGCAATAGGTACCACCAATACATGTGTTATATGTTTGTGACGTTCATCTGGAGCATATAATCATTATGAAAGCTACTTGTGGTTTCCTTTGTATTTCTCAGAGTCCTGCATTGCATCCCAGCTCATGACAAGAAATGTACCATGACTAAGTGTAGCAAGAGCTTGAGCTGCTCCTCAGCATTTTTCCACTTCCTCTACAAGGTGTATTTCTGGCTGTATGGTTAGTTGTATCCACATATTGTGACTTTTCCAACTGTGTTGCACCCAGCTTCGGTTTCCCTGGGTAAACAAATAAATACAGGGTGAACTCAGCATCTGAAGATCCTGCACTGCAGTGTGTACTTTAACAGTTTCACTGCCAAAAACACTTTTGGCAGGTAAGGAATTTTTAAGTGGCATCAACTTCCTATCTGGGCATGTAATGTGTTTGAGCTGCAGGTCAGGGGAAATTTGATGTCTTTAGGACAGCTTTCCAGTTTGCCTGTAGGTTGTCTACTATGCAGTTGTCCACTTGGCGACAGGTTGGAAAAAAAAGCAAACCTCTTTGGAGAAGGCAGGCCAGTAAATATGTTCTAATCCCAGGACCATACTTAACACGTACTCTGGACTACAGTGCAAGTGCAATCAGTAAAGAGGTGGTGTCATTCCCACTGTTGTCAAGGGTATGAAAATGAATGGAAGGCCTAGGAGAGAGGCTAGACATGATCTGATCTGAAGACCATATGCATTTGATCCATGATGTAGGATGAAATATATATGTAAGGAGTGGTTAAAGTGAAGAGAATGTGATTTAGGGAAAAGATAAAAAAGGATGAATGTGGCTTTAGGGGTGGGAGAAAAATGTATGGAGGAACAAATAGAATGACAGACGGGCAGAGGTGAGAGAAATGTTTAAGAAATTGAATGCAGTGTCATTGGAAACTGAGAAAATAAGGAAGAAGGAAAGAAACCAGTGGTGAACAGAATATAAAAGAAAGAGCATGTCAGAATGAAGAATGAAGAGAGGGAAGATGGAGGCAGGGCAAGAAAATAGACGAAAGCTTCTTTCCAGAGTGTGTTTATAATTGGCACTGAGACAGTGACAAATCAGATGCTGCCACTAATGATGATGATTTGACACTTGACAGCAGAAATTCTCCAATCTCCTTCATAAAAATATTTTTCTGTTATAGTACAACCAGTCTTAGTGTATGTGATAAAACATAGCTATGCTTATATTAATTTCAGCATTGTAATTATTTACTTCTTCACCACTCGAATTAGTGTAGAACTTCTTTCTTATAATAAAGGAAATGCTTTTGTTTATTTTGTTTTTCAGAAAGCACTGTTATTTTAAAAGAAAATACCCACAAAACCTCCCTCCCCAAAAATGTCTCTCTCTTTCTATAACTCCTGTAGGTCAAAGAGGACTGCTGCTTCACATATGTGCAGAAACTAGCAGGCCTATAAAAACTTGATGTGAATCAGCACTGCTCCATTAAAGGTCAACTACAGCTGAATCAAGCTACTCTTAAAAGGCATCTACCAGAAAGAAGAAATATGAGACAGACAGGAACACTATAGAAAGGGATAGGTATTAATCGGAGCAAAAGACAGACAGCAAAAACAAGAAAATTCTGCCAAGCTTTAATACTTTTCCACTAATATGTTCAACAATGGCCTTATACCCTACACATTCTGTCTGGCTAAGGTCATGTTGAACTTAGCTATGCAAAAGGAAGCAGCTGTCAACTGTAGCACATGGCAGATGGAGAAATCTTATCAGATTTTTAAAACATGAAATTACTTCTTTTTCTTCAATTTAGAAATTGATTTTCTGTGTGACATTAGAAACCCTTATGCTGGAGCCACATGTTACAATGAGCCATCTTCTACCTCTGTGTGACAAGATAAGGATGTTTTCGTTATGTGTGTATATTTTGCCATACTTGGATTTTCAGAAATGATTGGGGTCAGCCTTATTTATCTGTTTCAGACCTCCTTTCCCTTTATCTAGGCTGTACTATAAATATTATTCTGATAATGATGAGTTTGGTAACATTTGCTTATGTGGTGAAAAGGAAAACCAGTTTCATTTCAGGAATTATGACAGGAGGTCACAACAGGTGAGCAGAATAGTCCTTCCTCTCTTTCAAATCTCTGTTAGAGAGCTGGCAGCGTTTCTTGGTGGAACTTCACCAATCTGAACAGTTTATAGAACCTGTGATTCAAAAATTCAGCAAATGGCTAACAGTTTGAGACAAAGATTAGATATTCCAGATGCATGAACCTGCCCAGAAGCACCATTAAAAATGGGTTTTGAATTTGCTTTGTGACAAGATGGAATTGTTGGCTTAAAAAAATAATACTATGCTCAACTGTTGATTTTGCAGTGTCTCAAAGACTCCACAAAGTCATTGCCTCGGGGAGTCATCTGCAGGAGTCACTCAAAAGTTTTTAACTAAGCAACACATTGAGGCAGGCAATAATCATTACACTCATTTTACAGATGAACTGAATTCTCCTTTGAGTAAAAATGGGTGAAATTCTGCTGTCAATATTGTCAGCATATTGAAGATGAGGTTTCTTGTTGACTTACAGTACAACAACCTGAGATATTCCTCAGCTTTAAAGATCAAAGTAACACAATCTCTGCATCTCTGTGTTCCATCAAATAAATATGTATTACTAAGGTAGCTCTGTGTGCAATATTATACTGGAGCATAAGCTTTCAGATGTAAGCACATATAAACCCAAATATTTCTACATATATTTTAATCTGTGAAAGAGCTAGATCTGCAAATCTAGCAGGTACTCCTACCTACCAACAACCAGTTATAAAGTGAAAAAAACACACAAAAATTAGGACAGTTTAGGGTACTTTCTTCCTTTGGCTCTAAGATTATTTATTATGCAAGTGGACTCCTTTAAGAGCTCTGTTTATAAAGTGGTAAAGCATCTGCCTATTTCTAAGGACTCAAGTAAGTACACTGTTATGAGAAGCCTTTTTAAAGGCAGGTTGTATGTGGCTTCCTGAGCCCCTGACATGTTTCATTCATTCACAATAATTCTCATTTATTGTCATCACCACAAAAGACCAGTTATAGTTGTTTAGGGTGAAATCTTGTTCCATTCTTACAGAAGAGGAAAAAAAGGCTTTCTGAAAACCACCAGGTTGAATTGTTATTTGACTTCATCTCCTTCCTTTTTTTGGAAGAAGTGTTTTTGTTTACATGGGTTGGCTGCGTCTAAACACACTTTGCATCTGGAGTCCCCTGTAAATTTAAGAGCTCAAAAGGAAACACAGGCATGTACTTCAGAAGGGCTGCTGTTTGACTGAGGGAAATAAAGGGCAATGGTTTTATGGAAATTGTTTATGGAAAGTCAAGAGGATGTTAGGCAAAGGTTCTTGCAACTTGCCTCTCTTTTATGAATGTTTCAACATAATTTCCTGTTATCTTTTCTTCCTGTGAGTTACTCCTATCCAATATAATTTAATGGAAGAAAAATGAATGATTGAATGTACATGAACACAGCTTACATTAATAGGATTATCTGGAATAGAGAAGTATGACAGTGTTGAACTGCAGAAGTGTGTATTTTGAAGTCTAAACATAGAAATTCTTACTCAGAAGATCAATGACATTGATGGTAATATGTAGATTTATTCACTTAAATCACCTCTTGTATAAATGTTTCAGTACAGAGGTCTGCGACAGAAACCTAAGTCAAAGGTGTTATTTTCCTCATGTCAGTAAAATTTTCATATGAGAAAAAACCCCACATGTTTAAACACTTAATGATCTTTTCCATCTAATATCTATCCACTACACATGAAGACTTTTTTGGTTTTTTTTCAGAAAGCAACAAAAGTGACTATATCATAGTCATTGGAATACTGTTTATTAGAAGCTGGAAATAGCTTGCTTATCCATGTCCACTTACAGAAGCAAAACTGACATAAGCTTCTCAAAATTTTACCTAAGACAAACCAAATTTTGCAAATCAATTGACAAAAGTATATTTATACAAAAGATAATGAGCATCGGAAATTACTCATAGACAGTCATAATACTCTTGAAAATTTAATGCTTATGCTAAAGTATATATTAAAAATGAAGAATAATTTTATAAATCCCTTTTTTTCTAGTTCATGTTCTGATGACATAGAAACAAAATGGAAACAAACAAGGAGAGTGTGAGAATGAGGAGGAATTAAGGGATGCTAAACACAAGCTGTAGCCTTTTTTAAAGGGATGTCTTGTGACTAGATAGTGCTAGTAGAATTATGAATAACTAGGATTCAAATCAGTAGGGTAGCAGATTTACTTTACTATCAGAATGTAAACAGTGAACATGATTAAGTTGTATTTTACTTCTCCTTACTTGTGTTCTGTTCTTTTTAAAAAAAATCAACCAAATATGCAACTAATCTGCCAATATCAACAAGAGCTTTAGAAAATTTCCAATAGAGAATGAGCATGTTTTACCATTTTATGTAAATACTTTCTTTTTTTGATAAGACCCCTACCCACATTATTCTTGTGAAAATTTTGGGTTGCTAAGTAAACATCTTGATGAAATTAAACCCAGAAACTTTCAGAGACTAAGTCTACAGCTTGTGACTAGAACTTATATAAATTGTATAAATCTCCCAAATAAGTAATACTATCATTTCAGTATCCTCTGTGCAACCATCAATACACTGTGATTTTGCAGTAGATCTTTAACTGATTAATTGCAGACTTTCACAAAGAAATTTTCTTTTTTTATTCCCCTAATATAGCAATAATAAAGCTATTACATTAACAGAAAAAAGTGTGTGCTGATACAGAATAAGGCTTACAAAACGAATTTAAAACCACGGCTATGAAATGCTGATTATAAGACAATATGCACTTAGTTTTGCTTAGGTAGTAGAGGGATATGCAGACAAACTCTGAAACAGAAATAGGCAAACAAAAACGACTATTAATTCCTTGCTATCTGTTCAATTAGTTATGGCAAAACAAAGGTATAGTGGATGTGTACTTGTTGGACTTAATTTTATGATCACTTAATACTAAGGTCAGTCCTATAACTGCTTAAAATTAACCATTAAACTATTAAAATAAATACGTAATTAAAATTAATATTTACTATTAACTTATAACTATTGATTATATTGCAAAAATGACCAGGGTGACCTGAACCCCAATATGAATGTGCTGGAGGACATTTTAGAGGCAAAGTAATTCCTATATGACCTCTAACTTATCAAAATATAACATTTTAGATACATTTAAAAGTAGATATAGAAATACCCCAGCAGCTGAGGAAATGTCAGATATTGCTGTATGCAGATGCTTGCAAAGAATCTCTGTTCAGTACACCCTGTGGGAGTAGATTATGAGTCTGAGACCAACCTTGAAGCTCCTATATCTTGGTGTCCTAAGAGCTGATGTGAGAATGCACAGCCCTTTTTATAGGACTGTCTCATGATGTGTGCTCCACTGGAGTACAGTAATGCTCTGGCCACAGAGCATCTCTTCAACATGTCTTAGAGCCAGCTGCTACTCAGTTTTCTGTGCATCTGGCTGGATAAAAAGCTTAACAGATTCTGTGCATCACTGACATGTACAGGGCCAGAGTGGCCCTCAGGGTATGCCTCAGTACATTCATGATGGATACAGAAAAGTACTAAGGCAATATTCATTGTCCCTTCTTTAAAAGCTGTGATTCTGGTTGCCTTGAACATTACCAGAGATATTATTAGCATTACAGTCCCCAGTGGGAATCAAGGCTTAGTGTGTTTGCCACCATAAAAACATAATAATAAAAAATAAATCTGCCTCAATTCTTTTAGAATCTGTAATGTCGCTGATGGTAAGGAGAGGAACAAAGCATGGCACATAAAGTGAGTTTTGGGAGATTATATAGCACACACAAAAAGAACATGGAATGAAATTCAGAGTTCCTGAGGTTCATGTTATTGAATACCTCTATATGATGTGCACTTAATATGTCTGATTTTAAATACAGCAAGGGTTAAATCCAAAAAAAGTGGTGCCATTATAGATGATTTACATCTTGTCTTTCAAAGTTATTTGATTTTAAAACTTTTAAATTTTTTTTTTACTAGTGAGGTAAATCTGTAACCTTGTGTTAGGTGTCTCGTTTTGCAGGGGTGGGGAAAGGTATGTGGTCCCAAAAATGTATCCACCATAATAACACTTGCCTGCAGTCAGTGTACTGATCAAAGACATGTGCAGTGATCCTGAGTGGGAAGCACCTGCAAAATATTAGGTCTTCAGTCTTTTCCCTGTTCATAGCTTTACCTTCTCTGCAAAAAAGTACTTCAGTCTGTCTGGGAGCAATAGCTCAGTGACCCATATTTAAAACAAACAAAACCAACAGAAAACACAGCAAAGCACAATGTCACTGTCAGGTACCCGTTATACAACCTAGAGATTACAGGGCTTTGCCCTGATGTACCTGAGAAGGCTCAAGATGACACCTTTCAAGTCCCTTCAGAGAGCTCCTATCACCTCACTTTTACTCTGGTGGGAGCACAGGACATGGAAAAAGCTAGACATCATCCATCCACTCTGCTGAAGGTAATAGCTGTGGACAAAAGATGTGCAGAACTGGAAAACAAGGGCAGGAAGAACCACAACTCTGAAGATTAGTGATTGGTTACCATCCTGGAAGAAGAAAAACCCAGGCTGTTATCTCTGTCTCAAGGTTTATAAACATATTTTCTTCCTTGATGCTGCATACAGTGATTGGATAAGAAGCTGGAAATTTGATCTTCTCTGCTTATCAACCAGCATATTAAATTATTTTTATTTTAATAATTATATTCCTCTGGTTCTAGTATTTTGGCCCTGTAAATACTTAATTCTTTTCTGGTCTCTGAATAAGTCAGATAAAATATCAGAAACACTGAGCACAGCTCTGTGCCCACTCATGGGGATCTCAGGTGACACCACGTGGAGCTGGCATGGATATACTCCCAAGTCTCAGCATCGGTGTGCTCAGGAAGTGCTTGTTAGAGTGACATATACTGGCTCCCAGGAATGTATCAGAAAGAACAGAACAGAAAATGGAAAGAATACTTGAAAACTGAAATGTCTCTATTACTTCTTTTCTTTTTTATGGTGAGATATTTCCAAGAAATAATTATTTGTCCGACACATAAAATTATTTCTTATTGTTTGTTAGCCAAGAGAAGATAAACACAGTGAACAAAATATTTTCAATGTGACTTTTGGAACAAATAAATGTCTGTGCTATGAGTTTATGAAGATTTTTTCATGAGTATCTACTTTACATTAACGAATGTTTGAAAATTGTAGCAAGCAGTAAATAGACAATGAAGAAATCCCACGACTGCATCTTTTCCCATTCTCCACCAAGCCATCAAAAGCAGCAGAATCATCACCAGCATACAGTGTGAGATTTACATCACAGCTCCCTTCTGCTGATGGAGCAATCCAGCTAATGGACATTTTTGTAAGACAGATAATTATTTCCTGTTCTTATTCTGATTTCTAAAAATTGTCCTTTCCCTCCCTGCTGGTCCTTCTCTTCCATTCAACCACTCCTGCTCTGCTCAGATCTTCCATCATCCTGTGTGCACTATCAGTTCTGTTTTCTTTCCATTTTTTTCTCCGCCTGCTGCAATCTCTCAACGCTTTCTGTCCTTCTGGCAATGGAGGAGAGGTAGTGAATTGCTATAAAGGAGTGAGAGAAGGACTACAGAGTGGCCACCTTTGCTCCCAGTTTGCACTTCTTCCCTCAGAATGAAACTTTCCCCTTTATATCAGAGGAAGGGAAAGGTGTTGCTCAGCTGCAGGGCTGTTAAATGAGAGGGGGTGCACTGGCCTTAACATCATTAATGGTTCACAGACGTCTCAGTTCCATTGTAAACACCAATTAGTATGGTATTCTGCTCCTCAGCTCTTATTTTTGTCTATCCCAGCATTCCCTTTTCCCCTCAGATAATGCAGGTACTGTTAAGAATTTCACAGCCTCACAAAGACCAGTCTCATAATATACAAATTTCAGGAAAAAAAAGTGACAAATTTAAATTGGATTATCAATCTACATGGATTTGTATTGGCTTGTATTTTCAAGAATGTCTCTGTAAAGGAAAAGGACCTCCTACTTGACACAGATGCTAAGATTAACCCTGACATTTAGAATATTTCACAACCAGTATTGACTTTGTAGATCATTAGAGCCATCTGGGGCCTGATTCTGTAATTGCTTTTATCAGCAGCTAATGGTTTCTAGAACTGAACAAGTTATGAACACTGAATGGAAAGATTTACACCTAATATTAGATAAATATCAAGATACTCATCTAAAACTTGTAATTTTTTTCTTTCTTTTGAGTGCAGTTGATCACCTGAATGTCAGAATTAGCAAAGAACAGCTGTTCCTGGAGGACAAATAGAGGTTTCCAGTCACTTCCATTGGTTTAAGAGGCTGTACCCTTCATTCTCAGTGCTCTGATATGGATCTTGTGCAGTTATTCTTCCTATTGTAAGTTCTGCTGGATGATTCCCAAGCTTGCTCTCTTGGCACTGTGTGGCGTAGCTCTCTTCTGGTATGTGGTGGGACTACCCATTACCCTGGTCCATGGCATAGGCTCTCCTCAAAGCAGTCTACACAGTAAGGCATTATGGCTTTGAAATCTCTTTCCAACTGCTTCAGGATGTGTGATACAAGAGTCTGTCCTGTGTTCAAATAGTCTCTTCTCTTTCCATGGATTATATGTTTAACTCCCTTCCTAAAGGGGTGTCTGTGTGTACGTTTGTAAATTAGATTTTGCTTCAAAAAACCTTCCTCCACAAGCCCATTTAGGAGAACCCAAATAAACTCCTCCTTCTGATTCTCAAGGGTACAAATATCAATGCATGCAATGGGGACTGCTCTGCTCATATTTGATGCCTCATGGCATGAAGTTGCAAGTCTTGGGGCAAGTTCAGATCTGTACAATTAATGCTAAATTTATTGTACCAGAGTTATTATCTAATCCTAGAAATGCTTCTGCATAGCCCAAGCTGGAACACTGGCACATTAATTAGATCTCTTCTGTCTGCTTCTGGGTATTTCCTGTTATCTGTCCAGATTACTTGTCACTCACCTTATTCCCTACATTTTCCGTATCTGGTGAAACTTAGCAGCAACCTAACATTTTAAGTATGCCTGTTCTTCACTGTGAGTGTTTGGGATACAATCCTGGGCATGTTTCTAGTTGAATTTGTAGCTGTGCAGCATTTTGCCCATCATGCTGCTCTAGTTTATCACCAAATCCACATGGGATGGTAGGCTGCAGGGACTTCCACTGCCAGTGTTACTAAGGGAGACACTAATTCTTACATTCTTGTGATGTAAAGTAGAAACCATCTGGAACACATGAAATTAAAAATTAATACCAATCAGGAAAGTTCTACTAGATTTTAAATTTGTTTCAGAAATGAATATGGGTAAGAGGACAGATGATGTTCTACTGAAAGCATAGCTACTTCCCAGAATAAACCTAAATAGCACAGATGACTCTATTTATCCTGAATGTTTCAGAAAAAGAGGTGATGAAACAGAAATCTAAAACTGGACCAGAAAGTTATACTGTTCTGAGTAATATGTGAACAAAGGCTAAATAATAATAATAGGAGATGACTGGAGGAGTCCCAAGGCAGTAAAACAAAGTAGATGGCAGCACCTTATGCTTCAGAGACAGGTTCCTTTGAAAATGTAAAACAACAGTGAAAATAAAGAGTGACAAAAAGTACTATTGTGTATTGTATTGTGTATTACCGTGTATAGTAATGTGAAAAGTGATATAACTATAAATAACTAATATCTGTATATTCAGAGGATTTAGTAGTTTCTTTATAACCTGTTGCTTAATCAATAATAGTGTAGAGTCTTAAACAGATTTCAAGCCTGCAAAACAAAGAAGGAAAATGGGACTAGCGAAGTAGAAAGTAAGCAAGAAGATAACACATGAAGCAATGAAATAATAGGAGAATACTTCAGTTGCAACAGGAATTAACTGAGAAACATCAGGACTGTGCTCAAATTTGCCTCCTGTTTTATTTAGCTTGAATGTTTAGCCTGATATTTTCTTTAGCCAAGTGGTATGCATCTAATATTTGTGTCATGAAGCTTTAGTAATGTTCAGCTCTCTTGCAGCACCTGGAATTTGATTTTTACCTAATATTCTGCTGTTTTCCCATGAGTTCTTTGACAGTTTGGTAATTCAGGAAGGACAGGAAGAAACTAATTTTCTTTGGTATTTATTACAGGGGAATTATTAAAAGAAATCATAAGAATGTTAAGCAAGAGGGGTTTAATGATGGCTAAATGGTGGTCCAATTGTAACTAATTGATGACTGTATGATAATCAAATAGTCATTAAACAATAACTGAAAGGTAATTAAACAGTGATTTAACAATTATTTGACAGTGATTTAAAGATGATTTGACAATGATTTAAGCAAAAATTTAAATGGTGATTAGATGGCAGTCAAACACTCTACTATTCCCCACACTTGTAAATAATTATAGCTGAATATATGTATGTTGCTAGCACAAGATATAATCTTAGGCCTAATGTAAAATGCCATTTACCATGTTAGAAGTCATGAAGAATAACCCTAGGAGGATCCCTGCTCAACAGGAGATCACCGCTGTGCAGCCTGCTGCTGTTCAGAAGAACTCAATGGGCTCAGGGATACAGATACTTATAGGTACAGTAATTGACTTGTAATCAATCCCCCCTTCAGTGTGTGCAGAGGCAGTGCAGAGCAGCAGCAGTTTTAATTTTGTCTAGTCCCAGCTCAGGCTGGTACTGTTAGCTTCTGATAAGACATGGCTTCGACTCTTGGGTGCCTGAGAGCCTATGGTCTAGCACAATTCTCACAGTTTGTGCTTGTCAATGATGCCTGAATCAAAGTACTGCTCACCATATATCACACTATCTGTCTGCAAAAAAATTCATCATTTTTGTTGTTGTTGTTGTTGACATTGTTGTGGATTATACATTGTAAATAGCTGTATTGGGTTTGCATGGCTGGCCTCTGGTGTCAGGGGAGCACAGGGTTGGCTCTGTGGCGTCTCTTAGAAGCTGCCAGAAGCTTTTGCAGTGTCTGACAGAGCCAGTGCCAGCTGGCTCGAGGATGGACCCACTGCTGGCCAAGGCTGAGTCAGTCACGAATGACAGTAATCCCTCTGTGACAACATATTTAAGAATAAATAAAATGTTATTGCACAGATGTAATTGTGGCCAGAGAAGAGAGTGAGACCATGGTGAAACAGCTGTGCCCCTGCAGCTCATGGAGGAGCTCCACGCTGGAGCAAGTGGATGCCTCAGAGAAGGCTGTAAATCCATGTGAAGTTGATACTAGAGCAGGGTCCTGGCAGGGATCTGCAGACCTGGAGAGAGGAGCCCACACTGGAGGAGGTTTCCTGACAGGACTTGTGACCTGTGAGATACCCATGCCTGGAGCAGCCTGTCCTTGAAAGTCTGCAGCCCATGAAAGAGGGATCCATGATGGAGCAGTTCATGGAGACTGATGCCTGTGGGATGCACTCATGTTGGAGAAATTTACAGAGGACTGTCTCCCATGGAAGGGACTCCACACTGGAGCAGAGGAAGGACTCTTCTCCCTGAGCAGCAGCAGAAACAATGTGTGATGAACCAATCATAACTTCCATTCCCATCCCCCTGTGCCACTGGTAGGGAGCAGGTAGAGCTGGGAAAGGGGTTGGGGGGAAGGTGTTTTTAAGATTTATTTTGCTTCTCATTATCCTGCTTAGGTTTTGTCAGTAATAAATTCATTTAGTATCCCTAAGCTGAGTCTGTTTTTCCCATGAGAGTATTTGGTGACTGATCTCTCTTTCTGTCCTTAACTCATGAACCTTTCATTATATTTCCTCTCTCTGTCCACTTGTGGAAGAGACTGATAGAGCAGCTTTGGTGGGTGCCTGGCATCCAGCCAGGGCCAACTCACTACAACTGCACAGCATAAAAACAGATTACTTAAATTTACATTTAGTTTTTATATCACTTTCTGTCCATTACAAAGGAGCCAGAATTGTTAAACTGAGCACAAATCAGATTTTCACAGATATACTTTTATTCCTTCAGTTCATATTTGGTATTTCAGATTTTAAGAGCTTGTGATTTGGTCTGCAACCAAGAAAATTAAAAATTCCTCTGTATGTGAAAGCCAAGATTCTGCTATAAAACTGATTCTGGGAGTTACTGCCTGAGTGCAATACTGCAAGTGTGTCAGTAAAATCCTGAGTCACGGCAATGAGTTTCACACAGAAATTCTGTCCTGCAGCCAAAATCACCATAGCTTAATTGAACTTATTCTCACTGAATGTCATTAGCAATAGTTTACATTAGTAGCTTTCCACCAGCAAATGCCTAAATTCTATGTGTTATTAAAACCTGAGGAGTCAGACAGATGGCAGAGTACACACCAAAAAGACAGAAGTCTGAGCCATGCTCAGTGATTTACACAGGCTGAAACCCATGTGAACATCTGTTCTCCCTTACAGAGAGACAGAAGAAGGAGACTTCAGGCTCCTCCTGTGTGGATCAGTTCACCAAAGTCAGGGTAGGAACCCTGTACATGCCTCTGAGCTCAAGGGAGACACTAATAAATGTATTAGAAAGGTGAAGAAAGATAGAAACAAATGTCTTCAGTGACTGTGTTGGAATTGATTTGGCAAAATGCCTCACAATTCCGGTAGACATGGAGATATATCTGAAAAGCAAACTATTTTTCCTTTTTTTTTTTACAGCAACAGGGGCAAAACCTATCAGACACAACAGTTAGATTTGAGATGACTTTCCTGTGCCACTTCTGTTTCATCCTCATATTTGTTTGTGCTGCTCTATATTTTCATTGATGTGCATGTAAGTTCCTTAAAAAAAATGTTTACTTAAGTTTGACAGTTGGCAGCTTTGCAAAACTAAACCAAACTAACTCCTGCAATAACAGCTTTATTTTGCCCTGGTGAGTGCACAATATTAAATATTTTACTTGAAATTTTAATTAATTTTAAATTTAAATTCCTTAGATTTTTAGCAGGAGATTAAATATTTTATCACCTCTTTCATGTCAATGTTGTATTTGCCAGCCTTTCTGATCAAGCCAACATCATTTGCAGGATGTGTATTGTTATCTATTGTGGGTTTTGGCTTTGAGCAAAATTATACTTCAACTTAATTCCACCTTTCCCTTCTTAAAACAAGCTCCCCTAAGTTTAGGGTCACAAACTTTGTGAAGTATAAATAAATGCTATGACCTTCTCATATAAAAGTCATGCTTACATGGTGCTGAAAATTAAAAAAAAACAAGGCTAGACAAGGAAAATTTGTATGCAGATTTAGGCTATTATAATATAGCTCATGTATAAAAAAATATACTGCAATATACAGAAATGTGGCATGTTTCCAAAGCTCTATGGAGTAGTGCCATCAACTCACCATTTTGTGGTACACAAGACTGGCAGAGAGTGCTCCACAGAAAAATCCTCTTTCTACTTTCATTTGACTATTCCAAATTACTCATGGCTTCAGCAGATAACTCTGATCTCAGTGTACTCTTGTTTCTTTTAACTTGGCATCACGGATGAGATAAGCAGTTATTCCTTAGCAGATGACTGTACCTCCAGCCCAAATGGTTACTGGTTTGGCATCTCAAGGACAACATTCTAAAAGGATGACACTATTAACAGTGTGACTGAAATACATACAAGATCAAAAGTAGATCTGTAGCACTGTATATTATTTTAGGGAATATATCCATATTCCATAAGACACTAAAGGTACAAGAGAGTTTTACAGTCGGCATCGAAGTTTCTGGTCATCTGTTTATCACTTTGCTCCTCTGTCCTTCCCAGAGGGGAATCATTCCAGTAGGCATTTTGCTTTAGCAATTTTAGTACTGCTGACAAATCTCCTGTTTCTCCCTTGGAACTTTAGAAAGGGCCAAATCATGTTTTCTCCTGCTTTGAAATTTCTTCAAAACTGGCATTAATCCCTATATGTCACACTGTTTCTTTCTCTGGATATGTGTTTTGGGGGAAGTGTATCACCTGAGCAGGTGAGCTTTATGAGTCACATTTGCTGTAGGAAAAGGATCTCTCTAGAAGGCCCGGCTGCTAAATCAAGGAGGCTCTTAAAACATGCCACAGTGTCTTATTGTCTTGTGTAACAATTCTGCTTTGTGTGGAAACATAGTTTGATATACAGAAAGTTAATGCCTGAGCTTTTTCACCAAACTTGTAGTCACAAAGAGTCTGGGATGAGCTCCGATATCCTACTCCACATCCGAAACCAAGTGTAATGGGAATCTTCAGGGAACTGAGTCCTGTTGCTGCAGGGAAATGACTATTTTGTGATGTTTTCTGGATTCTTCCCGTGAAACGTGACTCCTGCACAATTTTTCTTTTGATGAGGAAATAGCTCTTTGGTTTTGCTCTTGTATTACCAGCTGGAAATTCCACAGCTTTAGTGTCATCTGACACTGAGGGGACAGATGGGTTCCTTTAGGGATCCTTAGCAGGAGGATGACGGCATTAATCCACAGTTACAATTGAAGCTTTAATTTCTTAACATGATTTCATGATTAGTATAGCACTGAATTTGTGATTAGAATGGCACAGGATGTCTCCTAACAGAACCAATATAATACAATCCATAAGTAGCATAATATAAAATTTATAACACAGCTTGTTATAAATGCAGATTGTGTCAGATCTTAATACGTGGCTTACCACCTACATAACAATCATAATCTAGGCTTGAAACTTATAGTTAATTAGAGTTTGAAAGAAGCAGAGGACAGCAGAGGTGTCTCTGGCCATTGTGAGGTCACTGTCCAGCAGCTGTTCCCCACTTAGGACTTATAACTATTTGATTTTATGGAGTGTGCTCTGGCTGTTGCTGCACTTCCCTGTTCTCTGACAGAGCCATTACAACCACCAGACTGAGTGCCTGAGAACTTCACAACAGGTGAGGAAGGGAGTAATCAACCTGGCCTCTAGGATCCTTGAGGCCAGTAGGGAGGGGGAGAAGAAATCTGTTTGGTTTGTGTGCTTGGTTCCTAGGAACTTTAGGGATTGATAATAAAGGAAAGGGAAGCAATACATGAGTGGCTTAGCCACAGAAAACAGCTACTTGCCCCATAAAACAGTATTACTTATGCTAACCACGTTACCAGGGGTTGGAAGCAGGGTCTACTGGCCACAGTTTTCAGAAAGCTCCTGGGAATGAAGCAATTTGCTTTCCAGATGTCTGACGTGCAATTTGTTTCATGTTTGTTTGTCTGTTGTTATGAAAGCTGTCTCATAAGCATAGCTACTTTCCTTTCATGAGATTGTATAGCATAATGTGACCTCATATAGCTGCAGAATCACAGAGTCCAAGAATAATCTGAGTTGGAAGGCACCCACAAAGAACAAGTCCAGCTCCTGGCCTTTCAAAGAACCAGCCCCAGGAGTCACACCATGTGCCTGAGAGCATTTTTTAAAATATTTCTTGAATTCTGTCAGGCTTGGTGCTGTGACCACTGCCCTGGAGAGATTGTTCCAGTGCCCAACTGGAACCCTTTGGGTGAAGGACCTTCTCCCAATATCCAACCTAAACCTCCCCTGACTCATCTTCAGGCCCTCCCCTCGAGTCCTGTCATTGGTCACCACAGTGCACAGGTCAGTGCCTGGCCTTCCTCTTCCCCTCCCAAGGAAGTTGTAACTGCAATGAAGTCTCCCCTCCGTCTCCTCCAGGCTGAGCAGACTGAGTGACATCCACTGCTCTCATATGGCTTCCTCTCAAGGTGCTTCATCATCTTTTTTGCCCTCCTTTGGATGATCTCTAATAGTGTAATAACTTTATTACACTGTGTCACCCAAAACTGCCCCAGCACTCGAGGTGAGGCTGCCCCAGTCCAGAGCAGAGCAGGACAATCCCCTCCCTTGCCCGGCTGGTGATGCTGTCCCTGCTGCCCCAGGACACGCTTGGCCCTCCTGGCTGCCAGGGCACTGCTGGCTCAGGTTCAAGTTGCCATTGACCAGAACCCCAGGGCCCTTTCCATGGCACTTCTCTCCAACTTCTCATTCCCCAGTCTGTCTGTCCATCCAGGGCTGCCCCATCCCAGGTGCAGAACCCAGCACTTTCCCTTTTTAAACTTCATGTGGTTGGTGATTGCTCATGTCTAATTTGTCAAGGTCTCTCTGCAGGCCCTGACTTTAAGAGGGTCAACAGCCAAGTGTCCCAAACAAGGATTTTATAACAAACTGTGGATAGAAATTAAAAACTATAGTCTCTGTAGAGAGCACATCTGTGTTAGGAAGTCCTGGAGATGGAGTGATAGAGGAGGACATGCATGTGTCCAATTCTTACTCTTCCACAAAGACCAGTTTATGATTTCAGGTTGGCACAGAGCATGGTGATAGGTGGGCCTTGATGAAAGAATGAATTTTAAAGCCATCCTCACATATCTTCCACCCAGTTTTGCCTTCTTACTCTAGGTTGCTTTAAAGCAATCCGCTGCAATGACCATTGCACTAGATTTCACCTTGCAGAAGTAAGGGGAGAGTATTTTGGCTAAGTGGTATCCAAGTACCTGCCAGTCACATTCCCAGCACATTCTTTATTCCTGGCTACCAGTTCATAGTTCACTGATTTGGATCTCCAAATCCTGCCATCTGTTTGTATCTCAGCCAAAATTAAGGGTTTTTAAAACTTCTGATGCAGCCAAATTTCTCACAGGCACAGACTTTAAACTACCTAATTCATTCACTGCTTGACCTTGATTAATTCTTAACGTTATTTAGCTATTTCATTTAGGAAATTTACTTGAGATTTATGGAATTTGCTCACTGTGGTCATTCTGTTTAGATATGTGCACCTTCATTGTGCCCATTATCAAGGGACCTGAGGTCTTATGAAATACTTTAACATTCCCTTTGACATCAGGCGTAGTGTGGACCTATATGTCATTAAAAACAATTATTATCTCATGCATAGAAAATGGAAGATAGAATACTGAATGGAATAATGGAATTATTCTGTTTAATGTGCTTTGTACTGTTCAGAACTGGTGATGTCTTTTTAACAGTCTTGTTCTAAAGTCACTTCCCAGAAGACTACCTTCTTCAGATGCTATCAGTGCTGGACTCCTAGAATCCAGTGGCTCTATGGCCACTATATAACAGGACTTGGGGATTCTGGTTCTGCTTCAACTCCATCTGTATTTTCACAGATCTCCAGAGACACTGGCAACATTGTCCTTCAGTTCAAAATCTATCTTGAAGTGGTAATATATACCTAAAGGATCACAGTATTACAGTGTTAGGCTGTACAATGATTTATCTCAATACATTCTTTGGATCTACACCTCCTCTTCCAAGTGCATAGGCACTCATCACACAAATCCTTTGCAGACCTAAAAGTGACATTAATCCATACCCTTCTGAGGAGCCTAAGCTCTGCTCTTCGCGCTCTTCAGAAATCTCAGAAAGAGGTTCCTTGATTCTGAAAACAAGCAGTAAATCATGACTGAGAAGGAGCTCTGGTGCTCCAGCAGTTGCCTACTCCAGAGGTGGCACTGCTGCTTGACCCTTAACACACCAGGTGCCAGCAGAGGGTTTCAGGCTACAGAAAGACATATCTTGCATCTTACACAGATCAGACATTACGTTTTCCCCATCCTAGTATGCAACCATAATCCTTAATTTAACAGAATACGCTTTTGTTTGTGTTCCAGGTTAAAATACATTCTGTGTAATTCAGCAGTGATAACACAAAAACTGGCACTCCAGGACTACAGTTCTTGACACTCAGGCCCCATGGCTACAGCAGGGACACCATAAGTACATATAACCCCATCAGTTTCTAGGGGTAAATCATAAGTCAGAATGACTACAATAGTTTGGATTGAAGCAGTTTGAGAGACCCACAACTGTACACTCAGAGAACTGCATACCTGAAAATTAATTACCTAATACGTCTCCCATGTTCCAAAATATTTCACGTTTAAAAATTGCTAGAAAACTTTGGCAGAAGATCTTAAGTGCTATAAACATGTATACATATAGAAACAACAGGAAAAAAAAAAAAAAGTACCCAAATGCTCGTTGGTGGCACTCTGGAAAATTAACATCTACATTTTCTTCCTCATTTAGTAAAGAGTTATGTTTTGATGATAAAGCCAATGTGATAGAGGCAGAAAACTTTTCAAATAAAAAAAAACCAAAACCCCTTGTGTCTGAGAACTGGCAATATTTTCACAGGACTTTTTTTTAATCCTGGAAGATGTGCATTCAGCCAGAAGCCATACTATACATTGCTACAACTGGATGCTATATAAAAATGAAAATGACCTTATCAATAAATTTGCTGAACTTGAGAACACAAGGGCTGCTTTATTGTTGCTGTTTGCTTGTTTGTGGGATTTTGTGAGTTTTTTTAGTTGGTTGTGTTTTTCCATTTTTTTAGTAACATTTTTAGAGATAGAGACTGTAGCAAAGAAAATAATTTTCCTTAGCTAAAATTCCCATATCAGTCTCACAACCTTCAGCCCATAAAAATACTCATTTTAATTTCCTGTAAATATGCAGTTTATACATTTTGTTTCTAACGTGTGGCCCTAGGACTGTATTTCAAATTGCCAGTGTTTCAATAAAGCAGTGAAAAATAGAGCCATCTGAAATCTGTATGCTGAGCACAGAAATAAAATTACGCTGTAATGCAACCGTGAAACCGTGGCATTCCAAAGATGGCATATTGCAATGTGTCCTAGAGCATTAGATATCCGTTAATCTTTTAGCAGCTTTTTGAGCAGGACATCTCTTTGAGCATGAATGCTTATTTCCAAAAAGACCATGCCCTTGCCTTAGGGGAAAGGTTATGAAGACTACTGAAGAAATTTGTCAGGACGCTAGATTTATTGCACTTCTCTTTTTCAAAATGTACCATGTAATCGCTAATCTCTGGAAAACTTTGATTTAACATGTCATCTAAAAGATATTACTGTATTATTGCTAGCACACTAGCCAGGATGAAAAATAGAGGGGTGTGAGTAGAAAGAATACGTCCCAGATTTTCAGACATGACTGGCTACAATCTCCTGACACAGCAGTGACAGTGGAACCTTCCAGTCACACTCTATCCTGCATGTTTCACTGTATTACCTCCACCAACATAGTTTTCAAGTACTAAAAAGCTGAAATTTTCCAAATATAGTTTTAGAGAAGCAGACATTTTGTGATGATAAAACATCTATTATAGTAATTTCAAATGCCTGCATTTTAAGTTTCCTTTAAATCTTTTGACTGAAAATAAGAAACTGTAGCAAATTTAGGACTACTGTAAATAGACTTTTTTTTTTTTTAATTTTTTTTTGTAAACATGGAGGACTGAGAGCTCACCAATGGGAAGCTATGACTTGTCTACCCAAACCTTGGGTTTGTAAGAAGTTTGATCCCTGTAACTTTAGAGAACAGTATCAGGTAGAGAGATTTCAGAGGAAGAAATCAAAATGGCAAGATGCTACTTAATAATTGTGAACTAGGAATACCAGAGTAGGATGTTCACCTTTTCACAATCAAGTTGTACATCTGTTGCCAGATAAAAAGTACTGTCTATTCCCTCTGCAATAGAAATTAATTTCTTCCCACTCTTCAAGTAATAATGATCTTAAAAAAAAAGATATCACGTCCTTTTCAGTCCTGCTTGCAACGTGCCCATCTACAATTAGTCTTTACAGGTGTCTGCATAATCAAAATATACTTCTGGGTTTTTTCCTTAAGAATAGGGCTTGGAATGCCGTGCTTTCAAGATGTGAAATGCCACATAATATGAAACAAAATCCATTGGCTGAAGGAATTTTAGAGTGTTATAATATTAAATTTCATTTTATAATGTCAAAGGTTCCATAGGCAAAAATTTGCAACAGTTAACAAGTATGACCTTTAAATTAGTCACATGAAATTCAAGGCATAAACTTTAATATTCACTCATGTACAGAATTTTTTTGCCTAAAAATCCAGTAGAAGGAATGAATTCACCAGTCCTTATTAATATCACACTGATGAGTGTTAGTGAAGTGATGGTTCAAATCTATAGCATTGACTCAAGTAAGAAAGCAGAACTGGGCCAAATGAAAGATCCTTAAAATTGTTAAGATTTCAGCTCCTAAATCAATCATTGAACACTTGAAGTGGTAAGTATTTCACTAAACTGCTGCTTTTCATCTCAGTTTTTTAAGGATTTTCTTATTTTGGGAAACCTGCCGGGCTAAATCGCAATGAAAAGAATCTTGTTAGATTGGTTCACACATTTGTACCATATGAAAGCAGATTACAGCCAAGGTCCTTTTTCTTTGTTTTTTTGTTTTGTTTCAATTGCAGTGTAGAACTTCTAGTCCTTGCTAGCTACTTTAGATCAAGGACAAAAATAGCACATAAGGTAATACGCTTTGAAAATAAATCAGCCTTGGGAGACAAAAACTCACCTCTACTGTCACCTACACAAATACCAGAATTGTGAAACATAGTTATGTTAAAGATACCTGCTGCAGCTTTGGCATAGAATCCATAAGTGAGGCATGTTTACTGCAAGATGTGAGAACTTTTCCACTAGTGCTATTCATCAAAACTTAAATTTAAATATGATCTCTCACAATCCCTCAAATATAACACATCTATGTACCTAAAAGTTCTCTTGATTTAAATGGGTTAATTTGGTATCACCATATATTATTTTGATGCAGATTATTTTATAAAACCGAAAAATGAGTTTATGAAGTAATAATAATCCAAAGTGGTGACCTTTGAATTTTAAAGCTCTAATCTTACTCTACAAGTTCCAAAGAATATTTCGAAGTTCTTTTTAATTCAGAAAGAACTGGGTATATATTTTAAGTCTTGCATATCAGAATTCTACAGAAATTGGTGATGTCAGAATACTGTTTATAGTTTTAGTGTTTGCATTTGAAAAAAGATGCAGAAAAAACAATTAGGACATAGACATTAACCTTTGTGTGACTGAATGTGTGGAAAGCTTTAAGGAGGTTTAAAAGAGTTCAGTGTGTTAAGGACACTAAAAAGAAAACTCTTGTTGAGTTGCTTACGGTATCTAAATGCTTTTATGTGGAGAAAATACAGTCATAAAGCTAGACTTTTAAGAAAAGAATGACAAGGTTTAACAGGAAGAACCTGAGGTAAGACAAATTTAAATGAGAGATATAGCATGTTTTGAGTGGCAACCAGTCACTTATACCTCTTTTAGATGGATGTGGTTAATTCACATATTTTAAGATGAGCTCAGATATATATTTAACAGATGCACTTTCGCTGAAACCAAGTTTTTGAGATGCAGCATAGTGGTGAAAGAATGAAATGTGTGATCTGCTGATATGTTTGAGGAGGGACTGGATGACCACATAGGTTGCTGCTCCTGAATTCATTAACTATGTGTACATGACCAAATTGCATACAGAAGTAAAAAACAATGACAGTATATGCCAGTCTTCAGTATTTTTTTGGTTATATTTTACTTTTTGGGACACAAGATAAGAGATTTGATTTTCTTTGATATTTATAGCCATTTGGAACATTGAATTAATGAAATAATAGAATAGGTTCTACAATTAATGAACTTCAATAATTTATTTTTTTTGCTGCACTCTGCTGAACTTTTTCTTCTTTGTTTTTTCCCTTACTACATAACTCAAGGGAAATGCAGTGCTGCACTGAAAGACTGTTTTAATGTCAGATTTTTCCATGTCATATACAAAAGAGATGCCATTTAATGTCTTAAGGAGGTTTTAATTCATAATGGTATCACATTACATTTACATCGGTATGCATCTCTGTTACCTGTGAAATGTTCACATTCTTTAAGAATCACTGCTCACTGTTTATGAAATGAGGTCTTAAGAAAGATTTAAAAGGTAATTGCTGAGCTTTGGTCCTTTGTTTCAGCAGTTCTGTGGAAAGCGTGGAACTGGAGGGGTAGATTGGAGCACTGCTGAGGACATTATGACTATAAAGGCACTGAAGAAGAGAGTTGTGTGCCCTCCTCTCAGGAAATGTAGCTTGAAGGGTATGCAAATATGGGAGAACCAACTGTGCCTAACATGAAAATCCATGAGTTACTGTGATTTCCATGGGCCACATGTTATGAACAGAACCTCTGCAGAGCACTGATAAAAAAATTCATGTACATGCAGCAATTTTTCCAAATTTAGTGAGACAAGGGTCAGACAGTCCCAGTCCGGTACTCTACATTGTTCTGTGTAATGCCTATTGACTTCAAACAAGCCAAGTATTTGCTGGTTTTATTTTTCAAATGGAAAATGAGTGTACACATTGCAATTAACCATAGGTCTTTAAAGAGTTCCATTTGGTGGCTAATTCCATAGAATTATGGTAAGAAAATGGAAATTAAACCAGCCTATCTCTCCCCACAGAGCAAGTCAGCTCATGACTCAAGCACTGGGCTGCTTAGTTGAAACAGCACCATTCCCTGCTTTATGTTCAGCTACTGTCTGTATGGCTGAGTAATAAAAACTGTAACTTCTGAGAAAAAATGTACCAGGTAAAATACAGCTTGCAATAGATTGCCAGACAGGAGATCAAGATAGAAACAATAGTTTCTTACTGAAAATGATCTTGAACTAAAGGTTAATCAGAAGAATGTGTGAAAAACCTTGACAACCCTCATCTACTAAATAGCATTCAGTGAAAAATCCTGTGTGTTTATTGCAGGCTTCTGAAAAATAAAGATGAGTAATTTTCTTACAATTAATCTATTCTTTAACAAAGAAAAAGAATTTTCCTAGAAGCAATTCTTTATGTCTCAGAGATCTCTGCATGACTTGTCTAGCTTCTAACATCTAGTTATAATAAAATACCTAGTTACTGCAACATTTTCCAGTTTTTCAGGGTTGTTTTTTTTTTTTAATATATGTCAGAAATTACTTAAATAGTCTGTGACACAGCTTCAGTGTGACAATGGTATGTCCAAAATAATAAGTAGAAATTAGTGAGTTGGGATGTTTAGAGGGCAGTATTGTAAAAACCATGACACCTATTTTACCTTCTCTCTTATTATTTAAATGTCACTATGTGCTAGCATTGTACAGCTGGAAATAATAACCATCTTCAATTACCTCATCTTTCATGCTTGCCAAAAAATACATGCAATAGCATGTTTAATTCATCACGTTTTGTTTGTACATTAATAAAAGGAAATTGCACAGACAGGAACTGTAAAGTATTGTATAGCAGAAGTAATGAGTAGACAACAAAAGGTCTGGTCTGGAAGTTCAATGTTCATTTGCAAGCTATGGACCTAACATAAAGTATGATTTGAAGCAAAGTGTGGCTATGTATTCAATATTCACAAAATAAATTAAAGGTATAGCTCAGTTTCCTTAAATTTCTATTTTAAATGAGTAACCTTTTCTTCTGGAAGTAGTGCTGGAACCTTCAGCTGGACTACAAAGTTGTCAGCTGATTCAATGATAACCTTTTTGAGAATTTTCTGAAGAGATTTTATAAAAGAACTGGACTAAATGTGGCAGGTGAAGCTGGAACTTATCATGTAGGGTTGAACTCAGTATATTGTATTCTTAAGGTTTTATTCCTGTTTTGTTCTGCTGAAACAATGGAGAATCATGGAAGTACCTTCTGAGAGAAGAGTATAAATCAGGTCCTTTTGAGTTCAGAGATTGAAACTCTGATTGGTTGCTAATTTTTGTCACCTTTCTTTTTATTTTTGTCTAATATCTTCTTTGATAATTTTTTTTCCTAACCTCACAGTGCTGAGGCCTTGGAAAACCTCTCAGTTGAAGCAGAAGAAAAAAGACAGCTAGGAGCAGAATTAAAATTGTTCTTGATTATTATAGAATTTCATCAGAACCCAGGTTCAGGAAGGAACTGGGGAAAGAAAGAACTGGAAAAAAGACTTAAGTTTATTTGCACAAAAAGGAACTGTTCCAGCTAATTCCCAGCGGAAAACACAGTTTTCAGTAACTGATTAACAGAGAAAATTTAGTAGAACCCTTAAGGAACACCTGAATCCCAAGCTTAAAATGAGCTCCTCTGGAAATCAATCCTTCAACTATAAAAATGCAGAATATTTTCTTTCTCATGACACAAGATGGCTGTTTTGCTGTGGGGAGCCTGGGAATGCCTGCCTGTGCACAGAATAAAACAGGAGGCTGTATGGCTGTGTCACAAGTGCAGCCAACGGCTCAGGTGCAGTCTGTCCCTTTGAGTTGACTTAAGTAACCTGTGTAACTTTTCCTTTTGCAGAAATACTCAGCAAACAAAAAGAGAGTGGAAAAAGGCACATCTGGGAGAGGGGACACTTCTGAAAAGGCACAGTCTTTATGGTTTAAGGAGAAATTTAGTTAGCCTCTCTCAAGCAGTACTCACATGTCCTTTGTTGAGTGCTGTGATTGTACTCTTCTCCTGAAGATCAAAGAAATATCCAGTACATAATTCCAAAACCCAATTAAGTCTAGTATAGAATTAAATTTAAGAGTTTGAAATGTAGATTGATTTAATCAACTGTGGATTATTCATGCTAGATTTGGATATTTTATGCTGAATAATTTGAGTTTATTTAGTTTGAATAGTAATAGGTCAAGGAATATGGAATCTCATATTGAGGGAAAGTCAGAGTTTCTTGTATGCCACATTTGCTGTGGATTAACTGGAATTACATTTTGTCAAACTGCCTTGAGTCTGTTCTTTACTTTTTCTCTGGTGTAAATAACATGCCATTTTATCATAGATTATTAATCCTTCTTTGAAAGTATCCTCACATAATCAGTTCATTCTAATGCAATTGCTGTGGATGCTGAATCCTGAAACAGCTGTAGTACACTAGTCTACATTAATACTACACCAGCAGTTCACTCTCTTTTGCTGGCTACCAAGGTCAGGTAAGCTCCTAATCTCTTAGTCATTTGTGATCATAATGCATTTGTATCACCTAATGGATTTAAATGCCAGTGCAGGGGCATTTGTATGCCTTTGGTCCAGAATTCGTATAACTGTAGCATGAGATACACGTTGTACATGAATGTGAATAGTTCCAGGGAAAGAGTGCATATAGAGCCTTTCATTGTATCATAATGATCATAAATGATCATTTAGCTTATACATGTGCACTAGCATCTCCAAAGCAGACATCACAGGGATCCTAGTGTCTACTGATGTGAAGAGAATCATAAGAACAGTAATTACATCTGTGGATTATCACTGTAGGGTACAGAAATCCAATTTCCACCCCTTGTACTTCAATATATAAAGATACAAGAACCATCAATCAGTAGTGCGTTTTATATTCGTTTGTTGCCTTTGTTTGGCATTTGTTTTGTTTTTTTTTTGTGTGTTTTTTTTTGTTTGTTTGTTTGTTTGTTTGTTTTGCTTTGTTTTCTTTTTGTTTTTATGTTGCTGTTGCTGGGTTTGGTTTTGTTTTTTGCAGGGGCTTGTTTAGGTTTTTTTTTCTGTTTCATTTGTATAAAAAGGAAGTCTTTCACCAAAGCAGCTGATGACAAAAATGAAGTGTTGCATAATTACTCATAGCCTTCTAAGGCATAGCGAAAATCTTTAGGGAAATTAATTCCTCAGAATGAGTTTAGATTCACATTTCATTCAGTGGAAACCCTAAGAAAAAAGTGCCCAGAAAGTGGTAGGATTCTTGTGGCATGAGACCTTTTCATACTCTCTGATTAATGTCATTGTACCCATTAAGATAATCTGAACACCCCTGCCTTCTTATGAGGTAAAGTGAAGGTCAAAAATAGATGTATGAATTCAACAGAGTTGTTTTATAATTCAGTGTTACTTGCTGCAAAAAGCCAGATTACCTACCAAGTCAGGACATCATCATCTTTTTGACAGAAGTTTTTTAGGCCAATAACTGCTGAAGGTGGAAAAGGAATCTTGGAGAAGAATCTCTACATGGAGAAGAATCTTCACCAAATGGCTCCTGTTTGGCAGTGTTGGAAGCAGGACACTGATTTAACTATTGCACTTTGTTTTTATGGCTGACATAACTGCCACAGCAGCTGTCATTGCTGCAGTGTGAGTGCAATGTCCTTTTTCACACTGAAGGGGATGAACACTGCACCCCACTGAGGTGCGTCTAAAACAATGGGGATAACCCCACTTGATCTGTGAGAGGTAAAGAAGCTGCTCACTTCTGTGAAACTGTGTGTTTGGGTCCAGAAATCTTGTCATTGAGCTATCACTGTGGTGACACAAGAAGTGAAATGAAGTATTCAACCTCAATTTTACAGTAAAATGTCAACTCAGTGAATTAAGTTCAATGAAGATAGATTTGATCTACAAACACTTTCAGGTATTACTATGCCATAGACACTTAGTTTCTTGTGAAACGTTGTTTGTAATGAGGAGCTAAAGGAATAATTCCTGCTAGATAAGATTTTTACAAAGCATGTGTCATCAGTTCGAGATTACTTTTCACCACATTTTCATACTATTTAACATAAGTTTTCAGTTAGGTTTTGCAGTACATAGTCTTGCATTTAGTATTCTTGATCTGTAAAAGGTGCAGAGAATTTTTAAAAGCAGAAAAACAGGGAGAGATACTTGATGCCAACCACAGTCTCAAAGGCCCTAGAACATGAGGATTGTGGTTGCTTTGTAGAATCAGAGAATTGTAAGTGAGTTGTAAGTGACCTTAAAAATCATCTCATCCTAACCCCCCTGCCAGATGCAGGGACACCTCCCAGTAGATCAGGTTGCTCAATTCCCTATCCAACCTGGCCTTGAACACTTCCAGGGTTGGAACATCCAATTTTTCTGAGCACCCTCTTCCAATACCTCACCACCCTTGCAGTAAAGAATTTCTCCCATATATCTAACCCTAAGTTTTCTTCTTTTACTTTGACCCTTTTATTCCTTGCCCTATCACTACAGTTCCTGACAAAGAGTCCCTCTCCAGCTTCCCTGAAGGCCCTTTTAGATACTGGAAGGTGAGGTTCCCACACAACCTTCTCTTCTCCAGCACAGACCAAACTTGCTCTGCCCATTTTTTAGGGGACATGCTCCAGTCCTCCTGTCAGTTTGTGGCCTCCTCTGGGCTTGCTCCAGCAGTCCCATGTCCCTCTTATGTTGAGGACCCCAGAGCTGGATGCAGTGCTCCAGGTGGAGTCTCAGCAGAGCAGAGGGGTAGAACCCCTCTCTCACCCTGCTGGCCAATGCTGCTGTGGATGCAGCCCAGCATTCCCTTGGCTTTCTGGGCTGTGAGCTCTCACTGCCAGCTCCTGGTGAGTTTTCCATCAGAACCACCACCAAGTCCTTCCCCACAGGGCTGCTCTCAATCACTTCTCTGCCCAACCTGTGGGTGTGTCTGGGATTGCTCCAATGCAGGTGTAGGACCTTGCACTTGGCCTTGCTGAACTCCCTGAGGTTTGTATGGTCCCACTTATAGTCCAGGTCCCTGTGGATGCCATTCCCTCCCTTCAACATGTCCTGATTGCCCCACACAGCTCAGTGCCACCAGCAAACTTGCTGAGGGTGCCCTTGATCTCCCTGTCCATGTTGCAGACAAGGGTGTGGAGCAGTATCAGCCCCTGGACTGATCTCTGAGGGCTTCTCTTGCATGAAGTAAAGAAAGATTTTGGAGGGAAGAGGCTCCAATGAAAATGAAATCCTGATGATCTGAAATATTTCCTCTGGTAGGGTTTTACTTAAGTAAATTCTCAATAACTTTTCTCTCGCTCTTTCAGTTTAGCATTGACAAGAGCACTTCTCGCATCAGCTCTTCATTTTTTGTGGTCTCTGCACTCTGTCAATACTTGTCAGTATTCAAACCCAAGATTTGTTCTTATCAAAGTGCGCATAAATCTTTGTATCAGTTCTGAATATGCAAACTTAAATCCCAGGGGTTTGTACATATATAGAGTGGCAAACAATTTAAATAGAAATTGTCAAAGTTTGAATATTGCCTTTTGGCATGACTTGGTTTGGTTATTTGCAGTTTTCAACTATAAAAAACAAGTTTTTTATAAACAACTATAGAACAGCAACACATCAAGTGTATAAATAGACTTTTTTAAAATTGGTGGGTCAATTATATCCCCAATTCAATATAGAATTCAGAATTATTTTTGCTTAGGTAACATTATCATCTTCTATTCTGAAACACGCTAACAATGTTTAATTTTAGTAACTATGCACTAAGATATCAATATCTGAGGATCTCAAGGTTGTTCTTGGGTTTTGTTTTTGATGAGCTTTTGAAATCTTTTCTTGCGGGGTGGGGGTGTGGAGGGGCAGATGTAGAATCTTCAAAGAATCTAAGGGACAAATCCAGGGTTGTGACAGAAACTTACCTGTGACTGTGACTAAGGGTTTCAATTTCTCATCTGTTTTAAATATACCAATCATTAAGACACCTGTGGGAGAAGTCGGTGGTAAGGCTGAAGTCTGTATTTGCTTAGAAGAGTTCAAAAGAAAATTCAGATTTAAAAAAAAGGAAATTCAAATTTCTTAAATACTATTATTATGTCTTAAACCTGTTGAGTACTCAGCAATAAAGTGTACTTTTTGAAGAGCTATTTTATTTCTTTTACATTTTGGGGGGGTTAATAGTTGCAGACTTATTTTATGGGGAAATACATTTCTGTCTTTGAACCTAGAAATCTTGCCAAAACATTTGGATTCACCTTATCCATTATTTCAACAAACAGAGAGCTAGGTATTTTATATGTTGCTGTTGAAGGGCTGTGTTTATATTAAACTGAAGATGTGTACTATTCTATAAGAGGCTTGAAAGAAATTATGCAGCCATTGGGAATGGCTTTCTAACTTCATAAGCAACAGGGGACCACTCAGCACGCCATTTGTTACAAACTCTGTAACCTTTGTAACATACCTTTAAACATCTACTTACAAACATATGTCAATGCAATATTATTTTAATTGCATTTACCTTGACCTCTTGTTGTTACTTCACAGTTTAAAAAAATGTAAGGCAAAGCAACAACAGGAATAATCTGTGAAGTTCACGAGTTTAGAAGTTTCTACTGCTACTGATAAAATTTCAGGAAATTAAAAGTTTAGTAGAAATCATGTGGGCATTATAGTGCTTTTTTCTCTAGAGAAGTTTCTGAAGATCTGAGAAATCAGTAGAAGAAACATGAACACTTGGAATCTAGCTTTTTTTAAAACAGGTCTTTACCTCAGAGACAGTTGAGTAATTGAGTTCAAATAAAAATATTATACAACTAGATAATATTTCCTTTCTAGTCCACTTAGGAATTTTTAAATCCTTAATTAATTCATAGGATCTGATGATTTCAAAAGAGAGGTGTTAGAGAAGCAGAATGTCTCCCCTGCATCTGTCTTTTGCACCTCATACAGAGTGCTTAGGTGTTGGGAAATGGCCATCTCTGGCTGCACAAACATAAAGTATAAGTGAGCAATCCAGGCCCCATAGACAAGAGTTAGGCCTCTGCTCAAGGTTATTCTCAAGACAGCTGTGGGAAAGGGAGACATGAAAGCTGAAAACAAGCTGCAGGTGTCCAAAGATTAACTTGGCAGAAGAAACTGGTATTGTAGCCTTCTTATAATAATGTAGTGCTCTAATTAGAGAAAGATCCCGTGTGAAACTTCTGTAAGTAAATAATATTTTGAGCACGTAAAGTAGTATAAGTATGTGCACTGTCTGACAATAAACGAGCTTGATTTATGATTCGCATTGAATCTACGTCTTGCTTCTCTTGCCACCAACACTTAGGCAACATTTTAATGCCACGTAGGTACAGACATGCTCACTGCATCTGTTCAGAGGCAAGCCTGATCTTCTAGGCTGTAGGAATGCCCATGCAGTACCTCTTATTACCTAATGATATGCAGCTTTCTTTTTGCTGTCCGTGAAATTATATATCTGTCTATTCAATGTTTATTCTGAGAAATTATATTCTTTTAGTCTGCATAATATAATATATTCACTGAATAAATTTTTAAATCTAAAACTATGGTTTTCTGAGAAGCATATGAAACATTTATCAACATCATCAACAACATTTATATATTTCTACTATATGCTAAACTTTTGAGTACAATGTCTATTGATCATACTAAAAGAAATTACTCTATAATTTGCTTTTTAACCAGAGACCATGTATTTACTTAGTCTTCAGAGCTATTCAGGCCCTCAAGGCTTCACTGATAAGTAATAATAAACAATTCTTGAAAAGACTCACAATATTGTAAAACAAATGAAAAAGTAATCACCAAGGAACAATTTGATGTTTCATTACACTTCTGTTAGTTCAATTTTTACAAGAACAAGAGAATTGATATTAATATCTTCTGAAAAGCACTTTCATAAATCTAACTGTACATCCTTAAGCAACAAATTTTTTTTAACAAGATGATTTCTGGCAGTTAGTTCAGAAAAAATCTGAGGATAATTTTATTCTTCTCTGTAATCCTAAAATAAAATAATTCTTTTAAAAATTTGCTGCTTGGTTGTTTACTTTCCTGGGGAAATGTGAAGTAGGTTTTGCTTTTGTGGTGTAACTGGGATGCAATTTCTAACTCTTGACAAGAGATGGGGAAAAAGTGTGTGTAAAGCACTTAATAATTCTCCCAAACTTTTTTCTTATATATTTTTATTCTCATATACCTGTATCTAACTGATGTCTTGTATTTTGTACTGAGTAATTAATTCTCTGCTGCATGAACCATCTTTTTGTTATAAACTTGTATAACTGGCTCTAAGTGCACCACTTGGGTACCTGTGCATTACTGAGGTAGAAAATTCAGGTCCACTCAGCCTGAAAATGGAAGGCTTATTTAACCAGTTTGGTTGCAGCATGAGAAGTTATGTAACCACTGACACACAAACAAATTGTGTGACTGATATTCATTTTGGTACAACTTTGACTTCCCAACCAGAATGACCTGTTACCTATTTACATCTGCAGACAACCTGCAACAAGATTCCTGAGGATCTTGATCTCAAAAAATATAAAAATCTCAGTTCTGTCTCTGTCTTTACAATGTCCCAATGTCCTTTTATCACTAAGCCCTTATAAAGTATGAATTTATAATATGCAGTTAAAATAGCTTTTTTATATCTGCTTAAAGTTTCAAATAGGAACAAGGTTGACCTCTTCAGAAAACGAGTAATATTAATCAAAGCTGTTTACCATTGATTGGAAGAACTACACTGAGTTTCATTTCAGCACAAAATACAGCTCCTTTCTGGGTTTCCAGCACAGAGTGAGCTTTGTGCTTGTGATCAAAATAGCTTAGCAACCCCAAAGTGTTCACCACACTACCCACTTTCTGACTTCTGTTTTTTGGCATGTCTCTCTTCAAACATTGCTTTGTAGCATTGTGACAGTATTTGTCATGATTTAGTATTATTTATTGTAATGTTCTGGCATATATAAATTTCTAACTCAGAACTTGAGTATAAAATGGCTGCACTGATTCTGGCAAGAGTTACATCTAACATTGTATATGGTTCTTGATAGTTTCTATATCATACTGCATTGGATACACCAGTTAGAGTAATAACACTGAGTTTACTTCTTATTTTGTGCTATGTTTCATCAAAACTGATGAACAGCTTAGTGCTTCCCTTGAGAACCTTGGGGGCTCAGAGGGTCTCAGTCTTTGCTGCAACCTTCTCCATCACTTGGGTCTGTACAAAATACAAGGTTGTCTATCATGTTCCCTCTAAGTTGCTCTGGAAGTGGAAATCACTCCTACTCATTGAAACAGTTCAGTGAATAAAGCATTGACTTTACAGGGGAGACCTGTATTCAGTTATTTCCTCTGTCTCAGGAAATTCAAGCTTATATCTTCAATCTCCAGAAAAAAATCACCACTATAACGGCAGGTTATAATGATAAAGAATAAAGGAATTCCCTGCATGTTCTGTTGAAAATGTTCTTCTCTAATTTTAGACAAAGAAAAAAAAAAACAAATACATGAGCAAAACATTTATCTGAGCTGTGAAAACCTGTATGTGAATACAACTCTCCTGTAATAGCTAAGGAAAACTTGGCCTTAGCCTATACTCCAGCAGTCACCTACGTATTTTCCATCACAGAACCACTGAATGAAATACAAAAGTTGTCCTTAGAATTGATTTTGGCTTTTTTTTCTAAGGAGAATGAAATAACCTCTAGACCAGGACAAATGAAGCATCCCCTTTTAAATCATTCTGGCTTGCTTTCAACTCTCTTACACATATTTAACTGCTATTGCTCCATGCTTTGCTATTTTGCCATTAATCTACAAAGCTGTAATTAACACTGCAATTATCTTTCTATTCCATTTGCACAAAAAAAATTGAGAGAAGCCTCAGAACTAGAGGCAGAAAATGTACTGTGAGGTGAGAGAACCATACAGTTTGATAAAGATCCCAAGATAGATGCTAGATAGTTTTTCAAGCAGCAGGAGGTAGCACAGGAATTGCCACGGTGCTTATTATCATATTATTTAAATGCATAAACCTTCACTTTGTTTCATCAATAATGATACCCTACATATCTTCCAGTATTAGTATGTGTTTGCAATTAGACGGGTTGACTCACTGGTTCCCAAGCCTAAATAAACAGATTAATTTTCTTTTCCAAGTTAATATTAATAATGACTCTGTCCAGGCAAGGAAAGAAGAGGTCTTCCCCACAGTCACTGATGTTTGCTTATGCCAAGTACTGCGTTTTGATTTCTATGACCACTTGCTGCTGTTGAGTTGCTCTGGCCTCACCATATGAATCCAGCTGCTCTGAGCCCCAAACTCTCCAATGTTGTTTTGAGCCTCTCAGTGTCTGGCTCTGGTCTCTGTCACTAAAAAATTCAACATAGGTATGTATATATACACACATATGGATACGCATATATTGCACTTGGAATTTGTCTATAAATATATGTATTATTTCCTTTTTTCTTTCTGCTGAAACCAACAAAAAGGTGCTGCTTTCATCAGAAGGGCCTCCTTCTTGCTCTTTTCCTTCATTTATCCACTGCAGGATGCTGCTCATCCTTCTGAAGTTTTACATTAGCACTTAGCAAGAGTCGTATAACTGGGAAAATGGACTAACTATAGGAACATTTCTTAGTTTATCCAATTTTTATGCCATAATGTAGTTTTAAGAGATCTGGGGTAACAAGATATGAGCACCTTATAGCTATGCCTTTATTCATTTTTAAAAGTCTATTGGATTTTTGTGTTATATTATGTTTAGATCTATCCACAGCTGTACTATTGACTTTGACAGTAATGTGATCTGGATATTTCCATGACTAGCCTCAAAGTGCAGTCTGTCATTATAGTCTGGATGTGCTTGCATAGGCACTTTTTATGATTAAGTAGTATGATTATTTTTTGTCCTTCCTTCTTTCTAGGATACTTGTAGCTGGCCTTAAACTTACATTCCAAAGCCCTCTCCATTCAGGCAACGAACAGGGGTTTTTAACTCTTTTATAAAAATTCATTATTTTTAAAAATCATTATTAATTCAATAATGAGAAAGAAAACAATTAAATGCTGCATTAAAGTTTGATGTCTTCCCTATAAGTTTCAGAAGCTTCTGATTTTAATGGAACTTCTTACATTAAAGCCTGAAAATGTTGTCTTAAAGTATGAAAATATGAAGTCATTAAAATCTAAGCTTTTTGTGGTACAGATTCAGTCATACTTTATGATAGAATTAATGCAACTAACTGCACCCTACAGTAAGCAGGGGGGAAATGACACCTTCTAAGAAAATGGGTATCTCTCCCTTGTAACTTTGGATTCAAACTGGATATTTAAATTTAAAACTTGTTCTCACATGTCTGAGCACAAATCCTGAGCCATTCCACTGTACTCTTTTCTGTCTTGGCTTCTCCAAGCTGCTGTGGTGAATATTGCTCACCTCCTGAGGCATCCAGAAGCCTTTGCTATCCTCTGCCTCCTGTCCTTCATTTGTAGCTAGAGGTTCAGTGGCTTCATTGACTGTCTGAGTCATAATACAAACTAGGTCGTCTGTACCCAAGCTGAATGTCCTAATCATTGGACCAATGAACCACCTCCTCTAATTTTCTGGCCCAATGTCTCTGTTCAATTATTTAAAGAATCCATGACCTTTTCTGCCACAGGTAAACACAGCTGGTGATCAGAGCATCTAGCTGTAATGAGGGAAACTCAGGTTAAAGACCTTTTGCTCCATTCAGGTCTGTTCTTACTTAACTGCTCTTGGACGCTGTGGGATAACCTCTCTACAGTTTTGTTCCCACAGATATTTCTGTCTTCCTTACCTTCCAGTCTCAAGTTTATGATTATATAAAACCTAACTAATTTTAAGGAATATTTTCTGAGGTGAGAAAACAATTTCCCCTACTTCCAGTCACCAACATTTGAGGATTAGTATCTTGGCTTCCTGCTATGGGTGTTCATTTGATTACTTGTATTACATTTTCTGTTAGGTGTCATATTTTTTTAATGTGTAAAATGGAAGAACTGCTTAGGTACTCAAGAAATATTTTGCCATAAAATATTGTTTGAGTTCCTACTACATATGATTCCTAAATTATATCGGTATAATAAAAATAATTATTTTGAAGTGTTTTAAAATCACTTTCCTTGTCTGGAAGTATTTGACATATAGTACATTGTAAAATGTTACTATGCTAATGTTACTATCCTCAAGGATCTAAAACTCAGTAAGGCTCTCAAAACCATGAGATGTTCAAAAATATTATCTTTTTGTTAGTTTAACTCATTCTTTAAACTTTCTAAATTAGTAAAATGCACTCAGGTTACATTTTCAAGCTTTTCTATAACCTCTCTACAAGTGTAGGAATTCATGCTTATTAAAAGCAACAAATACTGGGGCTAATATATTAATGTAAGCCTAGAAAAGAGGACAGAAATCTCACTAAAATTTGCAAGGCTTACAATAAAATAATTTCTGCAGGTTAACCCTCTGTTACCAAGTCTCAGTATATTTTTGCTGTAAAATAGTTCTGTTGAAGCTGTTTTATTTTGGATCATGAACTGACATTATATTCCCCTCCATTCACAGTGTTTTGCAAATAATGTTCACACAGTACTGTGATAGGCTTGGGTGCAAGCTGACTTATTCCATGAATATATCCACCCTAACATTTTTGGGGAATATCTTTCTCATTCGCTTTAATTCCAGAATCAGAGGCAGGTTCTCAGCACAGAATGACAGCCTAACACTACTTCCAAAAGAGCTAAAAGTCTCAACCTGAACTTTCTTCTCATGTCCATTAACCCATCTAAAAAGCTGCTGGGCTGAGCATGAACAGGCATGTTGTTTATTACAAACAATGGGCATGTACATTTTAATGAGAGAACATGATTCAGAAAATCTTGGAATGTCTACTTGTATCAAGTGTTGCAGTTAGCACTTTCACATATACCCTGGCCGCACACAAGCCTCTTTTTTCAGTAATCAATGTAACATTTTTTCTTCCATTTTTTTCTCATCTGTCATTGTTTTACTTGGGATATCATTTTTTAGGGAGTTTGGTGCTCAACTGCAATAAAATCAAAGCAGCAGATTTTTTACCTTAGTGGCAAATTAAGGCCTTGGTGCATGGTGAAGGCATGACTCTGTATTACTGTCTGTCTTTGAGTGCTGCATGTTCAGGAAGAATTAGATTCAGATATATATATATTAAGGTAACATTAGGCCTGGAAGACTGCAGGAAACAATGCACGGGGAGGTGCCAATTTAGTTTCTCTCAGCATCATTTAACTAACTGAACTGCACTTTTTGTAAGCCATCTCTACACATAGGAGATGGTTATTCCATCATTAATGTTAAGGATTTCAAAACCCTGCATTCAGAGATCCAATATTAGTGCTCTGTTTTCTAAAAACAATGTACCTCCATACCAACACATGTTAGTAGGAGAGCTAGTCAGTATTTTTGAATGTCAGACCACTAAGGGGCCTTACTTTTGAACCAGGTCTGCAAATCTTGATCCAAATTTCCTTGCTTTCTCTGAATCCATTAGGAGCACCGTAGGGTCTTTCAAGCCTTCATCAAAATTTACAAATGAGCAATACACACTTTATTTTATTAATATGGAGTTTCTCTGCTGTTTGATACTTCAAAACTGGTCTGGTTGGGAAACAAGCCCAAAGAACATTCTGAGTTTATTTTTTACATTTTATTTTTTTCTTCCCCTAATTGCATACTATCTTGAGAACTTGCCAGATAGCTTCCTGCCAGCTCTTCTGTACTGGACATATCATTCCCTTGTTCTGTCAGAATGATAAAAAACCAGTTGTGGGATTTAGGATCTGCTAAGTAATTAACATCATCTCAGCATTAACTGTGTAGAAAATATTATGTTCTTAATCTGACTGATCTGGAAGGTCAAGCTGTGCCCACCTGCTGCCTACTTATAAGGACTCAGCACTAGGAGCATGGTTTTGCCAGAAGAAATAAATCTAGGAAGAATGGTTTGAACTGCTTCTCTCTAATTCTATCTCTCTAGTTGTCTACCTACACATCTTGAGTAAACCCATCGCTTTAACATCATAGTGCCAAGCTTTGACAATTGCAGAGCCACCCAATAATTTGAGCCTTGGTATCTATTCTTTCAAACTAGATTAATTCCTCCCTCTCTGGCTTTCTTTCTTTTAGGAAAAAAAGATAATGTGTATAATGAAATAATAAGCGGTATGAAATTTTACCATGAGAAAACAATTCCTTCAAAACAGAATGAATTGCGGTCTTGCTGTTTCTATATTTCCTATTAGCTCCTTTCATCTGGGAAGGAAGTTATGAAAAACTGTCTACCTGATTGTATTGTTTCCTTGTGGGAGATCAAAAATCATACAAGAGAAAACAAAAAGACAGGAAGAAAAGCAGTTCACACCAAATTTTGCAGTATGTTTCCTTAAACAAGAAGAAATCCTCTGTAAAAGATGTTTTCAAATACAACTTTCACTTAGACTGTTATCTTCATGAGGGTGAAGCCAAATAAATATTTGTATCTGGGTTGGGTTTTGGGGAATTAAATGAGATTTTATATGTATTTTATCTAACAAAAGAGTATGCGTGTGAACAAAGAAGGGGAGGTTTTCTATGCATTGGTATCAGAAACAAAACTGATTTTTGAAAGTATAAATCTCTGCAATTTTATGCAAAATAGCTGTTCACTTCTGCTTGCCTTAAGAAAAACAGTTTGCTTTAAAAAAAGCAGTTATTAACTCTTTTGTAGACACTTGGATAAGCAAAACACGTCCATTTCTGATAGCATAAGACAGAGCTGCCCTGAAGTACTACAGGCATGAATGTCGTATGTTCAGTTCCTGGGTGAACGTAGCCTTGTGCTTCTGTCCAGTTGAAATTAGTTGTACTAAATGAAGTGAGGTCGTCCTGCAGAAGACACTGTATTAAGCATCCCAGGGTGTTAGAGAGCAATGAAATATACAATTACCTTCAACAGTGGTTCTACAAGCTGTGTGATTCCTATGCATTTACTGATTATCTTTATTTGTATTATTCTTTTTTCGGTAGTGGATATAAATTACATACCATTATGGTCCAACTGCAAATAATGAAATGACAATACCATCCATGCCACAGCACTGTCTGGCATTCATGTATCTCTTTAGAGGTGTTAAGAGAAAAGACAGGGTATTGCAGCTGAGTGCACTTTATGATGGAATGCTCTAATAGAGATTTAATATATTTATCTGCCTTCTGAAGCCAGCAGCTATAGTAACTGCAAATGGCTGGCTGGCCACAGTTATTATCTGAGCAATCTAAGTAGTTATGTTTTGAGCTACAGGGTGTTGAAGATAATAGTTCACTCTAGACTAATGCCTACATAATGGCAGATTGCCTTCTCCTTTTTACTTGCTGGTCAAGCCCAGCTGATGATGATTGGCTTAATGAGAGTTATAACCTGGCCCATAACCTAAGGAATAAGAGGACTGTTTACGCGGGAGAACAATATTATGCTCCTTGGAGAATTTGATGGATTTTGCTAGTTTTGGAGCTCTTTAACTACTTGGACTTCTGTGTACCTGTAGCAAATTGTCAGTTGATAATGGTGTCTTCAAGGGTTTACTGAAATCACTTAAATCTTTCACCTAACAACAAATGAGTTCTTGCCCAAGATGTGGAATTGGACATTCATCTTGTTATTAATGTCTCTCTCTCCTTCTTCTATCTCTGTTTTTTTTATTCCCATTAGTTTGTTTTATTTACATCCAGGTCCTAATAAATAGGTTCTCACCGGATGATGTTCAGTTTCCATTATTGCAGATAGTAATTGTATGTGCATGTGCAAGGTCTTTTTAAAAAGTATTCTGCACTCTTCCCTGCCCTTAGGCTTAGTTGCCAATGCATATTTCACTGCTTAAAACACGTTTTTGGAAACACAGGTATGTTTCCTTGTTAGGCTAAAAGAAAGTGGCTGTTACTCCTTTAAGGGATCCCTCCCCCTTCTTTGTTTGGCAGAAGAGGTCAGGGAGAAGAGGCATCACCTGAACTTCAGGGTTAGGCTTTCTGGGAGATTTTATGTAAGCATGACTAAAATGTTTAGCAACACTACCTAGATTTGCATGGAGCAAAAAAGTCAGTACTCTGTCTACACCGTGGGGAGATCAAAGATTCTATAAAGAGGTAGACAAAAAGAGGCTAATGTTTGGGTCAAAAGTATTTGAAAGCAAAGGAAAGAAAAATAAAATGTCACAGGCTTTTTCCCCCTTAAACTTAATCTCTTTGCTGGAATGGACTGACTAGATATACACAAAATTGAGTCCACAACTGAAGTGTAGCTGCCATGCCATATTAAGTAAATATAATTATATCTAGCTGAAATTCTAAAATCTTAAAACAATAACATATAACTTGAACCAAAGAACTCTCGGCATGTTACCAAGATAGACTTTGAATGCAGAAGCAATGTGAGTAGCCTTCAAAGCACCCTTATTTCTGCCAGAATGGTAGCATTCATTCTGTGTACATGGTTCAAATAAGTCAGAATACATTTTGATAAAACTCTATTGACTTTGGTAAATTAATAACAAAATTAACTTAACCTCAAGACTTTTTTCCAGGAAAATGAAGCATTGTTGATTATTATCTTTGTTTACTTTTTTTGGTCTAATGTGACTCTTTTTCAACTTGCATCCTCTTTGAGCTGGATTAAAATATTCTACTTACCCTAGGGGCTAAGTACTTTTTACCTATGTAGCCAAGAACATTTCTAATTTTCCACCATTTTGAAAAACATTAGTGTGATTTCTGTGCTTTTAGCTTCTCTTTCTTACATTCACTGATGACATCAAACAAATTTTGTCCAGAGTACTGCAGTCTTCTCTCTCCATGCTTTCTTTGGAAACCATGTTCAGGATAGGAATTTCTTTGGAGCAGTGATGCTGGGGTTCTTGTGATATTTAAGGAAGTTATTCTGCTCCTTTTTTCATTTATGCCCTCATAAGTGTTCCAGAGGTATGGGAAGAAAAGCAGTTTTTGAATGTGTTTGGAATAGCCAACAACTCTATCAACACACTTGAAAGCTGTGAATAATGATAATGACTAATACTAATAATTATTATCAATAACAATAATGATAAAACCCCTGATATGAATGAGATGTATCTGGGTTATTTTCTTAAATATTAGCATCAGCTGCATGACTGCCTTTACCTGTGTGAGGGCTTTAATAGGACTATTCATTCACTTAGTACTTGAATACTACCCTTAGATCCTCTTCGACAAGCCAGTTTTCTCTGCTTAAGGAAGGGCTAAAGCTGTATTATCACTCCTCACTGCAAAGGGATCATTTGGTCATCAGCAGATCCATCTGTTCAGAAGATGCTTTTCCATCCCACTTGTTACCAGTGGGAGAAGGAGGAAAAGATAACCCAAGTGGTACTACTTATTGCTTGCAGTCCAGAAAGAGTCAGAAGTTATGGCAATGCTGCCTTGAGAGCCCTTATCATGGATTAAAAACTACGTTGTCAAAAGGCGAAAAAAAATGTTTCTTTGACTTGCCAGTTGAGGATAAAAATACCAAAAGGGTTCTGCTTTAGTGCCTTCAAATTCAATAATCATTCATCAGTTTGTTTTGTGCTAGGGAGGACAGGTAGTCAGAGCAGAGAATACAGATTGTTTCAGTCGGCTCCTGTTCAGCTGATAATCGTATACACAGCTGTATGTAGCCAGTGCCTGCCAGCAGAGGCCTGACCCAAACAATTAACCTTATATTAACGCCCCTAATGGTGATCATCTGTTGCCATATGCCTGAAGCCTGAGCTCTAACTCAGCGGTGAAACCATCTACTCCTCAAGTCACAACTGATCCTTGATCACAAGGTACTGAGCTGCAGTTGATTTTTTAAAATGTTTGTTTGTAATCTGTTCCTTCCAAGGAAGAATAAATATCCCTGAGAAAGACAGTAATTGTTTCAGGAAAATCTGTGGGACCTGCTTACGTGGAGACAAATGATTATATAGGTTATGCTAAATAACTGCTTAGGTTTCATATTTCTCCATGTCTAGAACTATATTCTACACTAAAACCAGGGAGAAACTAGAAAAACTCCTTCTCTAGCTTATTTGCCTTTTGGACTGAATTTGTTCACTGCCTCTGTATTGAGCACAGTTGTTTTTCAAGGAGTAGTTGTTGAATCCAAAAGCAATTTGAAATAGCCAGTGTGTGAAGTAATTTTTCTTGTATTCAGGTAATGAAATTTAAACGTATGTGTGCTAAGACCAGTATTTGCTGCACCACTGCTGGAGTTAATCCTTGTTTGTACTGTGAGTAAGCTGCCTGGCAGGTGTTACATTTTTTTTTTTTTTCAAATCTGTTGCTTTTCTGGATTTATTTTTTGGATCATTGTCATTCTAAGAAAGCTTTGTCCTTTTCTTCTCCAGCAGCAGCTCAGGCCTGAATATGTGCTAGAACACCCACAGAGGAAATCTACAAAATACTAGCCTTTCCATATCATTCATACAATCAAGAATAAAGTAGAATTGAAGAAAATAGTGCATTAATAAGAAATAAAAGACCAGTGGATATTTTAAAGGATGTTACTTGTTTAAGGATCAAAACCAAAACAACCCTTTTTTTCCATCCTCAGTATCATATTTTATGTATGATGCCTCCCTGTACCTCTTTTTCCTCAATCTATACATATGCAGTGGATTATTGATTGTTTGAACAAGATACGCCTAATGCTTTCTACTTTGCCCATTATCGTAAAATCTAGAGGGACTGAGAGGCTAAAATACATTTGGATATGTGCTTGGATAAGTGCAGAGAAGTTTTATTAATGAAGCCCACTTCAAGGTTAGCTGATCAATAAAAGTTAGTATGACTTACTTGCTATAACACAGAACTGGGCCCTACAAAAAGTGTTGCATGTTAGATTTTGAAAGTAGCATAAAATCTGCTTGTTTCCATCCCCCGTCAGTTTTTAGGATTCTCCACCCTGAAGTAGCAAAGAATATGTGGTACAGACTACAAATCAGAAAGTTAGACAAAGTATGCAGTAGTAAGAAAACATACGTTCTTCGGTAGTGCATATAAAATTTTACAGTATATATTACAATATTTTAAATTCCATTCATGCAGAATGGAAGTTATTTTGTTCCTCAGTCCAGCTGACTTATTTTTGCATGCAGTGTTTATCACCATGAATCACTAAAGGAATAGGAAATATGATGTAGACAAGACTTTCAGGAACATTTATACCACTAAATTTTCTCTTTTGCACACATTTTACATTTTCTGTTGAGTTCTGATCTCTTGAGGTGTTATGATCTTTCTGTTCTCTTCAGCTTCTTTGAGAAAATGGCATTCAGCACCTTGCAGTTCCCATAAAATATATCAGTATATCCACTAAATTCAGTGACAACATTCCAGTTCTCTGTGAGAAAGACAGCATATCCATTGATGAAAGCCTTTGCTGCAGAAATAATTTATGGTACTTATGAACATTGAACCAACACAGCATGGGAACGTGAGTCTATTTTTAAAGTCCATCCTAGAAAACATTGTAGAGAAGCAGGATTATTACAATACAAAACGTGGAAATTATGATGAAATTTTACAGAACAACTGAACTTAGATGTTCAGGAGATCAGAGTCAGCATTATTTTGCATGGAATTGATTTCTATTCCTATGAAATGGTTGGTTTCTAACTAAAACTCCAAACAACCGAAATTGGAACTGCAATGGAGTAAGTCAGATGGTCTGAAAAAAATAGAGTTTTTTCTTAATATTTCCCAGAGTTCTTATCCCTGAAATACTGAAAGGGACCCCTTGGTGACTTATCAGGTGGAATAAATTTTTATTCCTCAAATAAAAAGCTTAACTCTGATTTTAAATTGCAAAAATGTGGTGGTAAAAGGGAACATCTTGGGCTGTCAGCTGTCTATTAAAATTTCTTTGTATGTCTGACAGAATATCACAGCTGGCTATACAAGTGGAGGATTACTCCACAAGAAGGAAAATTCTATTAAATTTCTTTGGGTAGTTTTTGTTAAGGTCTCCATGATGATGACAGAGGTGTGGTAACTAGATAGCTAAGAGAGGAAAGGGAAAAAGCCTACTTTCATATTTAGGTAAGTAAGTGTAATGAAAATCTGGAAGTGAACGTGTCTGATAAGACAGTGAAATCTGATACTTCTGCTTTTGACAAACACAACAAAAGTGAGAATTTCTAGTAATTTTGGAGTGACTCAGAACACTACAACTGAAAATATTGCAAAAATATTTGTAAAAAAAATTGGACATTGTATATTACATTTGCTTACATTTAAACAGTAATTGTATGCAATATACAATTAAAGAATTACAAACATCTATATTTAAAAAGCAAATTACATTGAAAAGCTGGTCTTTAAAGGAAAAAGGATAAGTCTTTAGGTAACTATTGTTTGTAAAGGAGTTAATTGTGTGAAGAGGAGAAAAACTTTTTTTGCTCTTTGTGTGATTCTACCCCAAAATTCACAGAGTTCGTTAAAATTTTCCATATCTTACCTCCCGCTCAACTCATAAATAATCTAAAATCCATAACTACCCAGTCACATAAGCATTATCTTAAAATACTTTTTGCTGTCAGGTGCCTCAGTAGATTGTCAAAGAATTATAATTAAATCCTGTTGTCTCACATAAATCTTGAGTAATTTAAATGTATAAAATGCTGAGACAGATGAGTTCCACAGGGGAAAAAATAGCAACAATAGCAGGAGAGGAACTGGGCTGATGTCTCTTTTTCCCTCACTATTTTCCCACTATTGTACAAGTCAGTGGGAGAAATACTTGCCCCTTTCTGCTTCACTGATGGCCTGAATCTGTATGAATTTGCTTCCATTGGCCCTTTGGGGCAAGCATGTGGTCCCACTGCTAGGAAACAGACCACTCTCACAGCAATGATCCCATGGTCACAATATGAATCTTCTCTGGGGGGCTAAACCTTGAGCAAGCCCTCCTATTCAGAGTGAAATTCACCTCTGGTTTCAGGCTGACTTCCAGTTACATATTTTTATTTATTTCTTTTATAGAAGACAGAATACACCCTAGAAAATGTGTAGTCATTCATCAGAGCAAATAAACTCTGGAATATGTTGAATGAAGGCCCTTAAGCTTCACCAGAAGTACTACCTAAAGGGATGGAATGAGAAATCAAAGAGGAAGCCAGTTGTGATGCCTGAGAATTTTTAGTGTGTGCAGCTGTTTTTCTTTTTGACACTTGCTTTATTTCTGGGAGGCATCTATTACTCACATATTTCCTCTGATTTAATGCTGACTTGAGCAAAACCAAGCCTTTTCTTGTTTTTCTTACTCACTGAGGACTGCTTTAACATGTATTTCAAGGCAGTAGTTCTGGACTTGGCTCTGTGTTTCAGGCAGAGTTCCTCCTACACACAGTCCAATCCCTGGATCTGTACACCAGGTTTGGGCATCTGCAAGATTTCTGTTCGATGATCTGAAGGTGTTGTGTGGATTGCAGTACCTGCGTAAAGTGGGTGCATTACAGAATGAGTGACCATCTGTTTCCTTTCTCTGTCAGTTTGCCCAGCAAGGCAAACTCACTTTAACATGAGGTTTTTGCATTTAAGGGGCTGTGTTGCAGAGACAAAGTGAGGTGTAGTCAACGCCTCTGAGGGTGCTTCTGAAGCTAATGAAGCGAATGACACTCTCACCCCAGGGACTGGCATCTTAAAAATATTCATGCATCAATACTGTGGTTCAAAAATCCATTTTAGTATCTATGCTGCAGCCAAGTGTACATTTCCATTCGACTTTGGCTTTCCATGCATAAAGATACCTGTCTGCAAAGTGTGCAGCTGAACAGTTATGGCACTTATTCTAGAGGTACTGCCTGTTGATCCAGATGTAAACAGTCCTCTGTTTTCCAGGGTTTGGGATATAAGCACTAGCCAGATTGCTCTCTTCTATACTGCTGGTGACAAAAATGCTCACACCAGATGCATGCTGGCCTGATGTATCAGCTCAGAATGAACACAGCACTTCATCCTTTGGACCACCTACACAAACTGTACTGACTGTGAGTGAAATAATGTAACCCCTGTCTTGCCCCTCATTTTAATCAACAGTCTTAAAAATAAATATAGGAACACAAATGCAAAAATGTGTTTATACACCGTCAACTTACAAATCTGAAAACTTCAAAAATTAAGAACTTTAACAGCTAAAATTTCAACAGTGGTATGTTTGACCACAAGAATCATGCTAACTTTTCTATTTGTGCATGTGTGTACACAAAAGAATTCTTTATTGACCTATGAAAAACATACATAGCATATTTAAAATGCTATATATATGTGTGTGTATCTGTAGGTGTGCAATATCACACAGTTATAAACATTGTGGGACAATTAATGGAATTTTTCTTTTATCTTATGTGCAATGAATGACTGAAACAATACTTTATTATTATTATTATTATTGGTCAGTAATTTGATCAGTTAGTTGTGCACAGTACGGTGGGCAAAGTCTTGTTGTGTGGAACATGCAACAAATACAGGCCAGTGATTCTTTGTTCATTCTGTTTCTCTCACTTCCATGACTATTTCTTGGCCTCAATCATGTGCTTGGATTTTTTTTTTCCCCTCAGCAGAGACCCAGCATGTTTATGGCATATTTTAGGAGCAAAGTTCTGAAGAGAAAACCACTGGAGTCAATTTTGCTGAGTATTGTAAAATTTTTACTGACTGAATATATACTGTTTTGAAGGAAGAAAATCATAACAATTTCTTATGTTTCCATTAAGTTGCATTAATGGAGCATTTGCAATGGATAGTACTCTTCTTAGGCTTGTTTCTATTAGCAGTCCTCTCTTTCACAGAGGGCATGAAATTCTGCTTCTTTCAAAGTCATCATCACAACCACAACCAGCATCCTTCATTCCAGGACTGAGCCCATGAGGGTTAGTGAAGCCATTTCCATGACACAGAATCTCCATACTGAAGTAGATTTTCCTGTAAATGCCCTCTTCGAATAATGGTCATTCTTCACCATAACTGCACTGAAATTTAAGTTCACTGAAGTCAGAATTAACCCTTTCTATGTGAACAAATTCTTGTAAATCAATCTGTTTCATGCAGAATGAGAACCATTATTTTCACTCCATGAACATTTAATTTTTACTCAAAACTTCTTTTTCAAATTATAAGGAATTTGATGTTATTTTTCCTCGCTGAGTACAGAGATAACATCTAAAAATTTCTCAAATCCCCACATAACAGGCTACTTTGATAATTAGATTAGCAAATACAGAAAGTTAAAACGAGCTGTGGCTCAGAGTGAAAATAATAATGCAAAACTATTGAGTTTAAAATGGTTTAAGTTGCTAGAGGCACCTCGTGTGGGCCATTATTTAAAATTTGAGTCTTTCAATTGAGTTCAGTAAGCTTCAGTTCAAGTCCATATGGAAAAAATGTCCCTCTAAATAAAACTATTCCACTTCTGTCATGACATTGTAGTAGTTACGGTAATTTTTTCAGACATCTCACTATAATATTTCTGTCTAAGTTAGTTCCCATTTTAGTCTAATATTTAGAGAATCTTCTCTTTTTCTATTTGCAGTGTATCACATAAACATATATTATGCTAGGATACGGGCTTAAAGGGTCAGCAGTGTTTTAAAAACAGTTGTCAGTCTCAAGTAAAACACCTGGTCTAAAATCCTGTTTCCCTCCCTTTCTCCCTTCCCCCTCCTTTTTTTTGCAAAAATATTTTCAACATCAGTACCACATGCAGACTATGGTTTTTCTTCTTCTCTCTTTAAAGTACTGCTATGCAAGAATATAGTAATTTCAAACTGGGATTTAGAAATAAAAACTGAATTATCTTTCCAAGTCACAATTCCATTTTTAACTAGCCTTACATCTAGGAGAAATAAACACACAGAAAATAAAGCAGAGGTAGCTTTAAAGACTGTAAACGTATTTACACTATGTTAATAAAACTTCAAGGATGGTTTAGAAAGCAAAAATACCATAATAACTAGAGCTTTATAACTCTAGAACTGTAACTGGAGCCGCAGTGAACAGTTCAGGAGAGCTCTGCAGCTTTAGTAAGCTTTAAAAGGCATGAGCAAAAAAGCACTTTCTCATGAACAGTTACATTAAAAACCCCATACTATTTACCTACCAAGCTATCAGAAAACTTTGCAAGCCAATTTAGATCTCGGAATGACCAGAGCTTCTAAAACAATGTAATTATCTTCAGAAGACCTAATGAGATGCCTCTTTCAAAACTCATTCAATTGGATAAAAAAAAAAAAACAAAACAGGAAGGAATACAAGGAAGAGATGGCAAGATCCTAACATACTTTAAAATTTCAGGTACTAGGCCATCTGTTCATAACCTGTATTTGCTGAGTAAGCAGAGGCAATTTTAAAATGAAGCTCCTGAAAACCTGCCTTCCCATCAAGAATATAAATCAATTAGGTCATAAAACAAAAAGTGATTGTAACAGTAACAGTTCCTGAGTTATATAGTAAATACCCAGAAGATATTTGGGTTACTTCAGATGGAGTTTAATGTGACAGAAAAGACTTTATTGACAGCACAGTGACTATCTGTCCTTTTATCCGCAGAGCAAATCATGCTCTGAGCCAAGCTGCAAAGCAGTAATCTCAAAAATAATGTCAGAATATAGACATAGTTTGATGGCATGACAGGTAAAATTTCTTCATTACCATAAATGATCATTAAGAGAGGAAATATAAGGGACTTTGTTTTATAAGATTTTATTGTCATGTTACTCAGAAAGGGAACTCTCTAAGAGCAGTCAAGGAAGTCATTACATGGCATAAAATCTGTTTTACCAAACTGTTGTGGTAGTGTTACAAAGGCAGTCAGTCGAGTTTTCTGGTAGGAGTGCACTCTGAAACCTATCATTTTAGTTATGCTAAGTCCTTTAAGATAATGAAAATGGAAGAACGTTAATATATACATTGTTCAGTTCAAGAACCAAAGAGGTAGGAGAAAGGATCTGTGTAAGAGAATGTAAATCATGTATTTGCTAACAATTTCCTATGAAAACAAAAACATAACAGATGGAAAAAAATCATTATATTGGTAAAGAAGAATTGTCTGCCACTTATCAGCTGGCTAAACATATATTTTTTCTGGTAGGAAAAAAAAGGAAAAGGGAAAACAGAAAACTTGTAAATTACACACACACAAAAACCCCAAAACCAATAGATATTTACTGCATTTGTGGGAAAAAGTTATGCCAGGTTTTGGATACTTCTTGGCAAATCTTCATTCTGGTAGGTTTTTCAATCACTCACTGCATTAGAAATATATTAACAAAAAAGAAGAGAAGCAAGAAGTTAGACATGTAATGTAGATATCTCTTGAAGGTAAAGTTGTTCTGTTAGAATGTTTTGCGTCAAGAACAAAAAATATGTCATTAACCATTTCATTGCTCTAGTGACAGAAGCTGTATGCCTCCTACAATAGCTGTGGCTGTAGTGTTCTTGTATTAAAGATGTGTCCACACAGACGAAGCTTTTTAAAAACCGTTTAACAGTTTGTTGGTTTTATTAAATGGCACATATTCAAAACGGTCATACCAGCTATTATAATTACTTATTGTCCATTATATTGGCAAAATTGCACTCACCTCTGTTGAGACAGAAACCCCTATGTTATACAGAAAAAATTTACTTATATAATATTTGATAGATTGTGTCCTAACAAGTCAATGTTACTATCATTCAATCAGTGATGAATCAGAACTGTGTTGCATTAAAACTAATAAAGCTGTAAATTATGGCTTTAAAAATATTCATGCAATGAAATGTAAAATGCTCTTGAATAGGATACAGTCACTAGTCACAACTATAATTTCATTTTAAAAAGTATTTAATCTGGAACAAACTGTAACTACTACTCTGTAAGGAGTCTCTTTTCCTCCCTCCCCATCTCCTCTTCTCCACTGTTTTGTATTTTAGAATATAGTATATATACTCCCTAGACATACATCTGTATTACTTCAAGACCAAACAGGCAATTCTCTCTCTCTCTCTCCCCCCTCCCCACCCCTAGCTTTAGAGTTTATATATTATACTATATACAGTTGGCAGAACTATAAACTCAATCAGAAGAGAGAAGTTCAGGGGTATGCGAATAATTTTTTTTTTTCACACCATAGTTTAATTTTCCTGCACTGACTGAATCCTTTTACTTCCTTCTCAGCAAAAGGGGGATACAACAGATAGTATAAGCTTTTAAATGGCTTCTGTCTCATCTTGAAAAGTATATAGCTTTATTTCAGATAGGAGTTGAGCTACATTTTACATGCTGCATTCAGTGACTTCTGGATTATAAATCCATATTGTATGGTAGAAGAACATAACTTCTAAAGAATTTGGGTAGTATTAAATGCCTTTCAGCACCACTTGTAAAATTTGCTTTTGTTCTAGTTTCTAGAAGCTTGTGCACTTTTGGGGAAAAGGCAGGTTATGAACAAGATTGTGAATATAGCAATAATATATGTCTGCAATTTGTGGGGGTTTTTTATCTGTTCTTCAAATCCTCCTTTTATTACCAGTGATTTATTTTACTAATATAACATCAGCAAAAGCTGGTAAAATAAGACCATTTTTATGAGAGAATCATTGCATATGTTAGAAAATATTGTTTTGATTGTCATGCGTGCCTTCTGAAATGCCTTTCTGAGAGAGGGCCAAGATTTTCACATATTTAATATGTTTTGTGGGGTGTCAGTCTGTGCAGAAGTTTGGCCACGAGTTTAAAAGTATGATAATGAATTTAAAATTGGACAATGTTCTTGAACAGAAATTGCCTGGGAATATTCTTTCAGGAGGGGAACCATCTATGGCATATTAAGATGGACTTGGCTGTAATTCTTTAGAGTCAATGGAAAACCCATAAATTGGGATTACACAATAAAATACTGGTGCTGCTTGCCAAGTGCTGTGTGAAAACGTGTTTATTTGCATTTCCATACCTATGTCATGTGTTTTTTCATTCCAACTCACAGCCACAGATGGAGCGAGTTTTTGTAGGAGGTATTCCCTTAGTTCATTTAGGATTTCAAACCTCTCTGAACTTCAAGAAAGAAGAAGTGTTTTTCGTGATTGATTGACATCAAACTGTACGAAAAGTTTAATAATTTCTATATACACAGAAATGTTTTATCAGTTGAATAGCACATGGCTACATATGCCACAAACACAGCAATGGGATTCTGGCTAAGAACAGGGTGGACTTCCCAGCCCAAAATATGTGAAGGAAAACAAAGGAAAAGCTACTTGATGAAGTGACATGGCAGTTTGATTTCCACATGAGTGGGCAGGGAGCTGAGAATTCACTGCAATGATTTCACACACCAGTTTAACAATTAGTTGTGATCTAATGGAATTGAAATCCCATTAGTAAACTTTGTAGGTATTCCAAAGGGTTCTTAAAAACTACTTCCTGTCGGGATTGTGAGTTTTTTCTCTTTAGCAGTCATATTAGAGTGAAATTATACTTAATTTGTATGTTATTTTAATCCTTCAATCACACCATTATGTAACTGAGGCAGTTATCTGCCCCACCCAGACCCTTATATTTCTGATATATTTGTAGCCTCTGGACATGTTCTCTGCTAGGCCTTTGTTTTCCTAGATTAAGCAAAGGAAATTTCAGCATGTCTTCTTGCAATGCAGAGTAGGTTGTCCATCCTTTAATCAGCCCATCTTAAAGTCAAGGTTGGAAGTGAATCCTTTTGCTACGAGAATGTGTTATCTCTAGAGAGATTGGAACTGGAACTGGATGTCGAGATGTAGGAATGGAATGCTGAGCTGAGGTTCCAGTGAAACAGTGAGAAGATTTTCATGGCCTCCACACCTCTTATTCCTTTGACTGACTGAAGGAACTGGAGTACTGACTGACAGTTTCCTACCCAAGAACAGTATAGGGTGCGTATAGGAGCTAAACACAAGTAAAATAAAATACACAAAGTGACTTTAAAAGTCTGGCAAAAATATTAGATACAAGGATGCAAATTTTGGCTCCCAAGGCTGGAATGATGCAATCAGAACATATTCTCACAGTTCTGTAACAGATGCTGACTATGGAGAAGTTGACAGTTGAAGACAGCTATGAAGATGGATCTATTTTAGGTCCAAACATGTATGGGAATTCTTATGCTATGGCAGCCTTCCATAACTGGGCAGTAGGCTTCGCACTGGTGAATAATTAAGAATTGAAAATTTAATAATGCAAAACAGCTTGAAATTAGACAGAGTAGTCAGTTGCAGAAATGTTGTTCTCCCTCAACTAATTTTCTTGCTATTATTCAGGAAAGCAGGATAGATGTTACTTTATGTGCAGGAAATATTACTGTTGAATAGCTCCCTGGTAAATAATAAAATTGTAACCAACTTAGCAGATATTCCCAGGTACTGATTCTCTTTTTGTGCTGTACAATGCAGTTTTAATAGAAGGAGTGTCTCATTACTTGCATGAGAGAAGAAACTATTACCTGCAGTCTACAAGAGTGTAAAATGTGACTTACACATATCAAGAAATCTGCCCTAGCCCTGAGAAACTCTCTGTCTTACAGCCTTGCTGGTGTGCATGTCACCATGGCCTTGGGACAGCCAGCTCTCTGTCCCCAAACTGTTTCCTTTTCCTCCATCAGCACATTCCTCCATCAGCCCACACAGACACAACATTTCTGTCTGACAGAGACCACAGCACAGGGTTTACTGAGGTAGCATCACCATTATAGATACTGATGTAACTACTGGAGGGTTTTTTTTTGCAGCTGTTCAGACAGAATAAAATGATAATAATTCCTCATGAATCCTTTTAAGGATTTGTATGTCTAAATACTACTCAGCAAGAGTTGCAATATTAATAATTTATTATTATAGCCAGATAATTTCTGTAGAAGATTCATAATAACACCTATATCGGTTCATTAACTTTTAATGGTAAAATTCTAGGGAAGGTGATTTGGGTATGTAGCCTTTAATAAGGCTTAATATAAACACTTGACATCTGTTTCTTTCACCTTCCCTACCTCTCATTCTAAATTACCTGTCATAGCAATTCCTGATTCAGGCTCTCCATAGGTCTTTACCCTAGTTTCCATTTGAAAACCTTCATTTCAGTAGGTGGGCTGAAAATTCCTGTACTTCTAAAATTACTACCATTCCACTTATGAAGCCTAGTTAATGGCGTCTCTCTCCACTTTCATTATTCAGCTCAGAAACTATTAATAAGCATAAAAGAAATTACGCAAAGGGTGCAAAAAACAGAGTATTTTTATTACACTGGAAGAATATTCATTTGGTTAAGAAAAAAAAAATTATGGGTTTTTTTTGTTGTTGTCATTGTTTTTTTATTTATTTTTACCTTTCTGTTCCAGTTGCTGCTATGAAACTTTTCCTTTCCCTTTGGATCATGGTGAAAAACAAAGGTCAAGTTTTTGGTTATGAGACCAGGAGACATTAATTATTAAGAACAAACTATAGAAAGTTATTGCAGAAAACCAAATCTCAGATAAAAGCAGGACAATAAACCCATAGCATTTAAAAGTACAAAAATAGAAAAGAGGAAGAAACATTAAAATGAAGAAAAACAAAGAAAAAGACAACGAGGACAAGCCATAGCAATGAATTTAACAGTAAATGGCAATTTTCATTGGATTGTCTTGAAATGTATTTTTAGGTACTTATTAAAGTTTGGTTTTTTGTTTGTTTGTTGGGGAGTAATCCAGTTTTTTCAATAATTGTTCATTTTTTCATTGATTTCATGTTAATTTCTTCATTCATTCATCTTCTGTTTTCAACTTGAGCTTGAATGTACATATTCCCTAAGGCAGTGCTGAATCTAAAAGCTTCTTTAAGGACTCTCTAAACTTTGACAAGCTAAGCATGCCAGAGGAATACCTGCCAGGGTGAATAGGTGAATAAGAAATATTTTGTTTGTCTTTCTGTAATTTACGTCCATAGGAAGATCTGCAAACCTAAACTGTTAAGTTTAAGCAAAAGTGATGGAGTTTTACCTGGTAGAAGGGTAGTCACAAACAGATCCTGCTTGTTTTTGGTAGAAATTTTATCAGCTCAGGCCTCTAAAATCAAACTGACTTTATTTGAAGAACTTCTCCAAGGATTTCACAGACTCAAAGATTCACAGAACAGCTGAGGTCAGAAGGGACTTCTGGAGGTCATCTAGTCTGATCCCCCCCTTCTCAGACAGGGTTGTCTTGAGCCCATTATTAAAAATTAATATTAGAAAACATTTTTAAATTTACCCTCTCTTTATGTACATTTCAGGATTGAGTATCTATGTGTTTATTACATGGTTTGAACAAAAAGATTGATGCATAATTAAATTTTACAGTAACTTATAAGTAATTTTGAGATCCCAAATATAATTTAAAAGAATTTATCTTCAGACTGTGCATCAAATTTTGTTTCTGTATTGGCATTTGTGGTTTTTCTGGTTTTTTACATTTGTCTAGAAAGATTTTCTGTTTTCTACTTCTATTTAGTAAATATCCATGGCAATATCGTTTACTTTGAGACTGTTTCTGTACACACATCAAGTATTACAGTGGCAGAGATATTACTATGAAATAAATACCTCAGCTTTTACTTTAAAATCTGAAAAAGTCTCAGTAGCAGTCCAGAGGATGTCCTTGAATCATAACAGCTTCTCACTGAGAGTAGCAAAGAGGATGCAGTACATGATCACATGTTCTGCAATGGTGGAGAATGGGAAGGGTACAGAAACATATCAGCCTGATTAAGATATATCTGCATATACCACAAATTATTAATCCTGCCAAACCCTTATCACTCCTTTCTGTCAATTCAGGGGACTTAAATTGGGCCTGACTGACTATATAAAATTATGATCTATGTATTTAAATAAATTAATTTGAACAGCTTGTTTGCAGTTTTCCTTTGATTTTCAGAATAATGTAATTTACAAATAATTTCAGAATAAAATACAAAATATGACCTTCATAAATGTTCCAAATGAGTTTCTGAATCTCTTCTTTTCTAGATGGTAAAATTTGTGTCATTTTTGAAAGTAGGGTTGTAAAGCATTTTAAGAATTTTTATTGTAGCCATTTTTCACAGAAATAATAAAGTAAAGCTGCTTCTTTTTCCCTCTGAATTTTCAGAAATATCGTATGGCAGTTTTATCACCCAATTTTTAAGCATCCTGTAGTTTCCAGTTATCAATGGAAAAAAACATTATATGAGCCTGGTCAAGGAAGCCTTCAATTTTTGTAAGTAAAAGTATCCAGTTGATTTGTAGTATAATATTTATTCAGTTAACACCTTTCACATAAATATTAATGCAAAACAAAAATCACAGTGTTTTATATTTAGTCAAATACTGTTGTAGATTGTTCCCATCAAAGAAGTCTATGTTCCAGCTTTTTTTTCCCCTCCAATAAATATCCTGTCCTCTTCCTTCTGTATGCATTCAACTACATTGAGCAAGGTAAAATATTTAGAAGAACAATATTATTGTTCCCCCATCTATGTACACTTCTGCAAGAAAATTAATTAAAACTTATGAGTATTCAATGAATTATCATGAAACAATTGAAGACATTATTTCATGGACAAAGTTTTAAGGGTCAGAGAAGCATTGCTGTACCTTCAGTCTCTTGGTTTCATATAGGGGTCTGGTTGTAGCTTGTGAGATAAAAGCACAGCATTCATTGTGGCATGCATTTGTTTCAAGGTGTATCTTCTCTCCCATGTACATAAGAGATTGAGGAACTGAGCACACACATTCACCTTTGTATCACTCCCTTTTATTAGTTTTATGCATCATGGTAATTCTTTTTGGTATAGATTATTCCAAATAAACAGTGAAGGTTCTAAAGAATAAATATTATAATACAAAAGCATAATACAGTAATTTAGCTGAAATTCTTAAAATTCATACCAGAAGAATGCTGTATTTTACTTTAAAACTCTGAGAATTTTTTTTCAAACCAGCTAAATCTTTGTAAATTCACATATTTCAGGTCCACTTTGATACAGCATAGACAAAGATATTATAAAGTGATAAACTCCCTTCCAAAAAATCAGGAAACACAAAACACCTTCTTGAGGAGATTGTGCCTAATACTTTCTGGACTACATGAGTGAACTGGCAGTCTTTGAAAGCAGGTAAGAAGTGAAAGCTTAGTATGGCTGAGATAACAAGTTGGGGAGTGCATTGTTTGTCTACTGGCGCCAAGCAGTGTTCTTAAGATTAGTGGTCCTAAATCTTTCATTCATGGCATTACAAACTGACCATCATAATCCATTCATTAAAGCCATACCAAAGAAAAGGATAAGAAACTAAACAGCTATGTTTAAAAACCACAAAACCTTAAAATGACAATTTAAGTATTTAAATGTGCACAAAGTCGTATTAAGCAAACCTGAGGATGTTTTGGACTAGAAAGACTTTTGCAAACTTGAATCACTTTGTAAATTACCATCTCCCTCTTTCCCTCTCCTCCCTCCTCTCATGATACTCTCACAATAACAAAAGGGATTAGCTAAGCAATCTAAAGTGAATCCACTTTAAGGACATAGCTAAACTCAGAGTAACTAGCAGTCAGTGTCAGGACATGTCAACTGTTAAGTTTGAAGCTGGCCTTTATTAATGAATTGATCCTTCGGTTTCTGTCTTCTGTTATGAAATAGTATTACTTAATAGGAGGAAAATATTCCTGTAGTGTATGATCATATATAGTCTACCATATTTTTTCTGTTCTCTTATCAATTTCTGTACCGAAATAATTTCCCTAATATAATGAAAAGAAGTCCTTTTTTATACCCCAGTAAGTGGAAGCATATCAGTTTCCCAGATAAGCTTGTATCTAAAAGTTTATCTACAGCTGCACATAGATTCTCCTATGGAAGTTGTACACCTAGACTCACCGATGGGGGGGTACCTGTAGCTGTGCTTAGCTCCAGTGTTCTCAGTTTAGGCAATGCCTGCCTAAATAATTAAATGGATTTACAGGTCCTCATGTAGCATTAGACATTCTCCAGAGAAGATGCAGTTTTGCCTACCATCACTGCACCAGGAGGCTGACAGTAATGTAGTCACAATGGGTGCCTGGGCACCTATAAAGATTTTCAATGACCTCCCTACATGACTCGGGATCAGATGGGTTATGCAGACAGGCCAGTATTCTTAGGTCAGATTTTGGAGAACTGTGTAATTATAACATGTGAGAATTAGTGCTCAGGTCCCAGAGACCTCTTATCTTTGAAAATTCTACAAGGAGGCTTTCCTTAGAAACAGTGTTATAACATCTTAGTACTAACCAAAAGCCTGTTATGAACAGCTTTATTTTATTAAGAGAAATATTTTAAGTTTTCTCCAGATCAGAAGGTAGTGAAATCCTTGCAAAAGTTACTGATAAAAGAGTTCTTGAGCTGGGAGTTATTAGAGCAACTGAGTGAAGTACAGTCTCCTGGCAGCACAGTTTCATAATCTTTCCTATTTCTCTGTGCCATACCCTTTAGAGGTCAGATTTCTAACTCCTTTAGATGTCCATCTAATTAATTCTGTTTCTATTTAGCAATGACAGCTCTACATGCTCCACAATGAGAAAGAAATAGCCAAAATTAAATACTTAGATTTAAGATTCTACTGCAGTTTACTAAAAATTCACGCAAGTCAATAAGCATATTTTCATTGTAGATCATAACTATATGAGTTTGGATGAGTTTTTTACCTTTTTTTTTTTTTTTACTTTTGCCTAAGGTTGCAAATAAAGTTCTCTGAAAGTGGGCTGTTTCCTTGATTTTGAAATTGAAGAAAAATTGTAGTGGTGACATATTCTGTTACTTTGAAAGTGAAAAAATAAATTATTTTTGTTCTAGATAGCTTTCAATTTGAAATTGTGTTGCTTCCAGTAATTAACTTTTCAGCTAATTTAGAATCAGTGTTTTAATTGAATAGATCAAAATGTTTTTCAGATACTTGGGAAATGTTTTGAGACTTTGAGAACCTGGTAGAGCTTGATTATTAAAGACAGTCCCACTGTCCATAGATAGTTAATAAATAACATTTAAATTCAAACTGTGAGACAGAGATCATAAAAATTTGAATTTTTTCTGCAGCAATGTTTTTAAATCTCTAAGACTGCATTTCCCAAATCATCTCAGAACTAGCTCCTGCTGTATGATTTTGCTCATTCAATTACATATTTTTCAGCTCTAGTCTTTCTAACTGAACTGTTGTCTTAAAAGATTTCAGACTAATGACCTGACCAGCTTTAGTGATTTCTAAGCATGATAGTAACTAAAAGTTATTATGCAGTTAACCTGTTACTTAGAGTAGAAAGGCATTTGAGACCCAGGAGAAGATTAGCGTAAGAAAGAGCAGACACGTATTTACAAGCTTGTGTCTTTCCCTGTGATTCATCCTATCTTTCTGGATATACAAGCAGTGTAGCCAGATCCTGGGACAAGATGGATGGACAGATATCGTGTATGCATGGATGATAGCTGCGTGATAAATTATGGAACCATCCCATTTATTTATATCCACCTTTGACCATCTCATGTGCCCTTTGCCTACCAATTCATCTTCACCATGATGACTTATAAAATCCCAGCTCCTTGAAACATTGTGGTCTGTTCTATCCTGCCTCCTTTGTTTTCCCCCACATTCATCCAGCAAAATGAGAGAAGATTGTTACAGTATGAAAAAGAAGTGTTCATTAATATGGAAGTGACAAAGTCAGTAACTTTTCCTCTTTCCACAAATGTGAAAATTGAATGCTGTCTCTTTATTTAATTTAGTGATCTTTTCAATGAGGATAAAAAAATTGAAGTTGATAAATTTACTGAAATTTAATGAGTTTTAAGTATTATTAATTCTAGAGCTGGACATTTTTATTCCCTCACATACCAGAGGAGAGAGGAAGGGCAACCTATGGAAAAATTAATATAATCTGGTTTAGACTGTTGTTTTGAAACAAGAAAAGCAAGAAAGAAAATCAGAACAAAAATACTTGCATGTGCACAGTTCATTAATTTTGTAGTTTTCTTTCTAATTTGTTCTTTTGGGGTAGAATTTTCAATAAAAAGAAGCAGTCATAAAGTTGTCCAGTTCTACCGGACCTATTTGCTGACCCTTGAAAGTCATGGAGTTCTTTGATCCTGCCTAGTCTGACAATAGTATTTGGAATATGAAGTTAACAACCATCTTTTATATGTGACCCATTTAAGATGATATTCAATTTAAAAAACAAAACTTTGGTAACTTATTAGTGAAGACTGTAGATAGCAAGATGCTCTAATAGAGGTTTCTTCCATCAATCCAAAACCTTTTTTCAATACACAATGAAAAACTTCAGGCCTGTGAGTTTCCAGGATCACTCAGTGATGGGCACTAATGCAAAAATGAAGCCTTTGATTCAGTGGCTGTCACAAGCTTAGACTTTGCTCCATGTCTTGTGTCTCAGTTGCTGCTTGCTCTATTATTAGATGATGCCAGCAATGAAATAAAACTGCCTTGAAAGGTATGTGGAGAACTCAGCACTGAGATATTTTCTTGCTCTTGAGTGCACCTTGAAATACTTGCACTATGCTTTCTAAGGAAAATTATGTCAAATTGTTCGTAGCTTTCTGATTAAAGTACAAACTAAAAAGATTTCCAAAAAATGGATTTGTAGAGCATGAGAACATACACTTTTGAATATCATCCATTAATATTTCAATCCATGTCTCTAAGTCATGAAAGACATCTGAGCATTTCCAAAGAATTTTGTCAGTAATGTTGTATTTACGGCTTTTCAATTGGACACCCTTATCCTAAATTTGAGTGAACATTTTTATATTTCTTTGTTTAGGTTCAGTATTTTTGAAAGTGATATTGGCTAAAGACAAAAAGTCCTATATATTCATATTAAAATAGTCCATTCACAAAAAGACATGTACTGGTCAAAATATACAGATTTAAATTCAGAGGACTGTCAGCTCACACCAGTTTAACTATGAAGGCTCAACATATAAGCAAGTCCCACTTTACACACTCCCTGAGAAGCTAGTTTTCTTCAAAAATGTCTTCAAGATGGTCTAACAGTAGTCCTGTTGGGAAAGCTTATGCCAATTTAGATGTTAATTTTTAACAATTAAAAATTAAAATCCCCAGCTGAGTAACACAGTTTTGTTCATATCAAAACAGGATTTTAGTTAAACAGAGTTGGCTGTTCTATTGAGGCACAGGAAAATAAACTTATTAAAACTTCATCTTCAGACTGCCTTTACTTACACAAAAGTCAAGAAAGGAGCACGCATGTGCATGTGCTTCTATCAGGGATGTCAAAGTGTTAATTCTGATCTGTAAGGCCCCTTCCAACCCAAACCATTCTATGATTCTCTAATGACACAAGCATGTCTAAGACAAACTTAATATGTAAAGCACTGTTCAAAGGGCTGGCTGGCTGCTGAATGCCAATGAACCTGCTGCAACTGCATTTCCCTTATGGAGGTGTTTACCCCGTGTCTGTAAATAAATGCTGATGGTGAAAACGTATTTCCTGATCACATCAAGTCACAAATGGTCTAGAGACTGGTCACAGAATCACCAGTCCTGGGAGGGAAGGGGCATCTCTTCAGTCTGGGCCAGTGGCTGCCTGGGCCAATACATTAAGTTTGAACTAGAACCTTCAGAATTAAACAGGATGATAAGTTGTCATTTGAACTAAATTCATCACACCTACACTTGGATTAGATTTTCTTTTCTCTGTTAATTGTGTAAAATAAAGCTTGTCATATAATACCCAACAAGATAGAGTATGATATAACTCTATCTTAATGGCAAAAGACAGTCCTTAAAAGAATATCTTTTTTAGTCTAAAGTAATCTTTGACATTTTAACAAACTACTGGAACATAGAAGATCAAGCAATAATGCAAAGACTTGTTGTGGTCTGTGCAGCAATCATTATGCTAGAATGTGTAGGAGAGCTATATTAGGTATACTATATTAGGCCAGGGAAATCAGACAGTATTTTGGGATTACTGTACCTCCCATTCATTTAGAGTATGTCATGAGTTTTTCAGCATCCCCTTGGGCAAGCTGTGTAGACAGACAAAAGCTGCTTCCTTCGTAAGTTCCAACTTTTTCTGACATCACTGATAAGAAACATCTTTGAATAAATTCTAAAATATAGGGCAGATGCTTTTAAGTCCTTCTTTTCTCCACTGAGCAGCCAGAGCCAGAGCTATGGGCCCATCATTATGTGCAAGTGGGAAAAATGGAGCACTTGCAAGAGCAATTAAGTGCATGTACAATTATAAATGTGTCTAAAACATAAGACTAGTTTTGCTTTTTTATACTCCCCAGACATTTCAAAGTAAAAGTGCCTCACTCAGTTTGTAATATAACTGTTTTTAAATGCAATTGTGCAACCTCAGCTACACAGAAAAACTGTTTCTTTCCACTGGCAAGAGACAGAAAGATGAAGCTAACACTCAAACATTTGTTTCAAGTGTTTGCCTTAAAACCTATTATTTAGGAGATAAAAGTGTTCAAATTCAGGTACTTACCAGAAAATCCCAACAAACAATGGTCCAAGATCTTGCCACTGTCACTAGCATTTCCAGGGGTGCCTGAAAGAGCTATAAGAAAAAACTAAATCCATCTCCCCAACTGGTAAACCTGTGGTTTCAGCCTTTCAGGCTGAGCCAGTGCCAGACAAGGATGGAGGAGTGACAGGGAGCTCCTGGGGCAGCTGGGCCTTTTTCTTGAAGTAGGGGCCATCCTGTCCCTCCTGCCCCGACTCTTCCTAGATATCAGTCTGTTCCAGAACACAGGAAAAATGAGAGTCCAAGACATGACTTTTCCATTGCCACAGAGCCTAAACAAGCATCTGTTCACTTGTGCCAACACCACAAATACGCTGGGCTGTATCCCCATCTGGATTACATTTGAAAAATTCTATAAATCAATGTAAAGATCCTTCATATAACCCAGAACTTTATATGCCATCCCCATAATTATACTGTCCCAAAATTTTCTAAAAATAGAATTCAGATAGCAAATTCTGATTTTTTCCAGTTAGAAACAACAGTTCCAGTTGCAATAATTCAAGTCACATACTACATTCTTTAAAAATCTTGCTTGCAACAGACATTTCAAAGAAAAAATTCTGTATCGCATAAAGACTTTTAGATGATGAGACTGATCATGCATAATAGGATAAACTGTTCCTGTTAATATATGTTCGTCATTAAGAACAATTTTTTCTATATTTATCTGTTTGCTTTTCCTCCATTTGAAACCACAGAAATGTAACCCAAGACAAAATTCAGCTTTTTGGAAAGAGCATAGACCTCCCAAGGTAAGATTTTAATCAGAGTGAGTTTTATGAGGAGAAAATATATTGGTAAAAGAAGTTCTAAGAATATCAGCGTTGCTTCCAGTGTGAATATAATTGTGCAAATTAATTCAGGTATTTCTATGTCACAAATAAACGTCCTGCTACTTAACAAAAATTTAAAAACCTGGTAACAACATTAATGAAAGCAATAAGCACAGGAAATAATAAATTTATTAGTGTATTTCCCAGTGAAACAAAGAGTGTAGGTATTAGTTTTCACTAAAGAATGTATCTTTGTCTTTCAAAAAAGTTTCTCTCACCCTTAAAAAAGGATGTCATATGCTTAAGAAGAGACATGACATCTAAAAATTTATTTCCTGATGTGGAGGAACTGTTCTGTTTGGGTTAGTGGAAGGGTGAACAGAAGAAGCAAGGCAAAGACATATCTGATATATTTTTTCACATTTCACATTTTTCACATTAAATTAAAAATGGGAGCACTAATTTGCAAATACTTGCAGGCCATACTGCTATACAGTTTTAAATTGTGTCTGGAAATGAAGAAATCTATGAATCAAAATTAATTATTTAGTTAACTATAAAAGCAGATCTCAGTGCAACGTGTGTAGCATTATTTCCACAATTTCCTAATAGTTCTCATTATTTCCAATAAAAAAGGACATTTATTTCACTCATAGCCTTTCCCTCTAGCTGCAAATCAGGCTCTAGCCAAATTCAGCTTTATGTACAACAAGTAAATAAATGAACAAAACATTTCGGGTTTTGAGCTGTTAGACTTTCTGCAACCTGAAACTGCTGGAAAGATAACTGCAACTAACCTTTATAAACAAGAGACTTCCTTCTCACAGTTCATGTGCTGATATTGTTTTATGTTAGCCTTTTCCAGCTGCCTCCCTGTAGTGAGTAGCTGCTCTTAACACTTGCTGGAAGTTCTGGGAGACTGCCAATACCTTCACACATTTCTAGAGCAGGTTTGCTGAGTGGTGATCACAACTTCCCTGAAATAAGCTTTCCTGTTGTCTGAGCAGTAGAAATGCTGCCCTTCTAAATGCTGGGCAATGATAATGACATTGATAGCTATTTTGCCTTTTCTTATATTCAGGAGAGGATAATGCTGGGTCTTCACTTAAATATTTGCAAATACTATTCCTGACCAGGCTGAGTTTGGAGATCTAATTTAAAATGCCCATCTTTAGGATTCCGTTAAGACACATAAGCTGTTTTCCAGGCTAATAATTCAAGACATGGCCCATTCATTTATGCCAGAGGCAATTGGTGACACTCATCAGCTGAGGATGCCAGGGTTGGGCAGGTGGCAGCACTGACACAACAGCTGAGCATTAGCTGACTTGGGATCTCTGCAAAATGGCCAGGGTTAAGACATGGCACAACTAGATTAAGAGAAAGGCATTCTGCTGAGCTCCCCAGTTCCTGAATCATTTGATCCTGCCGTAATCTCTGTCTGCAAGAAAGCTGAGCAACAGCAGTTGTAAAGCAAAGCTGGTGAAAAGTAGTCAGAAGATATGAAGCAGCCAATGCCTGAGTGTGAAGACAGCCCAATGCATGCAAAAGGATGGGTTAGGCATCTGTTTCTGTAAAAGAGTACACCTGGCACCTATTGGTCCTCAAGAGAGCTGAAACTGGATACCAGCACCATCCTGCAAGCAGGGCATGTAGGCCCTGGAGAGAGCTGCAGAAGGCCCAGCTTGTGTCTGGGTTGGAAGAAGAGTGGGTTGCTGCTCCATGGGTTGAGCTGAAGAAGACAGACCTATCAGAATGTTACTCAGACCAAGTGGAGACCATTTTTCAGTTCTAAGAATTTATTATGTTACCTGCTGGTAACTAGGCACCACGCAGCCAGTTGGTCACCTGCTCACCAGTGGGGTGGAGGAGACAGTAAAAATGAGAAAACTCATGGGTTGAGATACAGACAGTTAAACAGGGAAAACAAAAGTCACACACGCAAGCAAAGCAAAGCAAGGAATTAATTCACCACTTACTATCAGCAGGAGGTGCTCCACCATCTCCAGGAACTCAGGGCTCCATCATGCATAAGGGTGATATGGGAAGACAAATGCCATCACTCCAAACATCCTTCTTCCCTTCCTACTTCTTCCCCAGGATTATATACTGACTGTGATGCCATATGAGATGAAATATCCCTGAAGTCTGTTGGGGTCAGTTGTCCTGGCTGTGTCCTGTCCCAGCTTCCCACACAGTCCCAACCTTCTTGCTTCAGGTGTGGGGTGAGAAGAGGAAAGAGCCCTGACACTGTGTGAGCACTGCTCAGCAGTAAATAAAACTTCCCTGTGTGATCAACACTGTTTCTATGACAAATCCAAAACATAGCCCCATACCAGCTACTGTAAAGAGAATTAACTTTGTGCCAGTCAAACCATCACACATGTCCAAAGCAGTGAAGAGCTCCAACAGATTTTCCAAAGCAAGAGGCAGTGCCTTGTGACCCCCCTTTTCCTTCTTGGTCATAGAACCTGTTCCCAGTATAACATAGCCAAAGACCAGCCCAGAATCCAAGCAACAAAGCTTTACTGTAGCTATAAACAATCCATTTTAAAGAAATTCACAGCCAGCTCTATCACATTCTGCTACTGTTTTAGCATTTGTTACTGAAAATAGCTTTTCAGGAGAGCCATGAGTAGCATATTGTAGAAGACACGCATTTCCCAGGCATTTCAAAAGCAGCTTCACAGAATCATCCAATAAAGTTACTTTTTTGAACATTGGCACTGGTCCTCACTTTTTGGTTTCACTGCAGGGAGAGAAACTCCCAGAGAGCCTAAACTTGTGCCAAGAGTAAGGCAGAAAAAATCATCAGAGTTGTAAATCAGGACATTAAAGATTAGCTACTGTATACGGTTGCATAGTTAAAGCCAAGCAGGCTGAACACTGCTCACAAAAATGAACTAGCTCTCCACCTGCATATTCCACCAGGCTACCCTGAAGAGGCCACCTGAACAGAAACAACAGAATGCATTTTGAATATTTTTACACGGATATATTAATTACATTTTCTGGTAAGGACTGAAAAAATGGTCAGCTATCAAACAGCTCTGGTAAATACTCTAACACAGATTTCAGTTTCAGCTGCTTCAGCTCACCAGCACAGAGATGTTTGGCCTTCTCTTGTCTTCACCAGGGCTTCAGTGACCTGATAATCATGCACCTCTTCCAAGAAACGCATTTACATTCACTATATCAGTAGTGTATAATACAGTCACTGAGAAAAATTTCTCATGTGTGTTTTAAATAATATATAAATGAATTATTTATGGATTATCTTGTACATATCTGAAAGGTTTCAGAGACTTTCAGGAAAGAGAATGTTGTGGGCTGGGAATTAACATGCAAGAGATTTATCATCTGTGCTTTTGCAAGAGGCTTAGAAATATAGAACCAAGATTTTAAATCTCTTCTAGGGCTGTTAAAGAAAAAAGAAATTATCTCACACACAAATTAAATTTAGAACAGAACAAGAATAATTTAAATGTAGATATGAAAACAATGTTTTCAGTATTTTCAGGAGTGTGATGTAAAAAAGACTAATTTTTCCAATTCCTTAATTCTGTTTTGTGGATCTATTGGGACAATAAATTTGAATGATTAGCATGGACACTATTTATGAACAGTTGCACGTGTGACTAATGAGGAGGAAGGAAGGAAGCTGGCTATCTAAATACATTTACTTGCATGTTAATGTTAGTGTTACTATACCTTACCTAAATCTAAAAGCCTGATGCTAAGTCAATATGAAAATGTTACAAGGTCAGTCTCCAGCAGAAAAACCACACAAGCACACCCCACCCATGAAATAAACCCCAAAATACCACCCATCAAATAAGAGAAAGGCAAAGTTGCTATAAATTCAACACGTATGATAGCATTTTGTAATATTTTGTGGAACCTACTAGGTGAGGTCACTGAAAGTCTCCATCTTACTGCTAATTTTTTTTTTTTAAAGCAACTTACAGTGTCATTGGTTTAATGTGCTTATAGTTTCAGGAAGACTGTCTTAAAAGTTACTACCTTTTCAGATGCATATCATTCCTATCAAAAGTGTCCATAGTACTGAGATTACTGTAAATTACCCCATACATTCTTACTTTTCCAGATTTTGAATGCTATTTCTAAGGGAAAAACACAATGTAAGCATTGATTAACAATGTCTTTTTACCTACCATAGAGGCTAAGCATGGATAAGACTACTTGGAAGGAGCAGTAAAGAACACTAGAACAAGTTGAGACCTCATGTAATGACCTAAATGTTAAATACCAAGCTTTTGTCCAGATGTTGAGAAAATGAGGTTAAAACTTTCTGTTGACATATGGTGTAGTAAATTTTAATAAAGTGAATATATAAGCATTTGCAGCAACCATGTAAAATCAAGAAGAAGCAATTTTTTTGAACTTTCATTACTATTTTTTTGGTCAGTAGGAAATAAATGGCCTTATTCTTGCTGAGTGAGATAAGTGAAATATGGGAATTGTATGTAAAGACGGGATATGATGTTCCAAAAGGTCATATTCTGTTCAGGTTTAGTTGTCACTACTTACTGTCAAAGGTCATTGAGGCTTCTTCTTGTGTGGGATGGTTTTGAAATCCTTAGTCTGCATGGCAGGTCCCAGAAGCTGAATTGAGAGGTTTTATCTTTTTAAAAAGGTGGGAAAATTGCTGTAAAACTTTTGTTCCAGGCTGTACAGAGCAAGTGGGGTATCCAGCTAGTGCTAAGCAAAGATTTATCCTAAACAGGCATTTGGTAAAGTCACATCTTTAATATTTTCGTACAGGCTGGTTTACATGGCATCCTCCATAGCATGGCAGCTCCTGTGAAACCTGTTAGGAGATACTTTGTCTTCTTCAAACTTCAAACAGTGAATATTGATTACATCCATACTGGGATCTAGTGCTCAAAACATGACACTGCAATGTTTACTTCTGCAGATTTTAATCTCTTTTTTGCTCTGGCCCAAGACAGTATCCTCTTAAGGCACCCGGGTGGTTCCAGCAATTTTTGTTCTTCATATTTTATCATTAGATATATTGAAATCCATATGTTCTGTTCACTTCTTCCAATTTTAGATACAGAATATTCTCAAATTATGTAAAATATTAAAAATAAGAGACACAATCTTGCCACATCACTTGGGTCAACTATATAAAATATTAAATGAATTCTCCATATTAATATTCTATGTAAAAATCAGAAAAGTGTTTCTACTTTGCAATTCTAGTATCAAGGCAAAATCTTATTTACAATTACAAATTATTTCTAAAGTTCCAATTTTATAAAATCACAGAATGGTTACTAATTGGGCAAAATAAGGATTCTTAATGTAGCCTGAGCCAGTTTGAAACTTCTATGATGACTGGGCCAATATTCTTCCCAAGTCTTGTTTGTTTTTGGTTGCTAGAGTAAAATATATGTGTCAGTAAATAGCCAGATGGGTATCAGTGATGAGCTGATAATATCAGACCCCATAGCAGTTGACCTTCTCTAAAGGTGTCATGTAGCTATTAAACAGCCTGAGGGAAGGAACAAAATCACTAGTCTGTTGCAAGGTGCAGCTCTGAGTGTGGATTCAACATTGTTTATTACCATTTCTGACTTTCTGGCTTTCAAATATAATCTGAACAACCGCAGACCATTTCTAGGAATGCAAGCATTCCTTAACCTCAATCCTTAACAATATAAAATAATTTTGTTTTTTATGGCCAAAGGCATCCTAATTAAATATTAATTGATTGAGAGAGGCTGTGCTCTATTATTTGTCAAAGTCAGGTAAGATGTCGTGTGGTAGAAAGATTATTAGGTGAGAATACCAGAGGTGCATGACTAAAAAGATGTCTAATGAGTAGACAAATGAGTTATCAGGGTTCACATTCAAAGTAATAGCGACTGAAGAACTTTGCAGATCTGTACCACACAGTAATTTTTAATTGCTGCAGCTTATTTCCAATATACCAAAAAACTCAAATAGGAGTCTTTCAGTTGTAACAACATTTGATTTATTTCCTTCTGTTTTCCATTATTATCTATTAAGAACAGTTTTATTGTTTCAGGTGTATTAAAATGCTTTCCATGTTAAATGCTTCTACTTAATTTGCATGTATTACACATTTTGGTCAATAAATATAAACTTCCTTAGTAATATGTGGTATTACAGGAGACACAATGTCACCCACAGGTTTATCAGCAATTTCTTGCTTTTGCTATTAAATACTTGATAAGATACAGCTTGTAATCACTGTTTAAGAAATTAATTACAAGGACAAGAGACACTGTTTTGGTCAACCAATGTTGGGTTGCAATGAGTTAACTGGGATCATTGTTTCTGGGGCTGTTCATATCCCCAGACTTTTCACAGCCCTGGCAGAGGCTGACTCTGTAATAAGTCTCACATTACACGTGGATTAGATTTGTAGAAATCCTGTAACTCAATAGGTACCTGCCTATTCTCTCCTGGCGTCAGGCTGCCTGCACTACTTTGCTCTGTAGACATACCTGGCATTCCACCCGTGCCTCCTCGCTGGCTAAGTGGGCTGGAGCCTGCCTACCAAAACATTGGGGTATTGTTGGGAAGGGGAGACCCCCTTGACAGACGAGCGAAGTGTGAAGTTAGTCTTGCAATGCCTTATTACCTTCCTATGAAGTATACACGCAGCTCTTTTAAACTTCCTTCATGCTGCAGCAACGTGGGAAATGAGATCTGCAGGAGCGTTTGGGAGTAGCAAGGGGGTGGAGATGTGCTGCAGACAAGGACAAAGCCAGCCCGACCCTAAGACCTTCCGCCTTCCCCCCAGCCACCACCGCAGTGTTTGTTTACACTGACTGAGGAAAAAAACAAAAACATATTTGTCAGTGCATCAAGGATGTGAAATGGCTTGATTTCTGGGAATTGTGCCAGGTATTATAAACCATTTTATTTTAACACCCGTTCTTCATTTCACTGCATACCATTTGCTTAGCAATTAGTGAGAATTAGGATTTTCAAAACATTTGAATAAGGTTAGAACACCCATTTGCAGTGTTTAGGACTTTTAAAGTGAAACAGCTATCTCACTAATGAAAACTAAGTCATGTGATGCTTAAATAACAGAAGGAAGATTCTCACTTGGTCACTAAGAGTTTATGGTTTGTACCCTGCAAGTCTTTAAATTAATTACAGTGAAGCTCACAATAAAGCTTGTAAAAGTATTATCAGACTAGATCAGCTAACCCACTAACTTTTCATTGGGTTTTTTACATATTTGGAGGTGAGATTTTTTCTTTTTCTTTTTTTTTTTTTTTTTTTTTTGTATGTGTGAAATTTGAGATCCATAACAACTCTTTCCTCCTCTTTCAGCACTTTATCATCTCATCCTGGAAGATAATGAAAAGACTCCTGGTGATTTCATGCAGATATGTGTGTGATTCAGACCTAATAACAGCATTTAACTTTAAATGTTATAAAGTCTATGGCTTATATTAACATTAAAACATCCTATTTTTTTGTAAAGAAGAGGAAAAAATTCTGTAATGGATTGCCATCACAGAGTGTATGGTAGCAATTTATGCACAGAAATATCTGATTCAGAGTTTTGGCAAATGTTTATATTTATGTCTAGTAGTTCACGGCTAAAACTTCTGAGTTTAGTGAGATTTTACCTCAGTCATCAGAGAGAATGGTGAAAAGATTGTTGGGGACATAGTTTTGTTTTGTAGCGAGCTGCCAAGTACCTTAGTTAAGCATTCAAGAAGACTGCAGGCATGTCCGTTCCAAATGCTGCAGTGGAGGTAAATTCCTGCCATCCAACCAGTCCCTCCTGCCTTGCCAAGTGTCAGGGAACTGCAATGATTCTGCCTCCATGGGAGGCAATGACTCTGCAGGAAAATGCTTTGCAAGGAATAGTTGCTGGCATTAGGCTATTCAAGTGTGTGGCCTGAGCAAGTTTTTATCTCTGTCCTCTCTGTGCATTTGATTCCCCTGTATCTTTAAAATGGAAATCCTTTTGGCTTCACAGTAGTATTTTTTTATTTTGTATTTTTATATTTAATATTATTTTATATTTTATATTTTAAATACTTCTAAGCCTTATACTGTGCTGATGAGTTATTTTCTTAGTGGGGATGGGTTCAGATTGAGTTTTACCTATGAGATTTTGAAACCCAATTTTAGAAATAATATCTGTGTATAGGAATTATTTGTAATACGAAGTAATATTTCTCTTTAAATAGTTATATCTCTTATTGTTCACTGCTCACCCAGCAAATCAAACTATAGCATAAAGGCAACAAGGTTTAAAAGAAAATAATAACAGTTTGTTTCTCTTTTCCTTTTAATTGAGCACACTATCCTAGAAATAGAGATATGAGTGGTTTTCTTCCTCCTCCCCCCCCCCCACCCCACCCCATTTCTGCTGTATCTAAAATATTTCTGTTTTCATGTTCTTTTTATTACAGCTCATAACTTCCTTCTACTATAAGACATTTAAGGCTAGTTGAAGTCATTGGGGAGTAACGCAGTTAACAAAACCCGATTCCTACTGTTTGTCCAACAAACCCTTCCAGTTCTATCCTCAAACCACAGCAGCCCCTCTCTCCTCCCCAGTCCCTTTCTCCCTCACTCACAGGCAGCAGTGCTACAGCTGGTTCCCAAGCGTTGTGCTGGCTGATTAGCCAGCCAGCACTGCTGTGATATTTGGCAGAGAGCCTGCTGCCAGGCACAGGCTGCCCGTCAACAGGAACACCGATTTGGATCTCTCCTCTGTTTACATCTATTTTCATGAAATTTACAGACACATATTTTTCTATTACTCCTGCCTTTTGAATTTGCTTGAATTTAGCCACTAACAAAGAAAAAAAGGATTGTAAGAGGGCAACCAGGAGGCAAACAACACAGTTGCATAAATCAGGTTTCCAAACTCAAACTGAAAACCACACATGCAGTAATGAAAGTCAGGCAGTGGTCTCAGTCTGAACAGTTAACATGAGGGTGTCCAAAATTCGACCAGCTTCAAGGAGTTTTTCTTTCTTGTTAGTTCAGTGCCACAATTTTCATGCCAGTTTCCTGCCAAGCAAATTGCAGAGGGCTTGTACAACTGAAAGAGCTTGAGTCTTAGTCTCTGGTGACAAGCTTGCTGCAGCTCCAATCAGGGCTTTATAGCTTCCGAAAAAAAATAACAATGCTGCCAATTGTAACAAATGTGAAGTGTCTCTTTGACATGAAACCACTGCCTATTAAAATGAGCCAAAAATATGACAGTTTCACAGAAGACTCTTTTTTATCAGCTGAACACTTCTCAGCACATCACTTGGGTCAAATTCAAATGTAAAATCATGGTACCTGAAGGAAACAAACTGTCAAGAGTCTTGTATAATACTCACTGGGTCCTCTTCTTTTAAACAAGGCTAGTACTTATGCAGTTTTCTTGACAGTAAAATGTAAAGAATCTCAACAATGGCAGGGAATGAAGGATGAAAAGTCCCTTTTTCCATTGCAATATTTCTGCTGAAAAAGCTTTGTTATGGTTTATGAATTCCTTTAAATAAAAAAGTCTATGAGCAGTATTTTGAATGAAATATTTTTTCAAGGTTGAATGCTAGCTCTAGCCCCACTCAAATAGGAGAAATTACTTCCCAGTGGTATGCCAAATTACTTGTTAACTGTTTCAGCAGCAGGATACAATGATTCCTTATACCAGGCTTGTTGTAGCTTTGTTAGACACTTTCATGCCTCTAATTTCTGAAATCTACGTTATCGGAAGCAGTTTTCTGTTACTGAATTCAGTTCAAAACAACAATTCAACTAAATTAGTATAGCTGAGTACGTTTCTCAAGCCTATAGGTACAATTTCTAGATATCTAGTGTTTATTAAGTGTTTGCGTAAAAATAGTTAAAAATAAATATACACATGTAGTTAATTTTTGCCTAGACAACACCATTGGGACTAAGTAGGTAAATTAAAATGGCTTTGGGTTCTGGGTTTCCCCAGAAATTACACAAGAGAATCTATCTCTAGACATGAATGCTCTAAATTCTGCACTTTTAATGGGTCCTTCTGCATAAGTTTAATTAAACTGCATTAGGCTCATAACAATGACCTGAAAGAGTCTTGTTTAACAATGCTGAAGGTGACAAAATTTCTACAGATACCTATTTTTACTGTCTCTTTTCTGATTATCTGATTTTCTATCTTTACATTACTGACAATCTGTATGAGCAGCTTGGAGCCACAGTTGTGCCAAGTCTAATGGGACTGAAATTACAGTGCATTAGCTACACATCAGAAATCTCCACCCGAGTCACATCCTGCAGCTTCTTCGCACTTTTAAAGCCCAACTTTATGTTTCCAGTTTTACTTTTCCTGGGGAACTCTAGGGCCACATTTTGACAGCCTGGGTTGTCTCACTTCTTTGAGACAGGAAGAATTAGGGCAAATTAGAGCTGATCACCACTCCTCCATTGTGAGCTGCTGCCTCTCAGTCAATATTGTTATCAGGGAAATGAAGGAAGGATGAAGGAGGGAAAATCCACCCCCTCCCACCACCCTCCCCCCTTCTCCCACCTCTGTTTCCTGGCTTCCAGAATCCCTTCAACGAAGAGAGTCTGATTCAAAGTAAGTTAGTCTTTAGCTTATGTTTCAACATAGTTTTAGTCTCCAGTCTTTCACAGCACATGCAACAGACATTGTCATATTCAATGTTCAGACAAAAAGTAAGTGGTAGCTAGCAATTTTTAAAAAAATTGTTATCTATTAATCACAGTTTACATGACAGGAAAAGAAAAACATTCCCACCCCCTTATTGTAAGACTGAGCACAACCTTCCCTTCTTTTTGAAATTAAATACAAGAGAACCAGAGAAGAACGTGCCAGTGAGTCAGGGAAAGAACAATACTGTTTTCCTTAACAATAACTGCAAGGGTTAGCAGAAATTTGCAGAGAAAGCCTTTCAGAGAACAGTGATGAGTAGAAACTCCCTTGAAAGACCTGCAGTACTATCACACTTGGGGTCTTTCCTGCAAACATTGTCCCTCTGAAACTGTGTAGACAGCTGTCCATTCATGTTCTCCCACATGTCTTTGACCCTAACATGATGGTTAATCAGGCTAAATCGACATGTTAAATTCAAGAGCAAAACACAACAGTTCTGAGTCTGGAGCAATAATTTTATCACAGTTCTTATTTCATTTAGCTTTTGCAGGAGGAAAGTATTCACATTCTCTAAAGGCCTGAGTTAGTTCACTAAGATGGAAGGAGTAGCAATTAGGAGACAGATGGGTGTTGTTGCCTACCTTCTGCACTGAGAGTATCTTTATTTTTTATGGTGAAGCACAGGGCCAGACCCCGAAGTGCAAATATGGGGTGTCTTGACTGTTTTTTTCTTTAACCTTCACTCCAGATGTCTTTCAGATTAAGGCATATATGGGAGATGTGAATGAGCAAGACATAGAATTCATATTAAAACCATGGTAAAAGGAGCTCAGTAGTGTTGGTATACTTATTGGTAGCTTGCTTTATTCTCTGATATAGATACTCCTGCAATTACTTATTTGAAATCTTGATTTTTTTTTTTTTCTCCATGGAGCATCATTACCTCTAGAGACATCTTAGGGACTCTGTACAGCAGTGCCATCTTTGCTATCAAGTCAGCACTTTACATTTCCACATCTCTTCAGATAGAATGTGCTGTTTCCTGTAGCTTCTATTTTCTGAAATGGACATGGCATAACACTCTATTACTGATGAATATTTTATTCATAAAATGGAGCTAAAAATGTATTTGTGTCACTCTAGGGCCAAAGAAGTATCTCCATTTGTGATTTTATTGTATTGCTGTAACATCTGGAAGACCTAAGCAGGATTAAAACTTCACCATTGGCAAAGAACACTGAGGTTGTCAGAGTTATTTTCCTCCCCAGGAGCATTAAAAAGATAACCAGGGGAGCAGAAATGCATAAAGGATCTTTACTGGGAAAAAACTTTAAATATATATAAATAGATAGACAGACAGACATGTGTTCACAACTCCATTTGGATTTTCAGCAATGATTTAGAAAAGAATGGGAAATAACATGAGCAAAGCAGGAAAAACATGGAGAAAAAAAACATAAAAGGGATCGTGTTTCAACTCGTTCAAAATTTTATTAGTTTATTACATTATAAACTATTTGCCCTAGACATACTTTATATAATCTCTTACTTAATGTTTTGTGACAGCTTTAATACAACAAAATTAGATATGCTGCTGCAATAGTCCTGACAGCTACCTGGTTTCCATGCATTAACACCATTGGCTTCTTGCCCAATACAAATAAACTTGAAAGGCTAGAGAGCAAAACCAGTGAATTCAAGTAGCCTAAAACTAAAAGGTAGAGCTCAGCATTGTGGAATAAAATATCATTGCAGGGGAAACCTCTGATGATACCATTAACTGAAGCATTAGGGACATAAATATATATATGTGTATATAAAAGCCCCTTGAAACAAAGGCATTTCAATTCTACCTGCACAGAGGGGACTGTCATGAAAATGGTAGACAACAATTAGAACTCACACAAATATTTTTCATTTTATTATGGAATGATATTTGCACATCATATTCCATCCTGAGAAGAAAAGCATGTAGCCTTCAAGTCTTTGTCCTGTACTGCAGGATGGACCTCTGAGAGCTGTAGCTGCACTGGTCAAGCAGGAAAGCTACTACTGAGAGTTTCTCCTGTTGTCAGGGGTTGATGTTTTTGCTTAGATCTGAGTGTTGTGATTTCATAACTGTGTCCATATAATTGAAAATGGGATAAAGTATTGAAAAGATTTTCCAGTAAGAATTTAGGACTTATTTGATTGATGTTTTGTAGTGACAATGTGAGTCGGTATAAAGGAAAAGTTATTAGAAGCTGGAACACTTTTACTGGTTAGAATAAATATAAAAAGAAGAAAGTAGAAACTAATGTTCAGCTAGCCCCATGTGGGAATAACTTCCCCTTCTTCATTTTTCTTCTCCATTAATTAATGAGTATGAAGGATGCATATTCCAGTAGAGTAATCCTTTTTGCCTCTTGAAGCTTTCCTGAAACAATGGAAGGTCTGGCACTAATTGAAAAGCTATGGATCCTGATGGAATGCAACTTCTCTTTAACCTGTTTACTGACTCTGTGGAAAGGGGATAGAGTGCCAATATTGGTAATAGTTCTGAATTTCTGGTCTATAACTTCAGCTCATTACCTCTCTCATTTTTATCATTTTATGGAACCATAAGGCTTTTACAGCATAGAACAACAACAACAAAAAAGCAATATGCACCAAACAGGTGGTACTGGCACTAGGACAAATTGCCTACCCTTTCAAAAATTTTCTCAATTATTCTGATGAAATGGTGATGAAGGGGACTGATCTGAGATTGAGTCATAAAAAACCTTCAAGAACAGAGATTCTTATAAGCTGTTTTATTTTCTCATCAGCTTCAAAATATGTTTATTCATCCTACCTTCTCTAATATAATGATATAACCTCAGCAAGCGAAGAAATAAAATTATAATATATGTTACCTTGTCCCTTATCCAAACAAAGCAGTCTTCTATGTATTTCACTCCCTTGGGTGTTCACATGAGTGAACAAAACAAATGTGGCAGATGTTATTCACATTCCTAATTGCACAACTGGAAGCTGATCTCATCCTGTAACAATGCATGCAGAGTACTCAAGAAGAATTTGAAGAAAAAAGAAGTGCTCATCAAATAATGTTGCACCATTTGGGAATTTTTTGATCCCCAAAGCAAGTTGCAGTAGCATCTGGAAGGAAATCTCTCCACTAAAGACTTTTAGTCTACATCATTCTCTGTTCTTTCCTTCCCTAATGCTTAAAATGTGCAAAGAGATTCCATTTAGCCAGGAATTATTACTATCCACTGCTTGAAAACGCCTTGCTACTTGAGTAAGAGCTACATATATGGTTTGTGTTTTATATCAATATCATATTGCCCTAATGTATCATGTTAAAATGAGATTCTGCTTCCTCAGCTGCTTAAGTGCTTTACTTCTTTTAATCCAGCAGTTTATATAATATGTTTTACCTTACATCGGCATATCTGGGTGAGTTCTTTGGTTTATTACAGAGCAGGTTGAACTGTGTGCTCTAGTGGCTCATTTTGGCTTTAAAATTGATGTGTTTTATAGAGGCATGAATAAAGATTTTTTGATTGAATAAATCTCAGAAAGAGTCCAATTCAGGAAATAACATAAGAGCCAAAATCCCATTCAATTCAGGAAAACTTAAGTACTTTTCTAAAAGGCATACAACAAATTGTAGCATCTGTTTAAATCTAAGCACAGTATTAACTGCTTAGAAAAATATACTGGTTGCTTCAATTTTCTAAAGGGTTGTAGAAAACTTTTCAAAGAGGAAGAAAACTTATTACATGGAACTCCTATTTATAGAAATAACTGAAATGCAGGAAGTCAGCAAAAACAGCGAGAGATCACTATTTGCAGAGTACAGGAATATCAGGCCAACTGCAGAAAATGGACTTTCATTTATTGGAAATGTTTCTTCCATGCAAAATATTATTAGTTTGGGTTTATATACCATTGATTTCCAGCAAACTGAGATTTTGGGTCAGTCCAGATGTCTCAGGACAATCTCAGTTGTGCATTCTCAATTCTCAACCATTACAGTCATGCATAGGTTGTACTTGTTTTTCATTACTCTGCAATACCCCCATGTGCATAGTCTTTTAATGCAGCAAACTGAAGTTATAAGTAATAATTTCTCAGTCCATGGAAAAAGGGCAACATACCAATCATTTTCTGTGGAGAAAACGTGTTCACCTGTACAGTTAACATAAAATAATTGATGTGCAACAAGCTAAAAATACTTGGGTTTCTGCCCATGCTCTGCCTTTTCAGACAGATACGAAATGTTCTCTCAACAGAAAATTGGCTGTGAGCTCATCTTAGCTTTTATTTTCTCTGAAGTGGTTTATTTTTACTGTGTCAGAACTCTTATCATGGCTCACAAATGTATTATGATTGCAATGTCCTTCAGGTAGGAACAATGCAAACATGCAAAAACATTCTTGTTGTATGTTTCCCATCTGCCAGCCTGCAGTGAGTTACATGAATGTGAAACCCTGCCCCAACACCCATGCAAAGTCTTTCAACAGTATCTTGAGCTTTTTCCAGCTTCTACTCATGTGCATTTATGTATATACACATACATGCACATATAATGCATACGCACATATGTACTATGTGTGTTTACATATATATGTATAGTGTCAGTAAACGACCTTAAATGATCAATTCAGTCACTTAACTCAGGTTTCTAGTCTCACTTGGAACTCTTGGCATGTGCTGCCTGGTATCCAGGTGCCATTCCATAAGGGCATCATCTCCAGTGTGTCCTGTGTCAGATACCCTACTTTCTGTAGGCATCTCTGATACTCTAAATAATTGAATGGCCCTGGCTTCTACATTTCTGACGCTAACTCCCACCCTAAATGCAATCACAGAGGGGATGTATGTGCTCTATCCCTTCCATCTATTGACTTTCTGCTTCCCTGCCCTATGCAGCTGGTCACCAATTAGTCCCCATCACATGCAACTGCACAACCCACTCAGGCTGAAGATCCCAATCTCTCATACCTCTGTCTGCGCCAAAAATCACACCAGTTACTAGCTAATGTAACCACAATAAAATGTACAACTCTGAGATAAGGAACAAAAAGATATGCTCAATAAAAACTATTTTAAAAACATCAAATAGGGTCCGTGGCTGTCAAAGGGACAATCAAAAGTAGAAAGGATGCGCAAGTGGAGTTTCAAGAAGAAATCTGATGTGGGCATGTGTAGGCTAGAGAGTATTTTAGGCCAGATATCAATGGGATGTAGAAGCAAGATTGCCCAAAGGTAAAACTGGTTGTGAAAAGGGTAAATTCAAAGGGTCTGTGAATTGCAGAAACAGAAAATATAATTCTTTTTCTTGAAAACTGAATTTTTCCAGCATAAAATATTCTAAAGATATGAATTATTTACATGTGAGGGGAACTGAATGTAGGCACCAAATGAAAGGTGCTTAATTAGAATGCAAACTTTGTAACCTACTTAATTATGTGTGTGATTTATACACTGTACTGTATTTGTGCATATAAGGATAACATTTATAAGTATACTTACAAACACACGCATATATATATTAGACCATAGATACTTTGAAATAATCTTTACTTTTGGTCTGTAAGTATTGCTATAGTAGAACAGACCTGTATTCCACTTCAGCCTGAATTCTGACACTACTTAGGGAATTAGTATATACCACAGAGCAAGGATCCATTCTCCTTGCAGGATTCCCACCAACATTATTCCTATCTTTAGCATTATTGTCAGAGAGGATTTTGCACACAATGACATAGCTTGAACCTTGACGTTTTTTGGTCTTCTACATTTCTTCTTTTCCCATTCCTATTATGAATAATTCAAGATTGATTTTGAGCAGAGAAAATAACTTAAACAAGGAATTTTTGTCTTTCTTCACCCCTCGTTTCCAAATCTACACTTATTGTTGTGGGAAAAACAAGAGTAAAGCCCTAAGCAAACAAAAATAGAAAGGAAACCCTCTCAAAACCAAAAAAACCTCAACAATAGCATACCAGAAAACAGAAACAAATATAAACATAGAATAAATCTTTAAAAAATTGGAAAAAGGGACCCTGTGACATGATTTAACCATTCCCCTGTACCAGCCTCTAATGTCTAATCTGAATCTTCTCTTTGTACTTAAAACTGATATATGTTTCCTTCCCTGTATTCTGTTTCATGTACTGACTAAATACTTACAGCACAGATTTGTCTCAGGCACCTAAATTATGAATCCCAGTGACTATTTTAAATGAAAAAAGTGGCCTGATGCTCAGCTTCCTTGAATGTCCCTTATTGTCATGCTGTCCAGAGCACAGAGACTGACAAAAAGGAAAATAAATCACTTTTGTTACTAAATCTTTGCATTCTAATTAAGCACTTCTTACTGAACATCCATCTTTTGCCTTACACCTGGTCACTAGATGTTTTAAGAGTTTTGCATCAAGAGAAATCCAGTCTGCCCTGCCAGATGTCAGGGCAAGGCCATTTCTGCAGAGATTGCTCCTGTATCTCACGGTCCCCTTCCTCTGCCTGGCAGATGGTTCAGTCATGGGGTGACAAGGGTGATTTCCCAGTCTGGAAAACTTTTTTTCATTCTCTTCAGTTTCCTGAGGGCAAAAGGCTAAAACAATGGTGAAGTCCTAGTCATTTTAACAGAATTTCATCTGTCTTGGGAAGGTCTTGCATTTCTAAGAGATAATTTAAACCTATAATTCTGAAGAAAGGTTGTCCTTGGCCCATATGCTTAGGAAAACCCTACAAAAGGACCAGTTTAAGAAATACAAAATTACACAATAAAAGTATTAATTAAGACATTGTAGCCCTGACTTGAAGTGAAATATTTATACAGAGAGGACAAAGGGAGGAATGGAATTATTTTCTCCCTGCTCAGAAAAGAGTAAGTAGGTGCAGTATTTTGGGTGGACTTCTGGTCTCCTTCATTGTGATCATAGTAGTAAATTCCTGGGGAGAGAAACTTCTGTCAGCATGGAAAAAGGTCTGTGGACAAACATGGCACAGTCTGTGACATTATATAGAGCTAGATCATCTAGGCTGATGACCAGAATAAGTCCTCACTGTTTTCACCAAAATTCATATTGAATGAAGTACAGATGATCAAACTCAAACAATTTACCTGAGACACAAATCCTGGCTCAAAAAAACCCCCACAGACTTTGTGATGGAATAATTTATTCCTCTGAGACAAAGTAATTGCATTGTAGATGCTTTAAATATAAGCATAATAAAAGAGATAAGGAATAAAAGAGATAAGAAAGGCAGGTAATAGGAGGAGATATGCTAAAAGTCATGGATCTGTTGGAGCAAATCCAGAGGAGGGTCACAAAAATGATTAGAGGGCTGAAACATCTCTCCTATGGGTGCAGGCTGAGAGTTTGTTTTGTTCAGCCTGGAGGAGAGAAGGCTCTGGGGAGATCTTACTGCAAACTTTCAACACTTGAAGGAGGTTTATAAGAAAGATGGGGACAGACCTATTAGTGGGGCCTCTAGAGACAAGACAAGGGGAAATTATTTTAAATTAAAGGTGAGCAGATTCCACCTAGATATAAAGCATAGATTTTTTATGAGGATGGTGGTGAAACAGCAGAACAGGTTGCCCAGAGAGGGTGTAGATACCTCATCTAAGGAAATATTCAAGATCAAGGTGGACAAGGCTCTGAACAACTACGTGAAAGGTGTCCCTGCAAATTAGAAGGGAGTTGCACTAGATGACCTTTAAATATTGCTTCCAACCCAAAACATTCCATGATTCCACTCTATGATTCTAGTTTTTATACCCACACATCCTCTATCCTTCTACAGAAGCAGCTTAGTTGCAAATATAAATGCCTAGCCTTGTGGTGCTGATCTATGTTTTCCATGTAAGCAGAATATTTGTAACAGGGTGTGTCTCTGCTTGTTGCATTGAGAGGCTACAAACTGTCCCTGAAAAGACAGATGAGCTCCCCACACATATGGTGACCCATTTTCTTGTTGATGCTAATGTTGCAGGAGGAATACGAGGATATACCTTGGGTAAACTTAATAACTCTTCTGTTACTGCAGAGCTTGTGTTGAGAAAACAACACAAAAATAATTGCAAGCAGGACTGCAAACTGACTTTCGAATTCAGTGAGGGGGCACAGAATGCAGGATAAGTTGTAGGTATAGACTTGTTCTTTCTGTTTGTCTGTGGATGAAATGGGTAGCAACAACACAGAGACACTCACCCCTGTCTCTGTGCAAACAGGACAGAAGAAAAGGAAGAATGCTTCCCAGTTCCCAGTTCTGGGCTTTCACCATGTTCCCATTCTTTGTATGGACAATGCCTGACAGGGTCTATTCCTTTTCATCTACTGCTGCAAGCTATCATGTGCAGGCCAGGAGGGATCCCAGCCAGGGGCCCCACAAGGACAAACCAAACCTGAGGAACTCAGACGTTAAACTGCAACATTAGAGGGTAGAAGCCTCCAAGTCTACACAAAGTTCAACCAAAATTTATAGAGTGATCAGAGCTATATAAATAGTAGCTTTCTGCATTTAATGAACATTATTTAAATTCCTTTTTTTTTTTTTTTTAATTATTCAATCCTTAAAGTTTAAACTTTGTGTGGTTTTAATATTTATTTGGCAAAAAATTTTAAAAAATATTTATTTTCCCTCACTCTGCTTGTCAAATCAAAACTAAAACCAGACGTTATTAATTTTGAAAATCTTGAAACAAAATGGTTAGGAAATTTCTTCCTTGTTCTTGCCTCCATGGGGTTTTTTTTGCACACAATTTTCCTTCAGATTTGTGAAAAGTCCACTGAATAAGGAATCACTGATATTTATTTGAGGTGATTGAAGAATAGCACCTTGCAAATATGAAGTAGCATATGCAATACTAGATGAATAAGCTACACACAGCCCTGTTCACTGCTGAAAGCAGACACTGCTGGTGTAAGATCCTGCTCCTCCAGGAAGATGTGACTGAAATCTCTGTAGACCATGAGTCTCCCACCTGGAGCCTGCGCTCCAGGGATGCACCTGCCTCATTTTGAATGCCTGAGATACTAAAAACAGATCAGCCACTATGACTTATAATCACAAAGAGTAGATGCCTGAAGTTTGAAGCAAGCCTGTAACCTGGAACATAATTGTGTTTTAGGGAATGTTGTTTAACTGCATGAAATGGGCCCAAGTTTGAGAAGATAAGGCTGTTAGAGACAAGTCCAGGAAAAACACAGCATTTATAATGCATCGTGAGTGTTTGTATATATGCAACCTAATGATGCCCCAATTTATATTCCAAAATAACTTATTTTTGCTTGCTCCATTAATTGTTCTAATAATCTAAAGTAAATGGTCAAGAATTAAAGGAAGACATTTATGGTCTCCTGTTTATAGTGGACCCTGTAAATTCAGCATTATCTCCATATTTTTCTAAAATGTTTATGTGCAAACGATTTTCCCTCCAGTAACTTCATCATGCATGAATAAAAATTTATGCTTAGTTATCAAAAGATAATTAGGTGAGACATGTATGTTTTGTCATAATTAATATTCTGTCAATAGGCTAGATAAGAAAGCTCCAAGGGTTAATGCTTTCCTGCTCTGTATCTAGCATTGCCAGTGAATTTCTCTAGCTCACTCCATTAATCCAGTCAGCACAATGGATCAGGTTAGAGATGTGTCTCAATAAATCACTCTCAAGTGCTGGGGGTAGGAGTACCTAATTAATCAGCACTGTCATTATGTTTGACTTGTAGCTGCCTTACTGTGTATGGGATGAGGATTCAGTGTATTTAACCTGCACACACTCTTAAACAGATCTCCAGTAGTGATGTAAATTTTAACCCTTGTATGGAGAAAAACAACCCATGATTCTATAAATGGTAGATGAAATGTTTCTTTCTAATAAACTAATATACAGGTAATTTATTCTCCTCCCCACATGCCAACACCCCCTTCTTTCCCTAGGGGCCATTAACATCCTGCAGCATTTTGTCTCTTTTAACACCAAACTTCTGAAGTCAAATGCAACACTAGAGCTGTACCTGATAGCTTTCCCCCTCCCTCTCCCACATCCATCTCCTCTCCCCTGATTCCCACAGTCCCTTGCTTTTAAGCCATTTGTCCCCAGAGGAAGACTCACAGTTCATCCTCACTGTTACTCTTGCCAAACTTCCCTGCCCTTATATACAAGAGGCCTGTTGCCCCACTTGCACCAGTAGCCACCAGTCTCTCTATCCACTCTTACTCCTCAGCTTCCTTATTCCACAGGCATGCTTGGAAGCCAAACACATCCTTCCTGGCCCACTGTTCACTCTCCTCCAGGTTTGGAGCCCCTTGCTGCCAAAGAGGGATTTTTTGCTCTACTTTTTCAGGTTTTGAACTGCAGTTTAGTATTATCTTTCCAAGTGGAAATTTTTATATATTCCCTACCAAAATGATTTCTCTGATATGACACCTTCCTTTCTGAATATGTTGATCGTGACACTTGTCTTTTTTTGTCAGCATTCAATGAACATGCATTTATTGGTTTTGCATTATTTTAAGGTCCAGGAAGTAGCTGCCTCACTTGCCAAAGTATCTAGAGAAAGATCTCTAGAGGCATCAGTTCTGCCTGTCCAGGATAAACATTAGCAGTGACGTGGTACAGAGCTCAGAGTAAATTCCCATCCATGTGATTTCTGCTCTACACTAACAAGGCACAGCATGAAGAGCATAGTGCCATGAGAGGAAGACTGCAGAAAAAATGCTGTTTCTGCTGGTAGCAGGGCTGGCCCCTGGCAGCCTGCAGGAGGAGGACGCTGTGAATCCAATTAGCCTGTGGTAATAAGGAAACTGAGAAGATGGTCCCTAAAGTAGAAACGTCAGGCTAAGGCATAAAAAAATGCAATAAGAAAACACATGCTTCTCTCAGTGTCTTCAACTTCATCTTTATGTGCACTGAGATAGTCACAAGCAGATCTGTGAATTTATGTCTGCTTGCAACATAGAGTTCTTGGTTTATTTAATTTTGATGTAAGGAGACAATTCTTGTGGACTTCAGAAGGAATCCATGTGTGCAAACCAGCCTGAATATTTATCCATTTTCTAGACTATAAAGAAAATAACAACCACTTAAAAAATACCAACACTAGCAATAGTATTTTTAGAGGGATTTATTTTGTATATGTGGCTGCATTACCACCTACTTCTGCTGTGATAATGAACTGCATTAACTACACATTATACTAACTAACTAAATATCTTGTCATTGTTGAGATAGAAACATTTATGTGACAAAAAAATATGAAACAGTCTGAAAGTATAGACCTTAATTTTTTATACTAGATATGGTAAAATTATACGATGTGACATTAACATTTTTCTGTCTCAGTTTCCCTCTCCTTTGAGAGCAAATGTGTAATCATTTCACTTTAAAGTGATTTTGAGCAATTATTCATTAATGTCTGTGGATACTTCCTGCCAAAGTTTGATCATTGAAGAGAAACCTAAGAGGGAACCCCCATTCTGAACTAGCTGTATGGTGCATGCTAAATGGTGCAATGTGCTGGATGGTGGGGGTAACTCTGACACTGCAGGCAGAGCCTCCTGCCCACAGCAGAGCTGCCCAAAGCTGGTGTTTTATGAAAACTGCCTGTTTATTCAATGAACACTGGTGTCATACACAAGCTTGTGTTCAGATTGCAGAACTGCTCTAGTTTTTTGCATTTCCTGAGTTTTAAATGCTGGACTTCTACAATCACAGTAATCTATATTGTAAGTGGGAAGTGACAAACACAAAGGCATATTATTCATCACTTATTTACAACATGTTTCATGCCACAGCAGCTGCAACAACCTTACCACCATACTGAAACAAACGCATAAACCAGATGCTGGCCACCCTCCAGAGCCCAGGGCCCAGACCCAGCCTCCATCTCCATCCTCTCTTCCCCATGCCCTGGCAGCAGGGTGCTGGCATGGGGTACCAACACAAATTGCACAGGCAGAGGGGCAAACCCGAGGAGCAACAGCAGGGCCAGAGCTTCTGGAGGAACTCACAGGCTCCATGCAGAAGCTTAGGCTACTGACACTGATGATTTTGGTGACAATTAGTGGAGTGAGATTAGAACAGAGATGAGGAGAAGATTCATCTGTTACGCTATCCATCATCTGTATGTTGCCCTAGGCAATGTGAGCAGGCTGCTGTTTTCAGAGGAGCTGTCATTACTATGGACCAGCTTTAGCCTTCCCATGGGGTGAAACCACTTCAATAACTTTTTCCAGTAGGGCTTGGAAAAATAATTTTTTGCTTTTTGTATTTTTCAGAGTATGGCTGAATGCCTGTGCTAGTAGATCAGTAAGTCAATTTTTAGCTACGCTTTCATACAAAATTTCATTTCATATAAGTTAGTGTTAACTGTGGCAAATTCAGTGTCAATTAAAACAAACAAGCTAAAAGGTTTAATTCCTAACACACTTCAAACACAAAGATGATAAACAATTAAAAACAAGCTTATCTGTTTCCCCACTGTAAAGATGTCACTTTCATAATACAACCTTTGGTTTTACATTTGGGGCTTTTTTTAGTGAATAGTTGCATCATTTGCTAAACATGTTACAGAAGTATCTTTTTACCTCTTAGTCTGGAAAAAGTCTCATTCTCTTATATTTCAGCTTTATACCATCATGAGCCAGCAGTTCCCATTTTAATGCCTATGTACAGTTCTTCAGAAAAAGTAACACATTTTGTTCATTGCAGAGCATATTTGTATATACATCACTTATTGCATGCACACACATATATGTAATTCCGGGTACAGAGCTCATGTCACATATTTTTACATCATTACTGTAGGAGAATCTTAGTTTCAGGTTCAGTTAGAAATCTCCTTTTAGTACTGTTTCCCCCTAGTACTCAAGAGCCAGAACCAGAGCCCAGGAGTATTTTCTTTGAATTATTGCCTACCCTACAGACTTTATTTGTAGCTGTGATTCCAACCTTATTCATTGGTTGTAAATGTACTGTTCATGTGAGTTGAAATAATGCACACAGTTTGCTGAACTAGATCCTGCTAGGAAAGACTGTACATACACACCTCCTTTCATACTCCCAGTTCTCATTTCCCTGAAAAAAATCCCAATCATTCTTTTTTCTGATGAATTTTCATGCTTATACTCCCTTCTGTCTTTGCTTCAGAAGATCTTTCACCCATTCATGGCATCTAGTTGAGGTCAGTTGGTTCCTACACATTCTCTTTACCTTTGCACTAACAAACATAAGCAGGCTCTTCCCAGGCAAAAAAAAAAAAAAAAAAAAAAAAAAAAAATCAACCACTATTTCAAATCCCAGTGTTTTTTCCTGTGGAATCTTTGTGGAAGACAGCAGAACTTCATTTTTGTTAGTCTGTACATGGATCTGTCACTAATTTTTAAGTGAGTTTTAAATAGAGAGTCAGTTGGCATGTGACTGTAACATGAATTATTCTTAAATAGATTTGAATACCTAGATTGCAGAAGTTTTACAAATCTCAGTTTCACAGTCTGTGTAGGGCTTTTCAGTTCATTAGCTAAATACTAGTTTGAGAGGTTATCAGCCACCACCTTCACTCTGCAGTGCCTAGTATCACTGGAGAATTCACTTACTAATTCACTTAGATTAGATAGCATTAGAATTGTGAGTTTATCAGAGGGAGCAGGACAAAACTGTGCTCCTTAAAGGCAAAAACATACAACTTTACTTGAATATAGCTGATTGTCAGAAGACTGGTGTATGCTAAGGGATCAGTATGACTTCTAGTGAAAGATTACCACCAAAAGACAAACAGAACTGGCACTTTCTGACAAGGCAAGGTAATTTTCATTCTTACAATATGGTAAATCTCAAGGTACCACTCTGAAATTAAATATCTTATATTTACACTATCCTTTTGTATTTCTTTCCTAGTTCTAGATGCCACATCTACCCTAAAATCAGTTCTCTTACTCATCTTCCACTTTAAGTTCATCTAAAGAGAAAGTGAAAGCTTGCATAAACTTTTTAGTTATCATAAAATCAAAGAATCTGCTGAGTTGGAATGTACCCATCAAGATCATTGAGTGTAACTCCTGTCCCTGCACAGGACACCCCAAGACTCACACCATGTGCCTGAGAGCATTGTCCAAGCAGTTCTTGAACTCTCTCAGGCTTGGTGCTGTGATCACTTCCCTGTGGAGCCTGTTCCAGTGCCCAACCAACCCCTGACACAACTTCAGGCCATTCCCTTGGCTTCTATCACCACAGAGCAGAGATCAGTGCCTGCTCCTCCTCTTCCCCTCCCAAGGAAGTTGTAACTGCAATGAGGTTTCCCCTCAGTCTCCTCCAGACTGAACAGACCAAGTGACCTCAGCTGCTCCTCATACAGCTTCCCCTCAAGGCCCTTCACCATCCTTGTTGCCATTCTTTGGACACTAATAGTTCCTGTGGCACCCAAAACTGCCCCAGCACTCGAGGTGAGGCTGCTCCAGCCCAGAGCACAGCAGGACAGTCCCCTCCCTTGCCCGGCTGGTGATGCTGTCCCTGATGCCCCAGGGCACTGCTGGCTCAGGTTCAACTTGCCATTGACCAGAACCCCAGGGACCTTTCCATGGCACTGCTCTCCAGCTTCTCATTCCCCAATCTGTCTGTCCATCCAGGGCTGCCCCATCCCAGGTGCAGAATCCAGCACTTTCCCTTTTTAAACTTGCCCATCTGTCTAGTTTATTGAGGTCTCTCTGCAGGGATTCTCTGCTCTTGAGAGAGTTGACAGCTCCTCCCAATTCAGTGTCTAACCACACCAGGAAAGGGCAATATCTGAGCTAAATACTCACTGATTTTCAATCCTGAAAAATTGGTGCCCAAAGAAAGGAAAGCTGTCAGGCAGTTGGGAATTGAGTCAACATTCTTAGTTCCATGCTAGATGAAATGAATATTTTTTGTATATATTTTCTAAATTTTATTTTTGCTTTAATAATTATAGAAAAGTGCATATGTTCTAGCAGAATTTATCTAATTCATATATTTTGGTGTATATTATTCCTATATGATGCAATCATTGAGAAAAGTATTTAAATGGGTATTTGTAACCTTGGTGTCTTCTGCCACCAGTTAAATGATCCAAAGTCAAACAACTCATAGTTCAGTGGATCTTCTAGAAGATCTGTTAAAATGTTTTACATTATTTGACACTGTAAAAAACACCCACATTTTTTTGGACATGATTTCTATTCAAACTAAAGAACTTTGAAAATGGCATGAAGACACATGTTAAGATGACAAGTTGCCAGTTAGTCTGCAATGATACGCATAAGGTCATGGAGATTGATTGACCTGAAAGCTGTTACACTGAGAAAAAGAAACAAGGTGCTTCCCAGTTACCAAACTCAAGGGTCTTGATTCCATGTACTTATTTAGTGTAAGGAGGTTCATTCCATATGCATATCAAATCTGGTTTTAGAGCCACAGTAAGGTTAACCTAGCAGATACACTTTAGTTTGGACCATTGTTATGTTCCAAAGTACAGTGTTGTCATAAGGTAAATATGTGTTTATCTAAATTCCAGAAAGATGCATGAGCATTTTCTTTAGTCATGAAGAATTAAAATGGAAGGGGGGGTAAAAAACTTTTAAATTTTAATATATAATACAAAGAAAAGTTGCCAAAGTCTCTTGGAAGCTTATGTTCAGTTCAGTTGCAATAGCTGGGCAACAAGAGATAAACTTCCTTCCTTCCTCTTCCTTCCTTCCTTCCTTCCTTCCTTCCTTCCTTCCTTCCTTCCTTCCTTCCTTCCTTCCTTCCTTCCTTCCTTCCTTCCTTCCTTCCTTCCGCCTTCCTG